>OZ014566.1:8824750-10024750 GCA_963966155.1 Clivina fossor
ATAAAAATTACAAATACAAATATCCATTTCCTCTCATAAACTAATAACACATTTTGAAAAATACCAGTTTTGCTTTAGTCAATATTATAACACAAAATATAAAGTATAAAATTTTGGTGGAGGTGCCATAATAAAAATACAAAATCAATAATCGTGCATAATCTTTTCAAATATTATTAGAAATCGTAAACAGCTTGAACGAATAAATAATATATGACAATCTAAAACATTAATATAATTTATAATAGGTAAAATCAAATTTACATGTCTCTAGCTATTAACGATAATTGAAAATAAACATGCACCTATTATTAAGCAAGTACTAACTGGTCCATGCGCATGTTTAATGACAATATTTGTCATTACAAATTATAGAAAATGACATGAACAAATCATTACCGTAATTAATTATTTACATTCATTTGGTAATCAAATACGAGAAATTTAAAATTGAATTATTCACAAAAGAAACTTGTGAATAACATGTTTTTATATTTTTATTAAGTAAAAAATTAATAATAAATGTTAATTATTTCCTGTATTAATTACTATAAATTACTAATAGGTTTAATTTTGTTTTTGAAATTAGTTTCACGTAAACATTTAATGTTGATTTCAAAATATGTCTCGTAATACAAATGTCATTTTCAGATATTTTTAATTAATATATGTTTATGACAAATAATAAAATCTTTATGTTGCCACAACCGAAGAATTAAATACCAAAATAATAACCAAAATAAGTTAATAAAAATCTGAATCACATTTAAAGATTTTAAAATAAATTTTTTATTAAATTGGGAAAATAGTCGACTGGTAATATTTAATAAATAATTAGTAATAGACGGAATTCAGTCAGTTGTATATTTTTATTAGCTTCTATGTCAACGTTTCAGCAATCACTATTGCCTTCTTCAGAGCTCTACAATAAATACAAATATGTATACATATAAATACATGCATATATGTATAATAATATATTGAACAACAGAACAAAAACACAGACTTAATTAGTGTTTAATATTATGTAACGCAAATATACATTACTTCGTCAGAAAATTAAAAAAATTAAAATTATCATTGTTTTATTAAATGCATGTCAAAATATCATTTAAATAATAATATATCACATAAGTAAATAAAAAAAATCTATACAAACCATGTCTGAAAAACAGAATCTAAATGTCGTGTAGGAAATTTTTTTATATTTTATAAAACAACTGATATACCAAAAGTGGTAGAGACAGCTAAGTTTTGTATAATTATACGACATTATTATACACACAGCTTAAATCATTGATATTATTTCTAAAATTTATAGTGTTTTTGTTATATGTTAATATGTAACATTTCTAGAAACAAACTTTTTTTAGATGGTTTTCATATTCTAGTATTGTTGAACATAATGCTGCAAAAACAAACCTAATTCTCATAGCAAAACATTTCACTAATTAACATACGTATAACTAGTGTTGAAACAGATAGGAAAAAAATGTATCTAGATAAAGATATACAATTTTTTTGTCATCTATGAGATAATAGATATTGGAAAAAAGTTTATCTAGATAATATTTAGTATTAATTGGAAAAAATATTTTGTTAAATTTAAAAATATATACAGATGTTAATTAAGGTTAATAAAATTAAATATAAAAATTTGCTTAATTTTTATTATAAAATTTTTAGTAACTAACATATTTAAAAAAATTAAGTTTTTATTTTCATTCTACGTAAACATTTATTTTAAAAATGCTATTAAAATGATACTAGTTTAGTCGGTTTCAATGTTTATAAAATTTATTTTAATTCAAGATTACAAAATAATTGTCAAAATTAAAATGAATATTTACATATTAAAATTCTATGTCAAATTCTAATTTTAATAATAATTAAATAACTATACCATTTTAAAATAATAGAAAAATGTCAAAAAATAGATCATAGTAAACAAATACAAAGGCATTGACCAACGTTTATTCTAAGAAATATTTTCAAATATGTACTTACAAATTTACAATTTTGTTTTCGGCAATGATTTTATATTAGATTATAAGGAAACTAATTTAGATTAAATAAAAAAATCTAAATTTTAAATTTATCTAAACAAAATAAAAGATCAATTTAAATAAAATTTGGCTTCCATGAATTAAAAATTTATAAAAAAGAAAAATTTATGAACTAGTAACTTATTTTTATGTTCTGTTATTCACTGTAAATGTCATTTGTATCAGTTTTCCTGATGAAGACAAACAACATCGATTATAAATAAATATTAATATAGAATGACAACCTAAAGTAGTTTTGTTTTAGAATAAAAGATAATATTTTTTTCTTAACATAAGAATATCAATCTGTTTTCCACAAAACCTCAAAATCGTTTCTCTCCAATTTCATTCAACAGTGAAAAATGCACAATTTTCCAGCAAACGACACGTAAAAATATTTCTGTTTGTTACATTTCCGATTGCGTCGGCCGTTATCTTTTGTCAACTCTTCCCGAAAACAACAGTACAAGAAAGAGGAAAAATAGAACAGAAAAACAAAAGAATCTAAGACAACAACACAAAACCAACACGATTGCTTTTCAGCGTAGATCGTCATTTGTCAAACGGGACAGAAACGCAACGTCAAGATGCCACTGACGTCACCGACGCTTCTCTCTACGTATATATATATATATATATATATATATATATATATATATATATATGTGTGTGTGTGTGTGTATGTGTGAGACACGAGGCGTCCGCATTAAATTTCTAGTCGACACACACCTTCCATTTAGCTTAATTTACCGTGAAATATGAATATGGCCGCCGTGTAACGACACTAATGAAATAAAATTTATTTCAGTTAACACATGTTTGTGACACCTGCTGCCGACAACCTACTTAACAAAAATCGTTTTCAGTTTAGCCAATATGCACATTATAATGAACAAAATAAAAAAAAAGTTCTTAATTAATTTATTAACAAAACATACATTTCATTAGTAAAAGATATCAGAAAAAGTTTCAAATGAAAACAAATTCCTTTAAAACCCTATCCAGCAATACCCATACCAAAACCTATTAAACTAAAACTGCTTTAGGTTAATGTTCTGTATTAATATTTATTTAAAATCAACATTTCGACGAAACTCAATGTCCGTCTTCATCAGGATAAATGATATAAATGACATTACAGTAAATAACAGAACATAGAAACAAGGTACTAGGTAACAAATCAGTAACTAGATCATAAAATCTATAAATTTTTAATTAATGAAAGCCAAATTTTATTTAACTCAATGCCTTCAAAGTCATTTTCCTTAAAAATTCAATTGCTTCTCTTATCAATCTGCTGTTAATATTGATAGGTCTTGCATTTATTACAGTATTTTCAAATTTTACATCATGAAGATATTCTAACGCATGTTCAGCAACAGCAAATTTATCTAGATGATTTAGACATATTATGTTACATCATGTTCTGTCAATCTAGTAAAAACAGTTCTACCTGTCTGTCCAACATAAACCTTACCGCATTCACAGATTAAAGAGGAATAATATCTTTTATGCTCTTCAACATGCGTTGCAATTTCATGTGTGGAAAATAGGAAACTTTAATATTCTTTCTTGATAACATTCTATATAATTTAGCAGTAACATTTTTCACGAAAGGCAATGAGGCGCAAATTAAGTTTTCGTTATTAAGCAAATCTTCAACATTTTTAGACCTTCTCGGTTGTATTGCTTTCTTGCTAAAATTTGTATCATAACCCTTCATGTGAAATATATCTTTAAACCTTTTATGTTCATCTTGAAGTTTGTTTTTATGACAATTTAATGCAGCTCTATGAAAATTATATTTAAAAACATTTTATCTAAACTAAACCGAAATTAATATTAATAAATAAATAATACAACTCATTACAGGTAGCTTCCGTTGTACAGTTTAACAGCTATGCAAATGGGATAATATATATATATATATATATATATATATATATATATATATATATATACAAAAGCTTAGATGATGTTTTGTGAGTGTGTGTGGAAGAGAAAATTTAATTTAAGAGATTTCCAAAGATTAATACATATATAAGAGTAAATTAATGAGGGTTCAGGGCATAGGGCACGCTGATAGCAAATATAACAAACTAGATATCGCTATCTTTATCGCGCACAAGGAAACGTCGTTTACACGATTTTCTAAATTCGTATTTATACTCGCATAATATGTAAGTTTGTATGTTGTATCCGCATTGCGTTTAACATAGAAAGGTATTATTTATAGGGCTGTTGAATGTTTCGGCAATAATTCAAAAAGCGATTCTCGTAAATAAAGGACCACCCTTTATTCGTTATTAAATCGTTTACGGAAAACCGCCGCGCGAAGGGGTTGTTTGCTATGCTATCCATACATAGCTTTAAATAAATGCCAGAAATTAGTAACGAATTAGCTTAAATCGAGAGGTTATACCATTGGTATGTTGCTTCCATTATATACAATTGTGTGATTATAATCAGATGGTTATACGAGTAATATTGACCAAACCATATTTATTCACATATTTAAAAAATTGTTAAATTTCGAATGAGAAACCACTTCAACAAAATTTCATACACCAGATTGTACAAAATTTAAGTATAATTATTGAAATTCTACTTATTTTGCTGATTTTATACGAAATTTCTAAGATTGAAAAAGTTTCAGTTGAGCTTTTACATAATTTAAGAAAAATCTATAATTGATTTTACCAAGATTTTAAGAAACTATACTGAGATAGTAAAAAATCTTTCAGAACCTATTATATCAAAGAATAGGTTGAAACGTCGATTATTAATAAATATTAATATAAAACTACAACCTAAAGCTGCTTTATTTTAACTATACTTGGATTTAAAGAGTTTTAATTAATTTGTACATCAAATTATATAAACATTGTTTTATTATCATGAAATAAATTTCAGATTAAAAAATAGGCTTTAAAAATTAGATCTGTATTAATTTAATTAAAAATTGACGTTTTGACGTACTCTACGTACAACATCAACATATATCATTTGTATCATTTTTTTCTGATAAAAGTACATAGAGTGCATAAACTAAATCCTAAAGTCTTTATATTTTTATTAAATGAGTTCTAAAAAATTTTTTACTATCTTAATTTGAGATTATCTGCCGATCAAACAGTTATATATAAAACAGTAATTATTGTAATACTAACTTAGGATTGATGTTTGATACAATATAATATTTGAAAGTCTATATTTTTATATATTGAATATATAAAAATATGGACTTTCAATATGTATTTCGAAAAATATTTCTCAAAAAAATCACTACCGTACATTCACTTACGTAAAAACTATCTTTTAAAAATACGATATATATTTTTTCCTTATTTTTATCCAGAAATACGTAAGATAGAATACAATACCATTTGTACAGCGAACGTTCCTGCAATTTCATATAGCATTACCATGAAGTCCACGCGTATAATACATAGCACTAAATTTAAAATCAGAATAGAAAAGCTCGAATCGTCGTGTTACACACATACACACACACACACACACACACAAACACACATACTACTCTAAATTCTACATTTCTAGAAACCGGAAACATTTCCACTTGGCTAGCAAACGCAGAAGCGTCGTGTGCATTTTGTTCCGTCATCTCCGTTACTCCGCAAGCGATTTCCATTAACCTTTTCCGTTCCTGCTGTCCTGCTATCCTTGTCTGGCACGATGGGTGTATGAGTCACGGCCGCAACCCCCCGCCCCCCGACAAAATTATGACAAACGCTCGAAAGAGCCAAGTTTCAGCTGGGCCCCGCCGAATCTAAATTCGGAAAAGTCCACCACGTAGTTGACACAAACATAAAATCGAGGGTTTTATTACGTTAATAAAATAGTAGAAAAAATCACTAGCCGTTTTTGCCTGTTACTACATTGTCACTTGTTATTCTATCGGTTAACTGCCCCTATGTCTATGCTCCGTTTGGCTTTTGTTTTTACTGTTATAAATATGCATCGATGCGGAGCAGAAACAGTGTTTTGTTATTTTTAAAACGTAGATTTATTTACATTTGATTATTGTATTATCTCGGTGTAAAAATCTTGTGCTAGATTTTTATAATATATTAAATTCATTGGCTGATATTACAACCTTGGTTTTAAAATCTAATATCTAATATCTTTAACTTAACAAAAGCGGGTTGATAATTATTACAGATTATCTTTTATATTAACCATTTTTTTTTTTTAGAAAATAATTTTTTGATTATTTTTAGTGTACATGTTATCGTTAAAGCGTATAATTCCGATATTCCATGAAATAACTACTAATTTCATCTATCGCAGTTAACTTCTTGTAAATTGATACTTTAACTAGTTATTCTATATATTACGTAGTAATTCTGTAAATTAACGTAGTTGTACAAAGTAAAGCATGAAATAACCTAACCTAATCTCAAATATTTATCATTTGTTAATAACGCACTATCCGTATTCGTTTCATTTTTATTTCTCATGTCCGTAAACTTTTAATTCATTTTAACACGTTTTTATTAGCTCGCTTTATTTCCTGTCTGTTCGGCACAAATTTTGTAATCGATTTTAAACTAACTTCCCGATGAGCCACAGACTTGAAACTTTAACCATAGCTCCGAACTAGATAACAATGCAATATTAACTACTAATTAATTAATTAGCTAATTAATTAATAATATTAAAAATATTCACAAATTCCGTATATTTGTGTATTAGCAAATATTTTATTAAAATACAGAAACTACAGAAAACCATTATAGGAATACAGAACACACACACAATACTACAAAACAGGAAAAAATATTTTTAAATAAAAAAAAAATTAAGATACTACGTTTTTTAAAACGGACTAAAAAGTACAAAATAATTTCTCCTAGCATCATACAAATTCCTGACCCCATACAGATTGTCCTGAAAATTTGTGATTGTGAATTTTTAATAGCTATGATTAATACTTGTAAGATTTAAAACGAAAAATGTGGGGTGCAACGACAGCTACCCACGTTTTTCGTTTTAAATCTTACAAGTATTGTCATAGCTATTAAAAATTTACAATCATAAATTTTCAGGGCAATTTGTATAAGGTTATAGATTTGTATGGGGTTAAGAGAAATTATTTTATACTTTTTAATCCGTTTTAAAAACGTAATATATTAATTTTTTTTTATTTAAATAATTTAATATGTATATAAAAATTTAAATCAGTTAAAATTTATTTTATATTTAGCATAAATTATTTTCCCAAAAATGTAAATAATATAAATTCAAGTAGTAATTAGTTTTCTACATAAATTCAACATATTACTGTTCAATTCAATGTATTTATGTAAATTAATTAATTTTACAAAAACAAAATAATAAAACAACTTTAGCTACTCGTACTATGTATATTAGTGGCTGTTACAAATTTAATTATATTTTTTTGCTATCATTGATACGATAATAATTAATTTTATAACAAATCAGTTTTAATTAATAGCTATACGAATGCAAATATAGATAATTTGGGAAAATTTATTTTTCCTATCACGAAATAATGTCAGTTCGTTAAGTTTTAATTTCCGCAAACGCGCTCAAATCAATATTCGGATCTTGCTGATAATAATTTAAAAATAAATTTTAATAAATTTTATTATTTACAAGCAGTCGCAAGCGATATGGTAGTGTACGTGTCCTATAATTGAAGAAAAAAAGTTTTTTCTCCATTACATATATGTATTAAATTTACGTAATTTAATTTAAAAGTATATTTTTGGAAATTAAATTATTAATATGTCGGGTTGTGGAGTCGACATAAAAATCAGTCGACTCCGACTCCAACTTTAATTTTTTTTTGATCCGACTCCGACTCCAACTTTTAGATCGGTACTAATTTTTATGTTTTATCATATTAAATTAATTACAGAAAATACATTCAATAATTATAATATTACATGGTAACCTAAATATAAAACATTCAAAAAATAATGTAACTAATTGTTTTAAAATTGCAAATGCAATGTGATGAATTTATTTTATAAAAGATATAATGTAATTCATCATATTTTCACATAGTATTATCTTTTGTTTTGTTGGATTGTTTGACGTTTAGTTTATTTGAATTTTTGGTTATGACTAGCGCATGAATGGACTTTCTTTTCCAACAGTGAGACGCAATAATGTGCTCATATTTAGGTTTATCGATTCATTAGATAATGCAAATTGTTAGTGGTAACATCGTAGCATCATCTTTAGTTTAAAAAAAGGGAAAAATATCTTTTTGTTCAAGTGGTTATTTTTTTTTGCTTTAACAATAAAAGTCACAAGAAAGAAAAACTAACTCCAACTCCGACAAAAGATAGCTAATTTGAAAAGAATCATAAAAGGTGTTAGTCATTTAAGATGGTTCGGACAACTTCAGCGAATGCCTAATGAACGTTTAGTTACAAAAATTTATATGAATGATTTTGAAGCTATACGTTTGCGCGGACGTCCGATGAGTAGCCGGGAGTGGTATGATTGAGAGAGTGGCTTGCGTGAGCGAAAGTTTCCATGTAGTAAGAATAGAAGAATATGTATGAGAGCCGAATTATAAATGTGGATGAAGCTAAAGTTGCTTGTCTAGATAAGAATGTTTGATAAAATCTGATATATATATATATATATATATATATATATATATATATATATATATATATATATTTAATTTGTACTTGCATACTTGTACTTGTATTATTTATTTTATTTAGAAATCAACAAAATCGAAAAATTTGCAAATATGTTATCGCCTGTTTCCTACCATAACACGTTCTTTTTTTTTCGTATAATTTAGAAAGGCAAAACTCTTGAGTCTTGGACGAAATATTTTATGCATGAAAAAACATCGTAAATTTTTAAGATTTATTTTATAGCTGCTTCTCTTTGATACAGGGGATATATAAAAGTTGATACGCCATTAACAATTTACTACACAAATAACCTATAAAAACCGTATAAAATGATGTCTTCCACTATTATATTTATGTTTTTATAATATTTATATGTATTTAATATATGTTAACTTATTATTAAAATTTAAAAATATACATTTTGTAACATCAATTGAAAAATCCAAATTAAACAAAGTAAAATTTTTTTCAAAACTCACTAAATTAAAATAAAATGTAGTTCTGTATTAATATTTATTAATAATCGACATAGTCAACGTACGTCATTTGTATCATTTTTCCTGCCTTATAAAAGAGGTGGACGGGTGGTCTAAACCACCCTGTATATGTTAATGCAATATTGAATATTTATTATATGATTTTTCTTTTAAATTTAATATTGAAATATTTATAATATTTATAAAAATCTTTACACTATAAATAATTTTTAATCAATATTAACAATGACTTTAATTGCCTATGTTTTATTTTAAAAATTATTATATAATGTTAGAAAAAAATATGATTTCTTTCCATAAAATTCCATGCAATTTAAATTTTAAAATAAACAGTAACTTGTTTCTAAGTTACGTTTGTTTATTTGTTATTTTTAATATTTTTTTTATTTTTCTGATAAAGATTTATACATAGTTAACCAAAAAACTAGATTTTTAAAAAATAAATAACGCAAATAATTATATAGTTATAATTATAATTAATTAACTTTAATTTAATATTTCTAATAGTATTAATTAATTAATTAGTTAATATTACATTGTCATCCAGTTCTACGATATGTTACAGTTTCAAATCTCTAGTTCATCGGGAAGTTAAATTAAAATCGATTGTAAAATTTATACCAAATAGACAAACAAACAAATTGACAAGAAAGAAAGCGAGTTAAAAAATAATCTAATTCACAATAAATCTGCGGTAAAGAAATTGGCCACTATGCAACATTCCATTTCGGTACAGTATTGCCAAATTATCTCGAATAATTACTCAGGTGTATAGTTGGCCCAGATTCTCCCGTTTAATCAAAGTTAGTCCAGACTATGTTAGTTCAAATGCTGCTCGGTTGCAAGCTCTGCGTCTCGCCTAGTGTCTCTTAGGTATACGAGAGAACACTGTAGCACCACCGACCTGATCAAGCGAGCAAGACCAAAGATTTTAAAACGTCATTAATATTAATGATCCAGCTAATATAGTCTTTGGCTGCGATTAATTTAGGTAGCTCCATTATCTTAGATACAGTGACTTTATTACATATTTCAGAATTATATTGATATTGGTGTTATTATAGCGGAAATCGAACCATGTAATAAGAGTTTGAGCATTGGAAATTTTACAGTGGTAACTGTTTCAATATTAGAATATTACAAGGACAAGCATTTTTAATTCTACACAAAGTGTAAATGTTGTGATAAATGAATACTCATAAACGAGTGCCATAATTTATCGTCCAGTAATACATGTACTTTATCTACGGATAATTTGTTTTCACTGCAAAAAAAAATTATCCGTAGAAAAAGTACCGAACAAGAAAAAAATCGAAATATTTTATTTACTAAAATATCAAAAAAAAAAAAATGCCAGATAAAAATAAAGTTTCCATTCCGCACTACTTATCTAGTAGCTAACCACTTTTATTTTGAACATTTTTCTACGGCTAAATAATATTTTTATAATCTTTCATAGTTCGCATATTTATAGTAGTTGTCATACAAATTTTTCTATTCCATAAATTTATTTAATACAATGACGGTCGGTTCTGTGGTGACAACAACAGATTTTTGTAAATGTTTTATTTTGCATATGTCACCATTAAAGCGTATAATGTAACTATTTTTAAACTATAAATATTTAAATTTTAATAATTAATAATAAATCTATTTATATGAAAAATTAATACTAATTCCATTTCTCAAATATCACGGCTTTTTATTGAAATTCAGAAAATAAATTTAGCTCTAATTTCAGTTGAACATTACTACCAAAAACATTCAAAATTTGAAACAAAAAACGATCAATTGTAGGCATAAAAGAAAGCAATAAATTACGCGTAACTTTTCTCGCATCAAAAAACTTCTTCTTTCAACGTGTAACAGAGTAAGAAAGATTGAAAAGAAAAAAATTATCAGAAAACGGGGGCTGGATGGATAATTTTCTTACGCTGTATAATAAAATTTTCTAAAATTTCTTTAGAAAACGCTTTATCCATTGTTAATAAATTGCACACTTGCTTTCGGTTCCCGGCCACATCAGTGTCTCTCGCGCTAAAAATTTACATCGTTCTGCTATTATTTTTAATGATACATTCACTTTTTGTATATTTCAGATATCGAATAAAAATTTGCCGGAGTTCTCTCCCCCTGAAAATAAAAACTATACGCCATTTCAACAGATGACATTTTTCCCTCGAAACAATTCGGAATTTTGTTACAGTCTGTTTCAACAATTTTTTATATTATAATTACGATTTTTCCATGCAAAATTCTTATATTTATTTATTGACATAACAAATTTAACAGATATAATGTCCAAATAATTACAATTAACAATCTAACATTTCTAAATGATTTAATCGTCAAAATGAACTAATTTAAATCAGTTACAAATTGAAAAAATGTATTGACTTCGCCGGGATTCGAACTCGGGTTTTCCGTCTATCGCTCTAACCAAGCTAAAAAATCACTTTACATTTTATCTGCTCTGACACATCTCTGTATTGGTCACTGTAACTCCGCTAAAAATTCAAATTTCGGAAAACCGTTTTCGCACATTATAAGCTTTCAGATAGTGCAAAAAAATCGATTTTTTAAAAGTGTCAGGGTCCATTAAAATAACTAAATTTTATAGTTTTGAAAATTTTTTAAATTTTCGCTACTTTAATTTAATTTATTTAAATCTATTAAAGAACTACAAATTTTACTTTTTTCAATACAGTTTTTCGTTTCAACTACTATACATCGTCTTTGAAATTGACAGCTGCCTAAATTCCATGATACACATTGTATCAATTCATAAAGTTTAATCAATAAAAAATGCGTTACAATCATGGTTTACCAATTTTTAAAATTTTCTGCTTCGAAAAAGAAGTATTAAAATTATTCATTAAATTCTACTTAAAAAAGTAGGTAGCTAATACCAACAGATAGTTAAAAAATTGTTAAGTTTTCTAACTTGTTTTGAAATAGGTTTTTACGGTTAAGTTTTAAATTTTACGACGCAAAGTTTTAATTATTCTAGAACTAAGTACGTACAAGTAAACGTTCTCAAGTATACACATTATACTTGTACAAAAACTTGATATTTTATTTTATAAATTATTTTTTCTACATTTTTTAAAAAATCTATATTGCAATAGCTTTATTTATTTTTGAAACTGTTACTTTAAAAATAAATGAATCATTTTTTTTATGAGAATATTTTTATTACTGTTATTTCTTTTATTAATAACATAAATCAAGTTGAAAAAGTAATAAATATCAATTGTTTTTATTATTTAATTGTAGAAGAAAAAAATTGTATTATTGACAGGATCAGTATTCCAATTTTTGTTTAAAGTAAATAATCATGTAATTGGTTAAAAATTTATCATGAGAATTCGATTAAATATAGAATTCTGTACAGAATATTTTATAGATTATACGGAAAAATGTATATTCTATTTTTCATGCATTTTCGACACGAAACTGAATGTGTATCGATATTAGAAACGTCGAACTCTCATTTAGGTTATGTATTATCATCAATTCATATTTATATGTACAATTTTTCTTTTAATTTCTTATTTAGTTGAAGCAGTAAATATTATTATTGATGAATATGTAATTTTCAAATTAGCTATAAATAAATTGTCAAAATGTATAATATTATAGAGTATGCGTCTTTATATTTTATTCTATATCGTGTAGAATATATCAATTTTGTATATTTTTTATATATAATTTTGTATAGATACCAGTATAGATTTTTGTATAGAAAAATGTATCGCGTAAAACTAGTATTATATATAAATTAATTTTATAATTTTTAATTTTTCCTAAATTTTAAAATACATAATATTGTTATAATATTTCACTTTGAAATCGAGTATAGCAACAGAATTCATCCCCTGCTGGTGCTATAAGTATGGTCATTTCGCAAAGAATAAATGAGGCAATTATACGCAATGAAAATGAAGCCAAGTGCGTGAAATCAGCCACTCTTGCAAATTAGCTGGTGCCGGGCGATGAATGTTATATACAATATCGATGGCTAGCCTCGGTTTACAGCTCACTTCATTAAACTGAGAAAATGCAGTGACAAATCAAATGCCAATGTCTTTTTTTTTATTAACTTCTATTTAATATTGTTTTAAGTTGATATAAAATATTTTAAGGACAGATTAAAAATCATAGTAGTGTAAGTTATTTTTTTTAAGAAATAGGGTTATTTATACTTTTTAAGCATCATTATTATTATTAGTTAGTTAAATTGTTCGGTCATCTTGAGCGAATGTATAATGAACGTTTGGTTAAAAAAATATATGTGAATAATTTCAGAAGTATACGACCGATGAGCAGACGGAGTGGTATTATTGAGATAGAGGCTTGAGTGAGCGAATGTTTCCAAGTAGTAAGAATTAAAGAGCATATATGAGAGGTTTCAAAAATATGAATAAAGTTAGAGTTGTTTATCAGTTCAAAAACATGTTTACTTTTGAGTTGAAAGTAAAAACCTCGGATCTAAAACAAAATGTTTCTCAGTGCAATAAATATCAATATATTCAAATGTTCTTCAATACTATAATACTCTCAATATATTTAAGTATTACTGATCGTATAAGATTTGCCTTAGAAGTTTAAATCCATTTTAACAAGTTAAAAATCTTCCTGATGTATAAAGCACTAAAATCGTTAATTACTAAATTTTAATTAATTCCAATTCTTATTCCATTCCTTTTCTCCACATTGAATTGAATATCCACTTCAATCAAATCCCCCTCAAAATCATCGAAATGATTACAAACTAACAAATTAATACACAATAACGGAAATACGTCGCGTGGCGCAACAGCTCTTACCCCTTATTTCTAAATAAATTTGCATAAACTCTGATGCTGTATGAACCGCAACAAAACATCCTTTCATCCGACAAACTCTCTCTATCTTTCTCTCTCTCTCTCTCTCTCTCTCTCTCTGTGTGTGTGTGTGTGTGTGTGTGTGTGTGTGTGTGTGTGTTATTTGCACGCCATCACACGCACAGTACAGATAGCTAATAAAATTAATTAAACAAGATTCGACGCCGTGGCACAACCATATTGAAAACGTACGTAGTAGAATTTCGGGCTGTGGACCGTATTTGAGTTTCACTCTATAACCACCACCGCTGCCGCGCGCCATTGCGTTTAAAATTGGTTCTGAAACGCGCGCGCCACAGCCAAAGGGCCTGTGGTGGATACTGAATTTAGAATTTCAATGCAGGGGGAAAAGGGGGCACCCGAGAAAACACGCAAATATCGAGAACTATTTTATTGGTCGAAATGCCGATGTTCCAAGTTTTATCTGCACGCTAAAATTAAAGATGAACTTGAACAAAGGTATTTGTCGGTTGAATGAACCGATAAAATTTTTCGGATAGAAAATTAGAACTTTAAAATTCGTTAAACAAAGTGCACATAGAGATAGATTGATAATTAAAATGGATATCGATTAAAGATATTATTTTGAACAGTGTAGTTTTGGCTTTTATTGATGTTACCTCATCAAAAAGATTAATAAAAATAAAAAATTTCTTCTATGACTTCTGCTCTTACTTGTTGAAACTTTAAATTCATTATGGAATGTAAGTAATAACTATTTGGTTTTTTGTAATTCAAAAATATTTATTTTTGTGACTACTGTGTAGCAAAATTATAGTCACCAAATAAATATTTTTGAAACAAAAAACCAAGTAGTTATTACTTACATACCATAATAAAAAATAAAAAACTTTAGTAACTTTAACAATTCACTTTATTACACAATTGTAGTGACTGCAGTTTCGACAAACATTGTCATTATCAAACTTTTTGATAATAACAGTATGACATGTATAACAGAGTATCAGTTTGAAAGTGAATGAAGCTAGAGTTGCTTGTCTGGATAGGAATGTTTAGAGAAAACTAATTTTGGAATAATGGAATGATTTTGTACCACACCTTTTTGAACATGGCGTGATTGGGTATGTATGTATATTTACATGTAAAAATCTTAACTAAACCAATAATAATGCGTCTCTATTCAACCCCCATCCTCTTTAAAGAACTCTTCAAAAGAAAAAAAAAACACAATCAAACTAATTTCTCCGGCAGAGACAATAACAAAAAAAAAACCTTCATCCCCATCTGCCAACATCAAATTAAAAACTTCACCACATAGTCTGAAACAGTACCACCGCACACACAGAGCACTCAGAAACCCGTATCAGCCACAACCAGTGCGGGAGGTTGTACGACCCTACAGCGACTGCGTGCGACCTCCGGCTCCGTTGCCTTTATTTCAGTCGGTACAATTTCAGTTTCAGCCGTCGCTCGAGCCTTCAGTCTTCAGCAGCGAGCGCAACGCGCAACACACGATTCACTCGCTGAATTTCTATTATAACTCGCGTTTAGTAAACCGGGACACTCGCGCTTTTCCAAAACGGAGATTTGGAAATTAATTTATCGAGGCATATATTTCCGATTAAATCGTTGTGGAACAAACACAAGTTTAAACCTTTAAAATATTTAAAAAAAAAATAAAATACATTACATGTAAAAAAATTCTAGTACTATTTGGAACCCTAAAACTAAAAATATTTTAAATAATAGTGGACAAAAATTAATAGTTTAATTATTTTTTAATAAAATATAATTATTTATTTAAATTAAGACAATTAAAGAAACATTAGTGTAGATTTCATTTCATTTTCTTTAAAATTTTGGTCAGTGCAAAAAAATTGTTTTTTGTAATTCGAGTATATAATGTAATTAAAAGACTCAAAAATGGTGTAAAAAAACTAAAAATATAAAAAATAAAAATAATTTATTTAAAGCTGTGGATGTAATAATGTGTTTCTCGTGTAAAAGTTGAAAATTTTATTCAAAGGTAAGTTTATACCTATTCTACGAATGTCTGCAATATAATGATATAATTTTAAAATTAAGTATAGATATTTTTGATATATAATATATATAATAACACAGTAAAAATTAGTTTTTTCTAGCACATAAGCAAAAACTATATTTAAGATTTAATTAGTATTAATTATAATATTTAAGTAATATAATAATAATATAATAATATAATAATAATACATAACAATATCTCAGTTTGAACTGTTCTGTTTGAATCTACGTACGTGATATTTTATTATTAAAAATATAATTATTGACCTGCATTTAATGTAACAATAATATTTTTAATTTTTTAATTTTCTGACCAAATAATGTATATATTATGTTACTAAATATTAAATACTAATTATGTTCTATACACACGTAACAACAACTAAATATATTCTGCTAGCCCTGAAGAAGGCAATAGTGATTGCCGAAACGTTGGCATAGAAAATAATAAAAATATATAACTGACTGAATTTCGTCTATTACTTGTTATTTATAAAAATTATATTCGACTATTTTACTAAATAATATTTAAGAGTTTGTCTGATTATATAATTACACTGTAAAAAATGTATGTAATTTTACAAAACAAATATGTTTTATGAATATAATTTTTCATAAAAAATAAAATATTACCTAAATTGTCACAGTAAAATCACAAAATCTTGTCATTTTTACTGTTAAAACCTATATAAAATTACATAAATTTAAGATATACTTTTTACAGTGTAGGCATTATGCTTTCTTTAGTTTTCAAAAATTTATACACATTTGTTTTGTGTATTTTTCGGTTTAGAAACAAAGCAAATAATGGTACGTTTTAAAAATAGTTGTAGTTGTAAAAATATTTTAACATAGCAAAAAATCTTTCAAAACTCATCATATTAAAATAAAACGGCTTTAGGTTGTAGTTCTGTATTAATATTTAGCACTCAACGTACTCTACTACTCTACGTACTCAACGTACGTCGATTATTAATAAATATTAATACAGAACTACAAAATGAAGCCATTTTATTTTAAAGAAATATTTTATTTTAATAGGTAATTAATATTAAAATATACACTATGTATTTTTCATTTGAATAATATTAAAAAAATGCACATAAAACTGTACAATTTTCTGCATGATTTTAAAACATAAAAATCAAATTTAAATATATAAATAAATATTATACGAAATAAAATAAATACAAAGCAATAATTATAACTAATAAAATAAATTTTGTATGCATGAAATGTTTATCGCATTAGATAGATACATCTAGGCAACATGAAATACATATATTAATAAAATAGGAATCTATTAGTCATTTTGCATACTAATTAATTCAATAAATCGATTATTATTTATGCAAATATTATAAATTATTCATATTTTAAAATTTTGGAACGTGTTACGATATTTACATTTGTCGTACAGATATAGAGAATTTCTAACAAAATTAATTCAAATTTAACGTTTGATTTATGAAAATTTATTAAGATATTATATTTGTAATAATATTAGCATTATTTTATAAATCTTTTTCTTTTCATATAATTTATATGTATGTGTGTTTTATGTATGTATGTATGCAAATTTATACTAACATTGTGTTTCACTGATATTTTTATATGAGAATTTTTTGTTCTTAAATTTTTTTGTTATTTTTACTGATATTAAGCTGTTTGAAAAATAAGTAATAATTAAATTAAAATTTTGTGCTTAATATTTAAAAACTATTTTAATTTTAAAAAAATATATTTTTTAATGACCGTCACATATAGTAACTTTTCTAAATTTTTACAAACAAGCACAAGTTAGGTTTTTTTGTATTAACTGTGTGATGTCAATCTGTCGATCTGTTTGTCAATCTTAACTGACTAACATAAACTTTTGTATTAGGTTAGTGCATAATTATCAGGCTTTTTTTAAAAATAAAATAATATTTTTATTAAATAAAGTAAACAAAACAGCAATTTTTATAACAAATAACTCGAATACAAAAACGCCTGATAATTATCCACCAACCTAATAATAATACAATGGATTATATCAAGTAATTATAAAATAATAAAAAAAAACGATATATTTAAATATTTTCTGGTTCTATGACGACCACGACAATTTTTTTTGAAATTATACAGTGAAAAAAATACTTTTGATGTGTGATTTAGATTTTTACAAAAGAAATAAACTTTTTAATAAAAATTTGTAACAGTAAGTTGTTGCGTAACTATTTTGAAACATATTTTATAAATTTTCTTGCTATTCAATTTAGGAAAAAATATATAAAATAAAAACTAATTTAGGTTCAAGTTCTATATTAACATTTATTCATAATAGACGTTTCGATGAAACTCAACGCTCGTCTTCACCAGGAAAATAACTGATACAAATGACATATCAGTAAATAACTGTTATATACTGTAATGTCATTTGTATCAGTTTTTTTTCCCGATGAAGACAAGCGTTTAATTTCGTTGAAACGTTGATTATAAATAAATTTTAATACAGAACTTGAACCTAAAGCAGTTTTTATTTTATATAATGAGTTCTGAAAGATTTTTTTATTACGAAAAAATATATATTTGAATTAAAAATTATTAATAATTTTTCCAAAACATATTGTGTTTCCAAACCAAATAGTAAATAATTTCATAAAAAAAATTAAAATAGTTATTCTATAACTTACTATTTAGAGAACAAAAGTTTATTTACATACGAATTAATAGTAAAAACGTTGGTTTTAAGGTGTAGTTATTTACTAAAGCAGGCCTCACACGATCATTCAGAATAACATTCAGACCGAAGATTAATATGCTGATTGAAGGTGTAAAATCAAAACTGATGGACTGATGAATCGATTGACGTATTTCGAAATATTTTGACTTCAATCACGGGAAGTGGAGGGAAGAGACTGACAGTCTGAATAATCACGCCAGATTCGCACTTTTTGGTGCTTCAATGTCAACTAAGCTAACATTACTTCAATCAGTCAGTCAGTTTAACTGATAAGTGTAGGGAACCTTCTAATTTGTCTAATTTTTCAGTCAGACTGTCATTCCTGATTGACCGTGTAATATATTATCCTTAAATGTCTTCTAATAAATTTATATATTTCTAGAGAAATATGACCCAATATATTGATATTACTAAATGATACACATAAAAAAGAACAAGTCAAATCTTGGAACTTGCCAAAACCTCAAAATTCACTTTCGGCACTCTTCGAACAAAAGCAGGAAAAAATCTTTTAAACGGCCATAAAAACTTATGATTGCAGGCCACATATTATATTTAGAGCATCAAAAGAAAAGAAATAAAACGTAAAAAGAAAAACTTTTTATGGTTAGGATTTATAGACCACCCCAAACGTTACACATACACACACAAAGGGACCCAGTGAGTAGAGAGCGGTTCGTTTTGCTCCAACCAGAAACTTGTAACTTTTCTTTTCTCTTGTGTTGTCAACATTCGGTGTTCCGCTTGCACGAATAAGACGATGTAATGCGACTAGGGAGCCACGAGAATTTGGGGTTGCACAAACATTTCCGGTTAATAGATCGTGTAATCGAACTTATTAGGTTTGTTTCTCCTGCTGATATGGCCTTTGATCCACAATAGATTTTTTGCAAGAGTGCAGGATTTGTTAAAAAAATAATTTGAAATCAATGTAATGTACTATATGAAGTATTATAAAATGAAAAAAATGATATATGTAAAAAAAAATAGTTATTTATGTAACAAGTGTGTAAAGGTGGATTTTTTTGAGATGAGTTTGCAAGCGGAGCGAGATACAAAAACATCCAAACGAATGTCATAAAATCCAAGTTTACTAACAAGTTGCATACAAAATGTTAACTACGCCTCCAACTTATATGTTAAATTTTCTGAATAAATGTATTTTACAATAACATAAAACTGATACTTACAATTATTATTCAGTTTCATTACTAGTTAAATTTACTGTAGATTCCATTTTATTAATTTAATTAATTTGTTTATGAAAAACATTAACAAACGACAAACCGAAAATATATAAAAATACAATGTAATTCAATTTTTACAGATTAGAGTTTAATTTCGGCCATCTTGTCGTAATGGCCGACAAATAAATAACTTAAATAATCATGAACAATATTAAATAATTATCTTATTTTAATATAATTTTTATTATTTCTGCATTTAAAAATAAACATAGAATTTTTCATTTTACTGTAATACATCTTTTCTTCAAAAAGATAAAGTTACAGAATTAATAATAAAATAATAGTACTAATAAATTTGATCTGATTTCAACAACATTTCATTGATATTGGCAACACTGGTTACTTCAAGCATCGCATACTAACATCGTTTGGAAACAGTGACTACGTTTAGAAAGACATTTTAATAAATAATTCTCATAGTTGTTCTCTATGCGTTAACTATAATTCAAAAAATTTACATGGTTCACCTATAATATGTGGAAAAAATATAGATTTACATCGCCGGAAAAATTACTACCTCAAATTTTATACACCATATTGTACAAACTTTAAGTATGATTGTTAAGAAACTCTTTAATTGATTTTACCATGATTTTAAGAGACTTTAATTAATTTATATACCAGATTGTACAAAAGATTGCAGTGATTTTTCATTGATTTTACAGATTTTAAACGAAATTTCTAAAACATGATTTTTAAGAAATACTTTAATCGATTTTACCATAATTTTACTAAGATTTTAAGGGATTTCAATTATAATTTGTACACCAGATTGTAATTATTTTTCATTGATTTTACAGATTTTAAACGAAATTTCTAAGACATGGTTTTTAAGAAACATTTTTATTGATTTATACCATGATTTCAGTAAGATTTTAAGGGACTTTAATTAATTTGTACACCAAATTGTACAAAAAATTGTAGTAATTTTTCATTGACTTTATAGATTTTATACAAAATTTTTACGATATGATTTTTAAGAAACACTTTAATTGATTTTACCATGATTACTAAGATTTTAATTAATTTGTACACCAGATTGTATAAAAGATTGTAGTAATTTTTCATTGATTTTTACTGATTTCACAAAGATTTCTAAGACAAAATATTTAATTGATTTTGCTACGATTTAAAGAAATTTTAATTAATTTGTCCACCAAATTGTACAAGTTGTTTTGCATGTATATTTAAGTTAAAATCAAAAATTTCGATCAGTTGTTAATTGTCACTAAATACAACTCTACCTACACTAAATAACGCCTCTGCAAACGGAATTGGTAACAACCAATATCGTTAAATCAATCAATGATTTGCCATGAATATGTATATCGGAGTATTTGACAATTGATACACCAGAAAACCAATACACAGACACATATATACGTAAACAGAGTATATATTGCTCCGGTTTGTTCAACATGAATAGTATACATTAGGCGGGTGCGCTTCTAGCTAATAGTTACACAGACCGAAAATAAACAATTGTTAATTGTGCATTTTTATTTGTCACGATTCTGTTTTGTTTTACCACCGCATACATTATTGTAATTGTAGTTTACAGTCTATATAGATAGTAGAGTTTATTGCAGTTTATCGCAATAAAAAATATATATATATATGTATGTAGTTTTTTGAATATTTTTTACTCGCTACAAATGTTTGGTTATTTTTACATTAATATTTATTCAGTTTTTGCACACATAAAAAATTCGAATATTTAAGTTATTTTATCTACAAAATTTGGTAATGATTTTTAACTTTCTAATCATATTAGATACTAGTATATTAATAATAACATTGAACAAGAAAAGTTCATAAGTGTATCTGTAGAAATTAATAGTATTCAAATGTTGATATTTTTTCCAAAAATTTTACAAGTTATTTAATCATTGAATCGGCTTGTTAGGCTATGCATCAATGACTGGTCAGTTAACCATAGACATGTGTTTCGCTCTTTAGGAGCTCGTCAGTATGGTGCTTTGATCAATGTCCGAAGATGCACTTGTTAACGACTGGCTGGCTTTTATGCCAAGTAAATTGAAAAGATGTAGTTGAGAAGCAATAAATACCACCAACGCTATCTATACAATAATGCACTAAGCATTTATAATAATAACATTGAACAAAAAAAAAAAATTAATAATATTAAAATGTTTATACTGTTCCCAAAAAGCGTCGCAGACGCTTCGCCATACAATATCTGACAAATCTGGTGGTGTACATTGCATTTCTTGCACTCAAATTTAAGTGAAAATAAATAATGCAAAATTAATAATTTTTATTAATATGGAAGTCGCAGTTTTTGTTATAAATATTAAGTCAATATAATACTCATTTATCATCAAATGTACAATAACATATAAATAATACTTAATAATTATAACAATTTCTGTTTGAAAATCAAATAAAATTCCTATCATGATCACATTACATATATAAATAATGATCTTTATTCTAAAATATTACACAAAATTTTGCAAATT
Source organism: Clivina fossor (assembly GCA_963966155.1). Lineage (NCBI taxonomy): Eukaryota > Metazoa > Arthropoda > Insecta > Coleoptera > Carabidae > Clivina > Clivina fossor. The sequence continues at coordinate 8,847,288 of OZ014566.1, forward strand.
ACTCACTCCGACCCGGTTTCTTCTTCTTCGTGAAATAAAGATAAATCCATGAACACACACACATACACACACACACACACACAGAGAGAAACATGATAAATGACATAATATTACAAATTATACTATTCCTTCGTAAAGACAATGTTCCAAACCTGGTACAATGCTTTTATCTATACAAAAACCATTTTACGTTTCGCTTGCACTATCTCCCTGAAAGGAGAGTTCAAGGTGTGACTAAAAGGTAATTAGACTAACTTTCAGACAATATAATATTTAGTTTAAAATGATAATGTTTTGTAAAGCTTTCTACTTTTCAAAACTGTACAGGTTCTGTAATTTAAATTAAAAAGCGATAGAATAAAATTCAGCAAATATTTGTATTAAAAATTAATTAAACATGAATCATCAATTATTTTCCTAATGATAATTCATATTTAATAAATCAAAACGTCGAATTTTCAATAACAATAATACAGAACTATTTAAGAACCTTTTTATTTAATTAAATTAATTATACGACTATAAAATATAACAATGTACTTTTTGGTTTGAATTCATCAGATGTGGGAGATATGTTGTGAAAGCAACAAATTTATTAAATAAATACTAATTACATATTAGTTCAGTGCGATTAAATGGATATTTAAATATTTGTTAAACTTCTAGTGTCATAGCAGAAAACATTGCTTTAATACAATATTACTGTAATACAAACGACTAGGTTAGCGCTTGAGTTACAATTAGTCATGACTAGTCAAAAATAATATAATATAAATGTTTTTGTTTCACCGAAGATTTCGTGGTCTAGTTGGTTGGACGTTTGTCGCAAAAGCAAGATTAAGTGGATATTTATATATTCGTCAAACTCTAATTGTTTTATTAAGGGGGTATACCCGTTTGTAGCATCAATTTTTTTAGGTGTTTTTACAACAAATACAGTGAACAACAATTATACCGTTAGAAAGTGTATTCATTGAAGTTTTGAGCAGTATATTTTTTCTTCAAAAAAGTCAAATTTTCATTTAAAAAAATGGCGTCAAATTGATCAGGCCAAAATTCAGATTTTGTCAATGATGGCAGATAAAACTCGCGTTCTACATTTCTGAAACAAAAATACTTTATAATACATGTAACTTTCGCTGAAACCTAGAAAATGTATAATTTACATTTAGTGTCTAGAAGTTTTTTTGGTTTAGGTTCCAATGAAAGTTATTTGTGTTATATAGTACTAACATCTAATTTGTTGTTGTTTCGGAAATGTAGAACGCGAATTTTGTCTGCCACCATTGGCAAATCTGAATTTTGACCTGATCACTTTGACACTATTTAAGTGAAAATTTGACTTATTTGAAAAAAATAATAATGCTGAAAACTTCAATAAATATACTTTCCTAAAAAGTCAATGCTACAAACGCGATTTCCTCCTCAAACAAAACAAGCAAATTTAAATACGCATAATAGAAAAAGTAATATTATCAATTGTCAGAAAAGGAAAAACAAAAATCAGTCGCATTATTTGTATGGGCAGATCTCGTATAAATGTGCATTATGATTATTCCATCTACCGGCACGGACTTAATTCAATTCGAACCGGTAACGGGTAACGTTAACTTAATATATCGATGGAGAGTACTACTAGAAGGAGCTTTTCATTTCGCCAAATCTAATCAAGCGAGAGACGCGCAAACCAAATTCCAATGACTTTGCACACTGTGAGCTCGCTCACTGACTGCACTAGAGAACGTTTGTCGTTGCTTCCATCTTACGTAAACGTAATTGCTTCATATTATATCGGAAAATAGTTATTCGATGAACGAAGATTTTCTAATAGATCCTCTGCAGATGCATTCTCAAAATAGGTATTATACAAAGCGGATATTCATTTTAATCTAATTTATTTTTTCTATTTTGGTATAGTTTTCAATGGAATTTGTTATATTATTATTATAAATTATCATTTATACGTATAATAAATATACATTTATTCTGTCGTCATTTACACGTTTTTATTAACTCGTTTCCTTTCTTTCGTTTGTTTGTCTGTTCGGTACAAATTTTGCAATCCATTTAAAACTAACTTCCCGATGGGCTAGAGTTTTGAAACTTTAAAAATAGCTCGGAACAGAATGACAATTTGAAATATTAAATTAAAATTAATTAGTTAACTTAATTAATCATAATTTTAATTATAGTTATGTAATTATAATTAATAAAATTATAATTAATTTAATTAATTATTTAGGTTAAAGTTAAAGTTTAACAAAACTAAAAAGCAGAAAATAATTATTTAAATAAAAAAATTTAATATACCACGTTTTTAACTATTAATATGTAATACAAAACAGCTTTAGGATATAATTCTGTATGAATTTTTATTAATAAACGATGTTTCGACGTGCTTCATGTACATCGCCATCAGGAAAAATTACACAAATGGCGTTATAGTAAATAAACTGAACATAGAAACAAGTTACTGGGACACGAAATAAGCAACTAAATTAAAAAATTTATAAATTTTTAATTAAATGAAGCCAAATTTACGTATTTTGTAATTTAGTTGCTTATTTTATTTCCTATTAACTTGTTTCTATGTTCAACAGAACATACTGTAATGTCATTTGTGTAATTTTTCCTTATGATCATGTACGTAGATTACGTCAAAACGTCGATTATTAGTAAAAATTAATACAGAGCTATATTCTACAGCCGTTTTATTTTAATATAATGAGTTTTAAAAGACTTTTTACTATGCTAGTAACAGGTATTTATTAGATTATTAGTATATTTTTCATTAATAAAATAAACATTTGTTAAATTTTCTTTATATCTATCATAAACTGTACACTTTTCTTCTTTTCATTGCAATTTTTAATTTTTCCACTAACTAAATATAACAGCTGATTAGTTTCAGCAACTTCCCACGTAACGTCTTGTATGTATTATTAATACGAATTAATTTAAATTTATTAATCCACCCTGTATAAGAAACCAAGGAGATAATTTAGAAAAGTTTATTTGTAACTTGTAGTTTGGTTGTTGAAAGAAGTACTGATTAAGAACGCTAGAACGTGTTTTACAGCATAGAAAGTAGGAAATTCACAAAACCAAGATAGAATATTCATTATACTTTCTGATAGTTCAGCTCTTTCCATTTTCATTTCAAAAGGAAAAGTTTCGCTGATTAGTTTACAAGTTAAAGAACTGCTCGTCTTGATGATGCTTATTACTGCCAAATTAGTCAAATATTTTTTAACAAAAAAATTTTGAAACTTCAAAACTGTACGGAAGATATAAAATATCCTATATTCTAGAATATTTATTTATGTGTTTATTAATCTTATATTAATAATTATTTAAATTAAAAAATAATAATAATAATATACCACAATCTTAACACGGGCTAAAAAGTATAAAATAATTTCTCTTAGTCTCATACAGATTTATAACCCGATACAGAATAACGTTGGGCGCATGCAATAGATAATAGTAAGGAGTATAGGGAACAGCTACATAGCCTGACTACATGTTCCGCGAACAATCTTGAATTCAATGGCCCGTATTCCCACCTCTTTTGTTTATGAAAAAGTGTTTTTATTTTTTGCTTTAAAATAAATTTTTACTTCTACCTCTTATCAAATATGAATAGTATTTCTATTTTTGATATATTTTCTTATATCTAATATTATAAAAATCAAATAAACTAATTAAAATTGCTTATTCAGTAATTTTAAGTAAACGTCGAAAGCAATTATTAACAAAAATTACTTTTAAAAGTGAGATGAAAATACAGGTCAATACTATTATGCTGCATTAATAATTAAAATAAAAAAGAAATTGAGTACATTTATTTGAAAAAATCTGCTGTTGCCACTACCGACCGTCATCGTATTAAATAAATTTATGGAATAGAAAGATTTGTATAACGACAACTACTGTAGTACTTATGGTAACTAAAGACAAAACTGTTTACATAAATATGCCAACTATTTATAAAATTATATATAATTATAAATATGAAAATTATAAAAAATATTTAGCCGTATCGAAAAATGTACAAAATAAAATTTGTTAGTTATAACTTTGTTAGCAAATTTCGTTAAACATTTTTTTTTTAAATACAGAGTGGTCCAGAATTATGTACCGTAATTGCTATTTCGTATTTATCTGTAAAATCTCAATCCTCCCTTATTATACGTGGTATGTGACGGTCGGGAAATTAATATTCGTTACAATATATAATATTTCACATTTTAGAAATGTGACACAATTTTTTTTAATATTTATTCGGCTATTGTGCGTCAGTTTATTAAATAAATGATCAGAAAATCTGAAAATGTTTGACAATATATGTCATTTAAATTTGATATTTTTTTGCTAACTTTTACTACGTACATTATTTCACTTTGCTAAATAAAAAAATTACAATGGAATTATAAAATATATGTTCCGTGTTTTTTAGGTGCTTTATTTGACAGGTTTTTTTACAAAATTATTTATCAGTATAAAATGTGGAATTTAGCGACAAATATTGTGTAAATACATATGCTCGTTGTGTTTTTATTAATGTTTCGGATTTTTTAAATTTCAGATTATTAAATGATTTAGCAATTAATTTCAATATAATATGTATTGAAAATCGTGTGGAAAATGGTAATCAAATTCAGAAAATAAACAATATTTACATTTTTAAATCATACTAAAATGTCTTAAAATATTCAAGAAAAATTTAAATTATAATTATTTTTTGTAATTGTATAATACAAATTTATTTATCAATTTACCATTGCCAAAAAAAAAAAGTAGAAAATCCGTTAGATCATTAGATATACGAGTTACGATAAATTTTGAATTAAATATTGAATTTATTTACCTTATTATAACTATTATTATTTATTACAATTATTTATTAATTTCTATTATTTTTTTTATTACAATTATTTTGTAATAATTTTATGTAGGTACCTGAAATTTAATTACATTTTATGAGCGTTTGCGTTGAAGCCGGACTAGCCCCATTGCATATTAGAAGAAGATCTCTGATCATATCGTATGCTTCCAAAAAAAATGCCCAATACAATCATAGAAATCATGAAATTGTTTTCAACACCAATATTACATCAAGCTGTTTGAATAAACCTTTGTGTATACGAGTTCAAGATCTCCTGACTGAGATAAACTATCATTTCCCGCGTGTGACCCCAATAAGCTTCATGGAAATACCTCCATGGACAGTTTCCAATGTGAAAATCATACTTGATTTAGTCCGGTATGACAAACTATTTACTCCACACCATCAGATAAATCAGGTGTTTCTGTCAATAGTACAAAGGTACACTGGTGCCCAAATTATCTTTACCGATGGCTCTAAAACTAGACGTGGTGTAGGTGCCGCAATTGTGGTAGAAAATATTTCTCACTCCTGGTCGATGCCAGTTGATACATCTGTTAACACTGCAGAAAAGTATGCTATATGGCATGCACTTCAGTATTATCATAGCTATTAAAAATTCACAATCACAAATTTTCAGGACAAACTGTATTGGGTTATAATCTATATAGGGCTAGGAGAAATTATTTTATACTTTTAAGTACATTTTAAATGCATGATATATTATTTTTTTTATTTAAATAATTAGTTTCTGCTTTTCAGTCTTGTGTGTGTGTGTTCTGTAATTTTCGGTAATTGTTTTTTATAGTTTCTGTATTTTGCAAAAAACACGAATGTACGGAATTCGTAAATATATTACAAGATAAAAATTAATATTTCTAATATTATTAATAAATTAGTTAATTAATTAATTAGTTAATATTTCAGTGTTATCTAGTTTTGAGCTATGTTTAAAATTTCAAATCTCTAGTTTATCGGGAAGTTAGTTTAAAATCGATTGAAAAATTTGTACTGAACAAACCAACAGACAGGAAAGAAAGCGAGTTAATAAAAACGTGTTAAAAAAAACTTTTATTTAAATATTTTTTTCTTTATCTGTCCTAAAATTACTTGCCCAATACCTCAGTTGCCCAAGTCATAATTTTAATACAAGAAATTATATTGCCATTTACAAAAAACAAATTGGACTGTAGCTGAAAATTCATTTAATATTCATAGAAATTACAAAAATAATAAGTTATGTAGATGAAAAACATATTAAAATAACTAACGTAGATTTATTGTCGTCACATTTTAGTACCTTAGAGACCCCCAACACCGTATTACATTCCGTAAACAACTTTTGGGATTCTGAGAATTAAATTTCATCATCAGTATACGGTAAATAATAAATCTTCAAAAATAAAAATAATCCTCTACCAGCTCGGCCAGAGCGTTTGAAAACAATTTTGAAAAACATCTCGTTCTGTTTTTACTCTTATTTTTCATATGCGCGCCAAATCTGTCACAGGAACAACCGAAAATATTTTCAATTGTTTCAGTGTTTATATTAGTGACAGTATACCAAAGCAAGACCGGTATAATTCCCACATGCAATTGTTTATTTGATGTTCTGTTGCATCAATTGTTTTACAAAACCTCTACGATAAATCAAAAATGTACTGTGTATGTAGCCACTGGCAATTGTTTATTTTCGTTTGTTTTTAACGTTTCTAGCTGATAAATTCAGTAATCTTTTAGGTCATAAATTTTAGTTGAATATATAACAATAATTTAAAATACAATCTTATTAAATTCTGGTTAAAATCAGAATTTTTTTCTTTACAACATTAAAAATAAAATAATTTTGTAGGCGTGAAAACAGCAACACTTATAATGGCCATTACTATTGAAACAGTAAAATTACAATAACTTCTACAAATTTAATTGTAGGGTTCTACTTTTTTCATACACATTTTAAAATACACATTTACTAAAATATATTTAAACAATAGTAAACTAAGTTGTCAAATTCTGAATTTTGGTACACAGATAAACAAATTGTAATAATCAAAAATGTTTACAAATTTTGTGGCGGCGACAACTAACTTCTGTATAATAATGTAGATTATTGTACTAGTAATATAATAACCTTTTCTTCATAGGCAACATGGTAACGTATCAATATTTTGATACACTTGAATAAATATGATTTGTACTGATCAGTTTTATATTGGGAGGTAATTTGCAATATCCCTATTTTTGGAAATATCTATATATTATGTATGTTTACATACATAAAATTTCCAATTACAGAGAGTCCGTTAAAATTACAAATAAAATGATTTTCAAAATTTACCAAATATAGAAATAATCATCATATGTAATTTATATTAAAGGTTAATATGATTATTAATTAATTAAAATAATATTGTAAGCGGACATTAATAAATATGTTTTAATTAATTCTAAAATATTAAGCAAAATCAAAACTGTTGATTAGTGGAAATTTCGTTATCAATATCCACCTAATTAATTAATTGAAATATGTCAATAAAAAAAAATTGTTTCAATTTCCAATTAATTAAATAACAATTACAATATAATTATATTTTAATCAACGACTTTTTTGTCGCATCATAAGCACGTGAAAATTTTAATTATAAAAATGCAAATGAGCGAAATAATAAAATTTCATTAGCTTTTAATATGTTTTCGTTTCGCTTAACAATATAATTACAATATATATTTTGGTTAGCGCATCAGCAGCGAAAGCTGATGAAGGTCTCGGGTTCAAATCCGGACAAAATCAATGCATTTTTTCATTAAAAAATTGACAGTTCATCAAAATAAATTAATGGCGATTTAGACAAAAACAAAATACTATAACAGAATATAATTATAAATTTATTTATATATATATAATATGCCATGTGTAATTATATAAAACTATACGAACATTAAATTCATGAGTTTATATAGTAATGACCAGTTAAAATATAGAAAAATTACCTTGTCGTTGTGATCTTATGGCGCAGTGGTAGCGCAATTGCCACAGAAACAAAAGGTCCTGTGTTCGAACCCCGGCAAGGTCAATGCATTTTTCTTCATTCAAAAATTAATTAATGATTTAATTAGTTCATCAAAATAAATTGATGGCGATTTAAGCAAAAACAAAATACTATAACCCAATATATAATACGAATATAATACGCCATGTGTAATTAAGAATATAAAATATAATTATAAATTTATTCATTTTTGTTTGTTATTTAATTTTGTTCCAGGAAATGCTAATAATACTCGTTTTCTTAATGGTTAAAATTGGAGTTTGTCTTCCACTGGAAGCCAGATTGGATGTGATCAGTCGAATTTTACATGAAGTACCTCTTATTGATGGGTAAGACGAATTTGTGAAATATTTTAAATTTAAAGATTGTCATTACAATAAATGTATAAGATTTCCCTTGTACTGAAAAAAATATAATGTTGGTAATGCTCTAAATAGTGTTATAAAGTAAATGATATAATAAAGCTTCTATAAAAGTTTTATAAATATAGACGATTCAATAGTTATTTTTGAAACAAAATATAACAAATTTTATTATAACAAAAATGTCATTTATTTGCATGTCAAAAATGTAAGAAATATTTAAGTTAAATAATTATTCAATTCATTTGCCACACTAATTTTGGGGTTGTTGTCAACGGCCTTATTAGTCGATACACTGAATGCTAGTTAAGCTAAATTCTCCAAAAAATCCCCTCACTGCCTAAGTTTAACAAATACAAGATTATTCGATTAAAGTACTATTCTTTATATCACTAATAAAAATACTTAAACTAGTTTTGGCAATTATTGTATAGTTTGTCCATATTATATTGTATTATTGTACCTAAAATGCTTTGTAAACACGTAATATTTAAAAACATTTACGCGTAACTCCAAATTCAATTGAATGGATTTATGTCAGTTTACGTTTTGTGGACACACACGTCGAAATGACAAACACCTGTATTATCATCATATATTCTATCAAATATCTTTTTACAAATAGTAAAAAAAAAAACTGTAATTTGACGTATTTTTAAAAAATTTTAGTTGTAAATTTCAAATATATGCTATATTTCTATTAGAAGAAATTTATTTCAGCCACAACGACCTGCCGTGGAATATAAGAAAATTTCTCAAAAATGAAATTGCTGATTTTCGCTTCACCGAAGACTTACGCGAGGTCTCGCCGTGGTCGAAAAGCGCTTGGTCGCATACTGATCTAGCACGGCTTAAAGAAGGAATGGTGTCTGCTCAGGTAATGCATAAAAGTAGCTAATATATTTATTATCCAAATGTTCCTTTATCTTTATCAAATATCTAACGTGCAACAATTCTCATTTTTATTTTCATATTATCTATTTTTTATTATTACATGACAAATTTTCAAATCCTGGAAGCTAACCCGTCAAGTATGTCAAAAGTGAAAACGAAATATGTAAAAATTATATGTCTTTTAGCACAAAAATTTTGAGTTTGGCACATAAAATGCACATAATTTTCATCAATTTCAAATTAATTTCTAATTTTTACGTATTTCAAAATAATGTATTTTAAAAACTACTGTATTGAAGTGTAAAACTGTATATAATTTATAACAAATTTTACATTTATATCAAACTAACCCAAAAACTTGTCTCTCAAATCCTATTATGTGCGAAGCACTATTTCCAAGTTTATTTCTAACGACACACGTATATTAATTGCAATTTCAATGAAATAGATAATATTTTATAAAAACCATCTGATCAAGAAAAGACTCTTTTACAACTATATCTAACGTCGAATAAATTATACAAAATTTAATCCTAAAACTTGTTCATTTTATTTAAAATTAGTTCCATCAATGTAATTACACAATAAAGCTGTCTTTATGTACGTTACAATGTAATTGTAACGTCTTTTGTATAACGACATACTTAAAAAAAAATTAAAATATCTGAAAAGCTAAGCTCACGCAAGCAAAAAATGTTTTCATTGTGATATAATATTACCGACGAGGTTCTGCATTTAGACAGTAAACTGTAATAGACACTACTAAAACAGAATATAATGGAAGATTTATACAGTTTTTTATTATTTTGGTTTTGTCGTGTTTTTTATTTTGTTCGTCCTATTTCACTCGCTAAACATAACATACACTATCCATTTAGTTTATAACTTTGTTTTTATATATACGTCTATGCAATTTTGTTGAAAACTTTCGTAATTTTTTATAATCATACTCGTATATTCTTAATTATATGAAAGCAAATTTTTAAATATGTTCACTATATTTTATTACAAAAATTAGTTATGTTTTGGTTTAATGTGTTTTATCATTTAATTAATTAATATGTAATTTTCATGATGCAATATAAAATTAGTGATGTGATCCAATAATTATCGATTTTCAATTTATAAAGTTTATTAATTTTATTTATATTTAACTATTTGAGGCTCATTTAGTAAATTTGGGTGTGTTATATGTTTAACTATAGTTAAAAATTAAAGATTCGTATTTCTTAAATTTTTGAATAAAGTTAGCAAATACAATTTTTTCTATTAAAAGTTTTTTTCAGAACTCATTATATTAAGATAAAACGGCTTTAGGTCGTAGTTCTGTATTAATATTTATTAATAATCAACCTACTCAACGTACTCTATGTACACCTTCATCACGAAAAATGATACAATTGACAGTTACAGTAAATAAGCAGAACATAGAAACAAGTTACTAAGTAACGAAATAAGTAACTAGATTATAAAATTTATAAATTTTTAATTAAAAGAAGCCAAATTTTATTTAAAACAGTTGCTAGTCACATTCTTTTAATTTCTTTACAAATATTATAATATAATATAATAAATTTTATGATCTAGTTACTTATATTGTTACCTATTAACTTGTTTCTATATTCTGTTTATTTTCTGTAAATGTCATTTGTATCATTTTTCCTGATAAAAATGTACGTTAAGTACGTCCATTATTAAAAAATATTAATACAGAACTACAGCCTAAAGCTGTTTTAACAGAGTAAAATATTTTTCAGAACTCATTGTATTAAATATAAATGTTTTAGGATTAGATTCTGTTAATTATTGTATAAAAACTACGTTTCGACAAAACCGAATACACTTGTCGTCATTAATTCAAAAATTTATCAATGACATTAAAGTAAATAATAGTACGTAGCAACAAGTTACTAGATAACATATAAGTAACTAGATCAGAAGAATTATAGATTTTTAATTAATGGAAGTAAAATTTTGCCTTCACCGTAATTCATGTTATTCTTTTCTGCTGCTAATATTGATTAATCTAGCAATTATTACTATATCTTACGCTGCTTTTATACAATAATTAAATGGAATTTATTTTTTTGCAATTATCTATTAGAAACTATGGAAATTTTTTAGTATTTATACATCTGAGATATCCATATAAATGTGAATAAAATGAGTTTCACTTAAACAAAGCTATAGTTCTCAAGTTTCCAATGGTAGTACCCGAATTTGGAACATACCAAGTATATTCTAAGTTCAACCCTGAATAGGCCTCGTAATCAATAAAATCCGACAATCACGATTTCCTTTTCCAGTTCTGGTCAGCATACGTGCCGTGTTCGTCCCAACACCTGGATTCCGTACAACTTACACTCGAACAAATCGACGTCATCAGACGTCTGGTCGCCAAATATCCCGAACATATGGAATTGGTCACAAACGCCGATGGTAAGTTCGAGATTTACAGATTTTTTTTGTGGTGCCCCACATTTTTTACCAGCAGTTTTTATTCCGGGAGTTTTCGGAAAATGTGCTGGTATCGTACGTTTGTCCGTGACATGGAAGGTGTTAACGGTGATAAATTTGAAAATTATGTGGGGAAAATTGTGCGAAATTAGGACGAGAATCTAAGGGTAAATTGGTTTTGAGATTTGGTTTTTTTTTTCGGGAAATTTATCAGTACGATTGAGAAAATTACTTGCCATTACTATAAATCCAGTATGAAATCTTGGTTATTAAATAATTACAAAAGTAAAAGATTATATTGCACATAACACATAACTGTAATATAATAATTATAAATCTAGTAAAGGTGTTAAAATATTTATTATTGAGTTCTGGCAACCAGTTTCGGTTATATAACTTTATACTATAAATGGTAAAATTTCAAAATTAAGAACATTGTAAAATAATTCATCTACATACTTTAAAAAAATATTAGACGTATTTTCATATTTTCATCAGCAAAAAGATACAAATGACAAATAAGTTACTGTTCTGTTATTTACTGTAAATGTCATTTGTATCATTTTCCTGATGAAGACGTACGTTGAGTTTTTAGAAACGTCGATTATTAATAAATATTAATACAGAACTACAACCTAAAGCCGTTTTATTTTAAAAATATTATAATTTTGTAATCATATTCTTAAAAATACTAAATCAATTTTAAATAAATTTATAGTATTTCAGCAATATTTTATTTAATTAAAAATTAAAGTTGTTATACAGGGTAGTTTAACTTGATGATATTTCATAAGGTAAAAATATTAAAATAAAATTATTAGAAAAATATTTTTATTTAAATAAATTCCCCAGATGTTATCAAATAAGTTGTTTCTATGTTCTGTTTATTTATTGTAAATGTCACTTGTATCAGTTTTTCTGATAAAGACAGACATTGAGTTCAGCGAAACGTTGATTATTATTAATAAATATTTGTACAGAACTTAAACCTAAAGCTGTTTTATTTTATAAACTATGTTAATTATATATATATATATATATATATATATATATATATATATATATATATATATATTCAGAAAATTATTGTTATTTAGAACACAACCAAAAATAACTTAATACAAAAATACAAATATTTTTTAAATTATAATAGAAAATTCGTATTTTTTTCTAATGTTATTAGTTCACAAAATATCATTTGAACATTGCAAATCAAACCACCCTGTATATAACAAAAAACTAATCTACTTAATTAATCTTCAGTTATATATTTTAGGCTAAAATTAGTACTTGAATATTTTCCATTGTTATTTAAATCAACTAGCTCGCTTACTTATTAAAATAAGAAAGAAAAATCAAAACTAAAAACAGTTTGTAAATTTTGTAAGATAAATTTCACTACATCTCTCAAGATGATTAATACTATATTCTGAAGATAAATTTATTCAAGTAATTCAAAAAAAGTGTAATAAAAAGATATAATGGTTCTGATATGCGAGTAATTTTCATAACACCTTCGGTAAAATAATTAATTACCTACATTTGTTTTAAACACTGATAACCGTACAATATTAATTTTGTTTTTCTATTTTGATTTTTATGAATTCCTTAGGTATTGAGAGAGCACACGAAGCGGGAAAATTAGCATCGCTGATTGGTATAGAGGGTGGTCATGCAATCGGAACAAGTTTAGGCGTTTTAAGAATGTTTTATCAACTAGGAGCCAGATATCTTACTTTAACACATACGTGTAATACACCTTGGTGAGTTTAAAGAAAACATTCATTAATTTTGCATATGCATTTTCATTACCATAACGTGCAATATAAAAGATTTAATGCAAATATAATTATATTGATATATAATAATTATTTAAATTTAAAAAAAATACATATCACGTTTTTAAAACGGTAATTAATGTTATTCTTTTCTTTATAAATCTCTATTGCTTCTCTTATTAATTTGCTGCTAATATTGATTAATCTAGCAATTATTACTGTATCTTACGTTGTTTTTATACAATAATTAAATGGAATTTAATCCTAAAACAGTTTATCGATTATCAAAGCAGATCGTTTTCAATCTTATAAGTATTGTTAAAACTATTAAAAATTCAAAATCACAAATTTTCAGGATAATTTGTATAGGTCAAGAATCTGTATGGGGGCTATAAATCTGTATGGAGCTAAGAGAAATTATTTTATACTATTTAGTTCGTTTTGAAAACGTGGTATATTAATTTTTTTTTATTTAAATAATTTTTGTTTGAACATAGTAAAATATTTTCCAGATCTTATTGTATTAAAATAAAAACTATTTTAGGATAAAATTCTATTTAATTATTTTATAACAACGACGTTTCGACGAAACTAAACGCTCGTCTTCATCAGGTCAAAATTGTCATGTACTATTATCAACCTGATGAAGTCGAGCACTCAATTTCGTCAAAACGTCGTTTTTATAAAATAATTAAACAGAATTTTATCCTAAAACAGTTTTTTTTTTCATTTTTGTTTTGTATTGGTGATTTTAAAATAAATGATATTTTACAAAATCTAAGTAAAGAGAAAGTCTAATAGGTCCTATTTGTGTTAGGGCAGACTGCTGCATAGTGGATGAGCCGGGGCAAGTGCCTCATGTCGGAGGATTATCGCATTTTGGAACGGTAAGATGATATTACATTATCTTAAATTTGTAAAAAGCATCCAATTTTACTGTATTATTATCGTACAGTATATGTCGGCAACAGAAACATTTAATTTTTCTTATCGATTACTGTAAGCCATTATGTCTTTTCGGTTATTGACCGTTCTGATTTTGGTTGATATGAAATCATAGGATTTATTTCAACAAGAGTTCCTGATAGTAAGAATCTATCGCATTGCGCAGTTAGATTTTAACGTGCGATTTGAGTTCTTGTGAACACTTATATCCAGAATACTTTTAAGCAAACTACGTTCAAGGACCAAAAAGCCAAATTGGGCGTATATATTTAATTAATATTATTTTTTATTAAATTAATGCTGTTTTGATACTTACGTTGATGTATGGTAGTGAATATTGGATTTGACTACAAGAGCGTAAAAGTAAAATGACTGCTATGAAAATGAGAATTTTACAAAGCGTATAATTAGAAGGAATCGAGTACTAAATAGATTAGGGTATGATAAGTATGAAATTGAAAAAAAAAATATTGTTGCAATAGCTGAGGTATTAAGTCAGTTAAAATGGTTCAATCATCTTAAGTGAATGTCTAATGCAGCGGTCGGCAACAGGCGGACCGCGGAAGGTCGAAACTTGGACCGCCAAATATTGTAAAATAACTTACCTACCTATTCAATTTAATTAAAATAATATTTTTATATAACTAGTTTCAGTAGATAAATACATAGCTGTTGCTATGTTGTGCTGTGTAGCCTATTGTGTTTTATATAATTACTTGAATCAGTCAAAATAAAAATTTAAAACTAGTTCTTAAGTATTATGAGTTTTTTTTTCTGAATCTCAATAAAAATTTTCAATAGTATCCAGACCTCATTTAAAATTACTTGCCGACCCCTGGTCTAATAGTTTGGTTAAAAGAATATATGTGAATGAGACTGAGCAACAGGGTGCACTCATATATACAGGACCGGATCTACTTTCTTTCTTTGAGTGGCATTGCAATGCATGCCGGGTACAACTAGTATAATATATAAATATTATAACAACAAAAGTTTGCAATTTAACAACTATAATATTTGAAAGTCTGATACATCATATATGATTATGGGAGTAAATAATTAGTGACAGAGACAGAAAGAGAGATTTAATTAAAAAAAATATGCAAATATTATGATATCATATCAACCAAAAACCAATTACTCGGTCAATTGCTGAATACCACCACATTAATGAAAACGATCTCAAATGAAATGTATATCTATTTTGATATTTAATTTTCGCAACTAATAATCGTTGTTTAATTGTATGTCCGTGTTGCTGTTAACGCATGTTTAGCTAGTGGTGCGTGAGATGAATCGTTTGGGCATGATGGTGGATTTATCTCATGTATCAGTGCCGACAATGCTGGACGCATTGTCTGCGAGTCGTGCTCCCGTTATCTTTTCCCATTCATCCGCACATGCCATCTGCAACAGTTCACGAAATGTACCCGATCATGTGCTACGCAGATTAGTAAGTTACTCTCTCTTTTACATCTATTATTATCCTTAGAAACTCTTACATAACATAATAAATAAATCTTTCAGAACTCATTATGTTAAAGTAAAATTTTTTAGAATTAAGCTCTGTATATACACTCTAAAAATAAAATTATGTAATTTTACTTACAAATCATGAGACACTATGATTTCCAGTATTTCTAGGAATAATAATTATAGAAATTTTACTATAGTTTTTGTTATAATTTTAATAAATTATTGCAAATTTACCAAAAAATTATCGAATTACATTGAAAAACACAGTAAAATTACTACGATTATCATTTACATTGATTTTTTACAGTGTAGAAGTAAAAATCATAAATTCTATTTTTTTTTTAATTAATTGACCATATTATAGTTTAGTTTACATTAAAAATACTTCAGAAATTATGTTTGAAACATTTTTAAATAATTCACATGAAGCCTAAAAGTAGAAAATTAGTGAACTACTTTTTTGGGAAAATTTTTATTTTCTCCTCCGAATTTACGAACACTATACAAAAATAATTAAGAATTTTTCATCTTATTTTTTTCTTGTTTGAAAAATCTGTAATTCCAATATAATATATTTGAGAAAAATATAATAAAACTACACCATTCTTAAATGAACAAAACAAATTCCTGGAATAAAAAACATCTCTTGCTTTATATTTAAGCATGAAATTTCATCTGACAGAAGTGCAAACTGAAGTTATTCGTAATGTATCATAATTGTAGTGCGAGTGAGTGGTGTGTGTCGGTCTAGCTAAGCTAGCTGAACCAATCCATCATTCTTAAAACAATCTTAACGCCACATATTTCTTCTTCCGGCCGCGCCGGAACTGACGTCACTGGCCCCCGCATCATCAATAATCATTCGTCTTTTCATACGTACAGACAACTACCACCACCCAACCCAGGCTAAATCATACTGCGCGCATTGCAGAATTTTGCGGTTTCACCACATACGCAGAGCTTAAACTTTTTTTTTTCAGTTAGTTGTTTTTTAATTTTTGTTCAAATTTAAAATAAAATATAAAATTCTTTTATTATATTATAAAAACTGCTCCTTCTTATAATATAATTTTTAAATTTCATATTATTATTAATAAAATATAAAACAGATATTTATTAACTTAGTAAAAAAATCTTTTATCTCATTATATTAAAATTAAAAAGCTTTCGGATTAAGTTCTGTACCTATATATTTTATTTAAAAATCGACGTTTCGATATACTCTACTACTATCATCATCAAGATAAAAAATATGTCAGTTGTATATTTTTTCCTGAAAATAATATTCGTATAGTATATCGAAACGTTAATTTTTAAATGAAATGTATACACAACTTAATCCGAAAACTTTTTAATTTTCTAAGATATTTATTACATTAATTAATTGTATACATATTTAATTATTATATTAATTTCAAATATTAAAATAAACAGAAATTTATTTTAAAATTTTAATAAACATTCTAAAAGGAGCGAAAATTTTTGCTTTAGATCCAAGGTTTTTACTTTTAACTCAAAAGTAAACGAGTTTTTGAACTGTAAACTTATGTTTTTCTAGAAATAAATTTTTTTTTTAGAAAAAATAATAATAGCAAGTAATAGTATAATTTTAATTAAAATTATTTACTACTGTAATTCAATCACCAAGCATTGAGGATGCCATCTACAATGTATGGCAAAACGTCTGAAACGAGGATAGATCGACCACAGCATACCAGCCCAGAAAATTCTATAAATTCAATTGATGCCGGCCGTGAAAGCCTGAATATGACTATTTACTTCTTAGTTTATTCTCACCTCATTATTAAAAGTAATTTTTGTCAAAAGTAGTTTTGTTGTTTACTTACTCTTATAATTACTTATTAAGCAATTTTAATTAGTTTATTTGCATTTTATAATATTAGATATAAAAGAAATATCAAGAATAGAAATACTATTCATATTTGATAAGAGATAGAAGCAAAAACTTATTTTAAAGCAAAAAAAAAATAAAAGCAATTTTTTATAAACAAAAGAGGTGGGAAAATCTGTCATAGTGTTTTTTTTTTTGGAATAAATATAATTGTAAAATTATTATTAATAATATTCAGTTAAAATGTAGTTTCATTTTTAAACTAAATATTAACTAATTCCATACAAAGCTTTGAAAATAGTTATATTATTTTTTCTATTAAAATTTTTATTTTTATTAAAAAAAAACAGATTTGCAGTTTCAAAACAAGTTTACTTTTGTGTACAAATGTTTTTACGATATTTGCAATAAAACTAAAATATATAGAAATTCACTATAATCAACTAAAATTTTTATTGACTTGCACATACAAAACAACTAATATCCGAAAAAAGTATTTGGATAACATATATTCTCAAATTAAACCCAATTAAAAAAATTAGAAATAATAAAAAAAAATTGCTGAAAATATGTAAATGCCTAACAATGATATTTTGTGTGTTTCATTCATTTTTCATTAAATAAAACAACAAAAGTGCGAAAAATGCCAGCACAAATAAATATTCGATGTGCGGGCAAAGTACATTTGTTTTCATTTGCATCGAAAATAAAACCGGACATACGATGAAATATTAAATATGGTGTGTGTGTTTGTGTATGTTCGCTTCTCCTATTCACAGGCTAGTAACGGTGGTCTCGTTATGGTCGCATTTTATCCGCATTTCATCAGCTGTAGCACGACAGCTACCATACAAGATGTTGTTGGTGAGTTAATTGCATAATTTTTTTCTCAATTTACGTAGTTTTCATTAAATAGATAAATTTTTAGAGTATAGAAAACACACAATAGATGGTATCATCTGTCAAATTAATCGTGCGACTAAGTTAACAGATGCTACCACCCAATATGATAAAAGTTTGAAATTTATACTTTCTAATAAAAAATTCAGTAAAACCTAAACTTGCGTAGTTCCATTGTTAAGTAACAGAAAATAATTGCTTAAATAATGCAAATTTTCTCAAAATTGTAAAATTTAAATAACAACATTGAACAAAGTTCATAAGTGTATCATGAAATTAATATAAAATAATATTCTAATGTTAGGATTTTTTCTCAATCATTAAATCGGTTATCAAACTATGCATCAATGACTTGGTCAGTTAATTAACCATAGATACGTGTTTCGCTCTATTTTCTTGCTAAATAACTTTGAAAACAAATAATATTTAAACAATTTATTACCACATTATTGTTAATAATAATAATAACTATTTTTAATACCCCTAGATTAATTTTTTTCAAACTATTTAATACGAAAATCTCTAAACTTCTAAACTAATGTTTATGAAACTGAGCCTTATACTATTCTGAAATTTAATTTTGAATACGATAAATATTGATAGAATAAAAACTACATAAAATTTGATAAATTTAAATGTGCACAATTCTAACAACAAAAACACATTTCCAATTTAAGTTTATCCAATATTTCTTGTTTTACCAAATGATAGTTATTTACAGTTTCGTCTCTGATAAACAAATAGCGTATTTTTCAATTGAAAAACACGGACAAAAAAGCGTTGACTATCGAAATGAAATTGATGTGCGTTTAAATTTAAACAGTATCACAATGTACAAGTTACAAAATTTACATTGAGTTTCTAGAAAAATAAATTTCGAACAAATGTATCATCATAATTTTTGTTTATACCGTGTGTGAGTAAATTTCTACAATATATCAAAAGGACTCAGTTGCATAAAGCATTGTTAACTTAATCAATGAGTTAACTAGCCAACTATTTTGAATTACCAATTTTTTGAAAGTGTCAGGGTGGTGTGACTCTCCTTAATAAAGCATTTTTTTGAACATATGATCATAGAATCTATTTTGACCTACTAGGTCTCCTCAACACAATGTAAAAATTTGGTTCTATACTCTAAAAATATCTTGTATATTACTGTATAATTTCACGGGAAAAAAATGTTTATAAATTCTTAGCACATATCAATCATATAAGAAAAATCGCTGGAGTAGACCATGTTGGCATTGGAGCTGGTTACGATGGAATCAATTTGTAAGTAATACTATCAATTATTTATATTTATGCCAATGTTCTATATAAAAATGTTATTTATTATTCTACAAATTTGTAAATTTAATAACAATATTTTAATATTTTTTAAAATTGAAAATACTATATAATATAATAATAATAATTTATAACTTATCTCTATATGTATACTGATATATAATTTTCTATTGGATTATAATTCAAATTATCATTGATTGATATCTAAAAATAATATATTACTGGCAAGATTAAATATATCAGCTGATTTGGGTCGAAAGTTAGCTTCATAGTGAAGTAGTTAATGAAATAATATTAAAAATTATAGCCTATTCGGATCATATCTGTAAGACTTGTATTCTATTAAATATTCTATTTAATAAAAAAAAATATAAAACGTTATGTAATGCTACAGAACTGTTCAGAATTCCATCAGTTTATATCGTCAGAAACAATATATATATATATATATATATATATATATATATATATATATATATATATATATATATATATATATATATATATATATATATATATATATCTAAATATACCTAAACATATCTAATGTTGTTACATTCAAAATTTTAATTTCATTATGTAAAAAATTTAATAGAAACAATTAAAAAACTTACCAAATACTGTATCTTCTGTAGAACACCTCTAGGTCTCGAGGACGTGTCCAGATACCCCTACCTTCTTGCGGAGCTGCTGAAAACAGGCCGGTGGTCCGAAGACGATCTGCAAAAGTTAGCAGGTCGAAATTTAATCAGAGTGTTCCATCGTGTTGAAGAAGTAAGTATCTTTTTCAAGTCTCACTCCCCTCCCCTACCTTTTTTCCTTATCTTGTGCAACAAACACAGTTTTTAACTTAATTTCGTATAATTTATTTTGCTCTTTGTGTTATTTTTGGAGGCCTGGTTACATACGGAAAAATTTTTGACGTAGCTTTAACCAGCCTAATTATAATGTAATAAAATGTTGGTTTGAAGTTTCTGATAATTTGGCAAAGAAAAGTGAAATTCGTTTAATTAGGGTCTTGACTTTCTCTCATTTATTTGACTTTCAGTTGTTTTCGGGAATTATTTTGTTGGTCTGGTTTGATTTCAGTGGAAATTTCAAAAATGTACATAAATATTTTTAAGAAATGAATTTTACAATATTAGATAAAAGAACTTTACTAAGAAATTATTATTCGTAATTAATATCTAATTATAATGGTCAATTATTATTAAATAAAAACCTACAATCTTTCAATCTCTAGTTTGAGCGCCTTGTCAATTCGGCTACAGAATAAAATTAATTTCAATTAAATATTTATTAGGTCTTAGCCTGTAGGATGTCCCACGACCAGCTAACGCTATGTGTATTTTAAAAATAATGTAATATTATATTACAAAATTTAATTTCTGGAATAATCCAATATGCTCAAGTAAAGTAAAATATTGTCAATAAAATGCCACTTCCGGTTTTATAAGAAGTCAAACCTAACTTTCTTATTATAAATGCAATATCCCATTATTTATTTTATCATTAAATTTAGGAGTAAATTTTACATATGAAACATCAAAACCATTTTACTTTGGTTCATCTGTTTTCGACGTATTTCAACTTTTTCGATTTTTTTTTTAAATCGACAACGTCTTTCAAGAACTGTATTTCAAGAATATAATCAAATATTTTAAATTTATAAACGGGGGTCTTATTAAGAAAACTTTTATTATAAAATTTAAAAAATACTTATTTTACATATTTTTCGTAAAACTCATTAAAGTAGTAAGAAAAAGTTTACATTTGAAAAAAGTAATTAGATTTTGTTGTTTAGTTGAACTTCAAGACTATAAACAAATAATATTTTACTGTGAAAATGTTTAAAAGCTACTATCAAATTATAACCATACACATATTTTTCTTTTCTTTCCATTGGCAAGAAGAAAAAAAAAAGGATAATTTATTTTTATTGTTTTTACAAGGTCTGAAGAATGTACGATCTATAAAAGTAGCAAAATATGCGAACATTTTGAAATAAAAAAAATGCTTGCACAACGTTAACACTCTGGGGTATCAAGTGAAATCGAAAAAATAATATTCTGAAGATTTGAATATAACCCGCATACATAATACATGCATGCAAACTGACACAAAAAATAGAACAAAAAATATTTCCCGACTGAAAAACTTTACGTAGATTTTTGTTGTTCTACACAAATTACATGTGTACCTTAAAATAATTCAATTATTATTTTATAATAGTAATTATACATCAAGCCAAGCTGTATTATTTCATAATATGCATAGCATCCAGAAACATACCAATTGTTAACATAATTTTTTTTACTTTTAACATATTTATTTTGTATTATTTAACTTTTTTTATTGAATATTGAAGTCCAAAGTTTCATATAAATACTTTATTTTAAATATCCTCAGCGGAAAATAGTTGAAACTGCTATTTTTCAAAACAAATGATTAATTTTAATGGACAATTTTTTATAAGGAAATGAGTATTATCTGTATATTATTTATACTTTTATAAATAACATAAATTAATTAATATTATTATAACAAAAATGACTTACAGCTGTGAGATGAATAAAATTCCGTATCAAGTTGAAAAAGTGATAAATATCATTTGTTATTATTTATTAGTAAAAAAGAAAAAAATAACTAGTAACTTGTTTTTATGTTCTGTTTATTTACTGTAATGTTAATTGTGCAATTTTTCCTGATGATGATGTACGTGAAGTATATTGAAACATCGATTATTAACTATATCCTAAAGCCGTTTTATTTTAATATAATGACTTCTAAGAGATTTTTTACTATGAAAATAATATTATTACCATAGGTAAAAATTTCTTGGAATAAAAATAAAATAAATAATGACACGTTTTGAAGCTAGTATTTTGAATAAATATTTTAAGAATAAAATAGTTTAAGACAGTGAAACTTGTCAAGAGGCCTATCAATTGGTGGACACAGAATACATGAAAAATAATATGTTAGTTATGTTTCATTCACATATTATTAAATCATAAAATTTACAATAAACTTATATGTTCATCATATTTAAATACAGTTATTTTTTTGTTTTAAAATACGAATATCTAGATTATAAAAGTTGATAAAATATATTTTTATTTACAATTAATATATAAATCATGTCCATTTTAAATTTTTTGTTTTGCTAATAATAAATCATAACTGATTCAGTAATGTTTTCTGGTGAAATATAGCATATGTCAAAACTAATACACCAAAAAATATTAAATTTACATTATTTATTTCGTTTTAAATCAATATTTTCAACATGAAAATAAATTCTATGGATTAAACCTAGTTTTTAGTCACTTAACTCATTAATAACTAAAAAAAAATTCATGGTATTGTGAAAAAACAAAGCGATATTATGATCTGATACAAAAAGAACCTGCCTTAAAAAATTAACGCAAATATTACCTTAAAAAAAAGAGATATACAACCACAAAAATTTCAACTAAAAACAAAATATTAATGTTCAGAATAAGGGCATTAGAAAGCCGTTTAATTGCAAAATTCAGACTTGATATTTTATTACAAGTGAAATTAATCTGATCTTTAAAATAACCAAAACGCTTCGTGTAAAAATTACACCGAATAAATTCTGTATAGGTCCAGGTTTTTTACATACATACACACACAATCACGTCATGTAGTCAAACATTCATTAGACATTCTTAACTGAGTAACACCAACTTTTTGTATTTTGTATTTGTATTTTGTACCCAATTCCTCCTAGTTACTATGTAATATAATACGATGAGTTTATAAGTATTGATAAACTATACTTATCTGTCAATCTAAACAGAATTATAACAGCACAGAAGACCACAGAACACTGCAAATGTGTAAACAACCATTTACAAAGAGTCAAAACGTAGTGAAAAGAAACATGGTCTCTTTTATCTAGTTCAACTGTATGTATGTAAGATTAGAAATGCAAGTACATTATTTTAGTTGCGTCAAAGTAGCATAATACCATATATAGTAAAGTATATGAGAGTCTAGTACAAGTAGAAAACCTTGTGTTGGCACATCAAAAGAAAATAAGCTTTTTAGATTTACATCTTTCCCTGGCGTTTGCGAGTTCATCTCTTTTTCGCTATCAGCAAGGGGTACATCAATGTAACCGCAACGTAAGTATATATATATATATATATATATATATATATATATATATATATATATATATATACGTACCAAAATAGGCACGTAAACGCATCTTGACGTCATCATATCAGCAGGAACGCCTTGACGGGAATAACAATGTAATTCAAAAATGTTACGGATACGAAAATAATTTTAATATTATATTTTTAATTGTACAATATTATTTAATATATATATATATATATATATATATATATATATATATATATATACTTACTACTACTATTTTTATTTCTTGTTATTTTTTTAAAATGTTTCATCAAATGTTATACTTCGAATTATTATTAAACAAGGTAATAAATTATTTGTTATAGGTACGAGATGAATTAGCGAGAGAAGGTATGCAGCCTATAGACAACAATATACCATTTGAAGATATCCTAGGAAGAACTTATTGTAAATTTACGGGTATGTAAAATTAAATTAATCGAAGTATAAACTATTATAAGTTTGTAAAAATTATCATGTACATAAGATATATATACTTAAATTAATATAAAAACACAACCAAAATTACTTATAACACTTTATACTGCCAGAAAAAACAATATAGAAAAATAAACAATTATAATTCATATTCTGTGATTTCATTATTATTTATAGTAGAACGCCGATTATTCGGACTACTCCACAGATAACAATCCGGATAATAAATATATCTCAATACATATTTAAAATTGTTGTCAAAGTAATATATGTAAATGAGCACATATGAAAGGTATCATAAATAAAAACGAAACAACAAACATTTAATTTAAAAAGTGTATGCCTCGACAGAAATAAAATGAATGAAATTTTTTTATGTCAAACCCGTATTAGTATATGGCGTGAATTAGCATGCATGTATGTATGTATGGAATTACTTCTTAAAAAGGATATTAATTTTAAGTTTTTATTTTTGTGTTTGATGATAAATTGGAAAATCAATCATTCTGCGTTAATTTCTTAATAAACAAATTTTTAAAAAAATAATCTAAAATTGTGAGAAAAATAACATATTCTTGTAGTCCGGATAATTGGAAATTGATCAACTAATATTATTGTTATCTAATATTTATAAAGTAACTATATTATATTACTAATTTTTTTTTATTTAAAATTATTTTGCATAAATTTTTTATTTAAAATATAACCTATTGTTGGATTATTGAAAGAAGTGACTACTATCGATTTTTAAATGTATAATTTTTCTCAAATCGCATAGTTAAATTGTATATTTGTTACACCCCCCCCCCCCCTCTCATAAAAATAACGAGTTTACAAACTGATTTCTACAGTTTTTCTATTCGTAATATACAAAAACTTATCAATTTCCTATAAAAACTTAAAGATATAACGATAAAGTTTCTTATTTTTTCAAAATTTTTTCGTATTTATTAAATTTTCTCTAAGCAATAACAAACTAACCACCATACTTTTCGCGGCTAACCAATTTATAAACTGTGCAAAATTTTGCCCAGTTCACAAACGCAGTAATTTCATGATTGGAATGTATCATATACCTTTCATATGTATAACCATAAACTAAGAAAGTTTTAATATTAAAAATTAAACTTTAAAAATGATACACCTTTATTTGTATATGTTTGATAAAATTTTAATTAAACAAATGGAACAAAATTAATATTAACATAATAAAACTGCTTTAGGTCAAAGTTCTAGAGTAATATTTATTTAAAATAGACGTTTCAACGAAACTCAACGTCCGTCTTCATCAGGCTAAACTGATACAAATGACATTACAGTAAATAATAAAACATAGAAATAAGTTACTAGGTAACAAATAAGTAGCTAGATATAGATTTTTAATTAATGGAAGTCAAATTTTATTTTAGTCTTTAGCAAGGCAGTGAGTTAAATAAATTTTGGCTCCCATTAATTAAAAAAAATCTATAAATTTTATGATCTAGTTATTTATTTGTTACCTAGTAATTTGTTTCCATGTTCTGTTATTTACTGTAATGTCATTTGTATCATTTATCCTGATGAAAACGGATGTTAAGTTTCGTCAAAACGTTAATTTTAAATAAATATTAATACAGAACTTTAACATAAAGCAGTTTCATTTTAAAATTAGTATCATAATAATATCTTTCAAGCAACCTTCTTTCAATATTCCAGTGCTTAATTAATTTATAATATACGACAAACAATTATATCAAAAAAAATCTTCCATTCTATGTAAATAAATAAAATATAATTTCTGTAGTAATTCCCTTTATTTTGTTACATAAAGGCTGTGCATAAAAACTGTGTTCATAGTACTTATACTATATTATACATAAAATAAATCCCCATGCAATGTTTTTTGTATAATCCCCTTAATGTAATCTGTTTCCAGAAAATCCGATCATACTGTATAATAAAAAAAAAACTATTAATTTTCTGTATTATAAATAAAATTAATGTAAAATGTTCGTTTTATACATAGACGTGTAATTTTATCTGTAAACTTTGGCAAAGTTATTTGTAAATAAATCAGAAATTTTTAATTATAATTTGATTTTATTAATTCCTAGTCACCACAACATATCAATTTATTATTTTAATTTAAAAATATCGCAATATATTTTGTTCCTATGCCTATTTTTATTATATTTTGTGAAATATATAAAAGCAATTTAAATATAAAATTAAATTATTTCATTGAAAATAATGTTTTACTTGTAACAGCAGTTTATTTACGGAAATTGGTGATAATTGAATATTTTTAATTAAACATATGTTATTTAAACATTTTTATTTAATTCAAAATGTGTATTAACCGGTATATATGTAGATATAGATATTTGTGTGAGAAATTATTGGGTATATCAGTCCAATGTGGAAAAGTTCTTAAATAAAACTCATTTAAGTTTTAAAGGCAAGCTTTCGATTTATTTTAAATCTTCTTCATGGCTTCTATAACATATGGGAAAACAAAAATTTTGGTATATCAATTGTCAATTTTATAGAAAAAGTTAATATTTTACATTTATATTAAAAGTTACATTTAAGTAGCACCTCCACCAAAAAATGTTATATACAAAGAATATTGCGTAAATTCTGGTGGAAGTACTATTAACAAAAAATTTGCATAAAAACGTATATTAACGACGTATGGTAAATATAAAACTGTAATTAATTTTTATTTTCGTAAAAATAAAACAAGTTAAATATATAAATCTATAAAATTAGTAACCTATTAAAAATAATATTTATATATGAACAGTTTTATATCGACTGACCTCAATTATAGTATTCATGAGAAGTCAAAAGCATATTATTTTATGACTGGCAGGAGAAGCATATTATAAAATAAATGAAAAGATGAACGGGAAAAAAATAAAAGAAGGAGCGGGGAAAAAAAAGACAAGCGATCTTTGTTGAAGAAACAGGGCCGACGTGATCATTTATAATTCACATCCGATGAACCGCATTCTCAATGCAGAGACAATATTATGACAAGCACCGAATATGCATAGACACAAGAGCTTCGCAGGAAAATGGCAAAAAGCCAGAATGCGTATACGTATTATCGACATTGATTGAGAGCCTACGTAAAATTTATAAAAAAAAATTTTTTTTAGGATTTCATTTTTGTTATCAAAATACGTAAATTAAGGTAGGTAATATATTATTATTTATTCTAAGAAATACATTATTTATCAAGTGAATATACAGAATGTCTAAAAAATAGGTATATAATAATACGACTTAATAAAGTAGAAAGAGGTAAGTTATGTTTCACAAGTCATAGATAAAATGACAATTTTTTATTTTCTGTATCAATTGCAATTCCATTGCTATGAATATTTTTGAAATAATTTGTAACATTTCATATCTAATTTTTACCATTACAAAACAAACAAATATCAATAGCTAATACTACTTTTAAAGGGTTCTCCAGAGCTAAAAAACATTTATTTTCAAACGCACACACCTCAAAAGGTAATTCATATTTTAAAATAGAATAAAAAGCACTTTATTGTACGTAATTTAAACAACAAAATAATATCTCAAATATTTTTTTTGTTGCTGCATATCCGCAAAATGGCATCGCCAGAAAGTCTTCCAAAAAAGGTGGCCTGATTGCTCAGATTGAATATATTTTTATATATTTTTTAATATAATTGTGTAACCTAGTTACTTAGTTTGTTACCTAGTAACTTGTTTCTACGTTGTGTTTATTTACTACAAATATTATTTGTGCAATTTTTCTAGATAAAGATGTAGGTTGATTATTAATAAAAATTACTGTAGAACTACATCCTAAAGCAATTTTATTTTAAAACATATTTAATACAAAATAGATAATTGCTATTCCCAACAATTTCTATTTAAAATTCTTCCTCTATCTACCAGCATATAGCCAACAAATTCACACAAGCCGTTTTTCAACTTCATCTGTCGCTAAAACGAAAATCATACCAGCATAGCCCCACCGAATTAATTGGGTCCTGTGACGAAGATTGTGAGCGCCTAACCCCGTACTACGCATGCGCCCCCGCCCGATAAGATTCTAACTAAAGAAACCCACCCTTTCCTGGCAGTCACAATGACATCGTAGTAGAAGACATTAATGCATTAAAGAGTCGACCACATTACTGTGTAAAATGGTAGCAGAGCTTCATCACTCAAGCTTTATTGTGTTATGAAGCTTAATGCGCGGATGATAGGACCTATCCTCCGGTGGAAAAAATAGGACAATTAACAGGATAGTAATAGGATAGGAGAGTAAAGGAACATTGAAAGAGGTACTTGAAAGAATGATTATTGGAGAAAGTAATGGAAATTTTTCGGGTTAGAATATTGTTATGAGTTAAGATTAAGGATATTCAAAACAAGATACTTATTTAGAAAATAATGTTTTTATTTTTTTATTTCATATATATATATTAAAATAAAAATTGTTTTGGGATAAAATTCTGTTTAATTATTTTATAAAAACGACGTTTCGACGAAACTGAAAGAAAAAAATAACGTGAATAACTGTTAAATAAAATGTGGTTTCTATTAATTAAAAATCTATAATTCTTATGGTCTAGTTATTCGTTACTATTTAATGTTCATTTTCAATTCGTGGGAAATTTATATATATATACTAAAAAAAAAATTTCCAGTAAAGCTAAAATCAATAATTTGACATCGAAAAACATCACTAATAATATTTTTTGCTTGTTTTTATGAAAGTAACAAGTTATACATATATCGTTTATATCGTGTATGTATTAACACGCGTTTTCCGAAAATTTCAGTTGTGTAGAGGAACCTGTTACTTTCGTAAAAACAAGCAAAAATATTATTTCTGATGTTTTTTCGATGTAAAATTATCGATTTTAACCTTACTGAATTATTTTTTTACGGACACCCTAATATATATATATATATATATATATATATATTATACATAATTTCCATACATATTTTTGAAATTTTTTTAACGTATACACCTAGCATCTCCTTTGTTACGGATAGTATAAAATTATTATTAAAAAATATTAAGCAAGAGGAATTTTTAATAAATTGTACACCACAACATAATAATTAAATTAAAAAAGTATTTTAATGAAACTCTAACCAAAAATTGTTTATTAAAAAAACCATTTTATCGGTTCAGCCACATTATTTCAGCAACACAAAGTAAGTGAAAAAATTCTCAACTTTTTTTTGTTTCGGCTTTCCACCGAGCACCAAAACTTTGCCCCCCAGCTGTTTAACAATATATAAAAGGTCCTAACCTCCTAGCCTCCGAACTAAATCCGGTCGGAATCAAGACCTATTGCCGAAAAAACTTGACAGTTTGTCCAGACGCAGGATCAATTTGATCAGCAGACCTTTTACTTTCGGGGTCATCTAGAGTTCGCTTTTCATTAGGGCTTATTTATTAAACTTGTCGGGACAGGTCAATAACGAATAACACGCTGTTATTAGCAAGTCCATTGGACGAATCGAGTTCGAATTTACGCTGATTTAGAAATATTCGTTTTGTGTGAGAGTGTTAATTTTGTTCGATATGTAGTAACTTTTTTATTGATTTGAAATGAAAGAAACGAAATACGAGACATGTTAGGTTAGTTTATTAACGAAGATATTGTTTTGGAAAAGTTGAATTACATGAAGAATTTTTTCGTAACTGGTAATGCTAAATTTTTTTTTATGTATATATATATATATATATATATATATATATATATATATATATATATATATATATGGGTATATATATTTGGGTATATGGCGTGATTATTATGTAATCATCTATTATCTAGATAAACTTTTGTTCCAAAATCTATTATCTCATCTAGATAATAAAGAAATATAGTATCTTTATCTAGATTATTTTTTTCTTCATCTGTCTCAACACTGTAGATGACTAAATTTTAAAATTAATTAGATAACATTAATTAATATTTCAAACGCACGGCTATACAGTTTGGCATTATAAAAAATATTTAATTATTTACATTTCCGTAATTTTGCGCAATGTGGAAATCTATAATTAAAGAATTGAATTTTAACAAATAGTAAAAATTATTAAATTTATTATTAACTATTTATTTCCCTTAACATATCAACCATTGGAAATTCTAACAAATCCAATTCTTTGTTAAAATTTAAAAAGATACCTAATATATAAATAACACAAACTTCAAAATTAATTATTTGCGCAAAGAAAATATTGCTTTATTCATTTCCCGTAACACATCAACACTCAAAAATCCCAAACAAATCCAATTCGATATCGAAATTTTGAAAAACACCTCCATCGTGTTTATTGCCTCGCAAAAGGTCAACAGCAATAGAGCCATGGAGTTGGCCTGGCGTCTTCTCGCTTTCCTTCCGTTTAGCGCGCTCGGGCAAAATTGAATTGGGGGCCGTCGCTCGCCCCCCTTCGAACAAGCGACGATCAGTTGAAACAAGAGAATCCGGAAATTTTGTTTACCCAACTCGCCGTCGACGCTGTGTGTGTCCTAAGTAAACAATTGCAACACGAGCGCGACAACATAGAATCGCAGTGAGTGTGTGTGTGTGTGTGTGAAAAAACAAAATTGCCAGAAAAACAAAAGACGCCCGCATACGGGGCTTCTTTTCGACTTAGCGCAGCATCAACGATTATGATTGCCGTCACACGAGCTGAGAACAAACGACGTCGGCGTCGGATGGAAAATTATATTTCGAGCTAATCTGTTGGCCATTAAACTCGTGCGAAATTTTTACAATGGCTCTAGTGGAAAATTTCTGCCGTACACAAAAGTTTCTTTAAGATGAAGTTTAGATAAAGCGGAATTACATACGACAAAATAATATGTTAAATTTACTGCAACATGTATTGTTAAAATTTATATTTATTATAACATAAATATTATAAAAATAATAAAATATCGAAAGTTGATTTATGGTTTGTACCTTTTGTTAAATTTTTAAATATTTATAAAGAATATTTCTGTGAAACTGACAATTGCACACTTTATTGAAGAACAATGCAACTGTCGATGTGGAAATAAATTATAATATTAAAATTTACAAATACGTTTCTACAAAAATAATATATAAATTATAAAAAATATTTTGATTGCTATCAAACATTAAATGAATTGTTGACCATAAAATTTTATTTGATAAGAAAGAATAAATTTAAGAACAAGGTCTATACAATGGCTATTTTTTCTGAAGGCATTCTATAACCGTTGTCTTAAATTAACTATTTTATATACATTATAGTTACTCTACTTGTATTTAGTCAAATTGACAAAAAATATAAGATGTTGAATTTAGCTAAAATGAGAAGTTATTATTATACATTTACATACATTTTAAAATAACAACTGATTAGTTTGTGCAACGTTTTATAGGACACCTCTATACATTAAATGACTGTAAATCTTGTAAACGAACAATAATTAAAAATTTAAAATAAAATAGCTACCACAATAGGTTTTTTTATTAAGTATTTTAATTTAATTTTTTTTTCATTAATTTGTAAAAATGTTTATTTAACAAACAATATTGTTTAATTTTTTCTACATTTTCGTACAATCTATTAAAGAGTGTATGGCCGTCGGGTATTATTATTAACAACAAGCGCTACAAAAATTTAAACGTATTTAAAATCGCGCATAAGCAATTTACACAAATGAAACAATATAAAAAAAAAATCCCAAGCTTTCCATATTTACACGCATTCAATTTGGAATAACAAAAATTCTAAATATAAAATTAGCCAGGATTCATAACATATTTGCGTAAACCTCCATGAAATCGTTTGTAAACAGACGGACAAACCGAGCGACAAAACAATAATGCGCCTCTCGAAATTAAAATTGAAACATGGAAACTGCGTGTGGAATGGAGCGCTATTGTACAGCTGTCTCGAAAGGTATTTTGGTTTTTTAAAACTGTATAATTAATAATTATTTAAATTAAAAAAAATAATAATAATATAGCACGTTTTTAAATCGGACAAAAAAGTATAAAGTAATTCTCTTAGCCCTATATATATTTATAACACCATACAGATTCCTAACCCCCATACAAATTGTTCTGAAAATTTGTGATTGTGAATTTTTAATAGCTATGACAATACTTTGTAAGATCAAAAATAAAAAACGTGAGGCTCATGCAATAGTAAAGAGTGTAGGGAGTAGCTGTCGTTGCGCCCCACATTTTTTATTTTAAATCTTACAAGTATTGTCATAGCTATTAAAAATTCACAATCACAAATTTTCAGGACAATCTATATAAGGTCAGAAATCTGTATGGGGTTATAAATCTGTATGGGAGCTAGGAAAAATTATTTTATACATTTTAGTTTGTTTTAAAAACATGGTATGTTAATTTTTTTAAATAGTTATTTTTCTAGAGTGTCACAAATACAATAAATAAACTAGAAAATATATTTTGGTTATATTTTAAAAATATCTGTATTATAATTTGTTCTGTACAAAGTAGGAGTTTGGTGTAGAAAATAGGAATCATGTGATGTGACATTCTTAAAAGTGGAATTAATTTTTTTTTTCATTTTTCTGCTATTGTACACGAGTTGTGGTAATGACAGTATTAGCCTGTATATGTGGCTGGATAGGTCTTTACAAAGCAGAGCACAAAAGGATGAGCTCTGTTTTGAGCAAGGATAATGCAGTTTGCCGTACAAGGTAAATTCTCTTTCGAAGGATAGTAAATTGTTTTGTTTGTGTGTTGCGTTATTCAAAACTATTTGTGTATTTTTTTTACTAATGAAGTTTTGTACAGATAATAGTTATTTATGTAACATATGTGTAAAAATAGATTTTATAACATGAATCATAAACATCCAAACAAATATCATAAAATACAGTTTACTCACAAGTTATATACAAAATTTTATCTACGGCCCCAAATTACGCAAATAAACAAAAATGTTTTTATGATTGTATATGAATATGTTAAGTTTTCTGAACAATTGTAATTTACATACATACATACATACATACATAGATACACAATCACGCCATATATCCAAAAAGATGTGCCACAAACTCTCTTCATCATCCCTAAATCAATTTTCTCCAAACATCCCCATTCAGACAAGCATCCACATTTATAATTCCTCTCATACATGCTCTTCTATTTCTACTATTTGGAAATTTCCGCTCACGCAAAACACTCTCAATCATACCACTTCAACTACACATCGGACGTCCACGCAAACCTTTAAAATCATTCATATAAATCTTTTTAACCAAACGTTCATTAGACATTCGTTCAAGATGTCCGAACCATTTTAACTTATCTGTTACTGAAAAATTAATTAACAGTCTAAAGTAGCCGTAGAAGTTGTAACAGTTTCTAAAGAAGTATTTAATACATTATTTAAAAATAATCCCATAAATAACCTACAAAATTTAAATTAACAAATATTAGTTTACAATATTTTTTACAACAAAAATTCGTTTCATCTAAATCACATCTCGTCTAGTTCCTCCACCAAAGTATCCCCCAAGTCGTCGGTGTTGGTAGCAAGATAAAGTGTAGTCAACCATACTTTTTCTTACCCGACGATGTCAGTGTCACGTAGTTTTCTCATTCATCGCGTACGGCACTACTGTCACCACCTCCCCCCCCCACCCTAGACCCCCGCCATTTGCGATGTGTTATTGTCGGACTTACCGTCAAACATAATAGCCCACATACTCGGATTTTCACGGGGGCGATATTATGTGAAATGCGTTGGATACTTACTCTCTGTACTTGGGTAATCATGATGATTCTTTATGTTTGTCTTTTATTCTTTTGTTTTTTGTTTTGCTGTGCTTTTGTTTTGTAACAGTTGAAGACTGGTTGATAGCTTGAAAGATATTGGATATTGTTTTGTTTTTAATGTTGCAATTGTTTGATTTTCGTGAAATACGATTGGTTTCTAATTCGTTTATAAAGTGATTCTGTTGTATCGCTTTTGAAAATTACGTTTTCTTTAATAAAATATATTGTAACAGTATAAAAAGTAAATGATAAAATAAAACAGCTTTAGGTTCTAGTTTTGTATTAATATTTATTAATAATCGATGTTTGTACGAACTCAACGTACATCTTCATCAGTTGTCAGTTTTAAATTTGTTTGTTGGTTAAATAAAAGGATGGCGCATATAATAAACAATACAGAGAAGTATATTAAGTAAATAGAATAAATCTGTTAGCGTATTTATTTGCGGTAGACGATATGGTAACTGTTATTAATCCCAGGAAAGTTTTCATCGCAATAGCAACGAGCCTTCTCGAAAGTTTTATTCAAATGAAGTAAAGTAAAGTGAACTTTGCTCTTGCGCTGCGCCGTATTACTAAACTTTCTAGGGCTTACTACGTATGTATGCATATAGAAAACATAAACCTATTAACTAAATCGGATACAACGTACGCGTATACTGTGTTGTTCATAGTTTACTACAAGTCGCCACCAAATATGAACACATATTTTAACACATGTATTATTATTGTCGTGAAATTATTTCATTATGCATACATATTGTTACAGAACTATATGTTCTTCCTATTAATAATATACGATGAAAACAAGATGTAACACTTTACTTTTTATAATTGTTTTTATTATTATATTATTAATATATATCAATGCTTTACAATATACATATTTCCATGCAAATCAGCATTATATACTAGATCTTTTTGTGTTATTATTAAAACTTTAGATGTTTTTTTTTATTGTTATATATATATATATATATATATATATATATATATATATATATATAAATATTTAACAACGTACAAAAAATTAAAAAAAAAATAATTCCTTCCTTTAAAAACGTATAGTTATGGACATAGAAAAATATGATAAAATCTGGTTATATAAATCAAAATTGAGTAAATTTCCGAAAAACTTAACACCTATCAAAAAATTAAGAAATATTATTCCTTCCTTTAAAAACGTATAGGTATGAACATAGAAAAATATGATAAAATCTAGTTATATAGATTAAAATTGTTTAAATTTCTGAAAAACTTAACACCTATCAAAAAATTAAAAAATATTAATTTCTTCTTTTATAAACGTATAAGTATGAACATAGAAAATTTTTATAAAATCTAGTTACATGGGATATAGTTGTTTAAATTTTTGAAAAACTTAACACCGAACGAAAAATTAAGAAATATTAATTTCTTCCTTTAAAAACGCATAGATATGGCCATAGATTTTTTTTATAAATCTAGTTACATAAGATAAATTTGTTTAAAATGATGTGTGAGATCGGGTAAAATAAATACATGGATATATATATATATATATATATATATATATATATAATTATTATATATTTAAGATTTATTAATTACTATTATATACTAATAATATATTATTTCTTGTTGTGTAACGAAATTGTAAATGTTCGAAATGAGAGAGCACGAATTTGGGTAAATTTAGCAAATCTCGAAAATCTCTTTTTTTCCAGTTCTTTGCGACCCTCATTAATCAACGTTTGTCTTCGGTTCATCGTACAATCGTTTTACACTCGTAACTCGAGTTTCGAACATTCGTATTCTGTTAATTTTGGGACTTTTGTGTCTATCTCATTTTAGTTGATAAGCTAAAATCGATATTTACTTTTAGAAAAGGACATAGAAAATTGCAGTAGAAAAAACTAATTAAATATTACCGTTTTTATATTTAATTGACGCTGATTTTTTCATTTATTTGCTTTTCGTAAATTATACTATATTATACTATAATATTTTAATTTTTGAAGTTCGGATAGCTTAAGGAGAAATTTATATAATAACAACAGTTTATTTAAAAAAATAAAAAAATATGATGAAATATTTAAGCACTAATTAAACACACTTAAATAAAATTAATAAAACGATTATTAATTGTTTTATTTTTCCTCTTCATTTTTAAACAAAGTTCTGCTTATAAAAATAATACTAAAAAATGTTAGGAGAAATTGCTGATAATAAAAAAATTATTATACATCATCAGGAAAAATATACAAATGACATTAATAAACAAACACAACATAGAAACAAGTTACTAGGTAACAAATACAAGTAGCTAGATTATGAAATTTTGTAAATTAATAATTAAAGAAAAATTATTATTTAAAAAATAAAAATGATTGTTAATTATTTTTATATTTTTCATAATTCAATATTTGATAATCGTTTTGATGGTTTATATAATGTGGTTCTATACATAATTATATATTAGGGTGTCTGTTATTTTGGCAAAGTCGGAAAATTGTTACTCTCGCCCTCTAAAACTACTCTTAATAAATAAATCAAAAATTGAGCCATAATTCCAGGTCCGTCAGATAATGTTAAATGTGCCGAAAAGGGCTCAAAACTTGCATGTAGTTTAAATGAGAAAGTTGCTTTTCCGATATTTTTACGTATAACTTCCTACTAAAAATATTTATGATACAAACTTTCAGGCAGACTAAAATTCAAGTCATTTAGATGAAAATCAAAGGCGTTGCGCCAATTTGAATACTATGGTTTTTGAAAAATGTTAATATCGGAATTTTGTTTAATATTTCAGCTCTCACCCCCCACAAGTTATATTATATCTTTGCTTGATAACTGCTTGAATGTTTATGATATAAAGCAAAGATACGATATAAGTTTTGGGGGGTGAGACCTTCAAAAACCATTCATATATATTCTTTTAACTAAACGTTAATATTTGATATGGTTCTATTAAATCAGTTACACTATATATATATATATATATATATATATATATATATATATATATATATATGTATATATATATATATTGATTCCAATTAAAATACCTGAATATTGCATACATTTCTCCACCAGTCACACAACAAACCTTCAAAAATTTTAAAATTCAAATTTTTCGATAGCAATTCGGTCATAATAAACTCAATATTCATTAAAAAAATAATTCCACTTTTAAATTAGTTGCCAAATACCTCATGATACGAAAACAAATTTCATAAATAACAAACCAGTATATAATTGAAGCTTCAGCAGGATCTTTCAGTGTGGCCCGCTCCCATAATGCATTACGACAGCGTCGTGTCGGTAACAATGCTGACAAAACGACGCCAGGACATCGACGCCAGGCAAATGGTACAATCAGGAGTAATATGCAAATGAAAACGTTTCTTTTCCGCTTTACCAAACTTGGCGAGAATTAAAATTTTAATACCGATGCGGTATGCAGACGGTGCTTTTGGAAATTTACCGTTCTGCTAACCGGTAACGTTGCTTTACAGTTATTTTCCTGCTGTGGTGTATTCGTTAAGATCTTTCTTCGCCATTGTGTTGGAATAGGCCATGTTGTTTGTCGTTATTCACGAATGGAATATATAAAAGTTGTCTGATGTATAAACATTTTAGCCTAATGACGATCTACGCTCTTATTATAGAAATGCAGTTTGATATATAAATAATTATTATGAAAATTTAGCTACAGCAATGACATTTTCAATAAAATTCTCTATAAAAATTACTCAAACTATAGAGTAATGTTTAAAAGTCGAGTGTGTTAATTTAAAAAAAAAAAAAACTTAGAATCAGCAACCTTTTGTTCTGATATTGCTGAATTACGACGTAGTTGTATTTTCGCATACGCCATCTTTTATTCAAATTACTCACCGTAATTAACCTACGTTTGGGAACAGTGCGCGCCTTACAAACGTAAACTTTATTTAAATTATTTAACACTTGACAGGCTTGTTAATTACATTCATTTTACTTTACTGACTTAAGTTTTATTTCCATTATTCTAACCTTCAAACACAATTTATACTTTTAAAAGTTTGGCAGGAATTTATTTCCAGTCACTAAGTACTTAAGTATCAATTTTATAGAATACTGGTGGCAATATTATGTTCAATTTTACGATAAAAATTTAACGATGGATTTTATAATGAATATTTTATTTTAAATCGACGACAAAGTATTGTTTGCTAATCTGTAAATATCTTAAGATATTAAATTTGGTATGATTACAATACCTCCCTTATTATATGTGATATAACGATCGGTAAAAAATTGATAATTGATTCTTTTTTGAAAGTTTCATATAACTTTTGATTTTTATTCTAAATAAGAATCTATTTTAAAAATGTAATTAAAATAATACTAGGTTAGTAGTAGTATTAAATTATTAAAAATTGTTGTTAAAACTGAAACGTATGTTTATATATTAAAATTCTATGTCACGTTTTCAATTTAATAATAATTACTTGTTTGATTAATTAGAAAATTAATAATAACGATTACCAAAAACTTTGTATGTAAAGAATTACATAATTCTTACAATTAGCATACACTAGAAAAACTTTTGAATACGAAAACTTTATCTAGATGATTTTATAATAGATGATAAAGAAATAAGATCTAGATTACATAATAAATATTCAATTTTATATTTATCTAAATAAGATAAAAGATAACGGTTCTTTATCTAGATGAATTATCTAGATAATTCATATAAACATACCATCATAACATATACAATCATGCCATATATCCAAAAGGGTGTGGCACAAACTCTTTCCAATATCCTGGAAATCAGTTTCCTCCAAAAATCTCTATCCAGACAAGATAATAGTAATAATAATAAATATAATAATATATTATTTTTTTGCAAAAAAAAATAACAAAACGCAAATTTTAGACAGGTGTTCGTTATTTTTTGTTTAATGTATAGAATATTTATGAAAGAGTATTCTTTTTCAAAAAACATAAGACATTAATTTTAAATTTCAACAAGAAAACTAGAAACTAGCTTTTTGAATTTCAGCCGCGCAAGAGAAATTAAACTTTAATAAAACTAATCTTATTTATCTTTTTTTTGTTAAAAAATTCCGAAGAAAAATATACCATCTCGAGAAAGCAGAACAGAAGATTTTGTTAGAATGATGAAGCTCAGACAATTTCTTTCATAAGATATTTGAGTGAATGCAAGCGTTGCTTGCTGTGTGTGTGTGTCTCGTTGTATACGATAGTATATGAAGAGTATCACGTATAATCTTTTTTTTTTCTTCTTTCTTTTCTTTTCAAAACATCCTGCTATTTCCTACGGGATATTGTCCTTTTCTTGTGACAGCTGTCAGCGACAGGGACGCGTTTGTGCTCCGAAAGGGCTATGGTCACTTGATTTATATCAAGTGTGCTCCTGCTAGCAGGATTAAAAATATTCTTTTTCCTCTAAATAAGTTTAATCGTTAGATATTATTGTGTGGTCTGTATTAACAGTTACTGTTTTTGTTTTTAAAAGATATTATTAAATTTTAAAATAAAACAGCTTTAGATTATAGTTCTGCAATAATATTTATTAGTAATCGATGTTTCGACGAGCTCAACGTACGTCTTCATCAGGAAAGATACGTATCTTCTTTCCCGATGAAGACGTACATTGAGTTCGTCGATACATCGATTATTAATAAATATTAATACGAAACTAAAGCCGGTTTATTTTAATATAATAAATTCTGAAAAAAAAAATTACTATATTTAATTTTAGATAATTGATATTAATTATTACGTAATTATTTAATAATATTGTAAAAATAACTTTTATTAGTTGTTAACTCATTAAATTAATTTAGTGTGGGTTTTGTTTTATATACAATATAACTGCTGGCCGGTATGTCTGATACCGCTTGTACCTTTGCACTCATACGCATTCATGTAAAATATGAACTTTGTTTGACTGATTTTGTTGATTGCATGTTGTTCACTGAAAAGACAGGGATATCTTGAGAGCTTTTAAATGGACTGAATGAAAGAAAAAATGAAAATTTTACAAATGCTATAAATTGTTTGTTAAAAATTGTTTTTTTGTGCAAGATTTTTTTTCTATGTGATGCAAACAGACCACATCAAATATTTGTAAATTAAGATTTAAGAATATATTGTATTCTTCGGAAATATTATTTGGCATCAGATTTGTTTTAATATAAAGCAACACTTGATTATACACACTACTATAGAGAATAGAAATTTAAAAAATTTAAAAATATTTTTTTGTGTTAATTATATGTTTCTACTCGTATATACTTCTTAACAAATGCTTTATTGATTGATTTAGTACTTAAAATTATAAAATACAATTGGCGTATTAATTTTGTTTATGAGTATATATCGTATACAATAATATGAATTGTTTTCTAAACTCAATTAAACTGCAAACTACTCTATAATATCCTCTCTCCTAGTCGTTACAAGTCACAAAATTACCCATTTACCTTAGCTGGAATATATTACATTTCTTTGCAGACCAGAATGCTTATATGTACCTAATTTAACAATTACACAACTATCAACTACTAGACGGATTTCTTTACAATGTTATTATGCAACCAGTAGTGTTACTTCTAGATGCAAAATTCTGGAATTTAGAAAAAGGAAATAAAGGTTAACTCAACATTAAAAAATTCTGTCAATTTGTATTAAAGATTTATCTCCTGAGATTCAACTGAAAATTCTTATGTTTATGAATACTTTTAGAAAAAAAAATGTGCATAATATCCGTCAAACATTCCAATCCAAACAAACAACTATCGTTTCATCCACATTTATGTTGCCTCTCATGTTTGCTCATTTATTATTGAAAACATTCGGTCATACAAAATATTCTCTGAGTTATAAATGAATTTATTTATTTCTTACACTTTTTACAGTTATATTAGTATACTGTTTTCTAAACTAAAAATAAACAATAAGTATTTAAAATAAAACGGCTTTATTTAAGGAATGGTAGCTAATTTAAGATTTTTCAAAAGATTTAAAATTAGTAAAATAAAACAGCTATTGGTTGTAATTCTGTATTAATATTTATTAATAATCGACATTTCGACGAACTCCACATACGGCTTCGTATGTTGCGTTCGTCGAAACGTCGATTAATAAAAAATATTAATACAAAACTACAAACAAAAGCCGTTTCATTTTAATATAATAAATTCTGAAAGATTTTACTATGTTAAAATTAATAGTTGCGCTACTGAACACAGCCACAGACAGACGCCAGATAAAACACAAGACCTCTAAAACGGAGTATTACTTCGTATGATATGATGAATAAAATACGTATTATTCCAGACGCGTATTCAATATAGTGTAACGGGGGAAGGGGGTAGACGAAACGTCTTATTCCTGAGGGAATATGCAGCAGCAGCAGCGTCTTCCGCAAGAGGATATCCTATATACAATTTCAAGGATATTTTATATTATACGAGCGATTGTATTAGTTGGAACCGAATGCTAAGCACGATTCTGACACTAATTTCTGTTTGTTGATAAAAAGTTAGAGAGATCGGTTTTTATCAATTAGGGAATTAGTTAAGGTTTTTGTTTTATTTATTTGGTGTTTATTTGATAAATTAAGACTTATAAATAAGTGTCATTTAAGACATATAATATATTGTAATTTATTGAAGAATATTTATGGGGTGCTTTTTTTGTAACAAAATATTTTTTTAAACTATATTAAATATAGTATTAAATTGGAAAATAGTAGACTGGTAAAATTTAATAAATAATAAGTAATAGACGGAATTCAGTCGGTTAAATATTTTTATTCTCTTCTATGCTTTCTACAGGACTCTACAATAGATACAAATATGTATACATAAAAATACATTCATATATACATATGTAAAATAATATAAAGAAAAACTGTACAAAAACATACTTACAGCACTTACATTAAATGCATGTCAAATTATCATTTTAATAATAATTTATTATTAAAACAATTGTGTGACTTTTAAGTAATACTAATAATACATTTAGGCGAGTGATATTATTTTGAAATAATAATTAAATTATTTAAAAATATGTATTTTTGAGGTAAATACAAAATTACGATGAAAAGTCATTTGAAAAAAATTGTATTGTATTTTTAACATAGATTAGAGTTTATGTCACACCCTTTTGAGTACATGGCGTGATTATGTATGCATACATGTAAGAAAGGCATGCGAGAGGTTAGATGATGTAGTATCGTCCTGCGGTTTGAAGTATTCTCTGATTTGAAAAGTTTTTCAATATATTTACGAGTAGTTCAATAAATATATAATTTTAGAACATAATGGTTGAAATATATTATTATTTTAGATATATTTTAGAATACTATAAAATAAATGAAATAAAGAAATTCGATTATGCACTCATTAAAAGTATTTCTGTCAAATATTAAATAAAATAAATATGTCACTATCTAATTCATCTGAAACCAAAAGTGCTCTTCAATTATGTATTATAATTTTCTTTTTTTTTTCGTGTATCAAAAAAGAGACAAAACACGACAAATCCCCAATAGGATAAGTTGACTGTACTTACCACACAGGTGACTTGGTAACGCGTAAACAACGCGTATTTTTTTTATTTTTTCGTAGATTCCTGGCAGCAGCGAACGACTTTAATGGAAAAAAATGTTGTCAGTAACACAATGTGACAGAGCGTGAACGCTTTAACACCTACCACGTACGCGAACAACAATTTACTTGTTGTGACAAGTCGGAAACGAAACAAAAAAAAAAAAAACAAAAACAAAACACGGAATTAGAAAATAAAACATTTCATTGCTTGACTGTTTACTGATGGCCGGGCGGTTTGGCTGCTTGTTAGTTCGTATCGAGCAGAAACAAACGCCGAACGCTACCGGGATGAGATGAGATGGGGAAGGGAAGATAGATAAAGTGAAAGGGAATTTGCGAAATGAAAACTGGACTTTACAAGCTTGATTTGTTTTTCTTTTCTTTCTTTGATGGAATTTTTCGATAAAATTGTGTCGTGTTTCAATGTGATTATGATAAATAAATTTTAAATAATAATTGGAGTATTTGTAACTTTATAAATTACTTATTTTTCAGTAATTTTTATAACTTACAACATTGAAGAGTCATTCACACTTTCCTACTTATTTAATGTGTTAGTCTTAATAATATTGATTCTGCACGACCCTATCTACTATAGCTTGTGAAAACTGATTTTTTTTTTAAACATTAATAATCTTTTTTCTGTTTTTTTTTTCCTATTAATGTCTATTTTCATACCAAGCCTTTTAATTAATAATTATTTTATACGCCTCGTAGATATCTAATTGGTGTGGGTTTTTTAAAATAAGCACAATCTTAACTACATTTTTTCGAAGTGTAAAAGAAAACAGCTTATGTGTGAACTTAAACATTACATGTTTAAATGAACGGAAAGGAATGAATAATACGAATTGACATATTTC
This sequence comes from Clivina fossor, assembly GCA_963966155.1. Lineage (NCBI taxonomy): Eukaryota > Metazoa > Arthropoda > Insecta > Coleoptera > Carabidae > Clivina > Clivina fossor. The sequence goes on from OZ014566.1 coordinate 8,891,067, forward strand.
ATGAATAAATATACAATATTGTCAACTTTAATATCGTTTTAAAAGTAGAAAATATAAGAAAAATTTTTAAGCAATAACAATCGGAATAATATTAGATTTTTTTTGTGTGTCAACAACTCAAAATGGACGCTGAATTAAAAACGACGACAGTCTGGAATTTTTCTGTTCAATTTAACTAAAGTCATTTGGAGTTTAGTGGAACAGTTTGTAGAGATGAAGAAGGGAGGGGGCTTAGGAGAAAAAATAAAAGTTAAGTTTTTGGTAGCAGATTAAGGACGCGTTGCAAAACTTTGGCAATTTGAAGCCATCGCGAAAAGGTTTCACGTTCAACTGTGCTTTGAGTACATAATGTTGACTAACTTTTTAGTTTTTACTTGTTTTTTACTTTGCTTTTGTACAAACACACACACATACTGCCTAGCTTGCTGAAAACTATGCCGACTTACTACTGACTTCAATGTTGTAACGGTTACTACGAATCACAAATCAACTTATGTGTCATTTCCATGTTCAAACAGAGCTTCAAACCGGAACTAAACAAAAAACCGAAAAAAACCGTTATAAAAAATGTCGGTTTGTTTCGATTCAATACACGTTGAAACATTTTTTCATTTTTTGTTTTTTCTGAATGAATACTTAGTTACTGAAATTGAAAATGAAACTAGGAATCACTTTGAGGAAGGTGTATTTTTTGATAATAACTTTGCTTTTAATATTCTTTAAATAATTTAAATAAAAATCCTGTATATAAAAATTTGTTACGTTGACATATGTTATCTTGTTATTATATAATTAAAACATACCTACGAATTATATAAGTTTCGAATAATAAATTATATTATTATCGTATATCATATACTTCTAATTATTACGCCTTTAATTATTAATTGTTATTATTCATATTATATTAATGTATCAACTTATGTAGTACGCTTATTATAAAAGTAGGAATAAAAACATTGAAAAATTTTATTACTCTTAACTGAATCGAAAACTGACAAAAACCGTCTTTTTTATCGGAACGAAAACCGGAATCGAACCGAAATAGTTTTTTTTAATTGAACCGGAACAAAAACTGGAACAAAATATGTAACGGTTTGAAGCGCTGATGAGTTCAAATATCTAGACAAAATCAATATTACTGATATTAGAGGAATACATTTTTTTAATTATATAAAACAGTATATTATAAAATTGAACAAAAAATGTTCATAAGTTTATATCTGTGAAAAAACTAATATAAACTAAAGTTGAGATTTTTTCTCAAAATTTCACAAATTACTCAGTTATTGATTTGTTTAGCTAAGCCGATTATGTTACAAGGAGTAGAATAACATATTCTGCTCCGAGTGACAAACTTTTTTTTTCTTCAAGCATTCTATACGAAACTATACTATACAATGCAATATTAACTAATTAATTAATAATATTAGAAATATTAAATTAAAATTAATTAATTATAATTATTAAATTATAATTAATTAAATTGATTAAATTAAAGTTAAACAAGACTAAAAAGCAGAAAATAATCATTTAAATAAAAAAAATGTTAATATACCACATTTTTAGCGCATGCAATAGATAAGAGTAAGAAGTGTTGGGGTAGCTATCGTTGCCCCACCTTTTTCTGTATGGGGTTATAAATTTGTATGAGGCTAGAAAAAATAATTTTATACTTTGATATATTAATTTTTTTACTTAAATAATTATTTTCTATACGAATAGCGTATATCTGTTGTTTTTTTTCTTTTCCAATATTTATTGAATTTGTTTTGAATGGTAGTTGCTGTGCAAAATTTTCATGCGCGCTAAATTTTCAACAAGTAAACAACAACTTGTCTGTCAGTGGGTGGGCGCAACATTGATAAATGAACGTGGGCCGTTGTGATTTAAGTAAACAATTAATGCAAATTATGCAAGCAATCAATAAGTGCACGGCCCCCTACCAAAACTGAACAGCATAAAGCAAACTGCTTATAATACAATCTCTAATCTTACTTGCAGTTTAGTTCAAACCCTCGAACTTCACCGGAAACCCTTCACGTACCCAGATTCGAACCATAGAAAACTTTGAACAACTAGAATAAGCATTATTTTTTACAATATATTGAATTCTGCGGTTCCTGCTGGTCATTGTTTAAATTATTTTGTAATTCAGCAATGAACATTGTCAGTGAACTTTAGAATTAGAATAACTATTTTTTATTGATTTAATTTTGTGACTTTACATTGTTGTTACAAATCCAGTATGTAAAAAATTTCTATTATATTTCTTTGCGGTGCGCAGTAATCGTATGCACACATAAAAATAGAGATAAAATACTGTAATATCCGTGGTAATAATGGGCAGAGCTATCTTCCACTGAAAATCTTCGCGCATATGAACCGCCAAGAATTTTGAAATCCAATTGTGTTAGAGCACAGTTTCTTAAATTTATGTAAGCTATTGCCCAATTATAAATAAAATTAATCTCCAATGCCCCCCTCTGCTACTATATAAAGATAATTAACTGTACAATAGGTAAATAGATGGTAAATGGATATATAGGTTAAAAAAAAGAAAGTGGCTATTTATACATACGGTATATATACGCAATTGGCTATTTATACATACAGTATTTTTACGTAATTGGCTATTTACGGTAGGTTAGATTAGTAGGTTGGTTTAGGTTTTTTTTTTTAGTATGTATAAATAGCCAATTGCGAATACATACCGTATGTATAAATAGCCTCATCTTAAAAAAAAGAAAGTGGCTATTTATACATACGATATGTATACGCAATTGGCTATTTATACATACAGTATTTTTACGTAATTGGCTATTTAGGGTAGGTTAGGTTAGTAGGTTGGTTTAGGTTTTTTTTTCTTAGTATGTATAAATAGCCAATTGCGTATACATACCGTATGTATAAATAGCCTCATCCTAAAAAAAATATGCTATAAAATATTTTCAATTTTTTTAATTTTTATCAAATATACATATATTTTTGATTTTTACCGACAGTCATATTTATAGTTTTATAATTTTTCTAGCCTCATCTTAAAAAAAAGAAAGTGGCTATTTATACATACGATATGTATACGCAATTGGCTATTTATACATACAGTATTTTTACGTAATTGGCTATTTAGGGTAGGTTAGGTTAGTAGGTTACACTACACTACACCCCTGATTGGCAGTATATATATATATATATATATATATATATATATATATATATATATATATATATATATATAAATGTTTGCGCGTAACGCGTTATTTTTGTTTTGTCCCCGGAACCTATAACACATCAGCCCAACAGTACCAACCACGGATCTTAAATTGCCCACATGAGGGCGATATTGTCCACTTTGAGAATCACGATATCTAGAGATATACTATAATTGTCTATGATTCATCACCCACATCGTCTCCCCCACTCCCCAACACTAATACATCTGTCTGGTCTGTTAAATTTTCCGCTTGTAACGACCCGTCATCAATATTCTTCACTGTTCTGCCGAACGCAGCAGTTCACACACACACAACCACCTAACGCCCTAACCTCCTTGCCCTTCTGGTCGTTTCGTGGAGGTCTCGATGACGACAAGACGACATCAGTGCCATCTTTATTCATTGTCACTTGGCGCTTGAGGTTTCTTACAATAATTTGTGTTTCAACTGGTTGCTGGATGATTTGCCGAAATGTACCACACGTATTTTGTGCACACCTTATACCTCTAAGAAGGTATTTGCATGATAAATAGGCGTGTGAAATAAACGGTACGATAGCTAGATAGATAAAGATATTCATGATGACACAGTTTGGTTGTATGATGCCTCATATCTTGCTTACTTGGAGTAAAAAATGTGTATTGTTATAAATAGGGCTTTGGAGCTAGAGCTTGGAGCAGTATGATTTTGCTTAGAGTCGGAGCTGTAAAAATGTTGGCTGCTCCACTGTATCACCATGTACCCAAAAGGGTGTGGCACAAACTCTTTCTACTATCCTGAAATCAATTTCCTTCAAACGTCCCTATCCAGATAAGCAACTTTAGCTTCATCCACATTCATAATTCCTCTCATACATCTTCTTCTATTTTTACTACTTGGAAACTTTCGCTGACGCAAGCCACTCTCTCAGTCATACATCACTCCAATTACTCATCAGACGTCCACAAAAACGTATAACCTCAAAATCATTTATATAAATAAAATAAATTAATAAATAAATTATATATTAATTAAATGATCCATTATTACCTTCAAACCTAAAATAAAATTATAATCAAAGATCAATATAAATTTTTTAGATATTTACTAGAAAAAAGACAAAACATTCTGTAACACTACAGATCTTACAAATGTGAACCGAATAAATCCATAAATGTAACATTTATAAAATAACAACACAAACTTTCAATTCTTCTCAACAGTTTTGCTAAAACAAAAAAATACTTCCTCACATTTATCTTATCAGCGATCACGCTGATTCTAAATGATAAAAAACAAGCAGAAAGCAATTGTGCAAAAGGGGCTGTGATGTTGAAAATGGCAAAGAGAAAGCGAGAGAAAACGAATAGGCGACGATTTGAGAAACGAAGACGATTACAACGTAACAAATAGCGCTAGTATAAGAATCAATATAGGTAAAAATGGTTTGCTATCTTTCGTGATAGTTCACTCTGGATCACTGGGGACTGAAGAGAAAGAAGAAAAAAAAAACGAAATGGGCTAGGGAACTTTTAAACGATTCTATTTTTTTTTCGTTTGTTTTGTAGAATGGAAACGATTTTGATATTTTAGGTATGATTAGGTATTTGAGATTGAAGATATACCATAGAATAAATTTATTATTATAACTACAATCTTAAAAACAATATGTAATTTTACCTACAAACCATGAAACACTATGATGCCCAGTATTTCTAGATATAATTACTCACCTGCTGTAATATTACATAATTGTTTAAAAATACATAATATCAGAACTGTTACAAACTTTATTACCAACGGGATGGAAAAGTACAAATGTATGTAATATTACAGTTTTTTTGTTTTTTGTGAATGAAATTGAAAATGAAACTAGGGATCACTTTGAGGCAAGTGCATTTTTTACTTTTAATAATCTTTAAATAGTTTAAATACAAATACATTGGAAAATATTTTAATAATCAGAAATAATTTTATTTTTTTCTAATTATAAATGAATAAAAATCTTGTATACAAGAATATGTTACGTTAACATATGTTATCTTATTATTATATAATTAAAACATACATACAAATTATATAAGTTTCGAATAATAAATTATATTATTGTCATATACTTCTAATTATTAATTAATTAATAATTATTATTCATATTATATTATTGTATCAATTTAAGTAGTATGCTTATTATAAAAGTAAGAATAAAATGTTCTAAATTATGGTAGAAAATAAATTTTTAATACAAATGAGAACATTGAAAAAAAAATAAAAATAAATCACTCAGAACTATACCGAAAACCGAAAAAAAAAACCTTATTTTTGCTGCAACGAAAACCGAAACCGAATCGATATATATTTTTTTAATTGAACCGGAACGAAAAATATAACAGTTCGAAGCCCTGATTTTCAGAGCGCTTAGACTTAAATTAACCAATCAATATTAATATAATAGAATTATTCTCAGAAAAACTTATCGGAAAAATAAAAACCCTCTATCATTTGTTATTATTAATATTGTACCAAAATCAATATTCCTAAAAATCTACATTCAAACATTTGAAAACAAAAAACATAAAAATAATCATAAAATCAAATGCACCGGAACGACGTAAACAGAAAAATCCGCAAATACAAAAACGGAAAATAACGCAAAAACAACAACAAGAAAACAAGAGAAAAAAATGGATAAACGGATGAGTAGAAACAAAACGAAAAAAAATAAGTAACAAATCTTACGACACACAATCATTCGTGTATAACAAACATCGTATTCGTACGCAAGTAGTGTACACTCTAAAAAAAAATTATGTAATTTTACCTACAAACTATGACACACTATGATGCCCAGTAATTCTAGGTATAATTGTTTAAAAATACATAATATCAGAACTATTACAAACATTATGTAATATGATACTACCCACGAGATTAAAAAGTATATATGTATGTAATATTACAAATTTTTTTTTTAGTAAAGTAAATTTGCTGTCAGAAATTTTCCATATATAGCTAAAATTTGTTTAGTTCTGTAATATTATTGTTTGTATAATTACATACATTTCTAAATTTATATAAAGGATGTACATATTTTGAAATGATGAATTACACTTAAAATATTTTATTAGTATTATTACACCAAATATGTACTAAGTCTCATTATTTTAAAGAATTATTACAAGTATTAATATGCAAGCTGTAATTGTACATAATGTAAAAAGTTATACTAACAATATGTAATTCTACATTAAGTACGTGATGCAATTTGCAGAAAGTAAACAATTTTACATAACTATTAGGCCATTTCTATTTACTTTACGTGATTATTATGAATTATAAAAAAAAATCTGTAATTTCGCTATTTTTTTACAGTGTAGCTAGGTGGTTGAAGTAAGGGTAGATATAGGGCTAGAAAGCAGAGTGGTTGCTATATATGTGTAAGTATTTCATGTTATGTTCATTTCGTAGTAGGCAATGCTAGGCTAACAGGAGTGAAATGATATATATCGCTGTGGGAAATCTGAGGAAGAGCACAAGCATTATTACACATATATGTATGTTACTGAATGTATGTGTGGACACAAGTATGACCAAAAAGATTTAAGAATGATTTTGTATTGTACAAAAAAATCACGTAAAGTTTGAATTCTATTAAAAAATGTTTCAGAACTCATTATATTAAAATAAAAATGCGTTAGGATTAAGTTCTAATTATATTTTAATAAAAAATCAACGTTTCGACGAACGTGACATACATCATCATCAGGAAAAAAATATACAAATGAGTATTAAATAAATCGGATTATTAAATAACAATTTTTAATACCTTTAATAAAATATTACATGTAACAATTTTACATAATAATTGTTTTAATGAACTGTTATATGCAACGAAAAGTTTGATATTAAATTATTATTGAAAAACAGATAAAAACAAATTTTTATTTATATTTCTTTATTATTTGTTTAATTAAAAGAATTATTTTTACATATATAGTATAGCTATATTTTAAAATAAAACTGCTTTAGGTTAAAGTTCTGTATTAATATTTATTTAAAAACAACGTTTCCACAAAACTCAACGTCCATCTTCATCAGGATAAATAATACAAATGACATTACAATAAATAACAGAACATAGAAACAAGTTACTAAGTAACAAATAAGTAACTAGATCATACAATTTATATATTTTTAATTAATAGAAGCCAAATTTTATTTAACTCATTAATCACTGTACTGTTATTTCACTATCATTTATCCTGATGAAGACGGACGTTGAGTTTCATCGAAACGTCGATTTTAAATAAATATTAATATAGAACTTTAACCTAAAGCAGTTTTACTTTAATATAATGAGTTCTGAAAGATTTTTTACTATGTTAGATATATTTTAATAAAAGTATTTATTATTTGTAAAAAAGTATTTAAATACTTTTAAAAATTATTTCACCCAACTCTGACAGCTAACATGTCAAATTTATTCTAAACTCTATTTGGACAGTATAAAAACCTTTTAGCCAAACTAGAACCGTATATGTATATTTTCGTGTCAATGTGTTAGTGATGGTTGGAGAGGGTAAGGATGTAGTAGGAGGCAATAGCTCGATTCATTGGTCCTAGATTGAGAAATGGCTTAGATTTATCGAGATCAACGTAGGCTTAGTGTAAACGCGACATATCGGTAAAGGCGCGACGCCGCATCTGTAATCTTAGCCCGGAATCCCCGGATTATGAACGGGGGATTTCATGGTTCAAACTGGAATATTTATGAGAGCTAAATTTCTTGCCATAAACTCGCATCTAATTATATGCATTAAAATTATTATTACTATTATGATCAAATTTTGGTAGTTACAAATATATGTTGATTTTACAACATACTCTTAAATAAAGCTGCACAACATAAATTAGAAACTTGAAATTTTAGATAAATGTCTGATGTTAACTTTAAGCGAAACATTTTTCTATACAAAAATCTAAATAATTTTCAGTATAAAATTATATACAGAAAATATAAAAAATTCATACGTTTTACACGATATAGAATAAAATATGTAGACGCATCCACAATGATATTTTATATTTAGATCATTTGATTATTTCTAATCTAAAAATTGCCTTTTTATCAATAATAATAATTAGTAATAGACGAAATTCAGTCAGTTATATATATTTTTATTATCTTCTAAGCCAACGTTTCGACAATCACTATTGCCTTCTTCAGGGCTAGCAGAATATTTTTAGTTGATGTTACATGTAACGCAAATATACATTATTTGGTCAAAATATTATTTTAATAATGATATTTTAACATGCTTTTAATAGAACAATAATAATTTTTAATTTTCTGACCAAATAATGTATATTTGCGTTACATGTAACATGAACTAAAAATATTCTGCTAGCCCTGAAAAAGGCAATAGTGATTACCGAAACGTTGGCTTAGAAGATAATAAAAAAACTGAATTCCGTCCATTACTAATTATTTATTAAATATTATCAAACAAATATTTTCCAATTTAATCAATAATTATATTTACTGCTTCAACTAAATAAAAAATAAAATAAAAACTACACATAAATATGAATTGATAACAATACATAACTTAAATGAAATAATAATTCTGTAATACTGTTATGCATTCAGTTTTGCGTGGAAAATGCATGAAAAATAAGACGTATTCTAATTCAATTTTCTATATAGACTGTCACGAACAATATTCTGTACAGATTTCTATATAGAATCGAATATTGGATCGTGTAATACAGAAAATTTTATTTGGACAGAAAACTGTACATTTTTTGTATAGACAAAATGCTTCGTGTAAAGCTAGCATAAGATAGTATGTGTATAACCTTCTAAATATTTTCAATTTTTATAAATTATACTCTAATAATTTATAAATTTTATAATGTAGTTACTTATTTAGTTACCTAGTAACTGGTTTCTATATTTTGTTTATTTATTATATATGTGAAAACACTGATTTAAATAAAATTTGGTTTTCTTTAATTATAAATTTATAAACTTTATGATCTAGTTACTTATTTTGTTACCTAGTAACTTGTTTCTATGTTCTGTTTATTTACTGTAAATGTCATTTGTATCAGTTTACCTGATGAAAACGTACATTTAGTTCGTCGAAACGTCGATTATTAATAAATATTAATATAGAACTACAACCTAAAGCCATTTTATTTTAATATATATATATATATATATATATATATATATATATATATATATATATATATGTCATTTGTATAATTTTTCTTAATGATGAGAAACGTAAAGTATGTTAATCCTAAAGCCTTTTTATTTCAGTATAATAAGTTCTGAAATTTTTTTATTATGTTGACATTTTTATTGAAAATTTTTAAGTTATATAATTATATCAGTTATTATTATATTAATTAGTTAAATTAATATCAAAACCTACATCATATTAATATATATATATATATAAACTATGAAAATTCAATTATTATCACAGCAATAAACAAAATTTTAAAATATTTAAAACCAAGTACACGCAATAATTCTAATAAATTGAATATAATTTCCATTAGATATTCCGGTTTAAAATCCGTCTTGGGACACATTATAAAAACATGCGTTAAATTTTTTATCAGCCTCCAACAACAATAATGCAGGCAAATTAAGTGTAATATTATATTTTATTTACACCACCCCCCACCCCCAGGCTCCTGCCTCTAATCTAACGTATATCCAGAAGCGAACACAATGTACACACACACACAACTCTATTTCTATTTCGCCCGTACCCAATAAAACCGGGGCTACTAAAACATAGATGGCACTAACAAACATTTATAATTAACACCCGTTGTGGTCCCATTACTAAACATAGCTTGAACCGAATTTGAGAATTTCGCACAGGTCGAGTTGTGAGAGGGAGAAATAGAGAGTTAAGGTTCGTTTGTAATCAAAACCAACAGGTATATGCAAACATCGTACTGTGATCCAATTTTGTAATTTTGAGAGTGGAGGGGAGCGGTACAATAAGGACCCCGCCTATAAAATTAGCTGTGACGCCACTGACAAATATTACCTTTGTTGGACCCGCTAAAGTTAGAGATATATTCAAAATACTGCTACACTACGGCAAAAGTACACTGAGAAAAATTTGGCTTTAGATTCGAGGTTTTTAACATAGTAATAGAAATTTATAAAGAAAAGAATAACATCAATCACTGTGAAGGAGCACTGACTTAAATAAAATTTGGCTTCCATTAATTAAAAATCTATAAACTGTATGATCTAGTTACTTATTTTTTACCTACACTATTAAAAAAATATGTAATTTTACCTACTACGCCATGAGACACTATGATGCCCAGCATTTCTAGGCATAATCTTCATATATCTTCATATATGGCCATTTTTACTCTCCCGCACAGATCAATCGAAATAAAATTCTATATTAATTCTACAATTATTCCAAGAAAAACAAATGCAAAATATTGTGAAAGAACTGACTTTAAGATTTTTATTTCAGCTATTGGTAATGATTTTCATCGGAACTGTGGGGAGTTATGCGGGAAAATGTGCAAATCCCCCTTTTTTTTCAAAAATTGTTTTCTCAAATACTTCATCTCAAAATTTTCTCAAATTTTGGCAAACTGAAGAGGAAAAATTATATTTTAAGGTACGAAAACTTTCAAAATGGTTTATTGAGTTTAAAAAAAGATATTCGCCTTTAAATTTGACTTACGGTTTTTCCAAATGTGGTCGATATGACCCAACATAATCTTATCATTTCATTCCTAATTTTGTAGACTTTATGGTTAAAAATATAAAATAATATATATATATATATATATATATATATATATATATATATAATCGACGTTTCGACAAACTAAACGTACGGCTTCATTAGGAAAACTAATACAAATGGCATTTACAAAAATAAATAAAACACAGAAACAAGTTACTAGGTAACAAAATAAGGAACTAGATCATAAAATTTATAAATTTACATATAATAATTAATCTTAACTGCAAGATCATTTTGTTAAAAAAAGAATTATGTAATATCCCCGTTATTTCTACATTAATTTCGCGTATTTTTGCGCATTACAATCCATCTACTTGTGAATTAGTCTAGACTAGTTCAGCATGTGTGCCTCGTAGTGCCTTCCAGTGTTATAATTGTAACACAGATTATGGTACATTTGTGTCCCTATACACATGTGTGGTAAATGTTTTGTATGCCTATCAGGTAAAGGGCTAAGGCTTTGCAAAGCAGCGAAAACAGAGAGCGGGCTTGTCTTTGTTGCGAAATTTTATTTGGGAAACAACTTTGATAATGTTATGATTATGTATGGATCAAATTAATAGAACGTTAGAAGGATTGACGTCTACTCGTTCACACTTAGAATAGTAATTAATGTAATACTAATTAGTAAAAGTAGAATATGTAATAAAATAAAATTTATAGAGTATTAGAAAAAAAAACTATTAGACGAAAAAAGACAGATATGTATATTTTACATAATAATGTTGTATAATAATATAGTATAAAGTTGTATAACAGCAAAAAAGCAGTACAACAGAATCAAGAACTGATTGAAAAAACAGCACTTACCAACCATGAAGCGTATATGTTTCTCGCACAATCGATCTAGAAATAAATATATTTGTATTTAGTTTATTTTGTAAATGTCAAAGACAAATTTTTCATTAAATCCCAATAATTATTTATCGTTTATATATAAAGTAACAAAAATAAATAATACATTTATGTAATATTTGTTAGAAAAGTGATTTATTTTCTATTTGATAATCATGAAAAAAGTACAGTGTTCTACTCGCATATTATAACTATAACTTACAAAGATGAAGTAAACGAAAAAAAAAATATATTGCTTGTATATAATGCGTAACAAAATCGCATTAAAAATATAAAAACAGACACAGATAGCGTTGAAAAATATGAATAATGTTTTTTTCACAAAATGTTGGATTTTATCTTCTTAAAAAGTTCAAAACAACGTGAAAATGTGGAAAATACATCTTATATAGCATTTCCGCAGTAAAATCTATTTGTCTATCGGATAGGGGGTACATTTATCTATAGTTTAGTATGCGCCAACATAATATTTGCTAAATTAGTAAACGAAATGTTTAATAACAATTTTATAGCTATCATAACACACTGAGAAAAAATTTACTTTAAATCCGAGGTTTTTAATTTTAACTCATAACCAAACGTGTTTTTGAACTGTAAACTTATGTTTTTCTAATAAATATAAAAATCTTAATAGAAAAAAAATAATAGTAAGTAACAGTAGAACTATTTTCAAAGTATTGTATAAAATTAGTTAATATTTAGTTTGAAAATAAAACTACATTTGAACTAAATATTACCAATTATTTTACAATTACATTTATTTCAGAAAAACACTATGACTTATATTAGAAGCTTGATTTTTGGGTGTTTTTAGTTCATTTGTTTAGTACAGATCTTATGACAGTAACCTTGTCTTAAAACCGATATTAGTCAATTTTAAAATAGAGCTCGTAATACGGGCTTATGTTTCTAAACTAAAAAGTAAATAAATTTTTACAAATTAAACAAATTAAAACTTTTATTTCTATTAGAAAAAATAAGTTTACAATTCAAAAACACGTTGATTTTTAGCTAAAAGTAAAAACTTTGGATCTAAAGCAAAAAAGTTCTCAATGCAAATTGAACAAATTATACTATAGTTAAAAATATTTTCCGATTTTATGGTTCATTAAATAAGTCGATTTTAAATATTTTTTGTTTAAAAATATGGGAGTTATTCCTTAGTTTATTCTAATTTTCAAAAGAAATTAATAAAAAAATATTGGGTTACGAAACGAAATAAGTAACTTCACAAACTTTTCTAATAATTATAAAAGTTTAATAATTACATTTTAATTATACACCAAACACAACTAGACTATAGTTTGTATGTATAATTAACCGTTTTAAATAAAAAAGAAAAGGATCTTAATCATTCCTTAGTAATGAAATAGATTTGCGTGTATTATGCAGGTAAATGAAAATATCCAAGTGACTTGCAAATTTTCCATTTACGGTAGAAAACTGTTAGTTAAAGTTTGACTAAAGTTAGGAACGATTTATTGCAAGTAATTACCAACATCTGTTCTTACATACAGAATATTGTTTTGCAAAGTTTCTTCTCTCTATGTGCAGTTTTGCACTAGTGCAGAATTTACTAATTACCTTATCACCCGCCCTATTTTTAGATAATTTAGTTTACAAAATTATTATTATTACGTTCTTATTTCTATTGTGATGTTACAGTGCTTCTTAAAAAATGCACAAATTTTAATATTTTAATTTTTCTTGCTAAAAAATAAACAATATTTTGTACATACATACATACACTCTAAAAAATATATGTAATTTTACCTAGAAACCATTAGATATTATAATGCCCAGTATTTTTAGATATAATTACTCAACTGCTGTAATTTTATTCATAATTGTTTAAAAATACATAATATGTATGTAATATTACAGTTTTTTAGTAAATTTTCTTTTAGTATATTTACAGCTCCTCCCTATACTCCTATTATTTTTACACTATTATCTATTGCACGCGTCCCACGTTTTTTGTTTTAAATCTTACAAGAATTGTCATAGCTATTAAAAATTTACAATCACACATTTTCAGGACAATCTGTATGGGGTCAGATATCTGTATTAGGTTATAAATCTGTATGAGGCTGGGAGAAATTATTTTATACTTTTTAGTTTGTTTTAAAAACGTGGTATATTATTTTTTTATTTAAATAATTATTTAATAAAATGTTGCTACAGTGTGTGTGTGTGGCTAATAAAAATTTTTTCTTAATACTCGCAATTAATTTTGGTATTTCATCACCATTCACATTCAACATCCTAAATATGAAAAAAAAATTACTTTAGAGGCAGAATACCATTTTGAAGTTAAAATTTGTTATCCAGTGCAAAAACAAAACAACATCGATTGCTTTTCATTTTAGTTTCTACTCGTACGTAGAAAAACGAGCAAAAACAAAAATATAGAGTATAAAATGGTAAATGAGGCGAAAGTATGTGTGTGTATGAAGGTGGTGGGGAATCCCCCAAAGTGTAATAACCACTAAAATAAATTTAATCCATTGGGCATTTTGTCGTAAAATATACGATGTTAGATACGTAGAGGCAGTGTGACGGTGATAGCGCCAACCAACCAACACATTAAACGACAATAAAATAAAATCGAACACTAAACTTTAACAGTTTTAGTTGCCAAAGCGCAAAATTATTCGCTGTCAAATAGATTATTTGCATGCAGAGAGAAAATGTGCTAGAAATTCAGTTAGTTGAATATATTACATTTTAAAAAATTAAAAATTCTATAATAGTGATATAAATATTATTATCCTTCAATCATTATCAAAAATATTGATATTACGTTACTATATTACCTATGTAGGAGGTCATTATGTTAGTAGTATAATTAATTACAGTAATTAATTACTATATACATAATTGGTGGCAGCGCCAAACCATGAGACATTATGATACCCAGTATTTCTAAGTATAATTACTCAACTGCTGTAATTTTAGTATAATTGTTTAAAAATACATAATATCAGAACTACTACAAACATTATGTAATATGATATATTACCAACGAGATTGAAAAGTACATATATATGTAATATTACAGCTTTTTAATAGTCTCTTTTAGTAAATTTGCAGAACTTCAGTAAATTTGCTATCAGAAATTTTCCATAAATAGGTAAAATGTGTTTAATTCTGTAATATTATTGTTGGTATAATTACATACATTTCTAAATTTAAATAAAAAATGTATTTGGAAATGAATGAATTACACTTAAAATATTTTATTAATTTATTGCACAAAATATGTAAAGTGTATCCACAGAACGCAAAACCATTAAACCCATTCAATATAACTTAAAGTTATGCGAAAATGTTTTTAAATGTAATGTGTTTGCAATATTTTAGGTACAAATTCCTTTGAAACATAATAAAAAACAATGGGTTTATAATAAATAAATAAACTATACCTGAGTCTCATTATTTTGATAAATTATTACTAAAAGTTTTATTATTAAAGTATTATTAAGTATTATTATTAAAAGTGGAAATAATGCAATGTGCACCGCTAAATTTGTTAGAAACCGCATATTCAACCAAAGAAACAGAACCGGCCCTAATTGAAACGTTAAATATTTAATATAAAATTTAACAGAACTTTAATCTAAAAAGCTGTTTTATTTTAATATTATTAATATCATTTGAAAGTATTTTTACGGTGTTATAAGTAATATTATTTCAGAGAAAAATCTTTGCAATGGGCAAGTACGTACTTCGTAACCAAGCTACATACAATAAAGCGCAGAATGCATTATAATAAAATGTTATAGTACGGCTATTTTGCCATCTAGTGGTAGTAAATGTGTTATTTTCTCACACTATAGAGCAATACTTTCATTTTGTCGAAATGCATTTGCTGTGATCTGAGTCGATAGTTACATTCACTCTTCGTTGCAAAATTTTTCTTTTTAATTCATCTAAACTCCTGTTATTTGTATTATTTAACATGGATTTATAAAAATATGACGTTCACATGTTACTCCCGAATTAAAAATGATTCATTTTTTAAAATTAATTTACTAATTATTGACGTTGTATATGTAGCATTTATTATTATATTAAGCATAAAGTTCTAGTTTATATATAAAAGAAAAATTTTAATAATTTATAGTATATTTATAGTAGGTATAGTTTAGTTTTTCTAACAAGTCACACTTAACTGTGTAACTAAGTGACTTATGAGGAAAGCCAAACTACATATACGCAATACATACAATAGGTATATAATACATTCTAGCCCTAAAGAAAGCAATAGTGATTGCCGAAACGTTGGCATAGAAAATAATAAAAATATATAACTGACTGAATTCCACCTATTACTTATTATTTATGGTTTTTATGAAAAATGGCAACTTTTTTGTAGCTATCCCTATTAAAAACCAGTTTCAACCGATTTTTGCAGTTAACCGATGTTTAAGAAACCAGTTTAATCTAAAACCATTATTTTTAAAAAAATATGAAATCGGTTAAATTTTAAGTAAAATTAATTTTAATTACTCAACTCTTTCCATTATAAATGACTTTCATTTCTATTAAAAATGTCTTAAATTTTCTCAAAAAAAATATATATTCACCGTAATCATAACACAAAATTATAATGAAACCGAATCTATATTTTTTTTTGCTACGGACTGCTCATATTCATTTCATTAGCATTGCATACCGTAAATAATTCAGGTGCAAATACATCTAAAACCGCTAACGACATTTGGCAAGTACGAAGTAATCCACTTTAAATTTCCCTAAATTTCTCTCTCTTTCTTTTAACGGGCTCTCTCTTACGTTAAAAACCCTCAACGAAAAAAGCCGCAAAACACAACAAGTGTGTAGAAAAAAAAAAAGGAAAGAATTTCATGAATAACAAATCAACGAAAATTTTTATTTATTTCCATGCAGCGGAAAACTGAAAGACTACAGCTGGAAAAAAAAAACTGAATTAAATATTAGAACATAACGTATTACATATGGGGCTAGAGTAGTACTCAAAGGAAAGTGCGATATGTAGCCGACTAAGCGCCGAGGGAAAATGGAATATTTTATAAGCGGTCGCCAGGATTATAAAGTGTAGCCCGACAAGCTACTCAGCTACTCAGTAGAATCATTTAAAACGAGCGTAAATTTGATTGCTAACTTAATTTATGACATTTGTAGCAAAGGTTTATAAGAATAGTTTCAATGTTTTTTACTAAATACATGGCCTATTCATATTTGCAATTTAAAGTCAGCTAATAAATCATTAAAATTAATAATTTTGTAGAAAAAAAGCAGCCATAATTATGCACCAATCTATTACATATATTGGTATTTTTTTGTCTTGATATGAATATTTGACGGAAACTAATTTATGCTTGAATGAAAAGAGTTTGTGCCACACCCTCATAGATACATGGCGTGATTTTGTATATATGTGTGCAAAACAAACAAAATGTGACGTATATATATTTTGATTTAACTACCTAATTTTACAAAACATTACCAAAAAGAAATTAAAGTACTTCTGTTAATTTATATTCAAAATTATTTTAGGTCCTAGATCATTTACAGCAAAACAATTTTTTAAAAAATAGATGAAAATCAGCTAGCAAACCACAACAAAACAAAACAGAATCTCATTATGTTTGTAATTCTCTTTAAAAACAAAATAAACTCATAATACATACTAAAAACCACTGAAACTTTTTATCCTGCAAAACAAACATAAATAAATATCATAATTTTTTCCACCTACATAAAGTACTCCAGTAATGTAGACAATGCATGTATAAGCTCATACTTTTTAACTAAGTACATAAATTTTAAAATCGTCCTTCGTATTGGACGGTTTCAGTCGCTAGCTTATTTTGTATTTTTTTTGCAGGACTGAAAGTTTTCAGCGCGGCAGGATTTAGGCGGGCAGTGTGTCTCATTAAAAAACAAAACGTGCCCCGCGTGCGGGGGTGACAGTGCTGCCGCCAGGGGGGGGGGACGGTGGCCCCGCTTGCGAACTAAACTAGAGGGGCGTGTCGCATGATTTATGTATGAACATCGAAGCAAGCCGTGCTTGGCGACACCACTCTGATCATTTAATCCTCACACACGCTCACACAAACACACACACAACACAAGTGTCGCTAAACACACATGTTGAATCAGGGACGGGTTACGTTTGATTTTTTTTTGTAATTTTTGATTGACAGATTTATTCACATTTAAAAAAAAATGTAGTTGGTGTTGAACTAATTGACGCTATTGTGATTTTTTTTATAATATTGATTTTTAATCGTTAAGTTCAATAAATGTAATGACGTATACTAAATGCACTATCTAATTGGCCATGAATAGAGATCGCAGATCGCAATACAAATGTAAATAGGTTTAAGAAATTAATTAAAGAATATTACAGTGCAAATAATTAAGTTAAAGTTAAATTAATCTCATGATATATTTGATATTATATATATGTACATTCTATATATTGTATGTTATTCATATTTTGTAGTTCATTTATTCCAAATGCTTCATTTATTTGTTATTTACTTTTATATTTCATTTTTTATGTGCTCATTTATTTTATTTTATATTATATTATACATGTAAAAATTTAATTCTATATGTAAGATTTATGTAATAAACGCAATTATTATTATTATTAAAAATCTTCGTTATTACTCAAACGCCATTTTATGGCTTTTTAGTTTTTTTGCAGTATTTTACATACACACACAAAAATTGAGAAATAAAGTACTGATTTTTTTAACAGTCGTACAAAAACAATCTTCTAATACAAGTTAAACAGTTTAATACAAATACCGGAAAAATAATAACTTATGTTACAAGCAAGGGTGTGGAGTCAAACAATGTTTATTTTATGGGGTACCTGGGTACCCCGCATCTTGAGGCAAAAAATATCAATGTCGCAAAATAAACCAAAACGAAACTACGCAACGACAGCATGGTGTATACAATTTAAGATTATTCTTTATTATTATAAATGGAAATTTATATTTATACGTAATTTTGTGCCTATTTTACTAATAATACATTCATTACTACATTTATTTTTAGGCTAATGACCCCATAACCCCGGAGATTTAGGTCTGAAATAAACACTGGAGTCGAAAGTCGAAAAATTTTGTTGGAGTCAATGTCGAAATTTTTTGTTCCGACTTTTTTTGTTAAAGCAAAAATCAACAAATTGTTATTATATAAAATAAATATGAATATTCTGTAAGTAACACTTTTGTTAGACTAAAAATTTTATTATTTATTTATTTAATTGTTTTAAATTTACATGTATAACAGAAGTATATTATTATAAATATATTGTTTTTGCTAAACAAAATTTAGATTTATGTAAAAAATCTTTCAGAACTCATATTAAAATAAAATAGCTTTAGTTTGTAGTTCTGTAATAATTTTTATTAATAATCAACGTATTCTACGTACTCAACGTACGTCTTCATCTGGAAAAATGATACAAATGACATAATACAAAATAAGTAATTAGTTACCCAGCGTAAAATATATATTTTTTGCAAAAAAAAAAAAAAAATCCCTCTCTGTCTGGAGATAAACAGTGTCCTGTTGAAAAGTATACAGAATAGAAACCGCACAACACAAATACCAATCCGGGATAAAGCGGTTAGGGGGGGTTCTCTCTGTCCCGGTAACATGGTGTGTGTACACAGAACGGACGATGTACGATGTGTAGTCACCGTATGACATTTGTTGAGCTTGTTTGAATTTCGATTTTGAAAGACGAAGAACACATTTTTCAACAAAACATACCATTCGTTTCGACAACCAATCTTTTATATATAAAATTCCATTCATAAACGAACAGATTGAATATATATTTTGATTTGTTAAACTACATTTGATACTTCTACAGAAAAAAAAAGATTCAGAAATTTTACAGTAAAATTTTAAAGAAAACAAAACCATTTAATTATTCTTATTACTATTTAAATATTTTATTATTCGACTACAAATATTGTTACATTATTCTATTAATAGAATTGATCTGTTAGTTTTAATTATTTTCGCCTTAATGATTTTACAATCTGCATTTTTATATTTGCTATACCAAAGGTGAAAATGTTTCTCAATTTTCTAACAAGAACATGTCCTGAAAAAGTTGGAAAATACCACCTAAAGCTTGACACAGAATCTTAAATGAGAATTTGATTTATAACATATAACCTTTCACTATCTTCCCAATAAACAATTATATATTTATACAGTGTGGAAATTAAGTACCTAACACATAAATTCAGTAATTCCGATGATAATTTTTTGGAAAAAATTTCGAAGGGGTATAGCGATTTTGACTACAGCGAATATTTTCAGCCTATTTTCAATTTCTTATGTCATTTGTTTTTCATGTTATGACGTCATCGACTTTTTTTAAATAACAACCTTCATTTTTTATTAGTGATTTTGGTATATATATATATATATATATATATATATATATATATATATATATATATATAACTAAAGTCGTTTTATTTTAAGTTTTGTTATATTTTTATTAAAATATGACGTTTCGATACAGTGCACGTGATGATTTTAAATAAAATATAATAAAACTTCAACCTAAATCCTATTATTTAAATATTTATTTTTGTTGGTTATATTTTTACAATGCATAATATTCAAATCACAAATATTGCATTCGAATCGTTGAATAATATTTGGAAACAAAATACAATAATTTAAAATCAATATTATGAATAATCAATACCTTTATATCGAGAAAGATATGAAAGTTGATGATCCTGCTCAATTCTGCATTCCTGCTGCAGTTGTCTATTTATTCTGCTTCTATTCACTTCACACACTTATGTAAATTTATAGTTCACACATATGTGTGTTAGTAGTTCTTAAAATTACACCCACGATATATAAAAATATAACATATTTACAATAAAATATACATATCAGAATGTATACGTGAGTAAACGAACCGACGCGATGCGTAAACAGTAAACAACTGAACAAAAATTCACCAACTTTTACCTGACTACGTAATGTTATTTTCTTTAACAAACAAGTTTAAACAACAAAATTCAATTAAACAGTATTAAAATTTTATTTAATATATCACAAAAATAAAAATAAACATTTTGCAAGTAAGAATAAGAATTCAGCTATTACGAAATACCTACTTATAATAATATATATTTCATAGTATAGATGTTTGGTATTTAACAAGCGAAAGAAAAATGAATTATAATATTGATTAATTTAAAAAATCAATTTATTGTGTAAAAATATTAATGAATTATAGTTTTTTTTTTAAATTGTTATATAAATTTTAAATTAATATTTTTGATATATTATATTATTATTATATTATTATTATTATATATTATATTAATATATTAGGGTGTTCCTTAAGAGAGGTCAAATTTTTTTTTTCTTCTCACCCCTTAAATCGTCTCATGCTATGCTAAAAAAAAATATAAAAATACTCCCACATTTTTACTCGTAGGGCACCAAAACTGCATTGTATATACTCAAACGGGCTTCTTTGGAAACATTTACATGCTTAGCAAAAGTCTAAAACATACATACGCATAATTCGACAAATTGACAAACATTCACATAATTGACAGATAACACTTATAAAAATCAATTCATAAAATATATCAAAATTTTAACGAAAAAAATTAACCAAAAATTTTACCTAAATTCAAAACATAACATCAACGCCAAAACACTTGGTGTACACCGTTATTCGCAACTGCGAGAATGTACGTTACCGTTATTGCAAATTACAGTAATTTGTGTAAATTCCATGGAATTATTGCAGTCGCCGCAGTAGTACCAACAGCCGAGGCACCGGCGCAACGCAGCGCTGCCAACCTAAGCTATTTAAATTCTCCTCACGATAAAATTACGAAACACCGGGATTATAACAGTGTATTATTGTGTTATAGTGTTTGTTGCAGTTCTCGCATCCAGATTCGCCTAATAATTAAAACTGTTTTCTCTAGAATTTATTAAAATATTGGTCAGATATTGCGCTAGCAGCGTTTTAATTGTTATTTTCCATGTTGTTGTGAAATTGGAACATAATATGTTAAGAATAAATATTTAAGTACAGAACGTTAAAATTATAATCATAATAACATAACACAATATAATTATAACTGGTCTTTAAAACCTGAATCAATTGATAATTTAGAACTTAGATGAATTTTTTAGAACTGTTTGAAAATATTATAGACACAGTACCAAAAGCTATTCCATTTTTTCTTGCAGTCAAAATGGTAAAAATACGTTAAATATTTATGTTTATAAATGTTTTCTTTTAAAAAGAAAGATAAAGTTATTTATTATTGAAATTATTTGCATTTAATTTTCAATAACTTATAAATTACATATTACAATAAGAATTGTTTTCATATCTAAAATATTAGCAGCAAAATTACATATTTTGTATTCACTAAAGCTACAAAACTTTCAACCGTTAAAATATATAATTTTCTGATACAAAACTAAACATTATATTATAATGTTTAGTTTTGTATAGCTAATGGAAAAGTGACATAAAGACAAAAAAAATGTATATACCACGTGTTTAACACGAACTAAAAAGTACAAAATAACTTCATCTAGCTCCTTACAGATTTATAATCCCATACAGATTCCTGACCCCATACAGATTGTCCTGAAAATTTGTGATTGTGACAATACTTATAAGATTTAAAACGAAAAACAAATTCTCAGGACAATCTGTGTGGGGTCAGGAATCTGTACAGGGTTATAAATCTGTATGGGGCTAGAAGAAATTATTTAATACTTTTTAGTCCGTTTTAAAACCGGTTTTTTTTTATTTAAATAATTTTAATTAAATCTAATTTGAATTAAATGAATATGTATTATTTTTTATATCAATGTCTGATACTACAAGCTCGATACTTAGACGTTTTAGATTAATTTAGTTCTGGTCTTATGACAGTTACATTGTCTTATAACTGGTATTAGCTAAACCGAGTCTGTAGTATCTGCAATTGTACTTTATTTAAAATTAGAAAAAAAAAACAATAGACAATCGTTTTCATTTTCAGTATATTACGTTAACATATTTGATTTTGTATTGAAATAATTCATTTTTTTAATGAGAACTAATAGCATTTGAAAAAGATTAGAATTTTAAAACTAATTTTGTAAACTCATTAGAGATATAAAGAGCAATAATAAATTGAATGTTGATAAACATTTTATACATACATAATTTTGAAAGTTTTATCTTTTAAATAGGTTTACATTCATTGAATAACAAAGGCCGATTTAATGTTTTTGTTGTTTAACATAATACTGCCCCAATATTATAAATATACCTATATTTTAATTAAATTCGGCTAACTAACGAAAATAATTTTCAACTAAAACCAGATTATGTTTTTGTTTCAATTTAAATACGAAAACAAATTGAATTTGTATTCTATTATACAATATATAGGCTCAAATTATTTTGAAAATTTACTTTTAATCAAACTAATAATTATGTATTATTTACCATAAATATAACAAAATTACTGTAAAAAAAAATAATAAAAATAATTTCACTGGTACAAAATTATAATACATTGTAAAAAGTCTTTCAGAACTTTTATTTAAAATTTTACGTTTCGACGTACTCTACGTACATCATCATCAGGAAAAAAGATGATGATGTTCGAAGAGTATGTCGAAACGTCGAATTTTAACTGAAATTAATACAGAACTAAATCCTAAAGCCTTTTTATTTGAATTATAATACATTCAAACAAAATTAAATTAGGCCAAATATTTTTATATTTACAATTTAAAAGGAATAAAATGGTTTAATAATCGACGTTTCGACGAACTCAACGTACGAATCAAGTTTAAATGTTTCAAATATAACAATTTTTTATATTATTTACTAACAGGAGAGAAAATTTCATTATTGTTCTAAGTGTAGTACATTATTTTATGTTTGTAGGTAACTAATTTCGGTATAGTGAAAAGAGTTTGTGCCACACCTGTTTTTGGTCTTGTAAAATAAATAACGTAGTGAAAAAATATAATCATAAATACTACAGCAATAATTACAGTTATTCTTTGCAAATACTAAAGTTTTAAATTGAATTCATATAGAATATTACAAAACATAAAATTCATTTTCCATTCCGTATACGGCGTATGAAACAGGAAAAGCAAGCTATCATATCGAAATACCGGATATAGCGTCATCAAATTTAAAATCGTTTCCCGGCACCGTATTTCTATAGCGATCAAAACGACTATTTTGTCACAAGTAATAGCGGAACACGATAAATATCTAACAATTTTCAAACTTAATTAAAACGATATCAAAGTCATTTTAGAAATCATTCTGTATTCACAAATATGTATATGTTACACGGACGCAGTATTCTGTGTTTAATGTCTATTGGGGGGGGGGGGTCTTAAATGAACATATAAAATTGAGGAAAATTTGGAAAGGTTTCCAGAATATGTTCCCATGAATAGAAGGATGTATTTATATGTCCAATGAGAATATATGAAGGCTTACTAGAATAGTGACAAATATGCCACTGATGAGTGACACTGTTTAAAGTGTAACTGTCATGGATATTTGATATTTAACATTTTTCGGAAGTTAGTACGTTGACATACGTACATACATACCTAATATTATCTGTGGCAACAAAAATTTACATAAATAAGTATATAAATATATTTCATTAAAATACACAAAATAAATATATAAATATACAAAAAAAATTATGTATTATTTTAATTTCATAATGATTTTATGAAATTTACAGAATAAATTTAGTAAATTTGCATTACAGAGAAAATTATATGATTTTTACTATAAAAAAATAAGTAAATTCACAGACTTTTTTACAGTGTGGCTAAATTTCGAAATATACTATTAATTTCGAACAAAGTGTCGTATTCGTTATTATTCCACTGAGATACTCATATATTGTCGGGGAAGTCCTAATGTGCGTATTATGTAAACAGGACAATAACGGCTCTTGTAATATTAGTCCCCATGTATGTTGAATTAAAGGTTACTGAGTTTTATATACGATAATTATAATAAAAGTAAATTATCTGTTTTAATGTAACAGTTTTTCGGTATAATTAAAAGTGGAGATAATAAAAATACACAATTACTGATTACATATATCTTCGCATTTTAATTATATATCACTAATGTGACATTTTGAAAAATGACAGCAATGCTTTGTACTGCCTCAAGTACGCTGTAAGTACTATAGTAATTGATGTAATATTAATTTTTTCTGAAAAACTACATTTACATTAATTTTTTAAAGTGTACTTATGATCCTAAATTTATAGAATTCTGTTGTTATATTACTGAAATAATTCTTTGCATTAGAGATTAACCGCCGTTTTCTGAAACATTTTCGTTAAAAATAATTGTTCGTTACGATGAAAATTCTTAGATTCCGTAAGAAATCTTTCTATGTATATTGCAACGAAATATCTTACGAGATCCAAGAATTTTCATTTTAACAAACTGTTATTTTTAACGAAAATGTTTCAGAATACGATGGTGTTAATATTTTAATTTAGTCAATTTTTGTCGGTTTTTGTTTTCTATCGTTCCAGATAATAAAGAATTTATTTTAGACATAATATCAACGAAAGGATAGTTAAAGCTAGTTGTAAGGTTTTAAGGTGCTTTGGACGCTTTTGCTAGAAAGGTACATATTGCCAAACTTTGAATATATACAATGCTGTTTTGGTGTATGGTAGTGAATGTTTGGTTTAGCTGCAAAAGTATAAAAGAAAAGAAAAATGACTGCTATTGAAATGAGATTTTTACGTGGCGTATAACTAAAAGAAATCGGGTACGAAATAAATTAGTGTATGATGAGTGTGAAATTGAAAAAAAATGTTCTTGTAAAAATTACTATTAGTCAGTTTAGATGATTCACAAACGCTGATTAAATTTACTTCAAAAGTAAATACATTTGCTCTATAAATTTCTGTATTAAAAAGAGGCAATAAATTAAATCCAGTATTATTTAAAAATAGTAATTATTATTAATAACAATCTGGTAATAAATTATTGAAATAACATTTATTTTCAAAATTATTTAGTGAGAGAGTAATTTTATTTATCGTTTATGAAATCGAGCCATAAAAAATCGATTTTATTCGCTATTTTTTTTTTACAATTTTTACTCTTATCAATAATTGAAAAAAAAAAAACAAATATTTAAACTCTAAAACCGATCACTTCGAATCCATCTTATCTTGCACAATGCAAATAAAATCAAACCGTATTTTAAATTCAGCAAATAACGCTATCGCTAGTGCATCGTTAGCATCTTAAAGAATCTTGTTCATTCACTCAACCAGCTCAAAGTAACTTGGAAACGATTTGACTATACTGTTTTCTTTTTCGTTCATATATATATATATCGATTTGTGTACCAGAAAGAGATACAGATATATATATATATATATATATATATATATATATATATATATATATATATATATGTGTGCAGTACACTTTTAAAAGTGATCGAAAGCAAAAAAAATTGTCAGTACGAAAGTGAATTTACATTGAACATGGAAATCCCGTTTACCGTTCTACGCTCCATTATTTTCATTAAATTTGGATACAAGCGATTCTTTCCTCTCCACTTTTTTTTTTTTCGAATACTTTGTAAACTTGTACTTTATTTCCTATTCTTAAGCGTTCTTCACAAAGTTTTTGAGTGATTTAACAAATCGGGAGAAATTGTTGATTTAGTATTTATTGCATAAATAAAAGTTGATATAACTTTAAATCGTACAATGAAAAAAATATTACTTTAAAACCAACGCTTTTACTATTAATTTAAAAGTAAACATACTTATAATCTGTAAAATTGAGTTTTTATAATAAACAATTTTTTTTTAAATAATAGTAAGTTATACTATAACTATTTTAAAACTTTTTTATGTATTTTCTTACTATTTAATTCGGGAAAATATATATTTAAATTAAAAAAAATTATTCATGTTTTATTTAAATTTTTTTTAAAATACACTGTGTTTCCAAATATATATATATATATATATATATATATATATATATACGTACATACATAATTATATCGTTTATATTACGTATGTATTTACACGCGTTTTTCGAAAATTTTAGTTGTGTAGAAGAACCTGTTACTTTCGTAAAAAAATTATTTTTGAAGTTTTTACGATGTAAAATTATCGATTTTAGCAATATATATATATATATATATATATATATATATATATATATATATATATATATATATATATATATATATTGGATGTTAATAAGCAGCCAAAATGTTATCTGAAGTCAAAAACTCATTTGATATTCACAAGCTTTCGCCACAGTTTGTGCTTTTTTCAAATGTGTCTGAAATGGATGAACTTTATATATATGAAACGTAATTTTATTGCATGAGTTAAATTTCTCTGAACAATACTTAAAATATGAAACAATTATTTAGAACTTACAAAAGAGTACATGCAGAACACCAGCAAAACTGGATAGTAGAAACAAGGAAACAAACATAAACATATCTGTCGTATATAGCGATACTGCTGCTGTTGGAGGTGGTTATTTTCTTAAATGAATGTAAGAGATTATAGTTGCAAGTTATCCAAACATTTTGTAGGTGAGCGCAAAACAATTGCGGTAGCGTGAATTAGCCAAGCGTGTAATTAAATAATCTTGGACGCTGTACACGTACATATGTATGTTTTGTACCACGATTATTGTCGTGTAATCCTTCCCCCCCACCCCCCCCCCACACACACACATTGCCAGAATTATAATCGACTTTAATTTTTAATTAGTTTGTTTACCTATTAGCTAGAAATGCTTTTATGCGTTCTAGTTAGAAATAATTATTTAAATTAAAAAAAAAAAACAAAATTAATATACCATGTTTTTAAAACTGACTAAAAATTATAAAATAATTTCTCCTAGCCCCATACAGAATTATAATCCCATACACAAAAACGTGGGGCAACTACAGCTACTCCCTACACACCTTACTATTAACCATTGCATGTATTTCGTTTTAAATCTTACAAGTATTGTCAATAGCTATTAAAAATTCACAATCACAAATTTTCAGGACTATCTGTATGGGGTTATAAATCTGTATGGGGCTAGGAGAAATTATTTTATACGTTTTAGTACGTTTTAAAAACGTGGTATATTAAAAAAAAAAATTAGTAATTATTTTCTGCTTTTTAGTTTTGTGTATCTGTCTGTATTCTGTTTTTTGTAGTTGTTTTCTGTATTTTGAAAAAAAATAAAATTGCTAAATACACGAATGTACGGAATTCGTAAATATGGCACAAGATAAAAATTAATATTTCTAATATTATTAATTAATTAATTAATAATGCATTGTCATTCAATGTTAAACGTTAAAACGTGTTAAAATATTAAAGATTTTTTTTTAAATGTAATTAAGGCAACTTCATGTATTGTATACACTTACGTGTTGCGAGTTGCTAAATATCTAACTTTTGGACTATTTTTTGGAGAATATATAAGATTGATATTTCAAACAGCCAGTGCAACGAAAATGGTAAAATTGACAACAAATTGGTATTTCAAACAACAAAATTATTATCTTGAATAACAAATATAGTACGATAAATTAATAAATTATTTTTTTGTATGCTTAAGAACGGCAATACACTTGAAGTGTATTTATATATTATATTTTCTTTTAGATTTTTAGATGTATTAAATGTATAACATTTGTGTTATCTTGAAACTAATATTAGCTAAATCAAAAATTAACACTATATTTACTATAATTTAATCTAAACTTGATTCAGAAACTATAAAATACTATTTTCTCATACTAATACGGCCACCTATTAGCAACAAGAACAACCGACCTATACATTTACTTATTTATATAAGAAAATATTTATATTAAAATGTTCAACTGGTTCAACTACGTATATATGTAAATAACAAATCAGTCACTATTTTTATATCCACCCAAATGTATAATTCATGTCCACTATTTTATTAATTTTAGAAGTGATGTCAAATTTATGTGACAGCTAACTTCATCACAGTTCCAAACGTCACATTCTCTAATATCTCTTTCTACTTTTTCGGCATTTCGAGGTATGTGGTAATGATATATTATTACATATCCATTCATTGCAAGTAATAACAAATATTGAAATTATTTTATTAACCTAAATATTTATCAATTCACAGAGCTAATCCAACGCTTGTAAAATAAATTATCAATATGGCTAATGCGGGTGACACAAGAATATCTATTTGTGGACGTTTGGGTTTAAAACCTCTAACGAGACAAAATATTTTATTTTATTATGCACCATTGCAAGGTGTTGCTAGTTACTCAGCATTGGCTGTTAATGTTATGAATCCATCATTAGTTGTTAAGTAAGTATTCTTTCCAATTTTCTTATAGGTTAGGTTAATAATGTAAGCTATTTTAGTAAAATTAATTGCGTATTATTACAGGGTGTTTCCAAAACGCGATGTTACAAATATACTTTTGTTTAATACTCTCATTGGCACCAGTTTGTTTTTATATAATTCCAATCACTTGAAAGCATTGTCTACACAACAAAAAGTTATTTACAGGTAAGTTTTTTTTCTTTTTAGTAAATCAAATATCATTTTAGAATAAATAAATACATTCTTTTAAAAATAATAATAATTTAATAAATTATTGATTTTTAAGTAAATTTATTAAGACACATTTATTTACAATATTCACAGGTGCATTCCAAAATACATTTAAATTGCAAATAAGAACCTTATTTTTTTAAATATAATAATGTATCGTACTTAATTTAAAAATTAGAAAAAACATATTAAGATAATAAAGCACTTTGTAAAATTACCCAATGTTGTTGACAAAATATTAAATATTTGTTTCAATGCCCGCTAATTATATTATAATTTTTTGATTTTAGTACTTTCGGAGCAGCAACATTTTCCCTGGGCTCGGTACTAATTTGGGCAATAATTCGAAACCTTGTTCCCCAAAATGTGGCACTTTGCACAGTCTGCGGTATCGGTTCCGGTTTAGCATTGCTGAAAG
The DNA here is from genome assembly GCA_963966155.1 of Clivina fossor. Lineage (NCBI taxonomy): Eukaryota > Metazoa > Arthropoda > Insecta > Coleoptera > Carabidae > Clivina > Clivina fossor. The sequence continues at coordinate 8,921,028 of OZ014566.1, forward strand.
TTGGTAGCAGTTATGTGGCTCATGTTGATTCGTTGGCCAAGCCAAGCAAATAAAATCTATGTTTTGTGTTCTAGTCGTTTAGAATTTACGTTCCCAGATAACACACGCGATTTAAAAAAAAAGAGCCAGATTTCATTTGATATTTTATTTACTATTAATTAAATTAACGTATTTCAAAAAACATTTTATGTATCCATGGGAAATGAAATTAAATATGTTAGTTCTATTTATAATTTGTGTTCTTTATTTTTTTTCCCCACAAAATTACCTTTTAAAAGTTGTATTTTTATTTATAACAGCATCACAAACTAAAAGAACCATTATTTTTTATTTTACTTATTCCCGTATTTTCACCTCTTTTATTAATGAAAAAGTGCTTTTATTTTTTGCTTATATCTAATATAAAATTCAAATAAACTAATTCAAATTGCTTAATAAGTAATTTTAAATAAACGTCAAAAGTACTTTTGACAAAAATCACTTTTAAAAGTGAGGTGAGAATTCTCTGAGGAAATAAGTTTGTTAAATCCAATTTAATTTAAAGTTTATTATATCTGATTTTGTCACTTCCAAAAATATTTAAATTTTAATTCATTTCATAAAGACTTTATACCTAATATTTTCAGATATTTTGTTTACATTATGAAAATAAGTTTTTAAATTGAGTCAATTTAAAAGATAATAACCAATTCATTTTTTAGAATTTATTTCTTAATAACATAATTTTAAATAATATCTATAAATTAATCATGTTGTTATGTTAACTGATTAAACATTTAACAACATTTTATATAATTGGCTTTTATTTATTTATTTATTTAAAAAAAATAATCAGGAAATCTAAAATTTAAACATGTACGTTTTTTGTACATACAATTTTTCCAAAAGATATTTTCAAATTGTATTCGAAAGAATTAAAATAAATATGCAAATTTTGTTAAATTTGTCATTTGTTTCTCATCATTTGTGACATTTGTGGTTAAATTGTCTGTCAAAATTTATGTATGTAAAATAATAATAAAAATGTGAAAAAAAAAAAATGGCTCGTCGACCACTCACACATTCCGAAACAAGAATAGTATCATCATTTTGGAGTGATTTCTTCTTCACTGCAAGTTTACAGGGACATATTGCATTTACATTGTTTTCAATTCATGCTGTCAATCCAGATGTATTAACAGAGTTAGTCAAATATACGATTAAATAATTAAAAAATGTTCGATATTTTAAAATTGGAATATTTTTTTAGTCTTGTAGGTTTCAATCCGGGAGGTATTTTATTTCGTAATATGATTTATGGTAATGCTATGTATATATATTCAAGACCAGCAATGAACCGATTGCAAACAAGTTATCGTTTCATTTACAGGTAAGCTATTTTATTTATGATAAAGTGGAACTTATTATCGGACCTAGAAGGAGAAAATTATGGAAAAATTAAACTGCAATTATCATTAATGCCAGATACAAAGATAACTATAATTTGTAGGACAGCCAAAGATATATACTCCCTAATTCCACTAATTCCAATGTAATGTAAAACTATTCTCCGTATAAACACTAACAAAAAGAAAACTTTAAACTCAAAAAAATGGGGATAAGATAGTTCTGCTCCTAGCTGACAATTTGTATTTCATTGTCAAAATATAAAAATATTTTTTCCTCAGTATTTGTGGCTCATTAATGTTCAACTACACTTCACTGATGATATATATTTGGTTATATTATAATTATGGTAAAAGAAAATTACTTGCGTCTATTTTGGGATTTTTTACCGGACGATTTTTATATTCGACACTTTATTCGTATCTTTATTTTGTCGATGTTAGCGCAAATACCGATAGAAGAAGATATTCAATTCTAGATAATATGTTTGACGAACAAAGTAATTGTAAGTAATGAGTAATTAATTTATGTTTCCAACAAAACTATAATATATTTCATAAATTTAACACTAAAGAGTGAATACGTATTAAAAATCTTAAATTTTATATTTACAATCAATTTTGTAATTGTGACATTGTTTTCATTGCTTTTACGAAAGTAAAATAAACTATTGTTTTGTGTATTATTTATTTTATTTTCAAAATAAAATTCTTTTTTCTGAAGGGGACTTGGGGTTTTCGTGTTTGTAAGTTTCAAAAAATCAATTTTTTTGCATTTTTTGCATCCTTACACATCAGAGAATATGTGGCTGAAATGCCATTGCCAGCAAAAAAGTTTTTAATTCATAAAAACGGGTTTGAATGTGATAGTGTTCGGAACCAATACATTATATCCGAAAACTTTAAGAGCGTTTTTCTCAAAATTATTTTTTTTTAGTTGACGGGACCGTTTTTTAAAAAACTGTCAAACCGATATCTTTGATTTTTTCATTTCCGCGAAGTAAATTTATCGGGCTATGTTTGGAAACTCTAAAAAGTCATTATTTCGAATTTTTTACGCCCGAAAAAAGAAAAAGTTTAATTTTTGTCACTTTTTTCAAATGGTCGCCATATTGAAAATATGTGTAGAAATTATACATTTTTTAGGTTCCAATCAGAATTACATCTATGTAGAATAAGATAATTTTATTTGTTTCCGTTTCTGACAAGCAGAACGACGACCCGTTGCGTTTGACGTCATTTTTTTTTAAATAAAAAATTACTTTTTTGGAAAAAAAAATTCTGTGTTAAAGTTTATTTAATACCCTTTCCAACAGTATAATTAATTTTTATTACATTTGTTATTAAAGTTCCCAAAAAATGTTGAAAAACACTTCAAAATCGGTGCTACAAACACGAAAACAGTTTATTGAGTGCACCTAATCATTTATATTACCAATATTTTTTGTGGCATTACTATTGTATTTTTTTTCTATAAGTTTCTAATATTTCGAAATTTCATATTGTATTTTTCATAACTTTAATAACATCAATTATATTTAAATGTTTCATTACTTTTCTCCAATACACTGCGTATGTAAAACATAATGAGATAAGCTAAGAAAATAAATATAGATTCGTGCAGTAAGTGATACATTTTGTAATTAATAAATAATCATTAACATTTGTACTGAAAAACTCACGCACGTACGAACAAATGGTCGAACAGATGTGCTTGTTGCTTGGGAAGCGCACACAGTTGACAGTTAACAAACCAAATAAAATAACCCCGTCTGGTTATTAATAGTTTTAATTCAAGTTTAGTTTTGTAGCCAAACAGGTGTACAAAATTGTCAAGACGTAAAGTATTGTACAGAAAAGCTATTTCTATTTGGCTATAGTATCTCTATCATTTTACTAATAATATTGTTCTTTTTTTCACAGATGGATAAATATTGAAGATGTACTTAATTTTAAATATTTTGTAAGCTGCAGATGTATAAGAAATATAAATAAATGTTTTTTTGTAATAATTTATTTGATAAATATCATAATTATAAAACATAAACAATAAACATCAAATTAATACATTAGAATCACTTCAAAAAAGATTTACATATTTGTTGTCAATTAAATTAAACACTATAGGTTTGTTAATTATGATTCAGTACTAAAAATTTTGCTTTTTTGATAAAAAAATATTGCTTAAAACTTCAATAAATACACTTTCCAACAGTATAATTGTAGTTTACTATATTTGTTGTAAAAGTTCCCAAAAAAAAAATGTTGAAAAACATCTAAAAAATTGATGCTATAAACGGAAATACCCCGTTAATAAATAGTTATTGGTTACAATTTTTTGTTTAAAATATTCTAAATAAAAATTTGAATTTAAATGGTGTTTTTATCATTTTTTCCATGAATAAACTACGGCATGTGAAATATTCCAAATGACATAGAACGCACTATAACAGCCGTTTGCTACATATAATCTGCCTAAATTTGAAATATCCCCAGTTCATCTCGGTGATAATTACAACAACCCAGACAGTTTTAATGTGCGATGCCAGACAGTATGGCTCACCATTCTTATTCAAAATACTTAACTAGCATTCGTTTTTCGATCGTCAACTGTTAGGTTGTTGCGTACATGTTGATGCGAAATTAAAAAGATTCTCAGTGCGTCGTCGTTTTAAACTTTCAGAAATTTTATGTTTGTTGAAATGATTTTGAAGTTAATATGAAATTATTAATATTGTTGGTTTTTGTTGTTTTTTGTGGAATAAAAAGTAAGTAAATATCAAATGAGGTTTTTTTGCGTTTACATTTTTTAATTATTTTACGTAAAATGAATAGTTATTAAATAATTTTAGATGCACTTTTAGTTAAACGCAGTACTTAATATATATGTTTCAAATTGTGTTTTTGCTTCACAAACATAATTAGTATTAACATAGTAAAAAGTCTTTCAGATCTCATTACATTAAATTTAAAAAAATCAAATTTTTTAAAAGCTTTTTTATTTTAATAATAGCATTTTTTCAGTTTATTTCCAAATTTAAACAAAACGAAAATAAAGCACTCCTGAAAATAAATAATTTGATATATACATCAAATAGTGTGCTTTCATACAATTTTTATTTTAATTACATATTATTATCATTATTATTACAAATTGGGAAAACATATTTACAACTTTTTCAGTTAAAAACGGTCATTCACGTTTTATTAAAATTGTGTTTACTTATTTTTTTTACCAAATGCATTTTTATAATATCAAATATTCTTTTATAAATATTAATAATACATACGTAAAAAAGTACTTACTTCATAAAAGATCTTATAAAAAGGCTAATTAAAAAGTATTAAACGATTCTTTTCTTCTTTTATATTTATTTGTCAATTTTATAATGAAAAACTTTTAAAATGTTCTTTCTATAATATTAAACTATTAATATTAGCTATTTAAGGAATCTATTCCTCATCTTATTCCTTAAATTATTAACATGCCAATTTTATATGGCTTGCCTATGTCTACGAACATATTTTTTTTATTATGGCGTTACATATTATGTTGAAATATTATTTAGAATAGATAAGTTTAAGTGTGAAATCATGTGTGACGCATTTATCTTACTAGGGGTCACTTGATGACTATTGGCAGTAACGATGATAATATTGAAAATTTTAAAAGCATTGAAATTTGATTGAATTATGTGTTTCTAGACATCTTGACTTCGTCGGTCACCGGTGGCACCATGACATTTCACTTGTTAAATTAGATTAATTTATCGATATAAATATGTGCATCAAATTTATTCACAATATTTCACAATAAGCATAATTACATAATTTAATATGGATTTTGCATAGCTTTTTCAAATTTTTGTTTGCCCGGACGTCCGATGAGTAGTTGGAATGGTATGATTAAAAGTATTTTGCGTGGGCAAAAGTTTCCAAGTAGTAGGAACAGAATAGCATGTATGAGAGGAATTATGAATATGTATGAAGCTAAAGTTACTTGATTCGGGATAGTGGAAAGAGTTTGTGCCAGATCCTTTTGGGTACATGGCGTCATTGTGTATATGTAATTTATATATAAATATAAGCATAAAATTTTATTCAAAATATTTCACAATAAACTGTACTACAAAAATACATAATGTGAATTTTGGGTAACTTTTTCAAATTTTTGTAGTCAAATTATAATCAAGAATGAATATTAATTTTCAATTTGCAAAATTCTGTGATATAACTGACCTATTTATTGAAATTTATTTTCTTTTGCATTCAAAAAATAAAAAATAAATCCGAAATACAAAATATTTTATCAAGAATATTTCGTCATTTTCTTAAAACTAATATTTGAAAATTTATAGTTATTTTAATAACGAAATCTTCGAGTCAAATTAATCTAACATTAACGGGAATTCTTCAGTATTTGATGTTATTTTAATTCACTTGTTATAAATACTTTACCTACCTACTCAATTCCGTTTGCTACATATACTAACGATCAACAAAAAACTACCATTAATTTATGGGACAGTAAGTAAAATAAAATCACAAAGCCAACCCGATTTTTGATGTTGCCGCTAATGGCGCATTCTTACTTTTCAAACAGTGACGTCATCAATGTCAAGATGTTTAGTTGCAAACATGAAACATTTCGAGAACGAAAATATTTGTCATTTTTTCAAACAGTTTAACTCACTTTGATGTATAAATATAAATGAGAATGTTTGTCGTTTACTAATTTTTTAATTATATAATAACGATAAAATTATTTGAGGCGCCTAACATATTTTTTTATAGTTTAACAATAACTATAAAAGTATAAAGTGGGAATAAAAAGAATAAATATTAAAAAAAAGATTGTAAAGAGACTAAGTGCTATAGTAAAAACAGTGATAAAAAATTAAATACATAATTTTACTATCATCATATTTCAAACAAAAAAATGTGCAGAAAAAATATTGTTTTTGTTATTGATAATAAAAATGAAAATAATCACTTACCAGCACATAATCATGCGAACTTTTGCTGTGGGAATTCTGTAACAAATTAAATTAAAATTTAATTAGTTAATCATAAATTTCACCTACTTAAAAATAACATTGTTTAAAAAAAAATTATTATTGATATTTTTAATAATATATTTGTATATGTATTAATACTGATTAGTAATTTTGTTTATATCTTATTCTTTAATTGGTTGTATAACTGTTGGACAATAAAGTCATTATTATTATTATTTATTATTATTATTATTATTATTTTTCCTTGATGAAAACGGACGTTGAGTTCGTCGAAACCCCGATTATTAATAAATATTAATACGGAACTATAACCTAAAGCCGTTTTATTTTATTATTATTATATTATTATTAAATGCCATTAAAAATAATACTAGTTTAGTGGTTTTAAAAGTACATAAAATTTAATTCAATCTCAAATCAGGATGACCAAAACTTTGCGAAAACCAGTTTCTCTGACTTTTCCCGAAATTATTATCATTTTTCCCTGACTTTTATTACTAAAAAAATGTAAATTCCCAAGTAATGTAAATCACAAAATATTCATTGAAATAAAGTTTTCTAAGTATAGGTGTGAAAAAAATTGGGATAGTAGTAATTTTAATATACTAAAAGTGAAATTCATTAACTTTTGCCAATATTATAATAATACAAATTTTGTGAATTCGCCAAACAAATTTTTTTCCTGACTACAAATGAAATTCCCTGACTTTTCCCAGTTTTGGTCACTCTGTCAGATGCAACTAATAATAAATTTCAAAATAGATAACTGTTTCAATTTATGTTTATATTTTAAAATTCTGCGTCATATTCTGAATTCAATAATAATTACTTGATTGGTTGATTTGAAAATTAAATAAAAGTAACCGAAAAATGTTATATGTAAACAATTACGAACGCATTGACAGATGTAATTCTATGGGAAGAAAAACTTTTTAATACGGCAACTTTATGTAGATGATTTTACAATAGATTATTAGAAAATTAATAAAGATTAGATGATAGGTATAAAAATTTTAATTTACTAAACAACTATCAAATTTCTAATTTCAATTTCTAATCGAAAATAAAAAATCTTTAGAAAATTTGTTTCTTGTTATAAAAATAAAATAAATATACATATTTTTTACTTTTACAGATGCTATAACATTAAGAAATGTTAGAGTAATTTTTCCGGAAGCTGTCACCGAAGGTAATAATGCAAATCTATTATGTCTTTATGATTTAGAAGGCGATCAATTATATTCTCTAAAATGGTATCGAGGTAATCGCGAAATTTTTCGATATTTACCGAATGAAATGCCGAAAATGCGCACATTTCCACTACCAGGTTTATACATAGATGTAAGTAAACATAATAATATTTCATTTTGTATAGTAATCCAAAAACTTATTTTATACCAGGAGAAATTATCAAATTCTCATAAATTAACCTTGATTGATGTTCCAAGATATTTGAAAGGTAATTTTAGTTGTGAAGTTAGCACAGATGCTCCAATATATGCTACTAGATTTGTAACCGAATATTTACAGGTATTTTAACACGTTTTTATTAATTCGCTTTCCTTCCTATCTGTCTGTTTGTTTGTTCGTATGTTTGGTAAAAATTTTGCAATCGATTTTAAACTAACTTTCCGATGAGCTAGAGACTTGAAACTAAACATAGTTCAGAACTAAATGACAATGCAATATTAACATACATACACAACAAAAAGGGTGGCACAAATTCTTTCCACTATTGTATCATAGTATTTTTCAATAATTAACTCTCATCAAGGTTATATAACAGCTGATTTGTATCAATTTACACATAAATAAATTTAATTTGTATTTGAATATTGTAAAACTGTTATATTTTTCCAGTTTTCTTAATAATTATCCGCGCATAAATTGTTTTTGCTATTTTCATTACAATTATGGAAAGGTTACTTTTTATTCTTATATTTAATCAGTATTACGATTTGTTAAAAATAATGTGAAATAAATTTACTTTATATGTTATAACTTTGTTGAAAATGTATATAAAAATTTATTGAAAATAAAATCACTTACTAATTAAAATAACAACAGAATTATTTGTTACTTTATAAATGAAATATGTTTGAAAATAATTAAGTTATTTTTTATATAACACGTCTAGTACATTTAAAGATCGTTCAAATATCAAAATATGTTATATGAATAATTTCATTCTATAATTAAACAGTTATGAATATATTATGAAATAATAATTGGTTTACAAAATTATTACTTAAATCTGAAGTGTTTATTATAATATCGAATCTTTAGTCGTAGTAGAAAGTTTAGTTATACATAATTAAAAATAACAGATTAATAAAAAAAAACGATATAATTTGTTATACTTATATTGAAATATTAATAAAATATCATATTTAATAGGTTATACCAAAGAATATTACACAAGAGCATTTAGAAAATTTAAATGAAAGCTACACGAAATCATTATTTCCTAGTAATTATAATAACAATGAAGAATTATATGAAGATAAAATTAGTAGAAATAGTTCCAATAAAATACATTTAAGATGTAAAATATATATGTTAATAGTATTTATTTATGTATTTATATATAAAATTTAATAAATACTAAATATATTTGACAATGTATTGTTTTAATCTTTATCCATAAATTTAACAAGTCAAAAATTGCTTTAAAACAAATTTAATATTATACATGTTTTTTTTTTTTTTTAAATAAATTAAGAGAAAAAATACTAATAATTTTAAATATATCGATTTTGTTCATCCTGACATGTATGTAACCAACAATACACAAATGTAATTTTGTTTCAATAAATTACTGTAAATGTAAATAAATTTTTATTTGTTAGTAATTATTTTCAATTTATTTAAATAATTAAAAAAAAATTAACGTTAAAATTGTATATATTTATCTAAAATTAATAATTATAAACATCCGTTTTTGTAATTTTAATATTTGAAAGGTTGGCAACGATAGCAATGAAGGTTGCCGGTTCATAGATAATATATTATGTATACGAAATGCGAAATTAAGAAGATTCTCAGTGCGTCGTTTTAAACTTTCAGAAATTTTATGTTTGTTGAAATTATTTTGTTATTAATATGAAATTATTAATATTGTTGGTTTTTGTTGTTTTTTGTGGGATAAAAAGTAAGTAAATATCAAATGAGTTTTTTTTTGTGTTTACAATTTTTAATTATTTTACGTAAAATAAATAGTTATTAAATAATTAGATGCACTTTTAGTTAAAAGCAGTACTTGATATATATATATATATATATATATATATATATATATATATATATATATATATATTTTAAATTGTGTTTTTGCTTCACAAACATAATTAGTATTAACATAGTAAAAAGTCTTTCAGAACTCATTACATTAAAATAAACAAATCAAATTTTTTAAAAGCTTAAAATTTTAATAATAGCATTTTTTCATTTTATTTCTAAATTTAAACAAAACGAAAATAAAGAACTCCTGAAAATAAATAATTTGAAATATACATCAAATAGTGATGAATTAGATAAAGCTAATAAATATGAATCAATCTTTTTATACAATTTTTATATTCATATTTAATATGAGGTAGAAGTAACAATTTATTATAAAGCAAAAAATAAAAGCACTTTTTCATAAACAAAAGAGGTTGAAATACGAGCCATTATTTTTATAAAATTATTAACACGCTAATTTTATATGGCTTGCCATAAATTTGTTATTATGCCGTGACATATTATTTAGAACAGATAAGTTTAAGTGTGAAATTATGTGTGACGCGTTTATCTTACTGGGGTCACTGATGACTATTGACCGTGACGATTATAATACTGAAAATTTTAAAAAGTATTGAAATTTACTTAAATTATGTATTTTTAGTCATCTTGACTTCGTCGGTCACTGGTGACCCCATGACATTCGACTTGTTAAATTAGATTAATTTATATATAAATATGAGCATCAAATTTTATTCAAAATATTTCATACGCTGCCAATATACAGATTTAAGTAACATCCGTTTACATTAATTGTACAGTTAATTAAAGAATTAAAGTATTTAACAATAAATATTATAATAGTATCTTAAACATATAATAATAAATGTAGCTACATTTCTATATGTTTCCCTTTCATTAAAAATAGATCAAAATTTACATTATTTCTATGTAGTGTATTAATAATATCCAGTATTAAATTTAAAAGATTAGTAGACCGTTTATCCGTGATCAAAATACAGTCTTGGTCTGAGGAAAATACTTGGTATATAAAATGTTTATTTTTATAGATAATAAACTAATGGAATTGATTTTACCGTTTAATATAATTAAAATAAATATCATGGCATTAATAGTTTGTCTTTCACTTAAAAACTGAATTTTAAATATTATTTATTTATTCTCTATATGATACAATCCAAGGTCGCATATGTAAATCTTAAAATATAGATATATTAATATAAAAATTATTAAGAAATAAAAATAACAACAAGGTTATTATTTCTGTGGCTTTAAGGAAAAACCATTTAAGTCGATTTTTGGTAAAATTAAATTAAGTGCGGATTATAATATACACTACAGTTGTATATATTTTCATCTGGTGACCTCAAAATGATATTATCTGATGTATGTTCTGCGTAATTTGGGCAAAACCTAACCAGTTAAGTGATACTTTTGAGGAAAAACCAGTTAAATGCCATTTTTGAAGAAAAACCAGTTAAATACCATTTTTGAAGAAAAACCAGTTAAGTTCCATTTATATACATTTTTAAATACATTTACTTAAATTCTCACCATTTAGGACTAATGTTTATGTCAGGGATCGGTAAACATTCTGTATAGTGAAATGCCATCGATATCGTAAAATTTTATAACGAGATTCAATTAATAAAATCAAAGGTACATGTCTTTTTAGCAATTAACCTCATATACGGAACCGAAATGAACAACCGAAACTATTTTTTTATTAAATTGAGCTCACATGCACTACAGCTGTTTACTAGTATATATAATTTGTTCGAAATTGGAAAATGTTTAATGAAAATATATAAAACAATTTCAAAACTTAATTCGTTGTCTGTAGTTATAAAATAATAGATGTTTAGTTGCAAACGTGAAACATTTCGAGAACAAAAATATTTGTCATTTTTTTACCACGCTTATTAAACAGTTTAACTCACTTGGATGTATAAATATAAATGAGTATGTTTGTCGTTTACTAATTTTTTAATTATATAATAACGATAAAATTATTTGAGGCGCCTAACACATATTTTTTTAGAGTTTAACAATAACTATAAAAATATAAAGTGGGAATGAAAAGCATAAATATAAAAAAAAAAGATTTTAAAGAGGCTAAGTGCTATCGTAAAAACAGTGATTAAAAAATGACATAATTGTTGTTTCGGCATTAAATACATATTTGTACTTTCATCGTATTTCAAACAAAAAAATGTGCAGAAAACATTGTTTTTGTTATTAATAATAAAAATGAAAATAATCACTTACCAGCACATAATCATGAAAACATTTGCTGTGGAAATTCTGTAACAAATTAAATTAAAACTTAATTAATTAATCATATATTTTATTTTAGTTCATAGACAATTAGATAATTGGCAGTACTTAAAAATAATATTTTTTAAAAAAAATTTATTATTGATATTTTTAATAATATATTTTTATATGTACAGTGGCGTAGCTAGGGTGGGTGTCACCCGGGGCGGATTTAATGGTATCACTCCTATACTTAGATGTAAAAAAATTAAAAATTTAAAAATATGTAATTCGTAAAACAGACATGAAAATAGAAATTCTTAAGTTGTTCAAATTATTCACGTGAATATTGAAAAGTAATACATTTTCTATAGTAGAATCATGATTTTACAATAGAAAATTAATCAAGATGATTAGATATAAAATTTTAAATTTATCTAAATAAGATAAAAGATAACAATTTTTTATCTAGATGAATTATCTAGATAAAATAATCTAGATAACTCCCAATATTGCTCATGGAACACTGTATACGATGTACTGCATTTTGCTAAACAACTGTCAAATTTCTAATTTTAATTTCTAATCGAAAATAAAAATCTCTAAAAAATTTGTTTCTAGTTATAAAAATAAAATAAATATATATATTTTTTACTTTTACAGATGCTATAACATTAAGAAATGTTAGAGTAATTTTTCCGGAAGCTGTCATCGCAGGTAATAATGCAAATTTATCATGTCTTTACGATTTAGAAGGCGATCAATTATATTCTCTAAAATGGTATCGAGGTAAAAGCCAAATTTTTGGATATTCACCGAATGAAATGCCGAAAATTCGCACATTTCCACTACCACGTCTACACATAGATGTAAGTAAACAAAATAATATTTCATTTTGTATAGTAATCCAAAAACTTATTTTATACCAGACGAAATTATCAAATTCTCATATATTAACCTTGATCGATGTTTCAATATATTTGAAAGGTAATTTTAGTTGTGAAGTTAGCACAGCTGCTCCAGCATATGCTATTGGATTTGTAACCAAATATTTACAGGTATTTTAACACGTTTTTATTAATTCGTTTTCCTTCCTATCTGTCTGTTTGTTTGTTTGTATGTTTGGTAAAAATTTTGCAATCGATTTTAAACTAACTTTACGATGAGCTAGAGAACTTGGAACTAAACATAGTTCAGAACTGAATGACAATGCAATATTAACAAACATACACTTTAGTAATTTAAATAATTATTATTTAAATAAAAAAAAATTAATATATCACGTTTTTAACAGAGAAACTAAAAAGTATAAAATAATTTCTCCTAGAAAAATATGGGGCGCATGCAATAAATAATAGTAACGAGTTAAAAACGTGGTACATTAAAATTTGTTTTTTATTTAAATAATTTTATAAATATAAACTAACATTATAAGCTAAACTTACTTAATTCGATTCTTATGCATGCATAAGCTCAATTTATTTAAATCCATAGATAAAATTTAAATCTAAACATTGTATTTTTTAATAATTAACTCTCATCAAAGTTATATAACAGCTGATTTGTATCAATTTAGACATAAATAAATTTAATTTGTATTTGAATATTGTAAAACTGTTATATTTTTCCAGTTTTCTTAATAATTATCCGCGCATATATTGTTTTTGCTATTTCTCATTACAATTATGGAAAGGTTAGTTTTTATTCTTATATTTCATCAGTATTACGATTTGTTAAAAATAATCTAAAATAAATTTATTTCAGATGTTATAACTTTGTTGAAAATATATATAAAAATTTATTTAAAATAAAATCACTTACTAATTAAAATAACAACAGAAATAATTATTACTTTATAAATCAAATATGTTTGAAAATAATTAGGTTATTTTTTATATAACACGTCTAGTACATTTAAAGATCGTTCAAATATCAAAATATGTTATATGAATAATTTCATTCTATAATTAAACAGTTAGGAATATATTATGAAATAATAATTGGTTTATAAAATTATTACTTAAATCTGAAGTGTTCATTATAATATCGAATCTTTAGTCTTATTAGAAAGTTTAGTTATACACACATGATACATATAATTAAAAATAACAGATTAATAGAAAAAAACGATATAATTTGTTATATATTGAAATATTAATAAAATATAATATAATAGGTTATACCAAGGAATATTACACAAGAGCATTTAGAAAAAGAATCATATACAGAATCAACTACTTCTGAAGACTCATATATAGACTTTCTTACAGAATTGAGTAGTGCCAATAAAATACATTTCAATTGTAAAATATGTATGTTAATAGTATTTATTTATGTATTTATATATAAAATTTAATAACTACTAAATATATTTGACAATGTATTGTTTTAAACTTTATTAATAAATTTAAGGTCAAAAATTGCTTTAAAACAAATTTATTATTATACATGTTTTTTAAATAAATAATAAAGAGAAAAAACTATCAATAATTTTAAATATATCGATTTAGTTCATCCTGACATGTATGTAACCAACACTACATGAATGTAATTTTGTTTCAATAAATTACTGCAAGTGCAAATAAATTTTATATTTGTTAGTAATTATTTGCAATTTATTTAAAGAATTCAAGAAAAATTAACGTTGAAATTGTATATATTTATCTAAAATTAATAATTATAAACAAGGTATATCGGTTTTTGTAATTTTAATATTTGGAAGGTTGGCAACGATAGCAATGAAGGCAGATGTATTTAATGTAGTTGCCGGTTGTTCTACCATGGTTCTACCCGTTGTGTATTGATAGTGACGCCATTTGCAGTGATTTGTAGCCGAAGCTATTGATTTTCTCTGTTCCCTGTTCCGTATTTGCGTAAGTACAAAATACGAATATAAATATCATAAAACACTAATCATAATACGTAACTTAAGTTCATTCAATCATTTCAATTTTAATACACACTCTTAAAAGACCGTAAAACGCATTCTTCACCGAGAGAAATAATTTGCGCTTGACCGTTGTTCTTGACTTGTTTATTATAGTGCAAAAACAGTTTATTATAGAAAAAAAATGGCAAATAGAAGACAAGGATACGGTGGTGGTCGGTCACAATATTATAACAATGGTCCTGTTAACCCCTGGCAAGTTGGAAATGTACCAGGCGGTAGTAATCAGGGGAATGCATTTAATTCGGCAAATTCGTCGAATCTGCTTTCCCAATTATCCGAGCCACAGGCTCAACTTGCGCTCGCGTTGACAAAGTTATTGCAACCGCAGCAGCATGTACCATCTTTGCTCACGATGAATACGATAAATCCACTCCAGAATAACGGGGGCTACGCTCCAAACAGTTATAATTCGCAACGCGGTGGCCGGGGCGATCACATGAATCGAAGGCCACGACCAGATATGAAACGTAACGAACCTTATAATAAGGTATGTTTTTCTAACTACTTTACACTACTTCATTTTTCGTCAACTTAAACGCCCACTTGCAAAATCTCCAATCATAATAGAACTATTTTTTTTTCTCTCCGATATTACAATTTACTGTTTTGTATTTTATTTAAACTGTATTTCGAATTTCTAATATTGAAAATATTCTCAAACATTCATATTTTACTATGTTTGAGTTGGTGAAAAGATAATTTCGCAGTTTCAAACTTATCAACAAAGTTATTAATTCACAATTTGATTATGTTTAACATAAAATATATAAAAACTTTCATTATTTTTTCGAAATATATTTTTATAATCCAAAAGTGAAATACAATATGAATTTCAGTAATAAACTGGAAATCTTCAAATTTCTAATGCAATTAACAATTAATTGTTTTAGCATAAAAAAAATAGTATTTTTATATTTAAATTTTCTACATCTATTTTCATTATCTTCAGAAACAAAACTGAAAAAAATAAACAGATAGCAAATGAATGTTTCAGTTAACCTTTCTCACAAAGTGCAAAAACTTTACCTTGACATTTTCAATAAAATTTCTAAGATTATTTACTGTTCTTATATTTCGAAATTGGAAACCCTTTTATAATTTATTATTTTCATTCAATAATATACAGTTAGATTGATTTTAACGGAATCGTATGGAATACTTTTTCAGTTTTATTAAAATCATATCGCATCATATAATATTCATTTAATTTCGGAAGCGAAATAATTTTTCCAATTCAATATATACTAAATAAATAGTTAATTGTGGTTGGAGAATTAATGATTTGTGGGTAATTGGCATCCCATATTTAATTACACATTTTTAGTGACAAATTTGTGTTTTTTCTGTCGTATATATGAGCAATACAACCAAGCAAATAAAAAATAGAAATAATCTTCAAATGAGATCTTCGTATATATATTTATAACAATGTATTTGTTTCTTCTATTTTATTATATGATTGCATTTGTCGTTCTTCTTTTATTATTATAAAGCGTTTTAATAAAAAATAAATAAATTGTTACCTGATTCACCCCATCTTCTTGGCCCATTATACAAATGTGGCCATATTGTTTTTGTTTGTTTTTTTTTATTTCTGCATTCAATCAGATGAACCGTAATAACAATCGAGATACGGATTATAACAAACGACGTGGTAATTCTTCGATCAGAAATGAACGTAAAATACAGCCGCATCGTACAACTATCGTTTCCAAATCGAATAAGAATTCTTCAACTAGCACCACTAAGGGTTCGCCAAAACCTTCCGGAAAAACAAACGAAGTTAAATCCACCACTAAAACTGAAGATGAGAAAGATGCCAATACCACTACTTCTCCTACATCAAATGATACTACCGAAAATGAAACGACTATTAAAATTGAAAAGAGGTAAGATGCATTCTTTCTTTCAATTTCTGAAAAATTCTCTGTCTCAATTTATTCACAATCCAATGAATATTGAGACGTTTCCAAATGGACTTTTTCCCCCTACCAATTTGTATTGATGATTATACACCACCGATTTCTTCAACTATGGGTCTGTATATTTAACGAAACTTTGTTTCGTACAGTATTTCATTTACTCATTTAAATTACTTCATAGAAATTTATACATATACTGCCTTAAATTTGAGGCACTGCTACATACAGATATTTTTGAATATATATCGCCATTTTGATTTACATTTTAATTGTAATGTGTTTTTCAAATACAATGGTATTTGTCTGTAGTTTAATGGACAACGATAGATAAGTTCTTTATTGTCAGCTCATTAATAATTTTTCTTATTAAAAAATAACACGTATATATAACGAACACTAAAATAAAATATTTTGTTATACAAAAATTAAATGTACCATCATAATAAAATTTCAAAAGAACTAAATTGGAGTATATATAAAATAATATATATATATATATATATATATATATATATATATATATATATATATATATATATATTATTTTTTTTGAATAATTATTGTTTAATTTTTTTATAGCAAATTTCAAAAAAAAAAGATAAACTGTCTGTCAACGAATAATTCAAATTTCAAATATTTAAATTTTTCCGAATTTTTCTAGTGAAGAAAACGAATCAGACGATAAAAAACGCGATTGGAAAGAAGAGAAAGAAAAATCGTCTGAAGATAATGAAAATGAAGACGACGACGACAATAAAGCTGAATCGCAAAAGGCAGAAGACGATCAGAAGAGCGTCGACGATAAAGACGCTGATAAACCGGTAGAAAGTAAGAAATTTACGGGACCGGGCGATGAGAAATACAAGGGCATTCCATGCGAACTGCTCCACTGTCACATTTGTCAAAAGAAGATGTGGGATGGCGAATCGTACGATAAGCATATGAACGGTCGTGCGCATCAGCAGATGTTTGAAAAAGTCGAAGATAGCTATCGGATTAAGGCTGATATGATGCGCGAATCGATTCGATTGGCCGAGGAGAAGAACAATATCGAAATGGATCGTATGAAGCGATTGGGAAAGAAGATGAAGGCGCAACAGTTGAGCCGATGTGCAATGTGCGATTTGGAATTCTACGGACAGTTGTTCATACATCGTAAAAGTCCGAATCATCAGAAATTGAAGCGGTTCTTGCATCCGAGATGCACCTATTGTAATAAGGAATTTCCAACTAGGATGGAATGGGAAAATCATCGACATACCGCCGAGCATTTGTTGAAGAAAACCGAGAATATGGATAGGAAGAAAGGTAACAAACCAGGTAAGGAGTTTTAAAAAGGCAACTCGTGTTTATTTGTTTGTTTTAGTCAAACTTCCCGATTAAATTTCTTTTAAATGCATACAAGTTTATCTCTCTCTACAATACAATATTTTATCAATAAATCTATCAACAAGGTATATATTTAATTTTTACAGTTTACATTAATCTCACTTTGTAATGTATTTAATTGATAAATGTCAGTATCATTTTGAAAAAAAAAACGGCACTACAAATTTAGTATGTCCACATGTGTAAATCGACAAATTCTTAATAATAATAACATAAATAACATTAAGCTAATTATAATAAAAAAAAAAAAAAAAAATACAGACATGTTCACAATTAATTATGTAATATATTTACAAAATCTAAATTTAATTGAAATCTATTTTCCTAGATGACGAAGGTATCTAAATTTAATTGAAATCTATTTTCCTAGATGACGAAGGTATCATGTTAGAAGAAGAATGTTTCATCCCAATTGATAACGTCGAAAGCGACAATGATTCAGACGCGATGATTGATATAACTGATGAAGACTTACCCGATGATACTCAAATTTGCATTCCGATTTATAAGTCAAACCGCGAGGTTGGCTTAAGTCTAATCGCTCCCGTTTCCGGCTTCTTCTGCAAGCCGTGTTCGCGATTCTTCCTCAACGACAAAGCGTCGCAACAGCACGCACAATCACGTGCCCATTACGATGTCTTTGTTAATCTTCTAAACGAGAAGATAGCGGAAAATGAAGAAAAGAAACGCAAGAAGCAAAACGAAGACGACGATGATAATGAAGGTAACTGGAAACGACGCAAAACCACAAAGGAAGACGATTTGGAAGAGAGTAGTAAATGCGAAAGCGAGAAAAACGATTCGACGATAGATGGCTCGGCTTATTACGATCCAGCTGATACTTTTACAACTACAGATCCGAATGATATTAATTTGTCGTTGACAAAAGAAGATGATAGTTTCAAAGACGAGGACACTTTGAATAATGAGGACGAATGGAATGAGGTTGAAGCTCAGATTGATGAAATTCTCGAAACGCAGAAAGGCGAGAAGATGGATGGCGAAGAGATGAAAGAAGTAAAGAAAGTAACTTCGACGCCGGCGCAAACTCCGCAACATAAACCGGCACCGAAAAGCGTCGCGCAAAGACGTGCCACGAGACAAACAAAGAAAAATTAAGAAAAATATTTAGCTGATTTCTAAAATTTGATGCGATACATTTTTTTATTATTATTATTAATAATTATTTTATTTTTATTTAGATGATATAACAAACGGTATCATTACCAATTATAATTTTATATATATATATATATATATATATATATATATATATATATATATATATATATCATAATTTGATTATTATAATTAATTAGAACATTATGTAAGATTACTTTTGATGTTTATGTGACACTATATCATATTCCTAACAACGGGTGCATTAAAAATAAATTAAATGCATTTATATTTTGTCTTTTTATTTCTTACCTTATTTTCAACCAAATGTAAATGAAAATGTATTAAAGTTCGATAAAAATTAATTTTTAAACTTCTTACAAAAAAAATATATATAAAATTTATTTTTCTATAATGAATATTTTTGTAGTAAAATTTATCCATATAGTAATCGAAATTGAGTTTGTAGTTGGCTCTTTGTGAAACATTTTTAAATTATAACAAAGGTTAAAAATAACAAGATTAGAAGTATATGGGTAAACCCATATATGGACTACTTTGACATTTTTCGGAAAGTTGGCAACACTGTATTTTAATAATATTATAATTTATGTGGGCACTAGGAGATACTTTTCTGAAAATTTGATCAAAATCGGATAAATAATGTAGCCACAATGAATTTTTAAAAAATTTTGTGATTTTTTTCTCGATAAGTTGGCAACACTGTATTTTGTTAAAATTGCATAATTTATTTAGGCACTAGGAAAAACTTTTATAAAAATTTGATTAAAATCAGTTAAATAAAATGGTCATAATAAATTTTTAAAAATTTTATTAATTTTTTTCTCGGAAAGTTGGCAACACTGTATTTTGTTAAAATTACATAAATTATATGAATACTAGGAGAATCTTTTGTGAAAATTTGAGTAAAATCGGTTGAATAACATGGCCATAATAAAAATTTTAAAAATTTAGTAATTTTTTTCTCGGAAAGTTGGCAACACAGAATATTAATAAAATTATGTAATTAATGGGAGCATTAGGGAAATCTTTTCTGAAAATTTGATCAAAATCGGATAAATAACGTAGCCAATATGAATTTTTAAAAACTTTAGTAATTTTTTTCTCGGAAAGTTGGCATCACTGGAAAAAAACAAAACCACATGACCATCTTGGGCACTAGACAAATTTATCCTGAAAATTTCATTAAAATCGGTTGAACCGTCTAGGAGGAGTTGCGATCACAAAATTTGGTCTGACGACCGAGCGAGCGAGCGAGCGAGCGAGCTGACGACGCACATCCATACACCCACATAAACTAAGTTCAGATTCGTCATCTACAAGCTATATGAAGGATTTCTATACAATTTTTTTTTTTTTTTGAAAATTTTACAGACACCGTACCAAACGCTTTACTACTTTTCCTTGCAGTCAAAGTAGTAAAAACCACTAATATTTGATTGTTTCACTATTATCCATATAGTTATTTATTTTTATATACCGTATTAGCGCGAATGGCGTGTATTAGTTAGGTAATGGAATATAACAACTATGAATTTTATTTTTTTTGAATTTAATGAAAAATGAATGGATCGCGTTAAATTCGGATTTTTTTTTTTTCTAAATATCTGAAAAATTTCGGTGTAGCGTTATATTCGGGCAAATATATATATTCAAGTTTACGTATTAACTTATCGGAATAAAAAATTTATAACAAAATAAACTTAAATTTTACTTTAAAATATCAAACTACGGCTGATTTTACAATAAATACTTTTAACTACATTATGGCGATAAAAAAAGCATTATTTTATTGGCTACAATAATAATAACAGAAGTTTGAAAAGTTAGTAAAAAAAAGTAGAGTTTTATAAACGACTAATACTTATGCTAGTCGAATTTAAAGTCGATGCTTTTTCGTCAACTTTATTATATTACCAGCCGTAACTAAATCGAGGAATGAAATCGGAAAGATAAAATTTGCTAGGAAAGATTATTTCTGGAATTATTTTCAACTTTTGTTTACAACTTTATTGAAAAAAAAAAAAGATACACAGAATTGAGGACATACACAAAATAAATATCTATGTTGTAAATTTACCTTCTATTAATGTTTCCAATTGGAATCGAATCCACAGGCGGTGTCCGAATCAGAATCTTGCTGCAGATGAGTGGGAGGGCATCTTTTCTGGTTTGGTGTACTAGGTGTACTGTAACTAGTTGCGTATTCTTGAGTATATTTCATTTTACGTTTACTATTTGGAAGTAATTTTGGTGCAGCCATTTCATTATCCTATAAAATGTGAAAGAAAATTTAATTCAAATGATTATAATTACAATATTGATTTAAATGACACATACCCTTATTTAATTTCCACGCAGCTTAATTTAACAAAATTATATAAATAAATGTGGAAATCAATATAAAACTAAATTTATTAATTCATATTTGAAAAATCAAGATACATTTGACAGATTTGTTTATGTTCAAAATTTGTAAAATATGTTTATTTATTAACAATATTAATTTATATGAAATAACTATAACAATACCTTAAATACGTTATCTGCAGATCCCCAACTTTTATGAACTTTATCAACTGAACTTTCCGTTGGCGCGATCGAACCACTACTGCCAACACCAAGAAAATTACTAAAAGCTTCTGTAGTTTTCTTCACTCGAACATTGAGGGATCCTATTCGTAAAAAACCTAAATCTTTTTCTAAAAATAATAAAAATATTTATTAATATAAGAATTATAACACTTTTGATATTTAATATTACCTGATGACTTCTTTTGTACTTTCAATTCTGTAACAAATAATTTTGTTTTGGTTAATAAACAAAATAAAAATGCATTGTTAGATTTAATATTACTTTATTTATACATGCATCTACATTTCTATATAAATATTGCGCTAATACATGCCATGCAAAATCAATACAAATTTTGACTAAATAATTCAAAAGATTGTAATGTTGGTAACATAAATTTGTTCTAAAATATAAATACTTTGTACAATAATTTGATAACTAAATAATACTACTAAGCATATTTCTAAATACTAAATTTGTTCTAAAATATAAATACTGAAATATTTTCTACAATAATTTGATAACTAAATAATACTACTAAGCATATTTCTAAATACTTATAATGATTAATACTATAATAATTTTTAAGTTTTCCAACACCAAAAAAATAATTGCGATAAAGTTAGATACACATGCAGCATGCAAAAAAAAATTATGGTAAAATCATGTTCGGAATAAGCTGTGAGCGTGTGTTAGAATAATTAGAAGCGTCTGTAGCGGTTTCTATATTGGATTTAATGCGATTTCTTCGCTGAGAAGATGAAAAGCCTTTACGTAAGAAACTGTGATGCTTGCTTATCACTCCTGTGCTAATTTGGCTATTTTGTTTGTACTCACTGAGATAGCTTTCAATTCTTGCATCGGAACGTTTTGTTCGTAAGTAGTTTATTGGTTTCTTGCCGCTCCAGTCTCGAATATCTGGTATTGCCCCTAAATTAAGTTATTATGGTTAATAAAATAGAATAGAATAAATTATAAATATGCTGTTAATGAGAAGAAAAACAATGCTATACCGTATACGTCGATGAGGAGTTCAAATACTTCTTTATGACCGAACTGCATTGCAATATGTAGTGGTGTATAACCCTAAAATATAATTATAATATAATAACATATTTTTAATTGTTGAAATTTTTAATAAATATACTCAGAAAGTATGGCACAAATTCATCCACTTCAATTATTAGAAATCATAATAAACAATTTTTTCCTCATCTACATTTATGCTACTTTTTATATGCTCTTTAAAGATTAATTTTTACCATTTGGAAACATTTGTTCGCGCAACATATACACTCAATCATGCCAATTTACTTACTCATTGAACATCTACCCAGATCTTAATTATTTAATTTTCAAAATCTCATTAGTCATTCAGAGAATAAAATAATAAATATTTACATATATTCAAAATATTTTGCTGGCGGTTTATAGTATTTGTATTCAGGCAGGAATAGGGTTAGCACCTTTTTACTTCAACTGACCCGGAGATTTTGATTATAATGACTCAATACATTACTATTTTAAAATATAAAAACATTTTAATTTGAATGCAGTCATAAAATTTTGAAATTCGTGTCAACGCTTACATTAAACTAAACAATATTTTGATTTGACTATAAATTTAGCACTGATCGAAGCAATGAATTACTTATTTTTTAACGTAAAACTATATGACTACATATAAATTCAGTTAAATCCGGAGACTTCAACAAATAACCCGGAGACCGGAGATTCAGTTGAAAAATCGGAGACTCCGGGTGATAATCCTAGGCAAGAAAAATATTCTAGTAATGATATAAAAATTAAATTAATTATTGATTTTAAAATTTCAACAAATTTTTGTTTTTAAATTTAGTTAAACCAATATATTTCCTGTTGATTTTCTTCTGATTATGAAATATTATAATCTGATTAAATTTCAAATAAATTTCCACAATTTATAAAAAAAAGTAATAGTTGAAATTTAAGTAATTATTCTCTATACAAAATTAATATTGTTTTTCGTACAAATCTGCCAAAAATTGTGTAAAACATTTCGTTTTGATTAAATGATGTAACATTTGCCAAAATATCTAACAAGGTCTGACGAATTAATCATAAATGTAATACTGTGTATAATTTAGAAAATATCATCATTTCAAAACACAAGTTATTCGAGAAATTTGCTTGTCCACATTTTAATAATCACCATTTTACAACGTAAATACTGGTAAAATGTTGTAGCGATATTTTATGTCATGTTGAAGCATTAAAAATTTGTTTTGGCTTCTGTTCATGGACTGGTGCCTTTTTTCAAATGCCCTAAATTCTTTCTAATAGTTCCACCGATCTGATATGACATTCTAGATTAAGTCTGGTTCACGTAAAGACATTCCGAACAGCTGCTAAAATGATATTTACATATAGTTTTTGATGTACACGCGATGTTTCAAATGTTTTTAATGTTTTTTTTTTTTATACTCTCGACTTGTCGAACAGAATATTTACTACGGTTGACATCAATAAAATTTGTTATTTTTTTAAAATTTTTCTAATCTATGAATAAGATCGAAAAATATTTTGTATATTTATATAAAAACATTTGCAAAGTCGTTGTAGGACATATGTTCGCACATGTAAATTATTAGATTTTATATTAAAATAATTTATTAATTAACATTAAGCATTATAGAAAAGGACTTGACTTACAAGACGAATCAAAATTATTGATGTACAGTATAACTTTTCAGATTATTTACGCAATCTTTCATTCTCACACATTTTAAAAATACATAAAAATTAATATTTATATATTAAAATTGGAAATTAAGAATTGAATATTACTTACTCCGTTCTGTTGACACCATTACAGAATCACCGAGAAAAAAGAAATACAATTATTATAATTATTAATAAATAAATTAATAGTTAAATTATTGAGAATTAATATAATCACCGTTCTTGCGTTGACATCTGCATTATAAGTTCCAGCAATTAATTTCACTATGTCCAAATTGCCATGTTTAGCGGCCCAGTGAAGTGCAGTCTATAATCACAAAATAAAATTGATTATTAACAATTATCAGTAAGTATTAGACTTGTTCTAACTAAATTCTGAATTAGTTATACATATATATATATATATATATATATATATATATATATATATATATATATATATATATATATATATCTATATTGCGCACGGCTAAAACAGTTTTAAACTAATAAATGATGTGGAACAAATCTATTAAAATAACGGAAAATTGAACGTATAATATTAATAGTTTTTAATTAATAAGTTAGTACTAATAATTCTTAATTAAGAAAAAAGGAAAATTGTACGATACTTACATACTACAATTAAAGATGATTTTATATTTTGTCCAGATGATGGTAACATGAAACAAATAAATAATTGGTCAATATAAAATATTATATTTTATTTGATTTAAATCTAAAATTTACTATCATAAATTAAAAAAAAATAATTATATTCTCTTTTTTTTTTTTTTTTTGGCTAATAAAAAAAGAATTTATTAGAAACCGTAAACACAAAATGTCCTAATTTGATGTATCAATGTAATTTATATAGTTTATAGATTAGTATGATTAACGCTCGATTTCATAATAAATATTCTAACGAAAGGCTCCTTGAAATGACAACAAAACTAATTTTGTCCGAAGTTAGTAAAGTTAACAAACAGATTAGTGTATGATGAGTGTAAAATTTTAAAAAATGTTGTAGCAAAAATCTAATTTTGTATCTATACGTTTGCGTGGACATCCGATGAATAATTGGAGTGGTATAATTGAGAGAGTGTTTTGCGCGAGCGAAAGTTTCCAAGTAGTAGAAACAGAAGAGCATGTAGAAGAGGAATTATGAATGTGGATGAAGCTAAAGTTGCTTGGCTGAATAGGGATGTTTGAAACTGATTTCGAGATAATGGAAAAAGTTTGTGCCACACCATTTTGGGTACATGGCGTATGTAAACAAACTGATTTATACTATTAAAACTATAAACTTTTTTATTTTCAGCGCAAGTTTTGTTTTTTTCAATAATTGCTATTTTGGAAAATGACAGCTGATTAGTTTCAGCAACTTTCTATGGAACACGCTGTTAACATAAATTCCTGACCCGGATTAGCCGATAAAATAACCTTGATGTTAGTCGTTCATTAATTATTCTTCATAAAGCATCCTTTAGTTCAGGATATCTATTAACAAAACAAGTAATAAAACTAATTATTTTACAAATATTTCCATTTTTTTTTAAGATCAGTCACACCTGTATGTTTATTTAAAACAAACTAAATGAGTTCGGAATGCAAATATCAGTTGATCGTTTCATCGTTTGGTGGACAAAAAAAAGAAACGTTACAGTTGAAAAGCATGTTTAACACAATTAGAAGCGTATTAGGTTGTATGTGTTCTTCGTTCAGTGGTAAACCGACCGGGTGTCACCTGTAGGTTCGTTGGCCATCGGTATGGCTTGCAGAGTTGAATTGAGTCGAAGTCTCGCGCCACTCAAAACATGACACCTGCGCACCTAATCGTAATTGTCGTTCACCGTCAGCACACACACACCGGCTCAATTTACTTCTCAAACCTTTTCAGGATGCACTCACATTATAAGGAAACATTAAATGAACCGCTAATTGTAATAGTTTATAAATAAAATTTCTAATATGAATGTGGATGAAGCGAAAGTTGCTTGTTTGGATATAGGGATGTATGGAGGAAACTGATTTCGAAATAGGGAAAAGAGTTTGTGCCACACCCTTTTGGGTATATGACGTGATTGTGTATGTATATATGTATGTTTTCGATAGGTAACGAATATGAGTTGCAAAATTACACTGCTGTGGTATAAACTTTTCCAGCTAACTCATCTAATATTTTTTCCATGTGAATAAATTTTTTTCTAAAAAAATTTGAAAATGTAATGGATTAATTTTAATTTACATATATAAATAGATTTTACTATGAGAATATTGTACGAGAGGTATTTTCATCATTTTCATTTGATTTTGACATTTTCTCAGAATACAAAATTCAATATTTCAGCGAAAAAACATTATTCAATTTTTAAAGCTATCTACTATTTATATTTTTTAAAAATGCGATATTTTTACACCATTATAGTATACAAGTAACGTATTTTTCTCCTCTCTCTCTCTCTCTCTCTCTCTTGATCTAAGCTGTATTATTTCACGGAGATGCAGTGTACGAAGAAAATTATTTACAATATGTAATACAATGCATCTAAATAAACCATATATACAATGTATCTAAATAATTTTAGAAAGTGGCTATTTATACATACGGTATGTATATGCAATTGGCTATTTATACATACAGTATTTTTACGTAATTGGCTATTTAGGGTAGGTTAGGTTAGTAGGTTGATTTAGGTTTTTTCTTTTTTAGTATGTATAAATAGCCAATTGCGTATACATACCGTACGTATAAATAGCCTCATCCATAATTTTATGTGCCTATATGGAGTGTGTTTCAAAAATATATATAGACTGCATCTAAAAATATTATATATAAATGTTTATAACTCTCTGTTATCATTTTATCGAAAAATGCTTATTACAAATTCTACAGTAAAATTTTTGTTTTATTTTTCTTAATACAATAAATTAATAACGATTGCGATTTTACCAATACCCTATCGACTCATACTTATAATGTAAATACACCTAAACCGTTGCTCCACACACACACTCACCAAAATACACTTTATTCCATCGGCTCTATATCATCATTTTTCCTTTTCGCTTTTCGATCCCGACACATTTAAGTGACCAAATAAGTGGCACTCAGGCTAAATGTATACGTATAATTATTGTAATGCAGTGTAAATGCGTCATATAATACGTACGTAACTATGCACAAACACATGGACATCATGCACATATATAAAATACGATGAGACGACTTGAAAAATGAATATATTTATGTGTGTGTGTTTTTAATACTTCCTTCCTTATTTTGCCACTTGACTGACAGTTTAAATATCGTGCCATCTTTCTTTCTTTTTTTTTGCTTAATTGTTTTTCGACAGCTTGACGTATGATTAAGTATGCGTTTAGTGGAATTTTTACCGAGCTAATTGAAAAATTAAGTACACGATTATTTCTTTGTAAACTATTCAAACTGTTAATTGTGTCGTAATACAAATATATACAAATGAATTGTTGGAATAACATTAGTGGATACTTTAGTCATAATAAACATACTTTTTTTACTGCTAAAAAACTGTTTATTTTACTATTTTTCGCAGAAGTGTAAAACCGGAGTTGCGGAGTTTTGAAATCGTACAGTTTTGTCGGAGTCGGAAGTCGATTTACTTTGTTTTATTATTATACAGAATAAATATGAATATTTTCCATGTATGTACAAGACAATTTAAATGTGTTTCTCCATCATTTAATAAACATTCAGTTTACTATTGTGGATGTTTGTGTTTATTTTAGGAATTGCCGTTAAAATTTCTAAATTTGAATATCAATCGTAAATCATTTTCACAGCTAAAAAGAATAAAAAATAAATTACGAACGACTTACTAATTTGTCAATCATATGCATATAAAGTGATATCCTTTAAAAATTTGACTTTGAGGACATAATAGAAGATATTACACAACAGAAATCCCGGAAGAAATCATTATCATTAACGTAAGTTCAATTCAAAACAGTAATTACTTTGTTTATATTTGATTTGTGCAAAGCTAACCATAATATCTAATAAAGTCACTAATTAAATAAAAGTACATACTGATGTTTTCATTCACTTTTTTTTTACTTTCGAAAAAGGGCCCAAACTCTGTGTGCCCAAGGGCCTTGGCCTAAGACGACCCTGCTCGCACTAATCAATATATTTATGTTTCTTCGCATCATCCTGCACAAAAATTGGGTACTATTAAGTGTTTGTTTAATAGAGCTATTTTAATATGTCATAAAGCTAAACTTCAAGATTAAATAAAAAAATGCTTGAAGAAATATTTCTAATGAATAGTTATGATAAATAATTTATCAAGAAAGCTATACAGCCAAGAAGACCTAGACATTTAGAAGATTTGCTTGATAATGAACACGTAATTTATGTTTCTTTGTCTTTTGTGGAAAATGTTACCGATAAAATAGAATTTTATCAAAAATGAATATTAAAATTTCCTATTTTTCTCACTGTAAAAAGTTTTGTAAATTTACATAAATTTTATAGTAAAAATGACTATAAAAATTATATGTAAAATGACTTTACTTAATTAATTATGGAAATTTACAGAAAAAATAATTGGAAAAAACGAATTTACATTCAGATATGTGATAATACTAGTAATATGTAATATTTCATGAAAAAACATGGATTTTGTAGTTGTTACAGATAATAATATTACTTATTTTTACATGCTACCAATAAAATTACATAATGTTTCTGTAATTTTTCAATTTTTAATTGAAATTTACAATAAATAATGTAATAAAAGTTAATTATAATTTTATGTAATTGCACATAATTATAATTATATTTAATTAATTATATATATTTTAAAATTGTAATTGTAATTTTTTAAACTCTTAGTATTATAACTATCATTTACGTGCAATAATACACATTGTTTTATGTAATAATACATTAAAATATATAAATATTTTACATAAAAAGTAAATTAGTTTTACATAATTTTTTGTTAAAATGTAAAATTAAGTTCTATGTAAAATTACATAGTAATCGGGGTATCTTTTTTACTCATAATTTTTATTGTAAAATTACAGAAAAACTTTTTACAATGTATATAAGATATTATTCCTTTTTGCGGTAAAGTTTATATGTAGGACAAACAAGTAGAACTGTTTCTACTAGATTGTCAAAACATAAAATAATGTAAAATAAGAAATAAAAAAGTTAAAATAATTATTCATTACTATTTACACTCTATGTATATATAACACTTCAGCAATTAATTCTAAATGAATATCACCATAAACCCTTCAAGTTCCTAATCAGAATCTTCACCATCAAATATCCATCCAATTCACTTAAACCTACAGAGGCGACAACATCTCTTCGGCCAAATGAAACGATGTATCCCTGTTATCCTGTCGCTTAGTAATTGTGTCCGAACATTGAACAAACACACAGACAGACACATCGAGAGACGGACACATATTATGTTATTTCTGTGATGCGAATGGCATGGTCAGCTTGTTTCGTCTGGTGCCGGGCAATGTAAGCTGTCCGGATCGGGTCACTAATTGCCCCACTTGCCGGCGACAGACCCAGCACACCACCACCAGCTGACCGGCCGCCACTACGGTCACTTCCCTGTTAATATGTTATCATCGCTATTATGCAAATGACATAAGACAGCTTCGAGTACCGCGATCTCTCTCTCTGGGTTATATCGGTGAAAACGAGCAATTTGATGGAGAGATGTGTAATTGGAAATATTTCTTTATGTTGTTTGCAAAAAAGGTTGATTATATTGAACAATAAGTGTATTATAATATTAATAATACGTTACCATATAGCCTATGTAGAAAGTGGTCATTATGTTATAAGTACAATAATGACATTATTAAACAGCAGTTAGTTACTTTATACACCACTGGTGGCAGCACCAAAGATAATTACAACATTTAGTGTATTTAATCTGACATCTTCGATAGCCATATTGACAAACTATTAAGTCAAGTTTTAATTTAATGCAACAAAAAGTGCAAAAAATGCAATATACACTGTCAGATTTTTTAGAAACTGTATATTCCACCAAATAAACACGGTCAAGTGTATTTAATTTGACATCTGCGACAGCTTTATTTAAAATTATCAAGTCAAGTTAATTGACTATTGCATTGTTTATTTTCGCTTGAATTATTGAAAATGTGTGAAGCAGTGCAAGAAATGCAATGTATACCGCCAAATTTGTGAGAAATTGTTGTTTCGATCAAAGAAAGATTAATTCTTATAAATCACGTAACAATATACAACCGTTAGTATTTGGTTAAGGTTATCTGCATGTGTTTTTATTTATTTTTTGTTTAGAACGCTTGAAATTAAAATCGTATATGTCTGACTCGGAATAGAAAGCTTTTTCTGTGTTTCGCCCAGATTGCTTGGGGCGCAACGATAACTACTTCCTACACTACTTACTATTATCTATTGCATGCGCCTTACGTTTTTCGTTTCAAATCTTACAAGTATTGTGATAGTTATTAAAAATTCATAATCACAAATTTTTAGGACAATCTGTATAGAGTCAGGAATCTGTATGGGGTTATAAATCTGTATGGAGCTAGGATATTATATTAATTTTTTTTTATTTAAATAATTTTGATATTTGTGTTGGTACTATTTGTTATTTATCCGAAAAACTAACGGCACTTTAACCTTTCCTAGTTTCCCTAATATAATTGACAATTAAATGACAAGAAATTTAATTTGTATGTATTTTGTTGTCCAAACATATGTAGATCCCATAACCGATTTACAATGGTTCCCCCATTATTTCGACTATAGCACTCCATCTCGTCGCATCTATCTCGTCATCTCTGTCGTTTACGATAAAGAATAAACGAAGAAGTGTCTCCTTGCTCTCTCTCTTTCTCGGACTAAGAGACGCGCCCGCATTATATATTAGAGTTTGTGTTGGGACAGAATTGAAATTGTCATCATGTAGAGATCTGATAAAGCAATGCATGTCTACGGCACTAGGGGGTCTGCCGCCCCATCAGGGGGTCCTCTCGGTTAAAAAACAAACAAACACACGAAGGATATAGAAGAAGAAGAAAAAGAAAACGTATACGCGGACGTGGACATATGCATATATGATCGCGACTGTCGTTACATAAAATTAAAATCGACAATTTCTGGTTCTGTTAAAGAAAATTGGCAAAGCACTAAACTTGTCTACTAACCAAGCAATCCGGCGTTTCAAAGACAATTAATAATCTATTTGCCTAATTTTACTAAGTTAATTTATGCAATTTGTACTAATTTTAAAGTTACAGAATTTAGTCCGAAAGCTATTTATTTTAATAGAAAATTAAATTTTCTGTTGCTATGTTGGTTACCATAAAATCACCGCATTTAACAGTAATTTTTGACAAAAGTATTTTTGACGTTTATTTAAAATTATTTATTAAGCACTTTATAATAGTTTATTTTAATTTCATAACACCAAATATAATAAAAATGCTCAAAAATAGAAAAACTATTTACATTTGATAAAAAACAGAAGCAAAAAAGTTATTTTAAATTAATGATAAAAGCACTTTTTCATGAAAAAGTGAGATGAGAATACGGACCAATATTTTTAATTTTGGTTTTAAAACAATGCAACTGTTAAAAGACCAGAACTAAACAAATTAATGAAAACATTGCAAAATTGTTATTGTAATTATCAATCAATCTATGGTAAATTGGTCTTTAATTGTTACCTAATATCGAGTAATTCGTAAAAATTGAAAAATTGTCGTCTTTTTGCAAAATACTTAAAATAGTTAAAGCTATTACCAATCTGCTCGATTTGTCTCAAAAAGTTTACACATAACATTAATAATATATACAAATAAAATATACTACAAACTCAGTTTTAATTTCAGTTTTAATTAATACCAGTTTTAAGACAAAATAAATGTCACAATACCATGTGAACTAAAAAAATGAAAAACTGAGTTTGCAGTACCACCCAATTACTTCATAAATAATATTATAATATGTATCTCAAAGTAAAAGCAGGCAAAATAAAATTTATTTTACAAAAGTTTTATTTTAGCAAAAATAACACAAAAGAATCTTTCTTTTGATATAGTTATCCGTCACTAATTAAATATCTCATCAAAAGAAAACTAATTAAAAAATATATAAAATCAGTTCCTTTGAAAACTATATACAGTGACTAGCGCGTACCTCAATTATCTTACTAATTAAATAATTATTTAAACAAAAAAAAAATATCATCTACGTTTTATATTTTTAATGAAAACATAAAATTAACTCGACGAAGAGAAAAGAAGAAAAAAAAGTATACTTACAGCCTTGTTAGTGGAAACCATTAAACAAAGCAGCGGCCCCCAAGGGAAAACATGAAACAAAAATAAATTTAAAATGCAGAATTTTACTAAAAATAAGAAAATGATGACATATATTTCCTTTATAAACACATACAAAGTCAGACATTAATGAAAATATAATTGTAATATACAGTGTCCGCATCATATGAGGAAAAAAATATATTATTTAAAATAAAACGGCTTTTGGTTTAAGTTCTGTATTAATATTAATCGACATTTCGACGAATTCAACGTCCGTCTTCATCAGGAAAATTGATACAATGACTGTGTTAATTTATTATTTGTTTTTCGAAAATTATATACGAGACTTTTTGGTACTAAAAATGCACTATCCGGAAATAATAATATCATTTCCGGTATAGCTTGAACTAAATAATAATGAAAAAAATATTTGTCAGATTCACTTAATGTATTTGTAAAATTTTTCAAAAAAGTTATTAAAGTAATTCCTGCTGAAGTACGTTGAGTACGTCGAAACGTCGATTATTAATAAATATTAATACAGAACTACAACCTAAAGCCGTTTTATTATTATTTCTAACTGATTTTGTGAAATGTATAATTTTTATAATTTTAACGGCCAGTTTTTCATAAAACGTTCATATTTTCATAGTTTCATTGATTGAAACGTTAATAACTAAATCACGTTTATAACTGTCTGACGAATATAATTTTAAAATCGTAATTTTTAACATTTCTCCCACATTATAATCTTTAAAGAATTATTCCAAAAATAAAAAAATATTTCTTTTTTACATAAAGCAATATTAAATGCTTTGTAACTCTCTCGATAACTTGCTAACTGATCAATAAATGAGGCGCTCTCAAAAACAATTGACTAATTAACTCGTTAATTAACTCCGGTTTCATTATTGTTGGTAAAATTTATTTTAGAAAGAAATAAAATTAATCTGTTATTAAAAAATAATGATTTAGTTGTAAATTGTTGAAATAACATTTGCTTTCAAAGTTATTTAGTAGAACAATAAAATTTACTTGTAAAGTAAATTAATTTATTTATCATTTATAAAACAGGGCTTAAGTTAAAATAGAAACTGTTTTAGGATTGGATTCTGTTTAATTATTTTATAAAAACGACGTTTCGACAAGACTGAACGCTTGTCTTTATCTTGTCAATTTTTTTTATCAATAACATTAATACGTAGCAACTAGTTACTAGGTAACATACAAGTAACATGCTTTAGAATATTTTCATGATGTAAAATTTAAAGATACAGTAATAATTGCTAGACCAATCAATATTAGCAGCAGATTAATAACTGAAGCAATAGAAATTTATAAAAAAAAGTATAATATGAATCACTGTAAAATGTTAAATAAAATTTGGCTTCCATTAATTAAAAATCTATAATTCTTATTTTCTAGTTACTTGTATGTTACCTAGTAACTAGTTGCTACGTACTGCTACTTACTTTAATGTCGTTGATAACAAATTTTGACGTGATGAAGACAAACGTTCAGTCTTGTTAAAACGTCGTTTTGAACAGTTTTTAGTTTAATACAATGAGTTCTGAAAAATATTTTACTATGTTAGGACTTAAGTTAACAACGTTTTACGTAACTGGCCCTAAATAAACTATATTTAATATATTCCTTATTAATTAAAAACACAAAGAAAATAAAAAAACTAAAAAAATTGATCATCAAAAAGTACCAACTTAAAAACGAAAAAAAAATATAAAATTAACTAAAAGGCGAGTTGAAGTATATATAGCGAAGCACTCAAGTGTGGACACAATAATAATAACGATTTATAATTTATTAACAAAATGACTTTTTAATTGGTCCTATAAGCACCAGCGTAATTAACCGAGAAGGACTAACTCCTTATCTCGAGACCATTCAGGATGCTTATATTTATTACGTACATGCACACAGCAACGGGAATCAATCATTAGGGGCCTTTTTTTTTCTTCATCTGAACCTTGTTGCATTATTAACACCTGGTTTAAATTAATTGGTGTTAAATTTTTTCGGTTATTAAATTTTGGATTTTTATTCAACTAAAAAAAAAGTGAAAAATGAAAAAATTAAGGTCAATTTTAAAAAAAATATTTTTATCAGAATATTATTTCATACCAAGTGTTTCAAATGTTCGAAATATTGAAACAATACTGTGAAAAATGCATGTAATTTTTCATAAAAAATGTAATATTATATAAATTATTGTAGTAAAATTACAAAATATTCTTATTTTACTGTTCAAAGTTATGTAAAATTGCATAAATTTAAATTAAATTTTCTACACTGTAGAAAACGTATAAAAATATATCAAAATTTAAAATTATTTTTAATATTATTATTATTATAAATATTGTTTATTTATATTTAAAGATGTCAAATATAACATTTAATATAAATAAATTTACGAAATAGTAAAAAATCTTTCAGAATTCATTGCTTATATTAAAATAAAACGGCTTTAGGTGCTAGTTCTGCATTAATATTTATTGTACAACATGCTGATACTGTAATAATTGCAAGATCCATCAATATTAACGGATAAGAGAAGCAATAGAAATTTATAAAGAAAAAAATAACAATCAGTGTAACTAGTAACTGATTTACATAAAATTTAATCTTTAATTAAAAATTTATAATAAAAAAATCTTTCAGAACTCATTATATTAAAATAAAAAGATTTCAGGTTATAGTTCTGTAACTTATTACTTATTTGTTACATAGTAACTTGTTTCTATGTTCTGTTATTTACTGATGTAAATACATACATACATACATACACAGTCACGCCATGTACCCAAAAGGGTGTGGCAGAAACTCTTTTCATCATCCCGTCATTTGTATAATTTGTTTTTAATGAAGACGGACGCTGATTTTGTCGAAACGTCGATTATTAATAAATATTAATACAGAACTATAACCTACAGCTGTTTTATTGCAAAAATTTATAAATTTCATGATCTAGTTACTTATTTTGTTACCTAGTAAATTGTTTCTATGTTCTGTTTATTTACTGTAAATGATATTTGTATCATTTTCCTGATGAAGATGTATGTTGAGTATATACTGTACGTCGATTATTAATAAATATTAATACAGAACTGCAACCTAAAGCCGTTTTATTTTAATTTATGAAATTTTAAGAGAATTATAAAAACTAAATTCAAATATTTAATTTCTTCTATCTGCTACAAACTAAAGACATAATCAAATATAGTACCGAATGACCAGATATAGAAACAACATCAAATAAATAATTTTCAAAATGAAAACAAAACCAAATGCACAGCACGCTAAGCAATAAGCCAAAAGGGCATTTGGACTTTCAAGAGACGTCATAGCGCGCTTCTCCTCCATGGCAAACCGCGATGATCGATGACCATAGAGTGTAGTAGTAAAAACCGTTCCAGCCTTCGAACTTACCGTGAATGGATCCTGCAACAAAACAAAAAAAAATGAAAATCACTTCAAATAAACAAATGAAATAAAATAAACAAATGAACAATGAATTCCGATCGTGGCAATGATGACAATGATGACGTGTATGCTCGTGCGAGCGCGCGGCCCGTCGGCAAATAGAATTCTTGTTTTCTGTCATTGATTCGTTTTTGTTTTTGAGAGTCAGTTTTTTTTTTGGCTTGAAGTTTGGAATTTGGAATGTGTCTTGAACATTTGTTTGACAAGAATTATTGACGGTATAACTATAAATTTATTGGTTTCATATTTGTGGTTTAGTGATAGACAACAAAAAAAATAATGAATATTTTTTGTGCACAATAATTTTATAAAAAATGGTACCATGTTTTCCCCAATAAATAATATGTAAACTTTTATTATATTTTGTACAAATTAAGAAATATAAAATATTAACAACATATATGAATTTTTAAATAAATTTATTAGATTTTTATTTTAATTAACTAATTAAAGTTATATAATTAATTAAAGTAAGAGTTTGTTAGATTTGGTATTAAAAAAATAACACTAATTTTGTGTATAAAATATATTTTATAATAGTGTCAAAAAATGTTGATATTAATTTAATGTTTCTTTTGATCAGTGGCGCAATTGCAATTTTTTCCTACATGCGCATACGTTGTGAAAAATGCATCACTATTGTAGATATAAAGGATGTGGTACAAACTCTTTCCTTTATCCCAAAATTTATTTACTCCAAAAGTTCCTTTTCGGACAAGCAATTTTTAGCTTCATCCACATTCTTGATATCTCTTATACAATGTCTTCTATTCCTACTGCTTGAAAACTTTCGCTCACACAAACCATTCTCTCAATCATAGCACTCCATTTACTCAACGTTCATTAGACATTCGTTCAAGATGATCGAACCATTATAACTGACTAACACAAACTTTTGCAACAACATTTTTTTTTTCAATTTCACATTCATCATACACTAATCTATTTCGTACCAAATTCCTTCTATTTACACCACATACGCCACGTAAAAAAATCTCATTTCCACAGCAGTCATTTTTCATTTATGCTTTTGCAGCCAAACCCAATATTCACAACCATACATCACCGTACGCACCGAAACAGCATTGTAAATACACAAACGACGTGACTTCTTTGGAAATATTAACTTTTCTAGCAAAAGTACCCAAAGCACCCAAAATCTTACAACCACTATTAACTGTCTTTTCAATCTCACGATCAAAGCGATCATCCTTGGACAATAAACTACCCAAATACACAATTCATCTACCAACTCTAAACGTGCACCATCCAAATTCATTACAACTTTATTTTTAAAATATGTATTACTTTACTGAATAAAAGGCTTTAGGTACAAGTATTGTAATATTTTAATTAAAAAAATTGACATTTCGATTCACTACACTAAGTACTAATTTTTTTTTTTTAGTGTTAAAACTGTTTTAGTGTTAAAGTAATTTTGGTTCAAACGGAACACCGTATAGTGTCAAATATTTTTACCGTATATAGTTCAGAACTACTAAAACGACCAACAAATAACGCAAAAACAAAAACAAAACTATGTGTGCTCTGAATAGACCTTAAAATTTGTAAAAAAATTCTGCGATATTTTTCACAAAAATATTTAAAATTATTACGAGAAAACTTATGTTACAACACGAATAATTTATGTTAAATATAAAAATTGAATTTTTTCCTTACATATTACAAATTTTTCCTTGGCGAAACTGATGTAAAACAATTTTATAGGCAGATGTAGTAGGTTGAACTTAAAATATGTAAAAATGTAAGAGAGAAAAAAAAAGTTATAATGAATTTAATTATATAAATACAGTAAATGGGTACAAAACAATGTCTGTATAATATTAAAATAGTTAATAAGATTTTAAAAAATGCACACTCACACGACATATGCAAATTAATTAATCATACATACATATATACATTTGTGAATTCCTTTATTTACATACAAATTTTATGGTTCGCATAATTTTATTTTATTTTACGCTTGTTTATAACTTACAAGCAGATGTTTTACATAGCCACCTATAGATATAAATGTTGTTATTATTACGTTAATGTTCTAAAGGTAAGATGATAAATATGACATTACCAATTAAAAACATCGTATACTTTATAAAATATGATAGAAAACATTTTTGGTTTTTGTTTTAATTCTTTTTCGTATTTATTATTTGATTGAAAACGAGATACTTGTCGAGACATTTTAACT
Organism: Clivina fossor; assembly: GCA_963966155.1. NCBI lineage: Eukaryota > Metazoa > Arthropoda > Insecta > Coleoptera > Carabidae > Clivina > Clivina fossor. The sequence goes on from OZ014566.1 coordinate 8,959,647, forward strand.
ATCATAAATTTTAAATTTCTACTTTGTTTTATCATATTTATTATGTAATTTGCAACAAGACGACAGTAGACATTTTATATTTTGTATAATTGAACGATTAATAACAATTTCTTGTTGAAATATAAAATGAATTACATAGAATTATTAATTATCGATTATTAATAAATATTAATACAGAACTACAACCTAAAGCTGTTTTATTTTAATATAATGAGTTCTGAAAGATTTTTTACTAAAGTTCAAATAGATATTTATTTGCTACTTCTTATTGAAAAAATTATTTATTTGAATAAAAATGATTTTATTTACTCGAAAGAATTCATTTTCTCTGTGTATATCAGATTTTTAAAATTTTAAATTTAATTATTTCGAAAAAATACGAAAAATAATCTTTCAATACCGGAAGTTTTTAAGCATCGATCCAATATACTTTCATATACATGAGAAAGTTACGAGAAAAATCGTGACGGTGAGAATCAACCACTGCCGTATATAAAACAAAGATAGAATCAAGGGATTTAGAGCGAGATAGATAATGTAAAAACCACAAATACTCATTCCCCATCTTGGGCTATTATCTGCACACGTATACAAACATCAAAGCGACCTCTGTATCTTGTAATTACGGTAAATCGATATAATCGATTATAATCGATAAGAAATCGATGAGTCCCGCGCACGGTTAAAATACTCTACCCGCTCTGTCAACTGACTACTCTTGTAGCTTGCAACCTTTTTTTCAATCAGGCTTAAAGAAGTCTTTTGCCGGATAAATATCGAGGTGAAATACGTTTTTGTAATTTTTATAATTTTAAGTGATTTCATTTATATAATAATTACATATTTGTGTACGGAGTTAAATTTTAAATTTACTTTAGATTTTATCAGATGTTAGAAAAAAGATTTTTTCTTCATTTATTTGTAGATTTTTTTTTAAGCTTGAAATTGAAGTTTGTATAATAGTAATTGATATATTAAATTTCATATTTTCAACCAGTAAATTAATAATAAAATAACTTTTGGTTTAATGTTTTGTTTAAATTTTATTTAGCTATAATTAAACTAAAATTATTTAAATAAAAAAATATACCACCTTTTTTAAAACGAACTAATAAATATAAAATAATTTCTCCTAGCCCTTACAGATTCCTGGCCCCCATACAATTTGTCCTGAAAATTTGTGATATTGTCATTGCTATTAAATTCACAATCACAAATTTTTAGGCCAATCTGTGATTGCACACAGCGTTGTTAAATGCTTTATAAGTTAACCATTTCGTTAATTTGTAAACTGACCAATCAATGAATCTGTTCTAAGATAGTTGATAATATACTTGCCTAGTTAACTAATTGATTGAGTTAACCATAGTTTGTGTAACCATATCATTATAAGGTTTTCGGCCAAGCACAAACTTTTAAAACTACACAATTTTAAGATATTTTATTACTATATACTGTTATTTACATATTCTGTTACTGTATTTATTAAAAAATGTAATATCACAGTAAAAATTATAAAATGCTACTATTTTACTATTAATAGTTATGTAAAATTACATTTTAATATATATATTAATCTGGTTAGTTGATAGATATATCAGGTCGAGGCGATATAAATTTTTCATTTTCAGATTATTCCTTTATGATTATATTTGAGTATATATATATATATTACATTTTTTACAGTGTAGTCTGTTTTTTAACTAATTGTAAGAAGAGTAATTTAAAATTTTTACCGTTTTTACATCAACATTATTTACTGCTTTACTATTTTATGCCGCAGGATTTGCGTGTAATAGATTTTGTTTATTGATTCAATTTAGCTTTGCATAATATATGAAAAGTGTTTAAAAATTTATCATAATTTTCTATAGTCTGTTTTTTAACTAGAAGGAGTACTTTAAAATATTTGCGCCAAAATATATACTGGTTGGCACACAGCCGTTTTTACACCCAATAAGTGTCTCATCTTGTCATCAACTGTCAATAAACTGTCAGTACTGTCAATACGTTATCAACGAGTTTCATATTGTAACGTTTTCTTTAGTTTCGTGTGCTTTAAATTCTTTTTGTTATATTGTGTAAGTAAATAAACCAAATGTAGAGATCACAGACTTTGCAAATTAAACTTGCTGTACAAATTTTTGAGTGATTTTTCTGGTGAATTTTACAAAATATAGTCTGCTATTACACAAAGTTATATCTTATTTTTAAATATTTATATTTTTGTGGTAAATAATTATTGTACTACAAACGACAATAAGCAAAAAAGCCAGATCTTGGTTAACCATGAACATAAATTTTACAGTTTACAAGAGTTGAAACATAAGCTTATATTTGATAAATTGCGAATCTAGAACGAAATGAAATCCGTTATCTTTGTGGTTAAATTTAACTGTTTCTTTTTAGTTTGTGGTTAATCTATATAAAAATAAGAGTGAAAACGAACTTAGATTACACGTATACTACATAAATTTTATCTATTTATTGGAAAAATTTAAATAATACTTAAAATAAAAAAATCTGCTAAAGCCACAACAGAATCGATCGTCATCGTATTAAATTTTATGGTAACTAAAAATAAAATTATCTTGACATAAATATGCCACTTATTTACAGAATTATATATGTCATAGAAATATAAAAATTATTTAACCGTATCGAAAAATGATACAAATAAAAGTTGTTAGTTAGAACTTGTTTAGCAACTTTTCATAAATAATTTTTGTCGAAATATGCCTCAGCTGTTAGGAAATATTCGTAAAACACATTAAAAGTGATATCAGTAAATTACCACTTCAGGCTGGTAGATCTTTACCAAAAGTTGATCAAACTAAGATATTCCCCTCCGAAGCTTAAATATGAAATTTTATAACAATCCGTTCATCCGTATAATATTTTTCCTTACAACGTTCAAACACAAAACAGTAGTTCACCTACAAAAAAAAAATTAATCCGAAAGAGAAAAAATAAAATATTCCATAAAACTTTGTAGAAAATTACAAGTTATCTAAAGATAAAGTATAGGTAATCAATTCTTGATTCCATCATATATACGATAACCAATTGTTTATAAATCACAAAGAAACTATAATACTTGATACAACGAGTAAACCGAAATTGGTAGCAAAATTGAACAAAAAAAGAAGACAAATAAAGTTAAAAAAAAAGAGCGCATATGAAGAGTGGATCGTTTCACATGGTTGCCATCTTGTTTTTTAGTTTATTTGTTGGTCAAGAAAATTACACATACTCATATATTTATAAGATGCGATCATTTTAATTTTCAATTGATCATGTATAAGTAAGTATCCAGTATATTAAGTTTTTCATAATTGTAGTTGCACTGTATTTTAAATTATTATCTTTTTGTTGCAGATAGCTGGTTTCGGAATGAAATAGATTTTCAAGAGTTTTCTGTTTTTAATGTTAAAGAAAAAGGTAATGAGTAAAATTTTAAACGAGTAAATAATACAACATTTGATGATTTTCTATATTTTAATTAGTTTTTTTTCAACCACTTTTGTTTGCTACACCATTCCAATGTTTTATACTTTAAAATAAAAAATAAATGTACTTTTTTGCTGTAAATTTATGTTTTATCGTTTTACAATACTGATATTAATTTTTCTTAACATCATAGCAGCCATGATAAAATAGTATAGCCAGAATTAAATTTTTAAAATTTGAGTATCGAACACTATACCACTTTTCCTTACAGTCAAAGTGGTAAGATTGCAAAACATTTAAAATATTCTTCCTATACTAATTAACTATTTAGAAGATGCAATCCCTCCTTAACTAGCAGTGCTCGGTCGTCTAGATATTGTAATATTATTAAAAAAAATATATATAAAATATAATTAATGAAAATTAAATTTCCTTTAAAAATTAACCTGAACAATTCATCATACTTCAAGCTACGTTCACAATTAAATCACCCCTTTTTTGATAAAACAAAGATAAATAAATATAATTAACACTGTGAAAACAAACTCGAGAAAAATCTCGAAAATCTCTTTCATTTTTCACGCACTTGAAAACAAATATACACATATGCAAAAAAATAAATTTACATATGTAAAAACAGAGATACTGTTTCCTGAACGCAGAAATCCATCACTCTTTGCGTGTGTGTAGAAAAAAATCTAGATTAAGAAAAAAATGCGTAATTATACGCGAAGAAAGAGAGTGAAAAAAAAACTATATGCGAAATTAGAGCGAATGAAAAAGAATAGATAGATATATATGTCTTCATAATGTACCAAGCAGTGCTTCACTAACTACCTATTCTTATAATTTGTATCTCTTTTACTTACACTAACTTTAGTAGCTTGTTATTATATACGGTAGATAAAAAAAAATGTGTCTGTATATTCATAATTTCGTTGTTTAAAAGTTTCTTTATTCTCTGTCTTTCCACTATTATTATCGTTGTGTATTTTAATTATTTACAACTGTATGATGAGGCTAATGCTGCTTTGTTTTACATATATTTTGTTGTGTTCCGTTCATATTTTCTTTGAATAAATGTTATTGTTTTTTTTTCATAGTTTTGTTTTTTCTTGTTTAAATACTCAGTAGCTGGATTTCAAAAATCAAAAATCGAAATTTAATGTTATATATATATCATTGGTTGCAGCACCAAACATAACTACAACAACTGTATTTAATCGGTAGCCGAGCGTAGTGTGTTTATGAAATGGCTTTTAACTTTTAATGCTAAATTTTGCATTTTTTTATAAATTATATATCTCCAGATTTAACTCAAATAAAAGATGATCATCCTTTTTAAAAATGACTGAAAACATTTCTAATGTATAATTCTATTTCTATGTAAAGAATTTATGTAAATTTAGTTGTTTTGTATGTAATTTTACATGTTTTGTAAACGTAATTTTTCATAAAAAATGTAATATTATGTAAATTATAACAGTATAATTACAAAATGTTATTATTTTTACTGTTAAAACCTATGTAAAATTATATAAATTTAAGATATATTTATTTATAACAAAAAAAAAAAATAAAGTCCAAATTATGTAAATTTCTTTATCACAAATTCAAAAGGTTTGAAAATCCTACAGCAAGTGCATAAACTTTACCAAAAGCTATTACTAAATGCCCAGTTTGACGACAAAAAAAAGAAGAAAGAAATATAAATAAAACACCGTAAGAATTTGAAGCAAAAAACAAATGCGTTCGTGAACGGCTTGTATTTATATCTGTCACGACTTTATTTTCATGGCACTCGCAACTATTCAAAACACGTATTTATCGGAGGCATCCTCAGAAAACGGTATCAATTTGGTGGGCGATCACGTTTAATGTGTAGGAGCTATTTATTCTGTCTATCACACCCGCTTCTAATGGCACTGACAAATTTCAACGGCCAAAAATAGAAATCGAAAGTGTTTGGCTTTTTTAGTTTTGTTTGAAATGCACAATAAATGAGATAGTTTCGATTTATTTTGATTAAAAAATATTAACAATTTATATAAATGATTTTGAAGCTATACGTTTACGTGGACGTCCGATAAATAATTGCAGTGGTATGACTGCTACTTGTTACTTGTTTGGATAGGGAAGTTTGGGAGAAACTGATTTCGGGATAATGAAAACAGTTTGTGCCACACCCTTTTGGGTACATAGCGTGATTGTGTATTATATGTATTTATCAATTTTATAATAACTTTCTTTAGTATTAAACAAGATTACAAATATATGGCTAAACCCACTTTGACATCATATCATAAATACTAAAAAAATAAAAACAACACTATGTTTTAGTAAAATTATACTAATATTATTTATATGGGCATCCGTTGTGAATATTTGATTAAAATGGGATAAATAATGTAGCCATAATAATTTTTTTTTTAAATTTAGTAATTTTTTCTCGGAAAGCTAACAACATTATATTTTAGTAAAAGTATATTATTTATATGGGCATTAACAGAACCTTTTGTAAAAATTTGGTTTATCTCGGGTAAATAATGTAGCCGTAATATTTTTTTTTTAATTTTAGTAATATTTTTCTCGGAAAGTTGGAAACACTGTATTTTAGTAAAATTATAGGAGTATTATTTATATGGGCACTAAAAGAATCTATTGTGAAAATTTTTTAAAACTTCAGTAATTTGTTTTTTTAAAAAGTTGGCAAGATTGTATTTTAGTAAAATTATATAATTTATATCAGTGCTAAAAAAATCTTTTGTGAAAATTTTGTGAATCTCGGATAAATAATGTAGCCATAATAAATTATCTTTTTTTCTAGCCGTACTAGAAAAACTAAAAGCACATGATCACTTTTGGTGCTTACGGAACCTACCCTGAAAATTTGGTGCAAATCAAGTTGTTTCTCTGAATAACTAGTAATTAATTTCTTATAAGAATTATTTTACATTGAAATAAAATTCCTAAAAAAAAATACATAATTATTTTCAATATAATTGTAAGATAAAATATACGATATATTTAAATAATTTTTATCGAAAGTATTTCCCGTTAAATTTATTCAGCCTGTGTCCGAACTTAATTGTAATATATATTTTATAACGTTGCGAGAATCACCCGTAATTTTCTTAATAGTTTCCTAATTTATCAGCCCGATATAAAAGTCCGGAAATATAATTACTTGAAAACTTTCAGAGATAATGAGTTAATGTGTGTTTAATTTAAAATTCTTGTAACGTGTTTACGTTATAAGGTATTTATGACTCAATAATTACAAGCAATTTCTTCCTCCCTCCCTCTGCCCCCTTCTTTCGTTTCACGTTTTAAATTTGTTTTTGCAAGTTATTTTTAACCTTGTTTTATTTATTTTTCAAATAAATATAAAGTATGTTTGTTTTTAAATTTTATTTAATTACAATGTATATAATAACAATTCAATGACAAATCTTTTTTATATGATATTGTTTTATTTATATTATAAATTATTATTATTATAACATAGTAAAAACACTTTTAGAACTCATTGTATTAAAATAAAACCGCTTAAGTTAAAGTTCTGTATAAATATTTATTTAAAATCGACGTTTCGACAAAACTCAACACCCGTCTGCATACTATTAGTATTTTTTATCTTGATGAATGAAAACAAGCGTTGAGTTTCGTCGAAACGTCGATTTTAAATAAATATTTATACAGAACTTTAACCTAAAGCAGTTTTATTTTACTATTATTATTATTTATGTTATTTTAGATGCATTGTATATAACAGTTTTTAGACATATGAGGCGTATAGATGCAAAACTCACTATATGACAAAAAGAGAAAAATGAGATTATGCGAAATTTGGACGTAGAATTTTACAAGGAATACGATAGTTAAGTTAGTTAGAAAAAAAACTCAGTATTTAATATGAGAAACACTCTTTAAAGTTTAGTGTTCGATGCAAAACTCACTACTTGCGTTGATAGTTTATATGCAAAAGTAACTGTTTGCTTTCCACCAATAAAAATTTTATTGGTGGAAAGCAAACAGTTACTTTGTATGAATTAATGATGTATAAAACCAATGATTCACGATTTTAAATAAGTATTGCCATCTAGTAACAAGACTTTATCATCAAAATACAATTACACTACGCTATAACAGTTTTTTGCAAATATCTCAGAACTTAAAATTTGCAAATAGTGAGTTTTGCATCTATACGACTCATATATAAAATACACATTGTATATAATTTTTTTTAGATACATTGCATATATAATTCTTAAAAAACACATTGTATACAATAGTTTTTTAAAACATATTAGACACATGGTATATAATTGCCTCGTATAATGCATTTCTGTGGCATAATATAGCTTATGTTTTATTGTAAAGGTAACTTTAGACGGTAATAATTTATGAATAAACATTTGAAATAAATCATGAATAAATACTGGCAGATAATGTAAAACAATGGTGGTTATTTGCTGTTAATTGGTTGCAGTGGTCGATGGCATGAATGTATATGTCCTCACAAATCTGTCCCAAATATTTATATGCATATTAACAAACATGATAAACAAAAACATTTAATCCGACTCTGTATCGAAAAAATCTTCGGCCCATTGTTTGCGACATGTGTCAAAAAAATAAAATTGTTTGCCGTTTGAAAAACCAGCGGGTACCCTTATATACAGGGGGGCGGTTATAATTAATGTTTAAAACAAACACACATATATACGTACCACTAGGAAACGCACGGAACACAAACAGAGAATTAGACCCCCTAGTGCGGTCCTGGAATGCACCGATACCTTCCTATAAGTATGCCTAATGATTTAAGTCAATATTACTATTAGTATATATATTGTATATATGTCATTCAAATAGATATGTTGGAATTTAATGATTCTTATGGGATCTGATGCTTTCGCTTTCTCTCTCTTGCGCGTCTGATTTAAATATTATGTTTTGGTTTGGTAATGATTCCTCTATCTCTTTCTTTCTCTCTTGCGCTTATGAGTTGGGCTATGGATGTTTGAAATTTTGGTTAGAATTTATGGCTGGTTAAAATTTTTTAAAGGCGTCTTTAATTGTTAATGTTTATGGTTTATAAAGTAGAGAATATTGAATATAATTTCATAATATGTTATAAATAATATTATGATTATGTACAGGGTGTATCATTTAAGTTACACTGCATGAGATGAGAATTATAAGTTATGATAAAGGTCCGTATTCTCACCTCAATTTTCTTCGTAAATATATATATATATATATATATATATATATATATATATATATTTAATCAAGAAGCTTTAAGATTAAGTTTTATTTTGCAGTATTTTTAATTAAAAATCGACGTTTCAAAGCATTAGAAATGTACAAAAAAAAAGATAATATCAATTAAATAAAAATTTGTTTCCTTTAATTAATAATTTGTAAATTTTATAATCTAGTTATTTGTATTTTGTTACCTAGTAACTTATTTATATATTTTGTTTGTTTATTATTTATGTTATTTATATATTTTTCCTGATGATGTTATAAGTGGAGTATATCGAAACTTTGAATTTTAATTAAAAATTATACAGAACTTTATCCTAAACCTATTTTATTTTTTATATAATGATTTCTGAAAGATTCTTTATTATACTTTTTTGTCAAAGTAGGTAAAACGTACAAATCAGACAGTAAAAAATTAACTTCAGACTTTAAACATATTTTTCTCGAAACCATGTATTTCTAAATTTTCCTACCGAGATCTCGGAAACTATCCGTCCGATTTACTTCGCTTTAAAATGTAATTATAGAGAATTAAATTCACTAAAATGATACTGCTGATATCTCTTTTTTTCGATTTTTTTATACGCTTTAAAACTTGATTTTTTACAATGAAAGAAAGAACACTTTTTTCAAACTTCTTGATATAACTTCTTAAATTATGCAAAATTACAGCTGGCATATTAATATCTGTAATAATTCATCAAAATAATGAAACTTAATACATATTTTGTGTAATAATACTAACAAAATATTTTAAGTGTATTTCATTCATTTCAAAATACATACTTTATCTAAATTTAGAAATATATGTAATTAGACCAACAATAATATTACAGAACTAAACAAATTTTAACTATTTATAGAAAGTTCTGTAAATTTACTAAAAGACACTTTACTAAAAAAAACTGTAATATTACATACATATGTACTTTTCCATCCCGTTGGTAATATTATGTTACATAATGTTTGTAATAATTCTGATATGTATTTTTAAACAATTATGCTAAACTTACAGCAGTTGAGTAATTATACCTAGAAATACTAGATATCATAGAGTTTCATGGTTTGTAGGTAAAATTACATATATTTTTTTAGAGTGTACATTTCAATTAAGAAACTGAATTATATTTATTAAAATTAATAAACATTAGCAAAAAAATACATTATATGCTTTAAGAAAAAAATAAAAAAAAAGAACTTCAAACCTTATTTTTAAGTTATTCATAAAAATGTAAAATTTAGCTCTAACAACAGTAGTTGTAAAGCAGGAAGAGAGAATTTAAAATTAAAATTACAACGTATAAATCATGTGCTTATTATCGTTGGAATATTTTGTCAGATATTTCATCAAATGTATATTAGGTTCTCTCGTTTACGCTAACATGAAAATCTAACGTTAAAAAAATCTAATTTTAATTTTTATCGCGTATATGTTGAAAACGATAGTTTCACATGTTATATGATCGTTAATGAAATTTCTGCTTAAAAATCGAAGTTGTTGTTGTTGTTTTGTTTTTCGCATTTTGCATAAATTTCAAAATACATTAGATTTTTACATTTTAAACTCGTTAGGTTAAAATAAATTAATGAACACTTGTATAATTAATGTAGTCAAAGATAAACTTATAGAATTGAAAATTATTTATTATTGTATTTTTGTAGTACTGCTTTAACATACTTTTCTACAAAATGTTAAATGTCTAATGTCTAATGAACGTTTGGTTGAGAAAATGTATATGAATGATTTTGAAGCTATACGTTTACGTGGACGTCCGATGAATAGTTGGAGTTGTATGATTGACAGTATATTGTGTGAGCAAAAGTTTCCAAGTAGTAGGAATAGAAGAGGATGTATGATAGGAATTATGAATCTGAATGAAGCTAAAGTTGCTTAGCTGAATAGAGATGTTTGGAGAAACTGATTTCGGGATAGTGGAAAGAGTTTATGCCACACCCTTTTAGGTACATGGGATAGTTGTGTATGTATGTATAATTTTTACTACTTTGACTGCAAGGAAAAGTAGTAAAGCGTTTGGTACGGTGTCTGTAACATTTTCAAAAAAAAAAAAAAATTGTATAGAAATCCTTCATATAGCCTGTAGATGACGAATCTGAACTTAGTTTATGTGGGTGTATGTGTGTGCGTCGTCAGCTCGCTCGCTCGGTCGTAAGTCAAAATTTTGTGGCCGCAACTCCTCCTAGACGGTTCAACCGATTTTAATGAAATTTTCAGGATAAATTTGTCTAGTACCCAAGATGGTCATGTGATTTTGTTTTTTTCCAGTGATGCCAACTTTCCGAGAAAAAAATTACTAAAGTTTTTAAAAATTCATATTGGCTACGTTATTTATCCGATTTTGATCAAATTTTCAGAAAAGATTTCCCTAATGCTCCCATTAATTACATAATTTTATTAATTTTCAGTGTTGCCAACTTTCCGAGAAAAAAATTACTAAATTTTTAAAAATTTTATTATGGCCATGTTATTCAACCGATTTTACTCAAATTTTCACAAAAGATTCTCCTAGTATTCATATAATTTATGTAATTTTAACAAAATACAGTGTTGCCAACTTTCCGAGAAAAAAATTAGTAAAATTTTTAAAAATTTAGTTTGACCATTTTATTTAACCGATTTTAATCAAATATTTATAAAAGTTTTTCCTAGTGCCTAAATAAATTATGCAATTTTAACAAAATACAGTGTTGCCAACTTATCGAGAAAAAAAATCACAAAATTTAAAAAAAATTCATTGTGGCTACATTATTTATTCGATTTTAATCAAATTTTTAGAAAAGTATCTCCTATTGCCCACATAAATTATAATATTATTAAAATACAGTGTTGCCAACTTTCCGAGAAATGTCAAAGTAGTCTATATATGGGTTTACCCATATACTTCTAATCTTGTTATAATATATTTTTGCTATTTTTTATTAATTTAATTTCTATTTATTTTTCTAAAATGTTAAAATGCCACTATATTACAACACTGTCAAATTTTTTATCTACAACTGCTTTGGTATATGGTCATTATATATATAAAATCAGATAAATAATATTAGTCTTTATAGCCCAAGGGAAATAAAATACTAGTCTTTATTAACCAAGGTTAATAAAATATTAGTCATTATTAACCAAGGGAAATAAAGAAACGATCTTTATTAACTTGATTTCCGTACTCACGCTTCGTTGCTAGGCAACATCAACAAACTAAATATCTCTACGCCAGATGGCAGCAGTTATCAGTCAAAGTAATAAAATGACAGTTGTAGTTAGTTAGTTAGTTAGTTAGTTGTTGTTAACATCATAGATTTGAATAAGTAAGTACAATATTAAAAATATATAAGCAGTTGTAGATAAAGTATAGTATTAGACTTGCAAATAATGCCTACAATGTACTCGGATGTTTTATTCCCCTCGCTACGCTCGTGGACTAAACAACATCCTCGTACATTATAGGTGCCATTATTTGCTCGTTAAATAATATACTATTATTTCAATTTATGTAATACTACATAGTTTTTCACAGTAAAATGGCACTATTTTGTTATTTTTAGTGTGATTATTTACGTAATATTACATTTTTATGTCAACATTACATTAATAGAATATTTAAATTTATATTAATTTTTTACAGTGTAGTTAAGAGTGACCCGATTATAACGCACGCCTTCAGCCGTTCACTTCACCAAATTACTCAGCCCTTTCTACATATAGTTACAAAATAATACATTCTTAAACAAACAAGTAACATAATATCTAATAAATAAAAATCATCTCTTAATTCCACACACTAGACATATAAGATAAATTTGTATAATACAATATAAAACACACACACTCACATCCGGCCCTATGAAAAAAACGAAAAACGTTGGAAAAAAATAACATAAAATATGTCTTAATAACGCGTGAAAAAAGCACTAAATAAAAAGCAGTCATTAACGTCACTACAAACATCATTTAAAAAATTTTCGGGTTGCATGAAAAATTAGTTCAAACCACGCGAAACGTACAATTCCCCCTCCTCTTGGAAAAATATTTTTGCGCACTGTGGTTTTTTTCGCCAAACCACGTTATATTGCCAATGGCGTAGTTTTAACGATTAAAATGAGGGAGAGAACCTATTAGCTTTTGCGGCTAATCTTTATATACTGAGTGTCTTGCAATTTTTATTTTTTTTGAAATAAAATAAAATGGCTTTGGGTCATTAAGTAGTACAATAGCCTAAGTTGTTAAATAAATTATACGTGATTTTTTTTTAAATTAATATTATTAAGTTTTAAAATATTGAAAAAACGTTTAGAATCTTTTATAATAAAAAAGAAATTTGTTTAATATTTAATATTTTTTATAATTACAATATTGTTGCTTGTTTATTAATACTTATGTCAATTTTTGCTGTGAAGAAGATATTGTGTATAATGTCGAAAACTTATTCAAATGAAAGTTAAACTAAAAATTGTGTTAATTAATAAGTTACTACAATAACACTATTACATATTTATTTTGTAATAGATAATTTAAATAAATGATATTTATTGACAATGTGTTAATATCGGTTACAAATTATACACAATCTTAGGTCCGTATTCCCACCTCTTTTGTTTATGAAAAAGAGCTTTAATTTTTTGCTTAAAAATAAATTTTTACTTCTACCTTTTATAAAATATATGAGTAGTATTTCTATTTCTGATATATTTTTTTATATCTAATATTATAAAATTTAAATAAACTAGTTAAAATTGCTTAATAATAAATTTTAAGTAAACGTCTTATGAACAAATTGGTATAAGTATCATATATTTTTCATGCAGCATTAAATTGAGTTTACAGAAAATTGCAAATTTTAAAAACAAATTCCCATTTTTTTAAAAATATTTTAAATTTATGTAAAGTAAATCATCGATTTACTGAAATAATATGTAATTTTTGTGTAAAATGGCAACTTTTCTTATACAGTGCAGAAAATTCTATAAAATCGATAGATACCGTTCGTGAAAGCCCGAATATTACTATCAACCAATAATTTTTGAAACACTCCGTATAATATAGCCAGTAGCGTAGTATTAACGATTTTAAAAAAGGGAACAACCGGCATATTATAGCAAACAACCAGAACACAAGCGGTAAGCAGGTCGCAACCCCTAAAATCTAATAAATTGCCAAACAAGCGCGCGCATATTTCTAGCTAACAACAACAACAGGGAAACAGTCAGGCCGGGCAGCATTGAGCACTGTGTGTCAAAATTGAGTGCTACCTGTTGATGAGGGGGCGTCCAATTAAAAATGGCTGCCTCGGGGGGAGCCAGTCGGAGGGGGTGGAGCCCCGGAATCATCCATCAGCCGTGCATCGCAGCAACGAAACAGGAAGTGGCGCTACTGTCGTAAATCAAACGCATTCAGCCCGGATCGGACGTTTCAAGTTCACTCCAAATATTTTCGAACTGATAGAAAAACGTATTTTTCTTCAAACGTATCGTAATATTAATATTATATTACCATATTATCTATGTAGATAGAAGTCATTATGTTATTAGTACAAATAATGACATTATTATACAGCCAGTTAGTTACTGTATACACCACTGATGGCACCATCAAACATAACTACAACGTCAAATGTATTTAATCTGACATCTTCGGCGGTCATATTAAAAACACTATTACATTAAGTTAATTGACTACAATTGTATTGTTTATTTTCGGTTGCATTTTAATTTCATTATTGAAAATATGTGAAGAAATGCAATGTGAACCATCCAGGGTGATCAGAAACTACATATTCAAGTGTATTTAATTTGACATCTCCGACGGCTATATTAAGTTAAGTTAATTGCAAATTGCATTATTTATTTTAGCTTCAATTTGAATTTGATCATTGAAAATGTGTGAAGCAGTGCAAGAAATGCAATGTTTGTATATTGTATATTTAACCAACTAAAAATTAATTCTCACAAATCACGTAACAGATATAAATAATATATACATATTATACATATACTATTCTACAACTGTTAGTAACTGATTAAGGCTACTTGGTATGTAGGTATTTTTATTCATTTTTAATGTAGTTTCAAGTTTAGAACGTTGGAAGAAAAAATCGTATATGAAACTAGAAATAGAAAACTCTGTGTTCCGCACAAATTGCTCTAGACTCAACACAATAATCATCGTTTTCTACTAGTCATAATATAATATACTATTTTAATAAAGAAAATAGAAATATATGAAAATAACTATAACTATGATGATTGATAACGGAATATAATTGTACGATAGAATTGGTATTTTGCACGACAAGTATTGTACAACAAACATAATATTTTAAACGACAAAAATTATAAATTTATATATTGAACAACAAATATTTCCTGTCCTGTTTAGAAATAATTACATATTTCTTCCGATTTTGATGTATCGTATAATTATATAAAACAGTTCCGAAACTTTTTGTTCAAACTGATTAGTATATAATATATATGTAGTTCGTATAGTAAGGAATGAATGTCTTGTGGTGGTGGTTTAGAGGTGCAGGCCCGACTAATTGGGCGACGTCTGGCCCCTTGGCGCCAGGGTACCGGGCCCCCAGGAACCTAATTCCTGGACCCAACCAATGTGCAATGCAATACGACACCCGGGTCATTCGAAACCAGAGACGGACTTTTATCGCAAGAGTAATTCTTGTCTAATTCAAATGGGCATGATTTAATTTGTTGCAATTAATAAAAAAAAATAATATTAAATTTGAAAATACACTATAAAAAATGCAACTTAAATTTCTGTAATTTTACATAGGTTTTTAACAGTAAAAATAACAACATTTTGTAATTTTACTGTGATAATTTACTTAATATTACATTTTTTATGAAAAATTATATTCACTAAACATGTAAAATTACATAAATTTGTTATAGTCTACAATATAATTGCTAGACCAATCAATATTAGCAGCAGATTAATAAGAGAAGCAATAGATATATAAAGATAAGAATAACATGAATCACTGTGAAGGGGCACTGAGTTAAATAAAATTTGGCTTCCATTAATTAAAAATCTATAATTCTTATGATCTAGTTACTTATATGTTACCTAGTAACTTTCGCTACGTACAGTTATTTATTTTAATGTCATTGATAAATTTTGACCTGATGAAAACGAGCGTTTAGTTTCGTCGAAACGTCGTTCTTATATAAATAATTAACAAAATTTTTTCCTAAAATAGTTTTTATATTAATACAATGAGTTCTGAAATATATTTTATTATATTGCAAAAGTGTAGCGTTCATTTACGTTAAAAGTTAAAAATATTACCTGCTTATAGTGCATTTATTTCTTCTATGGATTCTCAAAGACATTCATTTCATTTAAAATTTCCGTAAAAATAATAAACCATATATTAAATATATTGTTTTATTCAAGAAAATTTCAAATATCAGTAAATTATCAATTGTTATCAAAGAAATAATAAAAAATATATAATTACAACAAAAGATTTTTCAATAATTGAAGAATAATAAGATTAGAAGCATACGGGTAAACCCATATATAGACCACTTTGACATTATCACATAAATGCTAAGAAATAGGAAATAAAAATTTAATGTTTTTTCTCCAAAAGTTGGCAACACTATTCAAAAATAAAATTATATAAATTATGTGGGCCCTAAAAGAACTTTTCGTACATTTTTTATTAATCATGAATAAACAGTGAAATAAGACACTAAAAATTATATAATTTATATTGGCACTAATAGAATCTTTTGTAGAAATTTGATTAAAATCGGATAAGTAATGTAGCCATAAATAAAATTTGACTTCCATTAGTTAAAAATTTATAAATTTTTTATGATCTAATACTTATTTGTTACTTAGTGACTTGTTTCTATGTTCTGTTTATATTGATTATAATGTCATTAATATCATATTTATCCTTGTGAAAACGAAAGTTGAATTCGTCCAAACATCATCGATTAATAAATATTAATACAGAACTTAAACCTAAAGCCGTTTTATTTTTTATATTTAATATATCTATGGATGTTAAAAACTAATAGAATAAAGTAAAATTTAAAATAATGAAAATTATAGACAAATAGAAATCAGCTAAAGAATAAAATCTCAATATAGTAAAGTACGGTCCTGCCTAGATAACCATTTCAAATTAATGCTTTTGGTTTCTTCCACTGTTAGCAGAAAATGACACTAATTCAATTATGAGTGTGAAGAACCAATTTCGAAAAACAGAAATACTATACGTATCCTCTTCTTTTACATAAAGAAACAAAATAAAACTGTTTTAAGTTCAAGTTCTGTATTAAAATTTATTTATAATTAACGTGTCGACGAAACTCAGCACTCGTCTAATCAGTTTTCCTGATAATTTTTTTTTTTTTATTTAAATAATATTGTTTGTATTTATGTAGTATCGATTAAGTCTTACATATCTGTTGACAGATCTCTTTACAAAAAGACTCTATACAAGTTATAACGCATATTATTTGCAAATTCAATACATCAAATCAATTATAATAAAAATCATCGAGAAAAAATTAAAATTAAAAAAAAACCATATATCTTATAACACTCACATCAGACATTAAATACGAACAATAATTTTAGCCAATCGCGTCGCTTGTTACAAAACCCAACCGGGTAATATATCGTTCGAACTGCCGCTATAAAGTCAATATTCATTGGTTTACATTATATTTCATATATATAGTGTGGTCACTATATCTGTACATGCTCTCTCTATGCGTATCGTTCAGCCATTAAATTATGATAAATGCATTCTAAAATCTATTGGATCCATTTAATTATATACATCGCTTGTATTCGTTATACGATATACAGGGTGATCGGTTTCAATATATCTTGTGTTGAACACGTTCAATGCAGTGTTATTGACGGTTAATGAAGAATAACGAAATGGGTAATTTTATTTTGTACTTTAGAATGAAGAGTGTATACTGTGCGTACAAAAATAAAGAATAGAATAAAAAAAAACTGGTTTCAAATTTAATTCTTTGCAAATTGTCTGCTTCCTTTAAATCTTGATCAGATTTAGAATATCGTATATGAGAAACGATGCTTATATTATCTACAGCGTGCGTCAAAATAGAATAAAATATAAACTTTTTATTTTATTTTAATGAAATTATAGATATATTCTTTTAGTATAAACTGCAAAAAATCAAGGTATTAAATATTTTTAACTCCGCAGAAGAAAATATGGAAATATTTTTAGATAAATCTAACTAATTGTAAAATAAAAATAAATTGCATCATTTTTGGCGGATAGCCTATTGTTTAAATAAATTAACAAACTTAAAAAGAATTTTTTTGTTTTTTAATTTTTATATGAGATTTTAAATAAATGTTTTTGTTTAAACTTTTTTGTTCAAACTTTTTACTACTTTGACTGCAAGGAAAAGTAGTATAGCGTTTGGTACGGTGTCTGTAACTTTTTCAAAAAAAAAAAAAATTGTATAGAAATCCTTCATATAGCCTGTAGATGACGAATCTGAACTTAGTTTATGTGGGTATATGGATGTGCGTCGTCAGCTCGCTCGGTCGTAAGTCAAAATTTTGTGGCCGCAACTCCTCCTAGACGGTTCAACCGATTTTAATGAAATTTTCAGGATAAATTTGTCTAGTGCCCAAGATGGTCATGTGATTTTGTTTTTTTCCAGTGATGCCAACTTTCCGAGAAAAAAATTACTAAAGTTTTTAAAAATTCATATTGGCTACGTTATGTATCCGATTTTGATCAAATTTTCAGAAAAGATTTCCCTAATGCTCCCATTAATTACATAATTTTATTAATATTCAGTGTTGCCAACTTTCCGAGAAAAAAATTACTAAAGTTTTAAAAATTTTATTATATCCATGTTATTCAACCGATTTTACTCAAATTTTCACAAAAGATTCTCCTGGTATTCATATAATTTATGTAATTTTAACAAAATACAGTGTTGCCAACTTTCCGAGAAAAAAATCACAAAATTTTTTAAAATTCATTGTGGCTACATTATTTATTCGATTTTGATCAAATTTTCAGAAAAGTATCTCCTAGTGCCCACATAAATTATAATATTATTAAAATAGTGTTGCCAACTTTCCGAGAAATGTCAAAGTAGTCTATATATATGGGTTTATCCATATACTTCTAATCTTGTTGTTTAAATATTTAATTTTAATTTATCTTTATAATATAAATAATAAAAGTATTTATCTAGTCAAAATATATTAACTCATATACTTTACAAATGTCTACAAAAATTCAACTGTAGATTGAATTTTCAAATAAATAAAATATTTAGATACGTTTGTAATATGAATTTTGGAACAGACTGTACCCTATATCGAGCGATTTATAATTTTAGTCAGGGCGCGTGGTCTTTTATATCGAGTTTTTGAATGCGAGTAAAATTGCCAAATTACTGGCATCATCAAATCCATTTTTTTAAAACCTTTTTCCATGACCATGGAGCTGAGCGCTCTTGTCAATGATTTTAGGTAATTTTTGAATTAATTTAAAGCGCATCTGTTTATTTAAAATTAAAATTGATACACATTTAATTTCATGTTTTATTTATGACATGTTGTTGAAAGGAAATTTTCGACATTTATTATACATCGGGACCTACAGCCATGTACCGCTTGTACTAATTTGATAAATTATTACAATTAATTATTTCGATACAGTTTTTAGTAAGTGACTTTAACAAAATTATAAAATGCAGCCCATTATTTTAGTTTCGGATTTATTTTTCACATTTATGCAAGTATAAGTTTGGATGCGATATGAATTAGTGTATGGAAAGGTACACTGAGAAAAATAGATATTTAACAAATTGGATAATAATAAGTAGATATTTATTTGAAATATACGAGTATGTTTACTGTATTCAGAAATTTATACATTTTTAAAATCTACTCACATAGATATATTTTAATACTATATTAAGAATTAAGACTGTAATACTATATACAAATTGATGGTATTAAATTTTTGTTTTTATTATATTTATAGTTAATTTTTAAATATACTTATTTTGTTATTTTTAATATCTTGTGTTTGTGTCACCTTTTTAAATATAAATAGCGTTACGGTAACTATCCATTTTTCTCAGTGTAAAAATGGAAAAAATTGTAGTTGCAAAAATTGTTGTAAATTAATTAAGATAATTTTGCCATCTAGAACGTATGTATAATGAACGTTTGATTAAACAAATATAATGTGAGTGATATTGAATATGTATATCTGCAAATGGACGTCAAATGAGTAAATGAGTAGATATGATTTAAAATGTTTCCAATTGATAAGAATTTAAAAAAAGTATGATATCATAAATATAGATAAAATAAAAGTTTGTGCCACATCTTTATGGGTTCATAGCATGTATATTCTTATATTATTAAACGAGATATATTATTATATGTTTAAATTTGAAAATACTAAAATAATTGCAAGACTCATCATTATTAACAATAGATTGATAAGAGAAGCAATAAAAATTAGTGATTTGAATAAAATTTGGCTTCCTTGGATTAATAATTTATAAATTTTATAATCTAATTACTTGTACTTTATTACTATTAACATAATAAAAAATCTTTCAAAACGCATTATATTAGCATAAAACGGCTTTAGGTTCTAGTTCTGTAATAATTTTTTAATAAATCTACGTTTCGACGAACTGAGCCTGCGTTTTCATCAGTAAAAAAAATAAAAATGACATTTATAGTACAAAAACAGAACATGCAAACAAGTTACTAAGTAACAAATAAGTAACTAGATAATAAAATTTATAAATTTTTAACTAATGAAAGCTAAATTTTATTTAAATCAGTGCCTCCAAACTGATTGATGTTTTCTTTATCTTAATAAATTTCAGTTGTTTTACTTATCAATCTGCTGTTAGTAAATTGTTTCTATGTTTTGTTTGTTTATTATTTATGTGACTTGTATATTTTTTCCTGATGATAGTATACCTGAAGTGTATTGAAACGTAGTATATTAATTTAAAATTATACAGAACTTAAGAGTGTTTTGCGTGAGCGAAAGTTTCCAAGTAGTAGGAATAAAAGAGCATGTATGAGAAGAATTATGAATGTGGATGAAGCAAAAATTGATTGTTTGGATAGAAAAGTTTGGAGGCGATTGATTTCGGAATGATAAAAAGAGTTTGTGCCACACCCTTTTGGGTACATGGCGTGATTGTGTATGTATGTATGTATGTATGAAATATTGAATACGATAAAATTTGCTACAAAATACTAAATATAATTAGTATTACGAGATTAGTTTTAAAATTGATTTTAACTAATACAGGTTCTAAAACAATGCAACTACTATAAGAGCAGAAGTAAATAAATGAACTAAAATAGCTAAAAACCGAGCTCGTAATACCAGGCAAATATAGTTAAATTGCTCATATGATAATTACAACAAGTTATCGAGTCACAATCTTCAGCAAGAACCTACATATTCTTCGGAAATTCATTAATACTTCCTTTTATGATAAATATCGCCAAAATATACCTAATTAATGGATTCCAAATTTTTGGTAATTTAGTTAAAAGGTGTTTCGAAACTTGCTGAATAATTACCTTACATATTTTAGGGACAATGAACTTAGTAACTGTCCGTTGCACAGAAATAAAAAATTATACACTTTGTGTATATCTTTAAAAAGTGTAAATGCATAATTAGAAGTGTCATGTGTAATTAAGTTTTTCGATATGGATTGTTTTTTTTTGTTTTTGTTTTTATTTTTGTGGTTTAAATATAACATAAAGTAAATTGTACTATGTATTATAGATTCGACACGGAATGTATAGTAATTATTCAGTCAAAACAAAAGAAAAGATGTGTTAAATTTCATTGTTTTTGTAATTTGTATACATGTGTTAGATTTTTTTTAAATACTATAGTTAAAATTCTCATTAGCATAAGTAAACAAACAAAGAAGATCTATTATACAAACATATCTTAATTATATTTTGAATTTAAATAAACAAATTTGATAATCAGATTTGTTCAGATACATTGGTACACTGTAAAAAATATATCTTACATTATTTACAGTGTACGAAATAATAACAATTTTATTTTTTGTTTATATCGTTAGTCGATTTATTTTTTGTTTTGATCAACTGCAATTCAAAAATAACAAATTTAACATACTTAATGAAAAAAAAAACTATATGCGATGGTCATCCGAAATTCTTATTTTTCCCACAAACATAAATACCAGAAAAATATTTCAGTGTCATATCAACATAAATTCTTAAAACTATTACCAACTTTAAAAAGCTAATAATTCAAACGAAACAAACCGCATCAAATCTTGTTTTTTCGCATGTCACTAACATCATTCCAAACCTTTTAAAAATATATACATAGCACACGCTATACCATACGACAGGTGCACAATTTTTTGCATTACTGTAGTGTTGTTAGTTTTGAAATAACTCAAGAGATGTCTACAATGTTGATAGACGAGATACAAACCAATTTAAATATATGTATTAGAACATTTATTCCTATCATTTAATAATCATATTAATAATAAAGTAATAAATTTGATAAAATGAAACGACTTTAGGTTATAGTTCTGTATTAATATTTATTAATAATAAAGAAAAAGTTAACATCAATCACTGATTTAAATAAAATTTAGATTACTTTAATTAAAAATTAATAAATTGTATGATCTAATTACTTGTTTTGTTACCTAGTAACTTGTTTCTATGTTCTGTTTATTTACTGTAAATATCATTTGTATCAGTTTTACATGCATTTCTAAATTTACATAAATGATGTATTTTGAAATGAATGAATTACATTTAAAATATTTTATTAGTATTATTAGATAAAATATGTACTAAGTCTCATTATTTTGATGAATTATTACAGATATTAATATATATAATTTAAGAAGTTATATTAACAATATGTAATTCTACATTAAGTATATGATGCAATTTGCAAAAAGTAAGTAATTTTATATACTTTATTAGCTTATTTTTATTTACTTTATGTGATTATTATGAATTATGTAAAAATTACAGAATTTTGAGATAAAAATACAGAATATTTAACGTAAAATAAAATTACAGAATTTTTATAGTAAAATTTGACTATTATTGACTATTATTTTACAGTGTAGTTAATTTTAGAATTTTATTTAATAAAAAGCAAAGTTATTTGCCTGACTCCGGTTCTGTGTATGTCAGCTCTAATTCACGAAAACCTCATATACGTGGTGACTGCTTAAGTCATAATTTATGACACCATATGTCCCACAATTATGCAGACGAAGTCACAGGAAAACAGATCTTTAATAAAGTGAAAAATCACATCGGTAATTTATTGTGCTAGAAAAAAATCTGAACGTCGCTGCTCACAGCACACTCAGTCAAACACATTCCCTTTTTTTTTTTCACATTTTTACCCGATATTAACGCCGCTTTTTTCTTCTCCTATGCAACGTAATCTATCTATCTTTGTCTCCAAAATGCATATGGAAAAAGATAAACGCACATTTTTAACATTGTAAACCAGTAACTATAACTATACCAGTAACTATAAGTTTCTAAGTTTTAAAAAAAGTACTTTTTGAATTAAGAAAAGATAAATAATGATATGTTTTGAAGCTAGTACAGGGTGACCACAGGTTACCAAAATCTATTTTCCCTGTGTTCTCCCTGTCTTTTACCTGTGTTATTATCATTTTTCCCTGTGTTAAATTTCCAATTTTATTATAACTTATACATTATACTCTTGTATTGGCACTATTTGTTCGTATTTTCATAATAATTTCAACTAAATGGCTCGTTATATTTTAATATTTTTTATTGCGAAACATAATATATATATATATATATATATATATATATATATATATATATATATACAGGGTGTTTTCGTTCGCTTGGTTGATATAGGGCAATAACATCGGATTTCGATAATATGCAGAATACTACTTTCTGAAGTAAAATTCGAAGAAATACTTAGAATACTTTTCGATAAGGAATAAAAAGTTATATAATTTGGTTTTAGTTTTAATTTGCTAGCATGTACCGTTTGCGCGCTAGAATTTTTTTAAATGTTTTTTAGAATTTTCAATAATTTTTCCTGCTAAATCAATATGAGTTAGAGAAAAAAGTTACTTAGCTATTATGTAGCTAATTTTTTTCTCAATTTTACTGAATTTTTTCAGATTTTTTTGAGCAAATTTTGAAAAAAGTCTTTTTTTACGTTTTGAGTTATTTTTTCATCAGTTTTTGTCAAAATGTCTGAATAAAATGATAGAATATTATTTTTTGTTGATAAATACTTGAATCAGTTCCTGTGTTTATAAAATATTATCATCAATGTGTTATTAAAAATTGGATGTCATTTTTTGATTAATATAATATTAAAATTATCCAAATTAATGTATTAATCTTATTTGAGTTTCAACAAAAGTGTATACAATACATATAAAAGTTATTTTAAAAAAAAAATAAATGTATGTGATCAGATTTAAATAAATATGTATTCTTGAACGAATTAAACAATTTAATTATTATGTAATGTTGCCAATTTTGCGTGAAAACTATTCAAAAAATTTAACGTAAAATTTTTTTCCCCTGCGTTTTCCCTGAATATTTTCTATGATTCAAATTCCCTGTATTTTCCCTGTTTCCCTGAGTTTTCCAGAATGTGGTCACCCTGTAGTAGTAAAAAATAATAATTATTGATTTCTATTTCGCATAAAATTTGTCGATTTAGTTAACAATATTCTATGCCACTAGCTCTTAAAGTTAAATACTTTAATGATTTACAAAAAAAATCAATTAAAAACAAATGGCATTCAAGCAAATCTTTAGTATAATAATAATTTTAAAATAAAACGGCTTCAGATTGTAGTAATTTTGTTTATTATGATTTGTAAACTGAAATCATATTTAAAACACATATATAACATGAATAAACAAAATGTTTCTCTAACCTAAAACATGAGATATACACTGCCAAAAAGATATTCTTACAATGTTACAATAATTTCGATGTTATACAGAAATAAACACCAATTCGCACTCATGTTAAACTTGGAAAGTTAAAATCTATTTTCCACAAAAATCCCGGACGAAACCACAATTTCAAATAGAACAAAACTCTAAATAATTTCATCAACATACTTAACAAAACACGCTCCCGACAACTACTACCAAAATCGAAACCTAAATGGCTCAAATCCAACACCGGTTGTCACAACAATCATTTGTGACAGCGTGATTTGTCTACGCGCAATAGTCGTACTCGTTTCACAAATAACTTTCGCGTGAACGTAGTTAACGTGATGGGGCGGACGAGAACTTAACCTACGCCTGCTAAAAAGATACATGGCCATGTTTACAGACAACTGACAATCGCTAACATATCATAGATGACTTTGTGAAATTATACTTTTACTCTAACATGGTTTTTCAATGCGAGTGCGTGGGGCCAAAGACTGTTCCCGATGCTCTCTTATTTTATTTTTTTTCGTGTTGCTTTTGTTTTTCTTGTCTTTCGGATTTGTTTTATTTTTAAACCGAGTTGAGTGCAGTGAAATTTTCGGGTAAATTTAAGTTACGGCTGAAAAGGCAGGATATAATTCTTACTATGTTTAAAAGATGTCACTGAAAATTTGGAATTTAATTCTTCAATCGGTATATAAGAAAAAAGATTAATTGCTTCAAAATATTTAGAATTCTCGATTTATTTTCATGTTTGTAATTTTTTACAGTTTTATACGAAAATCAGTAGAAATCTATTAACATTTTTTAATGATAATAATAATTTATTTGTCCACAGAATACACCAATAGCAGAACATATAAATAAATAAATCGCATAGATTGAACGGAACAAAAAAATCAAATATAGAAATATGGCAAGTTATTAAAAAGAAAATTATGAATGTGGATGAAGCTATATTCCTTGTTTGGACAGGGATGTTTGGAAAACACTGATTTCGAAATAATGGAAAGAGTTCGCCTCACACCCTTTTGGGTACTTGGCGTGATTGTGTGTGTATGTATGTACAAATTATAATACAATTAGTGAATAATATAATATAATATATATATATATATATATATATATATATATATATATATATAGAATGTTTATAGTCTTCTTTGTATCCGTTTAGGGGACGATACAAGTAGTCGATAAACCTTAAAACGCTTTAGTAAAAGTCGTGTCATAAGCAAGATAATGATTCTTTTAGTTTTTACTGGAAACGATTAATTTGTTTTAAACTCCAGTAATCTACTACTTAATCAGTATTGTTCAATTGTTATTACGTTTGTTATTTGACAGGTAAAATTGTTATCAATAATTCACTTTTACTATCACTTTTGTTGACTAAAATTTTATTATTTTTATTTTAAAAATATTACCAAAACAAGAATTTTGATTTCATTTTTCAAGTTAAATAAAATCCAATCCAAAACATCCAAACCAAATACCAG
The DNA here is from genome assembly GCA_963966155.1 of Clivina fossor. NCBI lineage: Eukaryota > Metazoa > Arthropoda > Insecta > Coleoptera > Carabidae > Clivina > Clivina fossor. The sequence continues at coordinate 8,985,891 of OZ014566.1, forward strand.
TTAACAATTAACTAAAATCCAGCAACATTACTTTTTAATCAATCTTTGCATATTACAACAATAATTATGACTTTGTTTTTCAATGTAAATAAAAATCTAATTCAAACTACCAAAAATCTTTTGGATTACCCGTAAAACCGAAATATTATAAGCTTTAATATCAGTTGACAACAAAAATGACGCAGTATTACCTTTGTAATCAATCTTTACATATTCATTTTTCCAAATCATCAAACCCTAGTAAATCTAAAATATTATAAGCATCAATATCGGTTGACAATTAATCCAGTGGCAATACTTTTTAATCAAGCTTCGCATATTACTAAAACAATAATTTTTGATTTCCTTTTTTCAATCTAAACAAGATCCAATCTAAATCAACCTTTTTCATTACTCAATTTATAATAATAAAATCACTTAATTTCATTTGACTTCGAATACAAAATATTATTATGAAACACAATTGGTAAACACGAATATAGAATTCGAGTTAAAAATGCCAAACAAAAAATGCACAGTAAGAAATATTCAATTAATTTATTTACAAACAAATTTTCAGAAGAATAGACGAGCTATTGCCGTTTGAAAAACACAATGTATATGTACCTAACTACCTAAACAGCCTAATTTGCATAAATGTCCAATTAAAATAGACACAAACAATCGCTTGATCTTATTGTATTCAAATATAGAAAAAAAATAAAGTATATGATAATTAAACAATATGAAAATAGTTGAAAGTAAACAGACGAATATCTTATCACGCCCTTAATAAATTAAAAATGTAGGGAAATTAAAAAAAAAAAGAAAGAAAGAGTTAAATATAAATATTATGATTAGTATATATATATTTTAGGTTAGGTGTATGGAAAAAAAAAATATGTACGCTTATAATTGTGTGCATCGCAGTAGAACCAGAGAAAACGTTTAATAATAACTATGCTAATTATTCTCGGAAATTAAAAACTTGCCAGATATCATCTATTTATTGCCTTCTTGCTTTCTGCGGTTTAAGCTAGGATTTTCTTTATATTCTTGACCTGTTCTCTATTACGAAGAGATATAGGTTAGAAAATTGTCTGTTTTTTATTTACAGTGGCGACGAATTCAAGATACGAAAACTAAAATATTTGAATGTTAGTTGAAAAATTCTGCGATATTTTGAAAATCGTGAAAAGTAAGAATTTTTCTTCACTATGGTAATCCTCAAGCTTTCACGGCCTGTATCCATTGAATCTATAAAATTTATGTCCCGAATAAATGTTTAAAAATTACTAATCTAGCTAATATAAAACCATTTCAGACGGTAATAATTTAATCTACGAATAACTATTTGAAATAAATCATGAATGAATAGTAATCAGGCTTTCACGGCTGGTATCAATTGAATTTATAGAATATTCTGTGTTGGTATGCCGTGGTAGTTACATCGTAGATGACAACCTCAGTGCTTGGTGACTGAATGACAGTTTCTGCTCAGCAATATGGTATGTCATCTGCAGGTATATGTACCAGATTGCGGAGCAGAAACTCTTATTCAGTCAATAACGTCTGCGACGAGGATAAATCGACCACGGTATACCAGTTAATTATATTATTTGTATAGTTGTTCCACCTTCATAGTTTCTAGTAATATTGAAAATAAAATATTATGTTACGAGGAGTTGAAAGCGATCATTATTGTGTTGAGCCCAGATAAACATGCTATTTTTCTGCAAGCGTTTCAAACTAAACTCAACTAAAAATAAATAAAAACACATATAAGTAACAATAACCTACTACTAATACCTGTAGAATAGTATGTATATGTATATATTATTTATATTTGCTATGTGATTTTTGAGAATTGATTTTTCTTTGGTCGAATATACAATTTCTGATAAATCTACTGGTGTAAATTGCATTTCTTGCACTTCTTCACACATGTTCAATAATCGAATTCAAATTCAAGTAAATATAAATAAAGTAAATGTCAATTAACTTAATTTGACTTAATAATTTTTAATATAGCCGTCGGAGATGTTAAATTAAATACACTTGGCCGTGTTTCTTTGGTCGAATATGCAGTTTTAGACCAGCCTGGACGTTGCACATTGCATTTCTTGCACTTTTCCACACATTTTTAATAATCTAATTCAAATTCAAGTAAAAACAAATAATGTAATTGTTAATTAACTTAACTTGACTTAAATTTTTTTATTATAGCCGTCGGAGATGTGAAATTAAGTACACTTGCCCGTTTTTTGTTTTTTTTTTGTCAAATATGCAGTTTCAAAACCACCCTTAACGGTGGACATTGCATTTCTTGCACTTCTTCACACATTTTCAACAATCTAATTCAAATACATGTGAAAATAAATAATGTAATTGTCAATTGACTTAACTTAATAATTTTTAATATAGCCGGTGGATATGTCAAATTAAATACACTTGACCGTGTTTCTTTGGTTGAATATGCAGTTTCAGATCACCCTGGATGGGAAACATTGAATTTCTTACACTTCTTTAGACATGTTCAATAATAAATATAAATATTTCAGATATAAATTCTCTTCAACCATAATGCAATACAATGAGTTTATACAAAATGGATAAACTACAAAATAATATATGCAAAAATAAGATAAATAATAAAAATGTTAATACGCCGCCACTGGCATGTGTAAAATACGTATTAAGAATGAAAGAAAAAAATTTCCATCAATGTAAGTTCGACATATTATCTCGGAAACAATAGCCATTTAACAGATCACTATGTCGAGATACGAACAGATTGCATGTATTATACATTACAGGTATTTTGTAAAAAAAAAATAAATAATAACTCTTGGAAATCATTGTAATTTACATTCATACATAAGATTATTAAATGCATGATGGCATCATGGGATATTTGATTCTGTATTCCACACACTTTTCTTCAGGTGATGGAATACTTACTTATAGACAAAAGTACAAAAGATATATGCAAGTTGTATGTATAGTTTAATAACTATCGCACCGTACATACGGTAGCATAATTGCAAAATGAATAAACAATTTGAAACAATGTTGTCATGGAAACGCGGCTGTTTTGTTCAACAGAAATGATGTATCACTTTTGTTGTTAGGGAAAAAAAATTAAGAATATTCTGTATTGTTGTTAGATGTTGTAGTATTTTGTGAAACTAATAATTTTCATTGTTTTCGCAATTTTGAAAATATTATTCCGTTCAAAATTTTGTATATTTTACAAATTTAAACACGCTATTAAAGTACCAAATGCTTGATAACTACCAGGAATTTAAAAAAAGATCGTGGACATTTTTTTGCAGCCTAGATGAAAATATACGAAGACTTTTCCAATCAGCATTTAACATTTATATTTATATATATATATATATATATATATATATATATATATATAAACATTTAAATATGTCAATGAACATACATACAGACACAATCATGCCATGTATTCAAAATCTCACACAGTAGCCAGGAAAATAAACATAAATATCTAAGCTTCTAGATACACAAAACAGCCCATTATCCCATTTTAAATGAGGAGAAATCAACTTTGCTGCGCGTATTTCATGATTAAGATGGTCAAAAAATGATTTACAATCCTAATAAATTTCTCACTTATAGAACTAAACTGGCCTTATGATTGAGAGCAGTTTGACAGCGAGGTAAATAAAAGACAGATGAGGTCCGTCTTTTCTATCTTTCTATATGAACATATATGCTCAGGGCCGGATTTGTATTTAAAAAGACCCTAGACTGAAATAAAAATGAGATCTTTTGACATTTTTGCAAAATTTCCTTCTACATTTTCCTTTAGGGTATTAGCACTATTCAATTTTAAGGTAAAAGTAAAAACCTCGGATCTAAAGTCAAATTTTTCTCAGTTTATATTTTAAATTTTATAATAACATACATGTATATTTTGTATAATACCTTAAAACCATAAAATAATTGAAATTTTACCAGTATATTACTTATATTTGCACTGTTGCAGTTACTACTATATTTAGATAATAATTTAATAATTTTAAACAGTTTATTTAAATTCTTGAAAGCAAAATTAGATTAATAAAGAAAATATTTTGCAAGTCGACCGAATGTCCTAGCCTTCACTCCATTCAACTTAGTGATAAATACGGTCCTGTAAATGCCCTATAGCTTGTCGTTTATAATATATGTTTCGGTTGCTAGGTTACGGAACTAAGCTGCGAGTTAAACAGTAGCAACATTCTTTTGTCTAATCAGTGTTCATCTATTTGTTAGAATCTTAATGACATGTATATATATTTCTTCTATGAGAAATTATAATTAAGTAGTGTTGAGTTATCTAGTAGGCTACGTCTAATAAGTTGACATTATAAATTACTATTCTAATAGTGAATAATTTAGCTTATTCTTTGTGGAACCAATTAAAAAATATACTTATTAAAAAAAAAAAAACGGTTTTAATGTATGTTTTTGTACCTATGCTGTATTTAAATTAGATATTTTGATACCTGAATTATTTAATAAACTGATGTAGTCACCACATGCAGTATTATTACAGGGGGTCCCGTGATGGAAAGTTGCTGAAATCAGCTGTTATTATCAAATTAATGCAATTATTAGAACACCCAACAAAAAATGCGTTGAATAGAAAAATTATTGCAATTTTTCATGGATATTGTTAAGATTCATTTCTATAACTCTCCTATCTCAAAAAAAAATAACATCAAACAGTGTGACTGATTTAAATAAAATTTGGCTTCCTTAAATCAAAAATTTATAAATTTCATAATATAGTTACTTATTTCTAACCTAGTAACTTGTTGCCATGTTCTGTTTATTTACTATAAATAATATCATTTCTATCTGTTTTCATGATAAAGACGCATGTTCAGTTCGTCGAAACGTTGATTTATTAATAAATATTAATACAGAACTAGAACCTAAAGCCGTTTTTATTTATAATTTTTTTTTATAATTTTTATAAAAGATTTATCAAATATATTTCTTATTAAATGTATTAAACTTACTGTTTTTGTGAGATTAATAGGAAAAAATCAATAGAGATAAAATTAATCAGCCTGAATAATTAAATTATGATTTAAAAATAAAAAAAAAAACATTTTTATAAGAATAAATTAAAAAAAAATATTTCTAATTTTGATCTTGCATTCTACGAGAAAGTTTAAGCATTTTTTCCCCGTCTCTGAAAATATAAAATTTCTCAAAAGTTATTTTCAACCGTTGTCGTCAACCTGAGAAAATGATTAATTCCGCCATTAAAATAAGCCGAGTTATGTGTGTGCGTATGTATTCGTGTTACAACTTACTGATATATTCAGAGAATTTTTACGTAGACGCACCACGGGGTAGAACTTAAATATATATATGAAGTACTTCTTGCGCTGAGCTAGGCTGACTCTCTTATTGTACGTGTGGACGCAATTCAACGTGTTAGACGCATATTTTTCTACCTAACTATGTCTTATGTCAGTGCGTATATTTGTCTGATTGTGAGATTTAAATATTAAACGTATAAGAATTTTTGATGTTAAATCAAGTTATTTTGTTCGTGGGAATACGAACTCGTTTCTCGGCTTTTTATTTGTTTTTTTATTTTTTTTAAAGTCCAAGTGTAACTAGATTTGTTATTTTGTTATTATTTTCACTAATTCATAAAATTTAAATAAATAATGCATTTGGAATATTTACAAGTATTAATCTGAATGAGGCTAGGAGAAATTATTTTATACTTTTTAGTCCGTTTTAAAAACTTGGTATATTAAAAACGTATTTTTTTATTTAATAAATTACTACAAAACTGTAATCTAAAGCCGTTTTATTCTAATTTTATTAAAATCCATAATAAACTTTATTTTTCTGTTAGAAAAATATAAAATCCATATTAAAAAATAGTAAACAAATATATTTCCTCAATTCTTCACTACTAAAAAAAACCATCATTAACCTTTGTGACAAAACCAACCCTGTAACAAACCATAGTCTTGTTTCATCTACTCTTTAACAAACACAAACCAAACCCAAAAAATTCAAAATAACCTCAACGAACATTTAACATCCACCATCATCTACCTTTGCAAACCTTCTCATCTCTGCCGAACAGAAAATCCGAAGCATACAAAGCCAGAGCTGAAACGTAAGAGCATGTACACCGGTGGTGGGTTGGCATGTTATGTCTGGGTACCCTGAAGCGGTTTTCGGTAGCGGTTTATGCTTCTTGCGCGGTCCCGAAACGATCAACCAATTAGTGAGGAATAATGGAGTTGTTTTAGTCGGGGGTTGCCCGTGACAACCGGGTGTATAGCCGGCGGATGGACATGGACCCGCGCCAATGGAACGCGTATCCATCCTCTCGGGCGCGCGGGCTTTTGTCGTTTGCTCAAAACGTTCGCCAACAGTTTAGATTAGGTTTGCATAAGGTTAATTTTTGCTCTGGTAGAAGAGGAAGATGAGAAGCAATATGGTTTATAGTAAGCAAAAGGTTTGCTGTAATGTAGAGAAGGATATTCTTTGAACTATTACATGCAATGCTGGTTACACTGTAAAAAAAGTCTGTGAATTTACATATATTTTCATAGTAAAAATCTCTGTAATGCAAATTTACTAAATTTATTCCGTAAATTTCATAAAACTGTTATAAAATTAAAATACATATTACATAAAATAAAATAGCAGATTTCAATATTTTTTTGTATATTTTCACGAAAGTTTATGAAAATTTGTGCTGCAACAGATAATATTTTGTATTTTTCCATATTAGTTGTGTAGCATTAAAATTATAATTATATTTTATTATAATAGCATTTTACACAGAATAATTTAAGTAATATTACAGATAATATTCAGTAATATTACAACTTCTCTAGAATTACATTTTATGTAAAATTACAAGGCATTTTTGTTAACCTTGGCATTTTATAGTAATATTACTTAAAAAAATTTACAGTGTAGTTCTTGCTGTAAAGTTGGCTAGAAATGAGATATCTAGCTAGAGAATTAAAAAATATAAATAATAAAAATGGAAAATTATGTTTATTATAGAGATGTATTGTGGATTACATGGAATAATATTTATACAACATTAGTATGACTTTCTTTTGATTTTGTTTTAATATAAAAATTTTAGCACAAAATTTAATATTTACTAAGATAAAACTGTTTTAGGTTAAAGTTCTGTATAAATATTTATTTAGAATCGACGTTTCGACGAAACTCAACGCTCGCCTCCATCAGGATAAAAAATACTAATGGCAGTACAGTAAATAGCAATACATAGGTAACATATAAGTAACTAGATCATAAGAATTATAGATTTTTAATAAATGGAAGCCAAATTTTATTTATTTAACTCAGTGCTCCTTCACACTGATTCATGTTATTATTTTCTTTATAATGGAAATTTATTTGTTAGGTATTGTAATTATTTTTGTATTTTCAAATTTTACGTTATAAAGATTTTCTAATGCGTGTTGTGCGATAGTGGATTTATCTGGATGGTTTAGACGTGTTGATCTCTTATGTTCTAATAATCTAGTAGAAACTGGTCTATTTGTTTGTCCTTCATTAACTTTACTGCATTTACATGGAGTTCTATGTATACCTCAATGAGTAAAGAGGAATAATATCTTTTGCACTTTCAACATGCGTTGCAATTTCATGTGCGGAAAATATGCAATTTCAATATTCTTTTTAAATAGAATTCTGTCTATTTTATCGCTAACATTTTCCGCAAAAGGCAAAGAAGCATAAATTAAATAAATTAATTAATTAATTGAATAAGTTAATTATGTTCAACATCTATAGGACTTTTCAGGTGTACTACAAATATTTCACGCACAAAAAATAATAAAATAAATTAAAGTTTTTTTAATAATCATAAAAATAAATTACATGATGCCTTCTTGGTCATCATAAAATCAACATATTAAAACAATTAAATTAAACCAATTATTCTGTATATTCAAACAAAAACAAAAAAAATGGCAGTGATTTTTAAACTTGTCTAGTCACAACTTTACCAAAAATTATCATTCATAACTTCACTAAACATCAGTGTCCATCACCTTAAACCAACTCCCCAATCAAAAACAACCGAAAAACATCGTGTTCTGTTTGTACAAAACAAAAAACAAACAAACAAAAACAAAAAAACAGAAGCCGATCGTATGATACAAGTCGTACATTATACGTTTATCACCGTTTGCATCTATACCCAACCCTCTACGTCCCCACTCTCGCATTATCCCCCGGTGTTATGGGGGCCCCTTGGCCTGGCACAAGACGCTAATAAATATTTTCAAAACGATTCGAGATGACAAATTTGATGCGATCGACAGGACATATACGGTATAAACTGTGTAGGATGCCGTGTTTCTTATCAAAGACAGACGGTCTCTCCCGTACGTCGAGTCATTCATATTCAAAAGGTTTTCGTATGAGGGGAATCTTCTTGTTCTTTTTCGATGGTAAATCATAATGGAATTGATTGCGGAATATCGTAAAAAGGTAGCCGATGCAATCAGTTCCTGATTTGACAGGTTGGTTTATTGCAGAAAGTGGTTGAAAGCTAGATTTATTTCAATTGTTCCTTTTTTTTTTGTAGTTGTTATACTAAAAAGATTGTCATATTTGTTCAAGATCATGTTATGATGATGATCTGATGCATAGATTAAGCGGACATTTAAATATTTGTTAAAAATCTTAGTTTAATCGCAGAAAAACATTACTTTAATATGTTCAAAATTTACTGTAATTTTAACACGTGGTTTAGTTATTAATAGTCAATAATATAATTGGAGAAATGTGTAATAAATATGATAAATAATAAAAGTTTTACCTTTTAGAAAAGATATGGTACCATTTTCGAAATATGAATCTTTCAACATACCTGTAACAAAAGAAACAAAAAAAAATTATTAAAATTAAATTAAATAATTAAAATACACATTTTAAAAAAAAATATTGACAATTTATTTTAAACACAAGTTTAGTTTAATGTCAAAATATTTAAATTTTTAATTTATATCAAGTTTTCCTTCTTAGATATCAAATTTAAAAATACGTTTCTTTGTAAAAAAAGATATATAAAACCGGTTGCAAAAACACTGTAAGTTAATGATTTCTTTAATTTGTCTACTGACAATCTATGAGGTGTTAAAAAAACACTAAACCTTTATTCAAATTAACAACAGTTTACGTAACTGGCCTTTAAACTAACTCAACCACTTCATTTTGTATTTAAATTAATAAAAATAGATTATTTTCTAAAAAAAAATTGTTAATATGGAAAACAAAATGTTAACTAACCAATCAATTAGTGTAGTTAATCTTCGTTCAAGTTAACAATATTTTACGTAACTGCCCTTTTAAAATAATTCAACAACTGTATTTAAATTTAATAAAAATGAATTATTTTCTAAAAAAAAATAAAGAATGCCAACTGATCAACCAATGAGACGTTATGAAGATAGTTGACAATATTGTGTAGTTAACCTTTGTTCAAGTTAACAACGTTTTATGTAACTTGCCCTAAAGCTAACTCAACTATTGGATCTTGTATTTAAGTTAATACATACTAGTAAAAAATATATAAAAATAGACTCTCAATGAATACAGAAATCAGTAACACGCCATCAGTTCTTTTCAGTGATATCAAAATCAGACAACCCAGACGACTAACGCTAGCATGTCATAAAATACTAATAAATGGTAATTATATTCCAGTATACCACGCTAATGCTATACGTACGAATAAACGTAAAACACAAGCGTCACACACACACAGTAAAGGAAAAATATCGGTAGGTACGATAGAAAATTATTCATAATAATTCATCGTGTAACAAGAGGCACCCGGTATGTTTACAATGTTTATCGTATTGTTAGATATATAATTGCATTTACCGCACAACATCGATACTGTACAACAGTGGCTCTCAACCTTTATCTAATAGTAACACTTCTAAATCGCTCATTTTATAACATAGTCAAAAATCTTTCAGAACTCATTATATAAAATAGAACTGCTTTAGATTCAAGTTCTGTACTAAAATTTATTTATAATCCACGTATAATAAATGTCTAATGAACGTTTGGTTAAAAAGATTTATTTGAATGATTTTGATGGTATACGTTTGCGTGGACGTACGATTAGTAGTTGGAGTGGTATGATTGAGAGTGTTTTGCGTGAGCGAAAGTTTCCAAGTAGTAGGAATAAAAGAGCATGTATGAGAGAAATTATGAATGTGGATAAAGCGAGAGTTGCTTGTTTGGATAGGAATGTTTGGAGGAGACTGATTACGGAATGATGAAAAGAGTTAGTGCCACATCCTGTTGGGTACATGGCGTGATTTTGTATGTTTCGACAAAACTCAATGTTGTCTTGATTATAAATAAATTTTAATACAGAACTTGAACCTATAGCAGTTTTATTTTTTGCTAATTTTTGTTTTCTTGCTAACATTTTTCTTATGGCACACTACTTCAGTTTTAACATTTTTTAACTGTACAGTTTTAACTGTGCATTATTAACTTTGTAGTAAAATCGTAGCGAAATGGCTCAGTTCTGCCCATACACTGTACAAATTTACTCAGTTTAGTGCGCAGTTAAATCGTAGCAGGCATTCAAAAAGCTACAAAAATTCTCTAGTCTACGACATATTTTACTAAATAATTACATATTAATCACAAATTAATGGTATTGCATCGATGCAAAATGTTAAATAAAATGAAACAATCACACACATGCTTTATTTCAACTGCAGAATTATAGTTTGCAAAATTTAAAATTATTTAAATTAAAAAAATTAATATACCATGCGTTCTTAACACGGACTAAAAAGTATAAAATAATGTGTCCTAGCCCCATACAGATTTATAACCCCATACGGAAAAACGTGGGGCAACGACAGCTACTTCCTATACTCCTATTGCATGCGACCCACTTTTTTCTGTATCAAACCGAAATAAACCGATTTTTTTTTCGGTTTAGTTCCGATTTTCGTTCCAGCAAAAATAATGGTTTTCGGTTCAGTTCCTGTTCGAAGCCCCGATATATTTCGAGGCAGCCCGATTGAGAATCACTGGTGTAGAGCGACAAAAAAAATATTGTTCCTCTATCATGTAAAATGTTCCAGCAGTATCTTTCATCAAACAATTACTTATAATTTACACGGGTTTTTGTTTGGCATGATACAGTAATTTACCCGTAATTTTTTCGATGTTGTTCAAAATAATAAATTCTAGATTTTTATTTTTGGAATTTTCTGCTGCTTATTTATTTATTAAACTAACAACTATTTTCATTTCATAACGAGATACAATATGTAAATAAAAATGTAACAGAGATATATTGGTTCGTATTCTCACCTCACTTTTTTGCTTCTATTTTTTTATCGTAAATGGATAGTTTTTCTATTTCTGATATTTTTTATTATATCTGACATTTTTTATTATATCTGACATTATAAAATTTAAATAAACTATTTAAAAGCACTTTGTAAGTAGTTTTGAATAAATATCAGATTTATGATACCTCTCTGATACATACTGAGAAAATTTTTGTTTTAGATCCAAGGTTTTTAATTTGTTTATTTCAAAAATAAACGTGTTTTCAAACTGCAAATTTATGTTTTTCTAATAAAATAAAAATTTTAATAGGAAAAAAAAAATAACAGTAAGTAACAGTATTACTATTTTTTTAAAAGATTGGTAAAAAATTATTTACTATTTAATTTAAATCGACGTTTCGACGAAACTTATCGTCCGTCTTCATCAGAATAAATAAATTTTCATTTATGCTGATGAAGATGAACGTTGAGTTTTGTCGAAACGTCGACTTTTAATAAATATTAATACAGAACTTTATCTAAAGCAGTTTTATTTTAAATATTAACTAATTTCTACAAAGCTTTGAAAATAATTCTACTGTTATTTACTATTGCTATTTTTTCTATTAATTTTTTAATTTCATTAGAAAAACATAGTTTAGAGTTTGAAAACAGATTTATTTTTGAATTAAAAGTTTAAACCTCGGATCTGAAGCAGTGCACTTTCCACATATTCACATATATTCTTACCAAACGTTCATTGGACATAAATAAAATATAATATTCATAAATTAAAATTTTGAATTATAGCAATAGCGTAATTATAAAAATAATTTGATAAAACAAATAAATTTACCTCTGACACTGTGTACATCGAAATTATAATGTAGTCGAAAAAGTCAATTGCAAAATACATTATTTATATTCTCTCAATAGATAACAAATTAAAATGTGAAATGAGCAAAGTCCAATTAGGCAACACAAGCTCTTAAGAAATAAATAAAAATAATAAAAAAAAAACGAACAAATTATATCCATTAGCGAATTAAACAATAAAACACATTAATACATTTACATTAAATGAAATCCGCATGCGACGAACGCCGACTAAAAAAATATGTTTAAATTATGGTAATGAATTGAAATAGTTACAAAATGAACCAGGTTAAAATATTCGAAGCCTGCAAAACAATAAATTTATTTTAGCAATTCCCATAATTTTCAATTTCGTAATGTTTCGGCGCTGGCTTGCGCCGTTGAATACTGACTGCTATTATATATATATATATATATATATATATATATATATATATTTATATATATATATATATATATATATATATATATATATATATATGTATATAAAATAAAATATAAATTTTAACGTATGCACGGTGTTTTACTGTTTGAATAAACGAAGAATAAATTCGTTTCATCGCTCTGATATATTTGTGTTGTTATTTTGATCCAATAAATTTACTGTTGGTTTTACATTTTGTTTCGAGAAGTTATGTTTATGTATGTAAATTGCACGCGTAAATATATTTTGAGAAAATTTAATGATTTTTCAGAAAAACCCAAGAACCTATTGCAAGACCTATCAATATTAACAGCAGATTGATAAGAGAAGCAAACAGTGTGAAGGCATTGAGATAAATAAAATTCGGATTCCATTAATTAAAAATCTATAAAATTTTATGATCTAGTAACTTATTTGTTACCTAGTAACTTGTTTCTATGATCTGTTATTTGCTGTAATGTTATTTGAATCAGTTTATCCTGATGAAAACAAATGACATATACCTAGTAACTTGTTTCTATGTTCTGTTTATTTACTGTAAATGTCATTTGTATCATTTTCCTGATAAAGATGTAGATTCAATATGTCGAAACGACGGTTATTAATAAATATTAATACAGAACTACAACCTAATGTCGTTTTATTTTAAATTATAAACAGCTAAATGTCAAATACTAAATTACCAATTTATATTTATATCAATCTAAACATAGTACAAACAAGAATTATATATCTGATTAATTTTTTATCATTTAGATTTCATCTCAAATAAACAAACAGACAATTAGTGTGTTAAATACATCTTATAAACAAACCAGTTCAAAAAAAAAAACGAAACACAATTAATTTAAATCCGACCGTATCACTGCGAAAAATCTCAATTCGAAATTAAAACGATTCCATCTTAATCCAATTTTGAATCTCAAACTCTCGAAGTGACGAATATTATCTCAGTTCTGTCGATAGGTTAGGCGGTACTGCGCTAACGAATCAAGTGCGTGGTAGTTTGTAGTACTTTACTTTTGATTTTTTGTTGCGACTTAAAGATCAGATTTAAGGTATACATATATATATATATATATATATATATATATATATATATATATATATATATCGTATAAAGAAGTAAGAAAGACGAAGCTCATTATAATATCAGATAGCCAAAGCCTGGTATCATTGTCTCCATTCACTTTTGTCTTGTATTCTGATAGTTGCGCGTTGAAGTTTTCTCGATCCTGATTCGGTTTATAATCGGATCGGATTGATCTGGAACCACACACGTTGATTTTAGTGCGGGGATTTTATTTCTAGCAAGCGGCACGTGGTTGATATCTTCGGAGATTTAATCACAAAAAAATTTTGGCTGATGTTTATAATATTTTGGATACACGACATGGCTTAATGAACAATAACTCAATTCTTAATTTATTTTAATGATAATTACGTTCAATCCTTTGTACACGGTTTTCGTTTTAAATTTGCTGTACATACGTGTTATATTTGTTACAATTTTTTAATTATTAATGATTCTTTTATTTAATAATAATTTATGATTTTAATAATTTTCATCACGTTTTTATTAACTTACTTTCTTTCTTGTCACAAATTTTGCAATTAATTTTAAACTAACTTCCCGAAGAACTAGAGACTTGAAACTTAAGGGGAGGTAACACTTTGAAAATTTGAAAAAATCGATTTTTTTTTTACTTAAATGTGTTTTTTGAACCCTTTAGAACCAGGTTTTAAAGTATGGAAGCGTAAATCGCAATAATAAATGTGCAACAAAGCATTTTATCGAGAGCGCTCAGCAGCGCTCTGCTTGAAACTTGAAACTTTAAACGCGTTTTTCTAGAAACCATGTTTTTAAACTGCGTTGACAGCATACAAGTCGCAATTTTTGTCCGATTAAGTTGGAATTTGGGGAAAATGTTGCCAAAACTTCAACTTAGGGATCAACTGGTCATTTTTTTGATATGTAGTTTTTTTCGATTTTAGCGACCCAAAAAAGGACGAAATTTTTTTACGATTTTCAAACTTTTTTTTTTCAAATCAGTATAACTTGGCAAAAAATGTATTTTTTTGAAATCCGGCCAGTTGATCCCTAAGTTACAATCTACTTTACATTTTAAAAACAAGAAAATTGATTTCAAATGGGAATTGAGCGCTCCAGCCTGTCAACGCAGCAGCAGTCTTTTTGGGACATGGTCTTGGTTCGGAGGTTGTAGCGGTCGCAATTGGTTACAAAAAGGCTTCGAACTATTTGAAAATATAGAGGAATATGTGCCAAATACAATGTAAAAAAAAGTAGTAATTTATTTACATTCCTGTGCCCAAAATTAATTCGTGAAAATAGCCTTTTTTTTTAGTCTTCAAAGTGTTACCTCCCCTTAAACTAGCTCAGAACTGGATAACAATGCAATATTAACTAATTAATTAATTAATAATATTAGAAATATTAAATTATAGTTCATTAATTAAACAAAACTAAAAGACAGAAAATAATTATTTAATATACCATGTTTTTGACACGGACTAAAAAGTATAAAATAATTACTCCTAGCCTTATACAGATTTATAACTCCATAGAGAAAAACGCGGGGCGCATGCAATAGATAATAGTAAGGAGTGTAGGGAGTAGTTGTCGTTGCCCCCCATATATCTGTATATGATTATAAATTTACATAGGACTAAGAGAAATTATTTTATACTTTTTAGTTCGTTTCAAAAATGTGGTACATTAAATTTTTATTTATTTTTATTAAATAATTATTCTGTATAAAATTACTTAAACAAATAAATGTAGTAGCAACAACAGATTCTATTGTGAATAAATATCCCATCTTATTTTATCTGTGTATCAAATGTAAACAAATCTTAATAGCATTTCCAAACACAAACGATTACACGGCATTTCGACAAACACAAAATTGAAAAACATAATTTTTCGTCGTTTATCAGGCCGAAATATCTACACGTATAATCTTAATTAAAAATTAAATTTCATCCTTTTTAAACAAACGAACAATTAGGTAGTGAAACATATCTATATGTATACACACAAGAGAATCGTGATAACTTTTCGAATGAATAAAGACGGATTGAATGCAAATACAGGTAGTTGGCAAAGAGAGGAAAAGAGATAGATGCATCCAGTAGGAGGAGATTTAGTTGGAATAGGACAACTATATTTCATGTTGGCTTTTTATCGAATGTAATGAGATAGGCCTTTTTAACGTTTCTAACTGGCAACCTCGATCAGAAGCGAGATGCTATAGCGCGCTTTTTTCCCAATGCCTGACAAATAAAAGATGATATATTTGATTGCTAGCTCTTACTAAAGTTTGTTTCGAAATTTTTGTTATCAATTTTTTTATTTTATGTAAAATATTCGGGAAACTTACATTATAATTAGTGATGGGTAAATCGAATGATTTTAAGTAAGGAGATGAGAAAAAATACATTACTTGTATATACTATAATAAGTGTAAATATATCGCATTTAAAAATGAATACATAAATAACTATAAAAAAAAAAAAAAAACTCGCTGCCATATTGAATTTCGGTGCAAGAAAATCTCTGTGAAATTGATATAAAAATGATGAAAATACTTTTTCTACATCAATTCCGCAATAAAATTTCATTACGCATCGTTTAGGGGGTAAAATTTGCTACAATTTAATATGCAACAGCATAACATTCGCGAATTTTTACCGCATGAAATCGCAATTTGAATTTTAAACGGCGATAGCCTGGTGTATGTTTCAATAATTTAAGTTAAAGTTAAATAAGACTAAAATGAAGAAAATAATTATTTAAATAATAAAAAAAAACTAATATACCACGTTTTTATCACAGACAAAAAAGTATAAAATAATTTCTCTTAACTATCGTTGCCCCACGTTTTTCTGTATGGGGGGTTATAAATCTGTATGGGGCTAGGAGAAATTATTTTATACTTTTTAGTTCGTGGTAAAAGCGTGGTATATTAATTTTATTCTTATTTAAATAATAATTTAATTGCATTTCAAAATCTCCCAATAATTTAGAAAACAGCACTAGCACTAGAATCCAAATACTAAATACCTTCTCTCCAGCTATGCATTCGGTTTCCAATGGGCCAGAACTTGAGGTATCCCCGTGAGTGATATATACAGAAGCCTCAGTAACGCCCTAAAAACATCTACGTGATAAACGGCCCCTCCGGATGATTATTTTCCCCGGACAAACCAGCGGGTCGAACGTGTTTAACTCGCGCGCGCGAGACCGGCTCTCTCGCGGATATCACAATACCCACTACTCTCTTTCTGTTATGATCGCGCTGGTATCGTCGCTATAAATTAACCAATTCATAATTGGTTTTCAACATTGTAATTAAACGTCGTACAGCACCGATACCTGATTTATCTTAGTAGGCCGCGGTAGGCCCCCTTTGCTAACTATACGGATTTTTATTTCGTTTTTGCTTTCTTTTTATTTTGATGATGTTGGTTAAACCAAACAAAGTTAATGATGTGATATAAGATAGATTAAGTATTTGATTGTAAAATTAGTGCATAAGTTTCATTGATATGAATAATTTTAGTAAGTGAGATACTGCTGAGCTATTTCTAGTTGGATAATATTTATCAATTGATAAATAAATCTTTAAATTTAAAGAACTTCAAGTAAATTTCAATTCTGGTCAATACTTAAATACTTTTAAATTTAAATGGCCATCGGAAGTGCTTTAACTGCTAAATTCGAGGTTAGATACGTTTTGTTGACAGAGTTAGTGTAAAAAAATATCCATGTAAAATAAATAATAATAGAGTTAAAAAAATCTTTCAAAGCTCATTATATTAAAATAGAAAAAAGCTTCTGTATGTATTTTATTTAAAAAATCATCATGAGGAAAAAATATGCAACTGATGATGATGTACGTATAGTATATCGAAAATATATACTAAACTTGATCTGAAAGATTTTTTATTTTAATATAAATAATATGATTTAATGATGTGACAACTAAAAATTTAATGATTTATATAATGTTTTGCTGTTGTAATGTATCACACATATGTTTTATAATGTTGCTGTTAAATATAATTATTTATTAGATACTGTTTAAGGTTGTAGTGATATTAATAAACTAAATATTCCTGACCTGAGCGTCATTAATTTTTCTCCAACAATATTATTAAATTTCACAATATTCTTATTTACGTAATAAGTAAGTAATAAATCAAAAACATTATTGTATATTTGAAGCACTTCATTTAGATTTAAACAAATAAATAAAAAAAATTTAAGACCAGAATCAAGGCACAGCCATATCATTTGCACAAATAAATTATCGTCTCAGCTAAAATCTTTTAACATCTCTTACCAAACAGATATACGAAAATAATTAATATCTGATTATAGGTTCGATTACCGCGGTTAACTGTTGTCTAAATTATTAATTGCCGTTTGTGTAATCATGTTCTTGTACGATATCATATACACTAACAATATATCGGATTCTAGTAATTAAAATATGGTAGTACTTCTCTGTGGCGAGATATATTCTCTTGTTTTTTTTTTATTATTATTATTTCTACCGTGTTCAGTTTGGGTGTCCGAAGCGAAAGATTTACGACTCTATCGTAATTTACCGAAAGTCTCTCTCTACCCGAAGTCTACCGGTTTGTTCATTACATCGGATTCTGCATTACTCATTTACATTTTATCGAATGGATTAGCGGGTGCAGTGGTGGCGCCAGTGGGATTTTTTTTTTGCTTCATTTGTTTCGTTCAATTTTATTGCATGTTCTGGAAGGCTCCATTCAAAGATCTGTGTTGGCTATACGGTGAATACAAATAATGTTGAGATTTTGTACAGTGCTAATAAATGGAAGCATTTATAGCTGAAGTTAGTACAGTAGAACTTGTATAAACTGGAAAAATGAGATTATTGAAACTGAATTTACAATACAACAGAAAAAGTAGAAAGAATAGTAGTAGCGGCATTTGACGAAATAGAAATAACTAAATTATAGAATAGTCCAATGTACACACAGTGTAGCAAGTGCATTTTATTTCTTACTGACAGATTTTAGCAGCGGTTTTAATTGTTCAATAACAAACTGTATGAAAGTATATTTAAATCTATATTTATCTTAAATACTTTATTTAAACTTATTGAGAATAATAAACAAACTTGAGAATTAATATAACCAATGATTACTTCAATTTCAATCTAAACTACAACTACAATTTCGTCTAAGAGATAAACATGCATCGCCATATGTACACACGTATGCATTCAACTACAACTTCAATTTAAATTTCGCTTAACTTAAAAAATAACTAACTTTTATCTTTTATAGTTTAGCCGAAATTGACGGAAAATTTACTTTTTTCTATGTTCAAAAAAACTATAATAATTTAATAAAATAAATAATAATGTAATAGGATAAAATTCTGTTAATTATTTATATAAAAACGACGTTTCGACCAAAGCTAAACGCTCGTTTTTATCAGGTCAAAATTTATCAATAAATAAATAAATTTATAAATTTTGATCTGATGAGGACGAGCGTTTATAGCTTTCGTCGAAACGTCGTTTTTACATAAATAATTAACAAAATTTTATCCTAAAACAGTTTTTATATTAAAGTATTAAAATATATACACTATTAATTAATAAAATTTTATTAGTAACAACCCTCGCCTCTGCTGTAGTTTTTTTTTTACAAAGAATTACTGCACAGTAAGCCCTTAATTAATTCTTTTAATTAACCCATGTCAAACATAATAAATAGTATCTTTACAAATTTACCATTAGTTTTTTAATCACTAATTGTGAAATAAACAGGGCAAAATAGAACAAAATAAATTTGTCTAGTTTAGCTATTTTCTTTTTTATTTGCCTACGGTGATAAAATAATTAGATATTATGTTATTTTATTCTTTATATATTTATTATTACTATAGTCTACACTGTAAAAATTAGATCTTAATTTTATTTAATAATACATTAGTTTCAACAGTAAAAATAACAATATTTTGTAATGTTACTGTGATAGTAAAACAACAAAACATGTAAAATTACACATTTTTATTAATAATTTAAAAACCTGAAAATTTAATATTTTAAATATTAGTACAAGATATAGTTCGATTTTTATATGACGACAATATAGTTCGTTACAATGGTTTGGACAATTGGTTAAAAAAATGTATATGATTGATTTTGAAGTTATACGTTTGCCTGGACGTCCGATGAGTAGTTGGATTGATATGATAAACATCTGTGGTAACACGAATAGAAGAGCATGTATGAGAGGAATTATAAATGTGGATGAAGCTAAAGTTGCTTGTCTGAATAGAGACGTTTGGAGGAAATTAATTTCGAGATTGTGGAAAGAGTTTGCGTCACATCCTTTTGGATATTTGGATATATGGCGTGATTGTGTATGTATGTATGTATGTATGTAAATTAATTCTGTTTACATTCGACTACATCGACTACATAGATATTTCGAAAATAATTTGGAATAACATATTCTGAAAATTCTGAAAAAATATTTTAAATTAATTCGCAATTTGTACATTCCCTACAGCAGTCAAATTACAAATCTAGATACCGAACAAAATAAAAACCACTCGTAATAAATTCACCTTCATTTGTTTTTTAATTTACATAATAAAATTCACCGCTGAGCATTTGTTTTCCAAGTAGCATTTTTCTGTTGATTCCAATTCAGTCCCAACAAAAGCGCAACATTTTAACTTTCAACCAGCTCGCAGGTAAATACAAAAATAAAACACATCTACAAAAACAGAAAAAAAAAACAAAAGGAAGATCGCCAATTTAATTAAAAGGTTAACTAAGTTCCTCTGGTAATGTCTGTCACAACATATATACTGATTGTGAAGTATAAAAGATATGTTAATAGCGAACCAAGCTATATCTTTAAAACTCGGAGCTAATTGTATACAAATCAATGGTGGACTTAAAGAGTTTTAAGATGCCGCAGATAACCGCACACATACGCACAGATTTCGGACTGGACTTTTTACTGTTTCGTATTTATATATAGAGTCAAATGTCCTGTTGCTCTCTTGGTCAAATACGACTCGGTGATCTTAATCGGTTTTTGAGACAGGTATAAGTTCGTTCTGAACCACCCGAAATTGGTTTGTTATATCAGCAAATAGAGATTTGAATCAAAGTAGTGTATTTGATACGTGTATCAGTGGCGTACGTTATTGCTATTTATTTATATTTTGCATTAAGATATTGCAATTAAATTCAAATAAATCCAAAGATATGTTCCTATCTTTGTCATCTTTAAATATTACTAATAATAATAATATTAAAATCACAATAAATAATGAAATAAAATATCTAGGTGTGATTATTGACAATAAATTAAAATTTGAAAGTTATGTTCAATATATTTGTAAAAAAAATTGCTAAGAAAATTAGTTATTTATCAAGTATTTCCTCACAGTTAACGCTTGTTATATATAATACTATTATTTTACCAAAGTTTACTTACTGCTCTACAATTTTTGAAAAAAATTTCAAAATCGTGCTATGAGAGTAATTTTGAAGTGTGGTAGACAGACAAGCATTTAACCATATACTAGAAATATTGGAATGGTTAAATATTAAAAAATTTGTCAATTACAATATACGTATTTTTATTCATAAAATGTTAACAAATAAATTGTCAGAATATTTAGCAATCAATAAAAATATGTGTACGAGATACATAATTATTATACTCTAAAATTAATAAGGCTTCGACAAGTCGATCGTCCTTTGAAATGTAGTTATTTCTGATGCATCTTGTACATGTTGTACTCATAGAATTTTTTTTTAAATATACTGTTATATGGAAGTGTTAACAACTATAGTAGCGATCAATAAAAATATCGTTAAATAAATTCTCTATATACAGGTAGCGATAAGGTAGCCGTTAAAATTCTTGCTTTATAATGAACACGCGTAAATTTATTATTATTATTGCAAATTGTTTGCAAGTTTTATTATTGTATATATTTTATTTGTAGGTAAGTACAATTCGGTCATAATATATCTACTTCAGCAACTACTAAACGTAAACATATAATATAGTATTGCTGTGAAACGAAATAAACTATAATATAAATATATATACATAATTATTTTAACAAACGTAGTAAAATATGCACATATGTTTCCCTCTAATAATATTGAAAATTAAATGTTCTTTTTACAATAAATACTAATAATAAATAGTGTATATTATTTGCCTAAAAAGTTTCAAAACTAAACTTTCTATCTGGCTTTTGCTCATTCTAATCTTCTAAGAAAGTCTCCCATTTATCATATATGTCACTAATTTAATAAAAATTAACTATAGATATTTTTTCACGTTCTCTTCGTATTTTTATTAATCATTTACTCATTGTACCCACATCTTTGTTTATGAAAAAGTTCTTTTATTTTTTGCTTTAAAATAAATTTTTACTTCTACTTCTTATCAAATATAAATAGTATTACTATTTCTGATATATTTTCTTATATCTGATATTATAAAATTCAAATAAACTAATTAAAATTGCTTAATAAGTAATTATTTTAAGTAAATGTCAAAAGTATTTTTGCGTAATTTAATTGGGTTGTTGCCTGTTTAGTGTAATTAAATAAACAAATTGTTGTACTATCAAAAAATTAATTTACAATAAAACTTAGGACCTTCAAATTTAATTTAATTAAAATTAATACTGAAAACTGGCGTAGTCACCAGTGATCTATTGGGCGAAGCATTCGACTGGAGATCGAGAGATGTGAGTTCGATTCCTGTCAGATGGCGTAATCTTCATTCAATATTTCGACTTTAAAAGGTACTAAATATAAACTTGTAATATTAATAATATTTAATAGATTCACTAAATCATATTTATCATCATATATCTTAAAATTTAAATAGTTTATGAATCTAAGACAATAAAATTACTGTATCTTATAGTATCTTACAGTATCTTCGAATTTTACTGTAATAATTGCAAGAGCTATCAATATTAACAGTAGATTGATAAGACAAGTAATAGAAATTTATAAATAAAAAGATAACATCAAATCAGTGTGACTAGTAACTGATTTAAATAAAGTTTTTCTTCCTTTAAAATAATTTATAAATTTTATGATCTAGTTACTAATTTTGTTACATCTAGTAACTTGTTTCTATGTTCTGTTTATTTACTGTTAATGTCATTTGTATCATTTTTCCTGATGAAGACGTACGTTGAGTTCGTTAATAAACTACAACCTAAACTCGTTTTCTTTCATATAATAAGTTTTGAAATATTTTTACTACGTTAAAAACATAAATTTTAAAAAAAATTTAATTTATATAAGTGACTGTTTGCTTGCATGTATAAAATATAAAACACTTGTGATCCATACTGCATGTTAATCAGTCTAAGAACTTGTGGAATATACCTTATATATTTATTTATATTGTTTATTTCTATCCATAAAGTTCTAATTTCACGCACTGAAATTCAACTTAAAATAATCGGATTTTATTTTTGTTTAAATTTGTTACACATTGTTAGCAGTATATAATATGAACGGGCGTTTACAATTAGCATTTCGAATCTTTGTTTTAACTTATATTCGTTAAATGTTGTATTTACTATTTTGTTTTTATGTAATTTACAATATTTTATAATCGAGTTAACGTGTAAATATTACATTTATTTCATGTTTTGTAATAAACCTGCTTTGCTATAAAAAAACAGTGTTTTTAACATTTTCAAAAAAATAAATAAAAAATATGTAAAAATCTATTTTACAATTTCCTGATAAATCTAAACTTATTAGTTTGTAATTGTGTGCAATGTAAGCTCATTTACTCGTCAGTTAAGATTTTGTACTCGTATCTTTTATCTTAGGTCTTCCATGTCATTATATTAAAATAAAACGGCTTTAGGTTGTAGTTCTTATTAATATTTATTAATAAACGACGTACTCAACGTACACCTTCAACAGAAAACAAGATACAAATAACATTTACAGTAAATAAACAAAACGTAGAAACAAGTTACTAGGTAACAAAATAAGTAACTATAAATCATAAAATTTATAAAATATTAATTAAGAGAAACCAAATTTTATTTCGGAACAAATTTCACATATGTTTTGATAATGTCAAATTTAAAAATACATAATTTTGTCTAACAGTTGTAAAACAGTATATTTGTTATATGATTTGGGAAAATTTATGTTTTTTTTTGTCGAATATGCAGTATCTGACAAATCTGGCATTTCTTGCACTTCCTTGCATATTTTCAATAATCAAATTCAAATTCAAGTGAAAATAAACAATCAAACTATCAATTAATCTCATAAATTTCAATATAAACGTCGGAGATTTGAGATTAAATACACTTGACCGTGTGTTAGCGCTGCCACCAGAGATATATAATTACTAACTACTACATAATAATGTTACATTACTGTACTAGTAACACAATTACCGCTTTTTACATAGACAAGATAGTAACATAATATCAATATTTTAATACGCTTAAAGAAAAAAATAATTAACATAGTAAAAAATCTTTCAGAACTCATTATATTAAAATAAAACAGCTTTAAGATATAGTTTCTGTATTGATATTTATTAATAATCAACGTTGATTATTATTAATAAACGTCAATTTTTAATAAAGCCGTTATATATTAAATGAATAATTATTTATCAATACAAAATTTGATTATTATCATATCATATAAAGTATTCAATTATCCCTCATATTTATTCAATTCAAATGTGTCCGAAATGTAAAGTCACAAATCCAATTGCGTGTAGATGTCGCAGCGTCCGTTTGACAAACTAATTGTTTCATACCGGACGTTGGTAAAGATTCTCAAAATCAAAAAGGAAACAGTTTGAAAAACGTCTAGTTAACGAAACGGGTATAATATACCCGTACGAAATGGGAGAGGCAGCACAGGCCGGTGCAGGGGAAACCCGGTAATGGTAATTTTTCAATTATATGAAAATGAAGCGAGGAAAATGTCAGCGCATGGTATAATCTAAAACCAAGGGGGTACATAAATCAAGCGGCCACTTTAACAAAGGTGACGGAATTGCTAAAAAGCTTTCATAATCACGACTGTATATCTAATGAGTTATGGAAACTTACTCGCGCGAGTAAATGCGGTTGGAAAAATACATAATATTTACACTGTTGTCGATATGTTACACAATTGTGTAAAACAGAATTCTTGAATTATCAATATTTAACATAAAATATTAGTATTGTACTGGAAAGCTATTTTATTAACATACACTGAGAAAAATAGATATTTAACAAATTGGATAATAATAAGTAGATATTTATTTGAAATATACGAGTATGTTTACTGTATTCACAAATTTATACATTTTTAAAATCTACTCACATATATATTTTAATAGTATATTAAGAATTAACACTGTAATACTATATACAAATTGATGGTATTAAATTTTTGTTTTTATTATATTTATAGTTAATTTTTCAATATACTTATTTTGTTATTTTTAATATCTTGTGTTTGTGTCACCTTTTTAAATATAAATAGCGGTAAAGTAATTATCCATTTTTCTCAGTGTAGTAAAAAAATCTTTATACATACAAGCAAATAGTCACTTATTTAAATTTGAAATATTATTATTTTTGAAACTTATGTTTTTAATATAGTAAAAATCTTTATAGATTTATGTTGTAGTTTTGCATTAATATTTATTAATAATCTACTCAAAGTAGGACTCAACTCATTATGAAAAATAATACAAACGACATTTACAGTAAATAAACAGAACAAACAAGT
Organism: Clivina fossor; assembly: GCA_963966155.1. Taxonomy (NCBI): domain Eukaryota; kingdom Metazoa; phylum Arthropoda; class Insecta; order Coleoptera; family Carabidae; genus Clivina; species Clivina fossor. The sequence continues at coordinate 9,011,369 of OZ014566.1, forward strand.
TACTAGACGTAACAAATTAAGTAACTAGATTATAAAATTTAATAATTGATTAATTAAAAGAAGCCAAATTTTATTTAAATCAGTTACTAGTCACACTGATCGATGTTATCTATTTCTTTATAAATTTCTATTACTTATCAAGCTACTGTCAATATTGATGGTTCTTGCAATTATTACAGTAAAATTCGAAGATACTGTAAGATACTGTAATTGTGTTGTCTTAGATTCATTTTATTAAAATAAAACTGCCACAGGTTAAAGTTCTATATACATATAATAATTCTGTACTGTCATTTGTATCATTTTTTCCCGATGAAGATGTACGTTAAGTACGTCGAAACATCGATTATTAATCAATATTAATACAGAACTACAACCCAAAGCCGGTTTATTTTAATATAAGTTAAGATTTCTTACTGTGTTAAAATAAAAAACCTTTTAAAATTACTTGCATTGTCAATGGTGCGGATCGTTAGTCCACAACAAGAAACCTACAGCTTATAGTGGGTTCCGGACCACTCATATCCAGCCGATATCAGTTCAGTAATACAAAGTTTTACTACCAGAAATTATAGCAACACTCATTAACAATCGAACGATATGTTTTAATAATTCCACTGAAAATTGCATATTGAATTTATAAAAACAAAATTAAAAATCGTAAATTTCAGTTGTGACTGACGTCAACAGATGTCACGAAAAAGCATGAAAAATAAAAATTTCACTGCAATATGTTAGTAATGTAGATAGGGATAAAACAATAGCTGACAAATACGATCCGATAACAAATCATGTATTTTTAATTAAAAAAAAAAGCAAACAAACAAACTATTAAATAATTCAATATTGTCATTATATGTTTTTACAATAAATTATGTAAAAATAAAATTTGCCATAAACGATAGATGATAATACAAAGCAATAAATTTTTAATATTTTTGTCTGTGAGAATTATTTTATAGAGTCAATTAAAAAAATTAAATAATTTATAATATTTTATTATTTTATAATAATAGATATGAATCTTTTTCTATATACATATAAATATTGTATTATGCAGTTTTAATATTCTAAAATATTTACACTTATACATTTGAAGTGAAACAAGTTATTTTTTGCTTTAAAACGTACTATTATTTATCGAGTTTTTAATTAGAAAAATTATTTTTATCCGATCGTCATATCGCATATGATAAGGGAGGCATTATAATCATACCAAATATGACATATCGAGATTTTTACACAAAATATCCTCAGTGCTTAGTGATTTAGAATGCATGGCAAAAAGTCTGCGATGAGAATAGATTTGAACGTTTTCTTCTATTTACACAAACATTATTTTCCTCCAAATATTCCTATTCAGACAAGCAACTTTTGTTTCATCTACATTTAATGATGCCTCTCATACATGTTTTTTTGTATTCTTCTATCAAAAATAATGTAAAATATTTTTATTTTAGTTACATTTAAGTAAAAATATGTGCGTATTTTCTTCTACGAAGTTAAAAATATTTAACTCCGTAATATTATTTTAGTTTTTACTTCCGGTATAACAAATATACTTATGCTGGTATTATTTTTAACAAATAGAAAAGAAGAAACTAATTCGCGTTTGTAACATCGACTTTTTGGGTGTTTTTCAACATTTTTTTGGGAACTTTTACAACAAATATAGTCAACAACAATTATACCGTTGGAAAGTGTATTTATTTAAGTTTTCAGACGTATTTTTTTGTTTTCAAAAATGTGAAAATTTCACTTAAAAAAATGGCGTCAAAGTGAACAGGTCAAAATTTAGATTTGCCAATGGTGGCAGATAAAACTCGCATTCTACATTTCTGAAACAAAAACAAATTAGATGTTAGTAATTCCAACTTTCGTTGGAACCTACAAAATGTATAATTTTTACATTTATTTTCAAAATGGCAGCCTTCTTAAAAAGAAAGTGTCTAAAATTAACACTTCTTGTTTTTAAAAAATACTACTGAAAACTTCAATAAATACACTTTCCAATGGTATAATCGTTATTTACTGTATTTGTTGTAATAATTCTCAAAAAAAAAATGTTGAAAAACACCTAAAAAAATCGAAGCTACAAATGCGAATACCCCCTTAATGTACGAAATAAAAATGATATATAGTCAATATTCTAATATCCCGTTGTCTTAATGTTAGAAGTAACGGGGCGCCTATGATCCTAGTACAGTGCTTCTGTACAGAGCCTGTGCGCATTTATGCCGATGTTATTTAGTTTGTGTGTCCGTGTGCAGTGCGGTAGGCTTGCCGTTTTAATTAGTAGGTGCACGTCCAGCACTAATTGTAAATTTAATTAAAAACCGTTTCGAACGCTTATCAGATCGGCCAGAGAGAAAGAGAAAGAGAGAGAGATAGAGATAGCAGACTTACGTGTACATGTACATATATATATAACCGTCGTTAGACGTGCGGTTACCATGTGCCACCAATATGCAGAAGACAACTTTAACCAATGCGGAATAGCGATATCTACCTACACGAATGAACTAATTTATTGTTCAATAGTTATTGAGATGTTATTTATAACGATATAATGTTATAGAGTTATCACTAAGCAGAAATTTTTATTTAGACAAATCATTTTGTAATTTAATGTTTGAAACATATTGTGTCTTTTTCAAATTTAATTTTTATTATATAGATTACAAAATTATGAACATTTATAAGAAAAAATATTTAGCCGTATCGAAAAATGTTGCAAATAAAAGCTGTTAGTAATAACTTGTTTAACAAGTTTTGTTATAAATATTTTCGAAATATGACTCGTCTGTTGCGAAATATTCGTAAAACACATAGAAGTGACATTAGTAAATTACCACTTTCGGTTGGCAGATCTTTACCAAAAATTAATCGTATTGAGATATAAAATAAAACAGCTTTAAGTTTAAGTTCTGTATTAATATTTATTGATTATTGACATTTCAACAAACTCAATGTCCATCCTCATCAAGAAAAATAATCAATATTAACAGCAGATTGATAAGACAAGCAACAGAAATTTATAACTGATAACTGATTTATATAAAATTTGACTTTCACTATTTAAAAATTTATAATTTTTTTTATAATCTAGTTACTTATTTGTTATACCTAGTAACTTGTTTTCATGTTCTGTTATTTACTGTAATGTCATTTGTATCAGTTTTCCTGATGAAGACGGACGTTGAGATCGTCGAAACGTCGATAATCAATAAATATTATTACAGAACTTAAACCTAAAGCCGTTTTATTTTATATAATGAGTTCTGAAAGATTTTTTTACTATGTTAAATTGAGATATTCCTCTCCGAAATTTGAATATAAAATTTTTTAACAATCCGTTCAGCCGAATTTGCTCCACACGTGTCCACACACCGAAAGACAGACATCACGCTAAAAATAGTTGATTCGCGTTACTATAAGTTTAATTTGTGCTTATCTCGATATGTCAAATTTGGTATAATTACAATACCTTCCTTATCATATGTGATATGATGGTAAAAATAGTATGTGTCCAAAATTTTATTAATTCTAAACAACCTTATATTACCAATCGCGAAAATATGTCAAATAAATTCTAGACAGGTATCACACTGTGGTAAAGCAACATAAAATGAATCATTTATTTATGGTTTCGCGTCAACCAAATACCTCCCGATTATTTAGCATACTTCGTGTCGTCAAAATATTATTAAATCACACGCGTTTATGTTGGAAGAAGGCGCCCGTAAATTACATTATGCATATACAGAATTGAATATGTCCCCTTTCTCGCAAGAGAACATGCATCCATAAGGTAAACTTATGGTGGTATTCAGAACAGCAATGTAGCGTAACAGAATGTTTCGTCTTTTTCTAGTAAATGTATTATTATTATTTGATAGAAAGAGACACAACATTAGCGTTAACATAAGTTCTGGTGCCAGGCACTAACTATAATATTTTCTTGATACTTGTTTTATCGCATTTATCGTCGCGTGACAGAACTGTATTTAGAATAAATTTCTTATTCGTATATAAGCTATGAAAAACAAGTGAATTATGAATGTAAAATAACCTTATTGTACTGCTTTTATTTGTCGACGACTTGGTTATTGTCTGGGTGTCTTTAGCGTTTAATAAGATTCTTGTTTGGCACTTATATATCAATTTTTTGATGATATTTGTTCAATATTTATTACTGTCTCATTCATGCTCTATACATTTTTTTTATTGAGGAATAAATAAAAATAATAAATATTTGGGTCGATTCTGATCCTTCTTGTAACATTACAAAATTTTAGTCTTTTCCCGGTAAATTACAAAACTAAAAAATTTATAATAAATAAAATAGTTCTGTAATAATATTCCCAATATTATATACTCTCAGTATTAATATAGACAACGTCCGTCTTCAAGAAAAATGAAAGTAAATAAACAGAACATAGAAACAAGTTACTAGGGAACAAAATAAGTAGCTAGATTATAACCTAAAGCAGTTTTATTTCAATATAAGTTGTAAATTTTTTTTACTATGTTACTAATAAATAAATAATATTTTAATATTTTGGTTAATATGGAAGGAAATTTCAATACAAACTAATTACAAATACAACATCTCTTAAAAACTCCTCTATCAGTTGTTTCTCTACAAATAGCATTTGTTTTCTCGCATTTCATTCCGAAAAAGAAAAGTAACGTAAATAAAAAATGCCTCTACATCTGCTTGCAGTAGCTCTCACGCCTAGCCTCCACTTTGCGTCCCCCCATTCGCACCCCCTACGCCAAGGAGGTGTGTGTGTAGGTGCCATTCTGCATAAGTGCATTCTTGTAGGAGCGACAGAGCGGGCGAACGAGCGAGCGAGCCATGTAAGTGCATTTACATGTTGTACTTTTGGCGCATTCTGTCACTTTGCGTACATATATATTCGCACATACACTTGTCGACACGGATGCAGTTACTATATAGGTACAAGTATGTCGTAGATTGAGGGTGGTGCGGTATTTGGAAAGATGAACAAATCCTGCGGGAATTATTTTCAGAAATCAACGTGATAGTTTTCTTGCTGTGTAAAAGGATATTCAATGATAGTTATTTATCGTGTCGCAGGCAAATAGTTATTTCAGGAAAATAGCTTTTTATACAGGGTAATTTAATAACGAGTGCACTATACTTTAAAAAGTGTGTTAGAAAGGCCACTTCGAAAGAAAAATGTCATATAAACATAGGTCTTATTCTATATAGTTGCGCAACTACAAAAAATTGAAGTTTTATTAGTAGCATAGTAAACTTACGAGTTTAATAACAAGTTACCGTAGAAAAATTAAATAAAATAAAATAGTCGAGAGGCAAATAAACTTATTTTACATTTTATGCAACAAATGTTCCAAGTGAGCTCCTTGATTTTGAACACAGACATGACACCGACGAAACAAAGAATGGTTTACGTAAATAAAATAATTATATACATATTTGGCTAAAAATAATAAAATAAAATTCATTATTAGTGTATTAGTGTAAATTTCAAAACCGGGATTACCCTATTAGCAATTTTCATAGCCACTAAAGCTCCATATAGGTGAATTTACTAAACAAGTTTACAAAAGTGTATAAATTTTAATAACAATTAAATTTTTTATATGTTATTTCACAATAAAAACTCACTTTTTAAAACTAATACCAGTTTTAAAATAATACAATTGCCATAACAATACGACTTAACAAATTAACTAAAACACCCAAAAACCAAGCTTGTAATACCAGCCATTATTACACAGATTTTAATATTTTTTTTATTTATATTATTATTATTCACAAATTTTTTTTCTAAATTTTAGTATAACAAAATACACAAAATATATAAAATTTATTGTCAAAATTTGTAAACATGCAATGTATCAAAATCCTTTTTTTATTAAATAAAAAAACTTATATCATAAATGATATCAAGTTAAATACAATAATTAAAAAACTAACAAACATATTCTAGTTTAAATTAATCAAAAAATTTATTTAAATATACAAAAATTCCCAAAACTAAATACAATGAAAAAAAAAATTGCCTACGATTCTGAGCCAAACTACACTTCAGTTATACGCATCCGGTTTTGATAAAGATCTGTCAACTTCCGTTTTTTCTATCTATTACATTTTTACACTACCAATATATATAAAAGTAATATTGATTATTTATTATACATGTCACTTTGTTTCCGCTCAAAGTTCAACATTAAAAATATCCAACGTCAAACATATATACAGAGCATTTTGTATGAACACATACTCTGCATAAAATGTATATTATTCTTTATACACGAAAACTACATAAAATACATACATACACAATTACGTCATGTATCCAAAAAAATGTGGCACAAACTCTTTCCACTATCCTGAAATTGCAATAAAGAATTATTCTTTAATTTGTGAAACAACCGAGTGTTCTTATTTATATTTTATCCTGAAATTAGTTTCTTTCAAACATTCCTAGTCAAGCAATTCTAACTTTATCTACACTCTAAAAAAAATTATGAAATTTTAATTACAAACCATAAGACGCTATGATGCCAAGCATTTCTAAGTAGAATTACTCAACTGCTCTAATTTTATTCATAATTGTTTAAAAATACATAATAACAGAACTACCAAACATTATACGTAATATGATATTATCAACGGGATGAAAAAGTACATATGTACGTAATATACAGAATTTCAGTAAAGCTGTCAGGAATTTTCCATATATATATATATATATATATATATATATATATATATATATATATATATATATATATATAATATATATAATACATAATTTAAAAAGTTATACCAACAATATCTAATTCGACATTAAGTATGTGATGCAATTTGCAGAAAGTAAGCAATTTTACATACTTATTAGGTCTTTTTTATTTATTTTATGTGATTATTATGAATTATATAAAAATTGCGGAATTTTTAGGTAAAAATACAGAATATTTACAGGTTTTTTTATAGTAAAACTTTACTATTATATTTCTAATATTTAACTTGATTAGCCGTATCTTTGTGATACATTTTGGATAAAATAAATAAATAAAAATAACTTTGTTATATCACTAAAAAAACTTTAATTGTAATGTATTCGTCTGACGATGGCCAGGTTGAAACTGCAGTAACGAAATTAAAGTTTTTTTAGTGATATAACAAAGTTATTTTTATTTATTTATATTATATTTCTGTAATTTCGGTATTGTTTTTACAGTGTACATTCATACTGACACTATGTCATTCTTTTATTTCTACTATTTGGAAATATTTGTTCGCTTAAACCATTTTCTCAATCATACTCATCGGACGTCCACTTGCAAACTTATATCACTCAAAAATTTAATTCAATAGATTAATTGGGCTATTCCATAAACCAAACTGCATGAAGAAAAACAAGCTGTAGTTTAGAATATATAAAAATCTAACTATATACATTGTATTCTATAACGTTTGAATTAAAAGCGATAAGATATGACAGACCAACACGATTAACTTGTGAAATTTATAATAGTTATTTGTATTGTATCGAAGTGACTGGATGTTAGATTCGAATGTGTTTTTGTTAATCAAGATTGGTTAATTGCTAATGTAATGTAATGTAATGCAATGTAATTGTAATGTCGATTCTAAACGTACAAAATTTATTGCTAACAGAATTCATCCTTTTATTTCAAATATTATTATTCAGTTATTTTTAGGTGATGTATATGGTGTAACTAGAAGAAATCGGGCACGAAATAGACTAGTGTACGATGAGTGTGAAATTGAAAAATGTTGCTGTTAGTTAGTTAAGATGGTTTGGGTAACTTGAGCGAATGTCTAATGAACATTTGGTTGAAAAAACTTGCGTGAGCGAATGTTTGGTAGGAATAGTAGAGCAAATATGCGGAGGTATCATGATTGTAGACGAAGCTAGAGTTGCTTATCCGGGATAGGGTTGTTTGGAGGAAACTAATTTCGGGATAATGGAAAGTGTTTGTGCCACACCCTTTTGGGTACATGGCGTGATTGCGTATGTATGTATAAACTAACGGGAAAATTGCATCAAGATATTATTATTTCACTATAATTATTCGTTTTGCAATTCTTAATTACAAACAACAAATTTTATATTACAAAGTTTTTTTTCTTTATTTTTTTTTAATATACGTTAAACGAAATGAATATTCATTTTATTAATATCACTACAACCTTAAACAGTATCTAATAAATAATTATATTTAACAGCAACATTATAAAACATATGTATGATACATTACAACTGCAAAATAAAAAAGTTTGATATCAGACAGAACACTGAAAGTCTCTCCCGTATATATATATATATATATATATATATATATATATATATATATATATATATATATATATTTTCATGCTGAAAAACTGTCTAAAAACATGTGTTACTGTTCGAACACAAATTCCTGTATAATTAATTAGTCGTACGTGTATGAAATTTTGATAGCTCGTTATAGTTACGTATGTCGTAGATAAGATCACGGTGTGTTCGGTTCATGTGTGCGTTTTCGCAGCGCGCGCAAAAAATAATTTTGATACCGTCTATTGCATTACAAAATTTTTATCTCCCGGTAATTAATCTTTATTGAAAATGTATATGTAGCGTTTAATGTTGAACATACGGTATAATACATGTTGACTAGGGTTCATGTTGAGAATTTCTAATGTAACAGTTTTTAAAATTCGTCGTTCAGACATTAACGTTAAACAGAAATTAATATGTAAGTAATTGTGATATTATTTCAGTCGAAATTATAAACATTTAAGTATTAATATAACAATAATAAATTAAAATATCATTTTACTATAACGAAAAGATAATATTTTGGATTGGTTTTTAAATTGAATAAGTAGATACAAAGTTGCTGAGTAAGACCCACTTTGCTAAACTATTGTGTATGGAGTTATAAAAATAAGCAAGCTATAAATTATGCAATTAGTAAAAAAAATATTAAAAGAAACTGCTAATTAATGTTTCTACATAATAAACCTTTCACTTAATATATAATTTATATCAAACCATTAAAAATTACAAAATAAAATAATATCTATCTTATAAAAAAAATGTGAAGTATTTGCATTTTTAACCCAAATATATTTCAATGTATTTAACTTAAAAAATAAAAGTTAAAAGAAAAATTAATTTCAAATCGACCAAATCTAATGTAACCTATGTAATTTATTATAGTTTTTTTGTTGTTGTTATGTACGACTGCGTAGGAATATTCAAGAACAGAGAGGAAATAAGAACGAAAAACTAACGTTGTTATTTGTTAAATTCAGACGATAAATCTTGAATTAGTTGTTAGTACAAATTTCCTTTCATTTTGTGTTCGAGACACTTAAAAACTCGCGTTCGGACATTTGTTGATTGGTGTAAAAACATTTTACTATTTGGATTAGTATAAAAACTAAAACAGTCGTCATTCAGTGGCGTACATTTACAAATTTTTAATTTTCTTGTTTTATTTTCCATCTGATTTACAAAAATATACAATTTACTTTTTACATATCGTACAACTCAAAATTCAATAACATTAAAATTTAATTAAAAAATAAAATATTGTACATACACACGTTAAAATAAATTTGATTTATTTAATTTTTAATTTAATAATATTTAATTAAAAAAACTAAAAATAAGTAATTTAGAGTATTTTTTCATTTCTTAATTTCCCACAATATGTGCTGTGATTTTCAAAAATTACAGTTACAATTTTTTTAAATAAATATTAAATTTTACGAAAAATTTTGACAAAAAAATGCATAATTACTTTTGTAAAATAATAATTAAAATTTCTATATAAAATTAGAAAAAAAAGGTAAATATAAGCATATATATATATATATAATTTTTTGTTTAAATATTTTTATGAAAATTTTCTCAGACTTTACAATTCTATTTTTTCAAAACAAACCCAAAATAAAACAAATAATAATAATAATATTTAATTAAATTTCAAATTTTATAAATCTATATTTAATTAATAAAATTCTCTTAGAAAATGTAGTAAATGCTAAATTATTTAATCTTGCTTTTTCTAAAAAAAAAAACACTTTTAAACAAAATTTCACAAATTTAGTATTTGTGCAGTGGAGCGGTATATATTGTATTTCTTCTTCACACGTTTTTAATAATCAAATTGAAATTCAAGCGAAAATAAACAATGTAATTGTCAAATAACTTAATAATTTTCAATATAACCGCCGGAGATATCAAATTAAATACACTTGACCGTATTTCTTTGGTCGAAGATGCAGTTTCTGACAAATCTAACGGTATATATTGCATTTCTTGAACTTATTCACATATTTTCAATAATAATATTCAAATTCAAGCGAAAATAAATAATGCAAGTGTCAATTAACTTAACTTGATGCAATAATTTTCAATATAGCCACCGAAGATTAAATACACTTCAAGTTATATTCATGCTGCATAACTGCTGTATAATAATGTTCAAATTATCGTAGTAGTAACATAACGATCTCCTTCTACATAAACAGTATAGTAACGTAATATCAATATTTTAATACAATTGAAAAAAAAAAACTGTTTCTGGTGATTCTGATAACGTTTACGCACTATTAAAAATGATAGCATAGTAAAAAAATCTTTTGGAACTTGTTATATTAAAATAAAACGGCTTTAGGTTGTAGTTCTGTATTAATTTTTATTAATTATTTTATTTTTAATTAAAGATGTACGTTGAGTACATTTACAGTAAATAAACAGAACATACAAACAAGTTACTAGGTAACAAAATAAGTATAAATTTTATAATCTAGTTACTTTTTTGTTACCTAGTAACTTGTTTCCATGTTCCATTTATTTACTGTAATAAATGTCATTTGTATCTTTTTCCTGATGAAGATATACGTTGAGAACGTCGATTATTAATAAATATTAATAGAGAACTACAACCTAAAGCCGTTTTATTTTAATATAATAAGTTCTGTTCATAACTACATCATAAAATTTATAAATTTGGTTTCCTTTATTTAAAAATTAATAAATTTTATTATCTAGTTACTTTTTTTTTGTTTTTTTAGTAACTTGTTTCTATATTGTTTATTTACTGTAAATGTCATTTGTATCTTTTTTTATAATAATGTACATTGTGTATGTAAAGAAGTCGATTATTAATACAGAACTACAATCTATAGGCATTTTATTTTATTAAAATAATAAACATAATATAATTTTTATACAGAGCTTTTATTCAAATTTCTTAATTTTATACTCAGTATCCTACACAGCTCTCTTTTTCCATGCTAATATCAATTTCAATAAAATATAATTTGTACGTCACTGCATCTGAAATTTCAACGACCAGTCAAGACAGCTGTCTCACTAATTAGCCAGTCAGACAGGGAAACACAGTCACAAAAAAAAAAAACCGAAAAACCGAAAATGATATCTTTTGCCAAAACTACAGCATTTGATTTCGTCAAATTGCTGTCTTTATACAACTCTATGCAAATCGCATAAGAAATTTACATATGTACCATCAGCAGCCAGAGACCTCAGTGTAAAACTTATCCCTCGAAAATTTTCACATTTATTTTTTGTGTCTTTGCATTAATTTTTTTTTTAACTGTTTAAAGGCACGTGTTTACACAGACCATTTCCAGATCGGGTGTCCGTCTCCTATGGCAACGAGCGTTACGTTAATTGGAATATTACGTTCGAAAATGTACGACGTAACACGTTTTTAAGTTTTCTGTTTTTTTGATTTACAGTGTTGATAAAATAACACACACACATACACACACACACACGTATAGTAAAACGCTCATAAATTTGTTCGAATTTTGAATAATAAATTATTTGTTGTATTTATATTTACATTTATCTCGACTTGTTTAGTTTTTCGAAATACGAGCAGGAAATAAATAGTTAGCCATGGTTTTATTACGTACTTGTTTTGTTTTCTAATTGTTCAAAATTTAACACAGTAAAAAATCTTTCAGAACGCATTATATTAAAATAAAGCAGCTTTAGGTTCTAGTTCTGTATTAATATTTATTAATAATCTACTCAGGAAAAAAGATACCAATGATATTTACAGTAAATAAACAGAACATATATACAAGTTACTAAGTAACATAATAAATAAGTAGATTATAAAATTTATAAATTCTTAAATAAAATTGGGCCTTTCTTTAATTAAAAATTTATAAATTTTATGATCTATTTACTTATTTTGTTCCTAAGTAACTTGTTTCTATGTTCTGTTTATTTACTGTAAATGTCATTAGTAACATTTTTTCTGTTGAGTTCGTTGAAATGTCGATTATTAATAAATATTAAAACATCCGTTTTATTTTGTTCAAAATTTGATTGTAGTTTTCATTTTGTTGTATTTATTAAAATCCTTAACGTGCTATATTTTTGTAAATATGTTAAAAGCAATATAAAAATTTTCCGATACAAATTCTGTTTATTATATATTTCAACATATTTGTTTATTAACGAAAACAAAAATATAATTAATTGAACTAATCTGAATAAAATCAATCGAAAAAAACAAAACAACAGCTAATTGTTAAAAGACACAAATGTGAAACGGAAAAACCAAACCGGAAGCTTTTAACCAACAAACAAACACACAAGTAAGAAAGTATAAGAAAAAAAAAATTGAAACAGTCGTTCATATATAGGTATATAGAAACACTTGTAAAGTTCAGAAGAACAGTTAAAAATGAAAACATATATACGCATCAATTATTTTTAGAGTGTAGTAATTTCTAATAGGAAAAAAAAAACATGGCGACAATTTCCTGTTATTCACGCATAGAACATAACGTTACATATGAATTAGTTTTTCGCAAAGGGCCACTTATCATATGTACCTTTTACTATTACCCTAATATATAATGTTTCGTTGGTAATTCGTAAGAGATATAATATTTATTTTATATGAAAATTTTACAAATAAACTCCTATATCCGTGTAATTAATGCAAATGGAACTACATGAAAAAATATTAATTATATAATAAAATATTTTAGAAAAGATTTTTAATTTTGTTTCAAACTTTTATTAAAATCGACAAAATTTTCCTAATAAGCTAACAATATTTATTTATTAAATACATCTTGCAGTAAATATACTAAAATTATATTATAATTTGGTATATAGGGGTATTTCAATATACTCAGTTGAAGTAAAATATTGGTAATAAGATACCACTTCGACAAAATTTTTCTTATTTTAAATAGAATGCTCCATTTTTTTTATTTTATTATTGAATGTAGGAGCGAATTTTACATATGACACATTAATAACATTTTAAATTAAGTCAACTGTTTTTGACGAATTTCAACTTTTTTGATTTATTGTTTGAAATTGATAATATCTTTCAGGGTCTATTTCTCAAGAATGTAATCAAATATTTGCAACTCGTAAGCGGGGTCTTATTAAGGAAGCTTTGGGCTATCTTTTCACAAAATAATAAATTAAAATTATTTAAAAATGTGTCTAGAATATTGCTGTAAACTTGAAGTTCAAAAATCATTAAAGTATTATTTCTTATCAAAAAAAACTCTTAGTTTAATGAATTTTACGTTAAAAATAGTGTTAATTTATGTCAGTTCGTTTTAAAAGTTGATAAATTTTTAATAAAAATGAATGGTATTTCTATTTTTGATATATTTTTGTATATTTAATATTATAAAATTCAAATAAACTAATTCAAATTGCTTCATAAATAATTTTAAGTAAACGTCAAAAGTATTTTTGACAAAAATCACTTTTAAAAGTAACGTGAGAATACGGGCCGTTGTTATTACTCATGTATATTTACAAACATGTATTCATTTCCGGAAAAAATGCAAAATCCTCCGAAAATATCATATACCACCAAAAATATATCTTAGGTCATCAATAACCAATCAACCAAGTCCAGTTTTGACACATTTGGCCCCAAAAACCAGTCACTCTCATACCAAAACCTTTACACAGTTTTATCCAGTTTGTAATCTGTTTTCTGTGTAAACGGATACATTAAAATAGCATGTGTCACTTTCGGAAAGGGGGTTGGGGCACAGCCTCTTCGTTCTTGGGAAACGTATGCCTAATGACAGTGACGACACGCTACGCGCGTTAAGGCCTTTCTGAGAGAGAGAACTAATCTTTCAAGTGGCGCTACACGGATTTTTGAAAATGTTTATTTGTTTGTTTGTTTGTAGGCTGATACCCTGGTATATTAGGACAGGAAATGTAATGATATGTTCTCCAAATGTTTTTCGAACTGTCATTAAGGTATTAAAAGATCTGTGTATTTATGTTTTGTTTTACATGAAAAATTTTAGTTTTTCTAAATGGGATAACATCGAATGATTTGTATGATTTTTGTATTGTTAATATGCTTGATTTTCCGTTAGAAAAGAGAACCCTTGTCATTTAAAATGGAATTAGGCATCTCTTTTGGTAGAAAGTGGGGAATATTATATTGGCGCACACTAAACTACAGTTAAGCATACCGCTGGATAAATAAATTTTACTGTGGGAATTCTGTACGAGAGGTATTTTCATCATTTTCATATCATTTTGACATTTTCAGAAGACAAAATTCAATTTTTTTCATATATATATATATATATATATATATATATATATATATATATATATATATATATATATAAAAACAGTTTTAGGTTTAAACAAAAGCTACACGCTCGTCTTCATCAGGTCAAAAATTTATCAATTTATGTGTGTATATAATAAAATGCAATGATTGTGATTGTGATTTATTTTATAGAAAATTTTAAGCATTAATGCTCGTATAATAAATAATGATTCGTTAAAATGAAAATTCTTGGATTCCGTAAAAAAATCTTTCTATAAACATTGCAACGAAATTTCTTACGAAATTCAAAAATTTTCATTTTACGAACCATTATTTTTAATAAAAATGTTTATGTACCTATACTATGCTGCGTAATAAAAAACAGTATAAATTTATTTTAAAAAAAAACTAAACGTCAATTAACAAAAATAAAATATTAACCTTTCAAAATAAATTGAAATTAGTGAGGAAATACCAAATTAAGAGAATCAACGATAAAAATCATATTCTTTACACGATTTGGCACTCAGCAGAGTAAAAATCACCAGTCTTCATCATCTGTTCTCAGCTATCAAAAAAATCTAAAACTAGTCGAAAATTAAAACCTAGGCCTAGACGTAGAAAAATCTCTAGGGGTTTCTTATATCCGGGCGTATTTTTAGATGAAGGAGCACGAGAGAATTCTGTCTTTATGAGACGAGAAAAACGTTCGGTGTTAAATGTTTGTTACAGAGTGTATAGTTTCTCAGATAACGGACGGGTAACTTTAGAAGTCGTAAATTACAATTTAATTATTCTAGTGAAAATATTAAGCGATAGATGAGCCGTATTATTATAGCTGAAATTTGATATTAATAAATTTTATTACGTACGAGTTAGTTTTATACCAGTGTGGAACTGTTCTATATAAATCATATGTTTTTAGTTTTGTTTAAGAATAAATTGAATTATTTTTACGCTATTAATTGTGAAGCATTAATAATTATTTCTCTCCTGCTAGTAACTAATAGAAAATAATTGATTTAAATAAAATTTAACTTCCTTTAATTACAAACTTATAAATTTTATGATCTAGTTACTTGTTTTGATACCTAGTAATTTGCTTCTATGTTCTGTTTATTTACTGTGAATGTCACTTAATAAACGTAAATACAATGAATTGTAATTGTTTCAAATAAAAAAATGTATAAATATAATTTAAAAAAATTAAAAGGCTTTGTTATAGTTCTGTATTAATATATTAGTATATTAATATATATATATATATATATATATATATATATATATATATATATATATATAAATAATCGATGTTTCGACGAACTCAACGTACGTTTTCATCAGAAAAACAAATACAAATAACATTTACAGTAAATTGCAGAATATAACAAAATAAGTAACTTGTTTCAATGTTCTTCATATTTATTATAATGTCATTTGAATAATTTTTCCTGATGATTATCTACGTTGAAACGTCGATTATTAACAATTTTTACTTGCATTATGAATGGTACGGGTCATTATCCCACAGCCAAGCAAGGGACCTACAGCTTATAGTGGGTTTTACAAGATTCTAATATCAGAAATAATATTTAATTTCTAATGTGAGCGCGGCGCGAATCAGAGACCTTTGGGTCCGCTACCACTGACCTAAGACTGCCTGTTATCTTGAAATGGTTGTCAGTTTTTTTTAAATAATATTTTGATAGTAAAATTTGGCTAAATATAATTGTATATTTCCACGACTAAAATTTTCTGCCAATTTTTTGTGTGTGCATAGAAACAACAAATATCAAAACCAGAAAAACTTCAAAACAAAAAAAAAACAAAAAAGGAAAAGATTTATAATCGAATAACTGTCCGATGAAGAACATTTACATCATCAATACGGTACAAATAATGACACGGCCGAAGCATTGCGTAAAATATGCGTAACACTGGCTTTTATTCTTTTTTATTTCTCCCATCGAAACGCATAAATAACATCGACGCATCGCATCGTATTCCAATGGTTGATGTTGTTTTGTTTCTTTCGTTGTATTCGTCCCGTTGCGTTTTTGTTTTTCCGCTGGTGTGTGGAGACATTGCGTTCGGTGTTGTGTGGGTGTGTGATTAGTCGTGGTAACCGGGTCGTATTACGGTCATTTATACACGTTACAACTGCGCCATACACTTGACATATAGCCGGGGCCCGAAGAGGCGAGGCGTCTCCCATACGCCATATTGAATTTTGTGGTGAGCTTGTGAGTATATTTCGGCGACGCGGGTATGTATCCATTTTCGATGCGTGCGATGGAAAATTTCGTGGGCTGATCGTAGACGAAGATTTATTTCGAATGTTGATTATTTATGGTTGCGAGATTAAGATTAAAAAAAAAAAGAATATGTGAAGATGTCACAAAATTTACAACAAAGATTTATTTGAACAAATTTAATAATTTTATGTGGTCTGCTAGAAATCTACATAAGAATTTTTGTTGTAGTGTTTATAATAACAAATTTATAGTAGAAATAGGTTTATTGTTATTTCTAAAAGTAATATTTTTACTTTTACAACATTGTTTTTTACGAGTATAAAATTATGATAATTTTTTGATGTAGCAAAAGTGAGTGTTAGTCAGTTAATCTTGAGCGACTGCCTAATGATCGTTTAGTTAAAACAAATTATATGAATGATTTTGAAGCTATACGTTTGCAAGTGGACGTCCGATGTCTAGTTGGAGTGGTATGATTGAGAGTGTTTTGCGTGAGCGAAAGTTTCCAATTAGTAGGAATAGAAGAGTATGTATAAGAAAAATTATGAATGTAGATGAAACTAAAGTTGCTTGTTTGGAAGAAACTGATTTCGGGATAATGAAAAAGTTTTTGCCACACCCTTTTGGGTGATTGTGATTGTGTATATATGTACACTGAGAAAAATGGATAGTTACCGTAACGATATTTATATTTAAAAAGGTGACACAAACACAAGATATTAAAAATAACAAAATAAGTATATTTCAAAATTAACTATAAATATAATAAAAACAAAAATTTAATACCATCAATTTGTATATAGTATTACAGTCTTAATTCTTAATATAGTATTAAAATATATATGTGAGTAGATTTTAAAAATGTATAAATTTGTGAATACAGTAAACATACTCGTATATTTCAAATAAATATCTACTTATTATTATACAATTTGTTAAATATCTATTTTTCTCAGTGTATGTACGTATAATTTAATTTAATTTTTTCTATTTAATTTTTCTTATTCAGATACTTAAACAACTATTCGAATTTTTTCAATCATTTGTTCATCTCAACATAACGCGAAATCGATCCTGTCCGAATTGCGCTTTAGACCTCCCCGTTTTAGGATCGCGCGCGCGAAGACGCACACGTTATTTTCCAGTAGATTGATAAGCCTGTGCAACCCGCCTACTTCGTGTACGAATCGTTGTTGATTTACTATTTATTGTTTTGGGAAGCACATGGTTGAGTTACGAGGCCTCCGCCGACAGACATTCAATTCGTCTGCTGCTGTTTTGGAAAATATCGCGCGCGGTGCTCGCGCTTGTGTCTCGTCCCATGTAAAATATTCCTCTCGGAACGAATGTGCGTTAAAAGAGAGATAGACTATAGAACATTGGGAAACATCATATGGGATAAAGCATACGCATTTATCCGATCATTGCTGTTAAACTGCGTCGTTTTGTTTTATTGGGATTGTCGTTCGGGATATTTTGCGGTGTGCCAAAGTACTGCCCTTTGGTAGTCCATTGAGGTTTTTGATTATTTGCGTTTCTTTGGTTATTTATGACTGATGATCTGTGTTGTTGGACAAGTAAAGATGATTTGTGAATTGAGCTTTTTATTTTTAATTGCTCTAGTTATTCAAATACAAATGGAACGTAGTTTAGAAGTTGAATTAATGTTTTTAAATTATTATGTTGTTATATTTGAAATTAATAGTACATTATTATAATAGTAAAATAATAGATAATAGTAAATAATAGATAAGTAGTTGGAGTGGTATGATTGAGAGTGTAAGGTATGATTGTGAGCGAAAGTTTCCAAGTAGTAAGAATAGAAGAGTATATATCAGAGGAATTATGAATGTGGATGAAGCTAAAGTTGCTTGTTTGAATAGGAATGTTTGGAGGAAACTGATTTCAGAATAATGAAAAGAGTTTGTGCCACACACACACACATGGCGTGATTGTGTATGTATGTATAATAATAAAAAATCTTTCAGAACTCATTATATTAAAATAAAACAGTTTTAAGTTGTAGTTATGTATTAATATTTAAGAAACGATATGTTCAACTACTCGAGCATGTAGCCCATATGTTCTACCTAGGAATTACGAAAGCTAATGATGATTTCAAGATAAACAAAAATTTAACTTAAAAATGTATACGCTTTTGTTTAACTGCATAAAGATAATAATTTGATAATATAATTATAAGATAATAACTATTAATAAATAACGATTCTGCATATCAATTCGAATATTATTAATATTACAAGTTTACATTTAATTAAATAAATCGGCTTTAGGTTGTAATTCTGTATTAATATTTATTAATAATCGACGTATTCTACGTATTCAACGTACATATGTTTATATTTAATATTTAAAGCAGAAATATTAAATGGAATAATTCCGTCATCTGGCGAGAATCGAACCCGCAATCTCTCAATCTCCAGTCGAGCATCCTACCCGTTAGACTACAGGTGATTACGTTAGTTTTCAAAATTAACTATTAATATTTGTTTATTTCAAATACAAGTGGAATCATCAAACTGTCCTCTCTATTAAGTGTAGACTTGAAACAAATAATAGGATTTTTTCATTTAGTATTTCAACTATAAATATTAAATATAAACTTTATAACAAAAGTTAATTTTATTTTTATTAAAATATCGAAAAAAAGAGATATCAGTAGTGTCATTTTAGAGAATTTAATTATTTATAATTACGTTTCAAAGCGAAGTAAATTGGATGGATAGTTTCCGAGATCTCGGCGAGGCAACTGCTCTGAGACAAATCTGCACTGGTTGCTGTAGCTCCGCCAAAAAGTCAAATTTCGGAAAAACCGTTTTAACACATTATTCTACACAATATAGGATTTCAGAAAATGTAAAAAATCGTGTTTTTGAAAGTGTTAGGGTGGTATCCCTCTCTTAATTTATTTAAATTCTAAATAAATATACACATTAGACATCTTATACAAAGCCTAAGTTAAACATATTGCTAGGAACATCTATTCTAGAGAAAAACACATTTATAAAAGTGATTTTTGCTAAAGGTTCTTTTAACGTTTACTTAAAATTATTTATTAAGCACTTTAAAATACTTTATTTAAATTTTATAATACCAAATATAATAGATTTATCAAAATAGAAAAGCTATTTATATTTAATGTAAAACAGAAGCAAAAAGATATTTTGAAATTAATAATAAAAGCACTTTTTTACAAAAACAAAATGAGGTAAGAATACGGGCCATAATTTTTATATTATGTATCTGTTTTAACGCAGATGACACTTAAAGAAATATGTATAAAAAAAGTAATTATTTAAAAAAAAAACCAGTAATATATTTAAAGGTAGAAAATAAATATATAAAATGTAGTATCAGAAGATAAGATCTTTGATATATTTATGTACTGATTACATCAATTTTATTTTATTTTGTAAACTCATCTTTATACCTTTTCTTTCTTATATCGTATTAATCACAAGATGTTTTGCATTTGTTTTGGCATTTCAGCTGTTCGAAATTCATCGATAGCCAATTGCGTAGGTTTTGATTTAGAGTCGGCTACGAACGATGCTCTTTTTTTTTCTTTTTTTTTTTTTCATCGAGAACGTCTTTTATTTTTATTTATATTTTGCTGCGGTATCATCGGTTTTTGTAAAATAAAACTTAAAAACCAACGTTGTATGTTATTGTAGGTAAATAATATTATACTTACAAACTAAATAACTTATAATTAATTTTAAGCCGTGATATCTTACCCTGCCTTTACACGATACATTTTTCTATACAAAAAATGTATAGTTTTCTGTACAAACAAAATTTTCTCTATTACTCGATCCAATATTTGATTCTATATAGAAATCTGTACAGAATATTTTATAATAATGTATAATAAAATGTATGAATTAAAACATGTTCTATTTTTAATGCATTTTCTACACGAAACTGAATACGCATCGGTATTAGAAACGTCAAACTCTCATTTAAATTATGTATTATCATCAATTCATATTTATGTGTAAAGTTTTTATTTTATTTCTTATTTAGTTGAAGCAGTAAATATTATTGTTGAATATGCAATTTCCAGATTAGATATAAATTGTCAAAATGTAAATGCCAAGCAATTAGTAGACCAGCAATAAATGATTCAAAATTTGTTTAAAAAATTTTAAAATTTAAATACTCTAGAGCAGACACTGTAAAAAACTTTATCTTAAATTTATGTAATTTTAAATACGTTTTAATAGTAAAAATATCAACATTTTGTAATTTTACTGTACTAAAAATTACATTATTTATAAAAATAGATTTTCAGTAAAATATGCGCAGAAATTTCTTAAAAACATTTCAAGTTCACAAGTAAAATGGATGAAAAATTTCCAGGTGTAAAATTAAAAATTAAAATCATAATTTTTAATTAAAAATTATAGTATTAAATATGTATATTTTAAAGTAAAAATTAATATGAAATACTCGTATAATGTTAAAAGAAATTGAAATAATCTTTAGACTAAATTTAAAATTTTTCACTACTAGATTTCTTTTAAAAAATTAAGTAAATAATAATGTTTACATTCACAAAACATGTAAAATTATGTAAATTTTATGTAAAATTACATAAAATTTTTACAGTGGATGCATACAATTAATCAATAAATTAACTAGGCAACTAGATTTTCAGTGCTTTGCCGTTTCTCATTGATAGGTGAGTTAAAAAATTAATAAGAGTTACTTAATTTACAAAGCGTTTGATAATACTTTGAGCAACCGGCACTATATTAATGAAATATATCACACATCACCTACTATAGAATAATTAAATTGAAAATTTCAATTAAAAGTTCGAATCAATTAATATTTTATCACCTGTAATACGGTCATTTTACTAGATTTTTTTCCAACTAACTATCAATTGTTTTTCGTTTAGGATTACGATAGGCAATTGTTTTCGCATTGAAACCTAACTCGACTTATCGCTAGAAAATCACAAACATAACCAGTGGCGCCAGCTTTCAGACTTTCTCTTTTTCCCTTCATCCGTGTTTCGTGCAAAATTGTAACCGAGATTTCGTTACGTCACTGCCCAACTATGTCCAGAATGGTCTAACGTCCCCCAAAATTATTTATGCCCCTGTTCGAAACTATTCCTACAATTTTTTTTTGTAAACCTCTACGACCCGTCTATTCTTGGTATAGTATAGGTTTATCTAACTATTTAGGGTCGTTGTACTGTTCAACTGTCACATGCTTGAATTCTCGTGTTTTTGATGAATTTGTGACGCTTTTTGGATTTCACAAATCGTAAAAATTTTTCGTTGAACAGACTGCAAATTTTTTCGAGATCATATTACGTACGCTATCTGTTATTATTTTTTTTTTTTGACAGATGATACGAAATTAAGACAAAACTGATTTTTGAAACATATTAATGACTCGAGGATATGTCTACATTTATTTTTTTGGCGTAAAATATGTGCTGAAATTTGTTAAAAATTTTCAAGTAAACAAGTAAATTGGATGAAATATTTCCATGTGTAAAAATAAAAATAAAACATAATTTTTAATCCAAAAGTATATTATTAATATGTATTTTTTAAAGTAAAAATTAATACAAAATACTCGTATAATGTTAAAAAGAAATTGAAATAATTTTTGGACTAAAAATTCAAATTTTTCACTACTATATTTTAAAAAAAATTAAGGAAGTATTCCCGTTTGTAGCAACGATTTTTCAGGTGTTTTCAACATTTTTTTGGGAACTTTTACAACAAATACAGTAAACAATAATTATACCGTTGGAAAGTGTGTTTATTGAAGTTTTCAGCTTTATTTTTCTTTTTCAAAAAGTCAAATTTGCAATTAAAAAAATGGCGTCAAAGTGAACAGGTCAAAATTTAGATTTGCCAATGGTGGCAGATAAAACTCGCATCCTACATTTCTGAAACAAAAACTAATTTTTATTTAAATTTTTACATTTATTTTCAAAATCGCGGTCTTCTTAAAATAGTGCCTAAAATTGTTTTTTTTTTTTTGTTTAGGGTAAAAATTATGCACTTTGTAAGATCCAACGAGAGTTACATGTGTTACACATACTAATATATAATTTGTTTTTGTAGAAATGTATAGAAGGCGAGTTTTATTTTTATTTACTTATTTGTTTGTCATTTCAATACGCAATATTATTTTCTTCAAACTCTATGTAAAACATTTTTTTCAAAAGTATTTTTATTTAAACATATATATTTTTGTTAAACAAAAAGCACATTTTTATATGCTGTAAAAAAGTTAAAACAAATATAGCAAAAAAAAAGAAATTACTTTACATTTTCGCTTAAATACATACCTAATAATCAGATAAAGTTGTGTAATAAATGTTTACAACATGTTCAACAATAAACTATTTACAAAAATTTCACAATCATACGAAAAGAATCACAACATAAATACAATTATCTTTTATAACTTCAGTAAAACTAAAAAGAAAAGGAATACCGAGGGTGTCCATTAACTTTTCGGGTACCGGCAGTAAAAACACTGATTTTAACATCGTTCCGAATGTAAATTTGTACCCGGACAAAAATTATCAAAATTCATTTTACAACTCCATTAAGATGGTCACCGCTTGTTCACTAAACGACCAACGAAATTATAAACGTAATTCTTTGTCAAAATTTGTAGTCAGAATCTACTTTCGGAAACATTTTTAATATAATAATTATCCACAATTTAAGCAAGAACGGTAGCTTCATCTAGAATCTAAATTATTCCCGTAAAAAGACGAAGAAATATTATAATTTTTTGTTTGTTTGTGATATGAGATTTCTGTTTGATGTTTTAACTGAAAAGTAAGAAAAAGTTTTTTTTTCGGAGAATTTCGTTAAGCAGTTGACAGATATGAGATGGAATTTAAACATTTTTGACAAATAAATTAATTTAATTTTATTTTTAATTTTCAAGTGACCGCTACTGGAATCTAGTGTGCTATGATATGTAATTAATTTAATAAAGAACTAGATTTATGATATGGAAGATTCTACCAAGAATATTGTTGACTTTAACTTTAAAAATATCTTCATAGTTGACTTAAAATATTTTTTTCTAAGAGAGAATTTATTTTTATTTATTTCTTTCTTTTTCTTGAATTAGACAAGTTTTTTAAAATACTCACATATACATATAATACGCACATATAACACTGCTTTAAGTTAAAGTTCTGTATTAAAATTTATTATAATCAACTTCCGTAAAACTAATGTAAATTAATGACATTACAGTAAATAACAGAACATAGAAACAAGTTACTAGGTAACATATAAGTAACTAGATCATAAAATATTATAATGCCTTCCACTAATTAAAAATCTATTATTTTATGATATATAGTTATTTATTTGTTACCTAGTAACTTGTTTCTATGTTCTGTTTATTCATTGCGATGTTATTGTATCAGTTTTCCTAATGAAGACGGATGTTGAGTTCGTCAAAACGTCGATTACAATAAATATGAATACAGAATTTTAACCTAAAGCTGTTTTATTTTACTATAAATAAAATATTAAAATATTAACAAATAAATTACCTAATTATTTGCTCAAAAACATAAAATATGTTAGTGAAATTCACACATACCTATAATATCTAATATTTCACGAACAAATAAAACAAAAAATGTAAGAATATTTAAATAAATTATTATTATTATTGTTAACTACTTTATATTTAAAATTTTCTTAAAAAGCAACATTTTAACACAAAAAAAAAATGTATGCAATTCATACAAGAAAGTGTGTTTCCAATTCATTTTTAAATTTAATTTTTTTAAACTTGCAAAGATATATTTTTGATTAAAACACTGTATTATGCTAATAAACGTACATAATAAATTGTATTTTGCATTAAATCAATTTTAATCCTATAAAATTTAATTATAGTGATTATTTTTGAATAATAATTTAAAATTATTTAAAACTACCAACTCTATAACTTATTTGTAAGCACTACTTTGTAACTAATAACAAAATTATTTAAAAGAAAAATAAGATATCATTAAAATGATTTGCGCAAATTATAAAAATAAACCATTAGAATATCCAATATACAATTTATACAATTTACAGACAAGAAATTATGTCCATCCGACGCGTACAACATAAAGATAAAAAAGTGGGAATATTTAAATATCATTAATCTTTTAACTAATATAATAGAAGCTCGATGCTATCGTATATCTCGGATACATCTTGAAGAATTCCGTACTGAGATAGGGTATCGCAGAGAGCAGAATAATGTTAACGTAAATTGTAAAGTATCGTTATTTATATGTTTATTGCATATTAATGGTGTATTAATAAACGTTTTAGATGCAAAATATCCTAGTAAAGTTATATCTACTTGTTATAAGATGTAATACAATTAATACAATTTCTTCTTGTAATGTCTCTTATAAGACGAAAACTTATTTGTTTTGCACATAAAGTCTGTTTGTTTTTGTAGTAATTAAAATAATACAATAAACAAAAAAATATTAATTATATTAATAACAAATAAATTCTTTATGTTACAACTAGTACATGTTTTCAAATTAATTAGAAATTAATTTTTCAAATATGTATTTTGGTAGACATTATTATTTTTAAATAATTTTGAAGCGATGAAACAAGATTTTACAATTATTTAAAGGCTTAATCAATCGCACTGAACTAATTTACAATTAATTTATTTAATAAATTAACTAGTTGTAAGTAAAATAAAACTGCTTTAGATAAAATTTCTGTATAAATATTTACTTAAAATCGACGTTTTGACGAAAACGAGCGTTGAATTATCGTCGAAACGTCGATTCTAAATATATATTTATACACAACTTTAACCTAAAACAGTTTTATTTTAATAAAATGAGTTTTGAAAGATTTTTTATTATGTTAATTGTAAGTAATTGAATTTATAGAATTTTCTAAGCTGGTATGCCGTGATTGATTTATCCTCGTCACAGACGTTTTGCCATACATCATAAATGGCATCCTCAGTGTTTGGCGACTGGGGCGCATGCAATATATAATAGTAAAAAGTGTAGGGTAGCTGCCGTTGCCCCATGTTTATCTGAATGGATATTATTAATCTGTGTGAAGCAGGAAGAAATTGTTTTATACTTTTTAGTCCGTGTTACAAATGTGGTATATAAAGAATATTTTTTTATTTAAATAATTATTTTCACTTCTCTCCAAATTTTAAAACCCTGCATAAGAAACTTTCAATAAATATTTGACGCATTCTAAAGTTTGGTAGTGCACATCAACAACAAAGATATTTAATAGGTTCTGTAGTAAACAAAAGGTTAAGAATCGCTGTACTAGTTTGTTCATCTCAAATATTACCAACATCTCATGTAGTATAATTAAAGCGAACAAACCTAATACACTTCTCCCGAGTAAAATACATGTTTTTTCTTGGTGACAGAGTGTCGGGCAATGGTAAGCAGGCCTACATTACCGACATGGCAATGGCGCCCGTCACGACATGACCACCCGGAGACGATTTTAGCGCCACGCCACGCCAAGCCACAACTGCTTGACTCTCAACTAACCCAACCTAAGCTAACCTAACCGAAGTTTACGATATAGCCGTGCGCGCGCGCACGGACACGATTTGCAACTGTGATTTTTCTACGTTCTCGAAACTTCGTTTCGCGAACGGTGATAACATCTGTTTCGAAAACTTATTTTTATCGGAGTCGAACATCGGAAGAACAGCGAGCTTATCTTGCCCTCGATGAGCTTGCTACCTGATAAATTTGTATTACGTATCGTTCCCTCCTAGTCGACATGGTTTTCAGGTTTCTTTGTTTTAGATTTAACACTTGACGGTTTCTCGTTACAAGATAATTGGAGAATAATTTGTGTTCATAGCTTTTTCCGTATTTCGGTCGTATTCTAAAATTAAAACTTGCTTTTCTGATGTTTACATACATACACAATCACGCCATGTACCCAAAAAAGTGTGGCACAAACTCTTTCCACTATCCCGAAATCAGTTTCCTCCAAACATCCCTATTCAGACAAGCAACTCTAGCTTCATCTATATTTATAATTCCTCTCATACATAGCCTCTTCTATTCCTACTACTTGAAAACTTTCGGTCACGTAAAACACTTTCAATCATACCACGCTATGTACCCAAAAGTGTGTGGCACAAACTCTTTCCACTATCCCAAAATCAGTTTCCTCCAAACATCCCTATTCAGACAAGCAACTCTAGCTTTATCTATATTTATAATTCCTCTCATACAGAGCCTCTTCTATTCCTACTACTTGAAAACTTTCGGTCACGTAAAACACTTTCAATCATACCACTCCAACTACTCATCGAACGTCCACGCAAACGTATAGCTTCAAAATCATTCATATAAATTTTTTAGCAAAACGTTCATTAGAGATTCGCTCAAGATGTCCGAACCATCTTAACTAACTAACACCAACTTTTGCTATAACATTTTTTTCAATTTCACATTCATCATACACTAATCTATTTCGTACCCGATTAAATATACCTTCTCTGTAATGTTCTTAACATGAATTAGTGTTGGATTTTACAAAAAACATTAAATAAATTTTATGATCTAGTTACTAATTTTATAACCTAATTTTATTTACTGTAAATATCATTTGTATAATTTTTCCTGATGAAGACGTACATTGAGTATGTACGTATGTACTATTATTAATAAAATATTAATACAGAACTACAACCTAACACCGTTTTATTTTAATAATATTATCATTTGTTATTTAATTAAAATTATCTCACCCGAATTAAAGAAACAAAGAATATTTAAGCTCTTTAACTCTTTGTACAACACCGCAAACAAAACCAACGAATATTAACAAAAAAAAAGCCACAAATTGAAATAACAAAAGCGAAACGCATGTATATTTCATATTTCATTACAAAACTAATTAAAACAACTTCACATCACATTCCCTAAGGGCTACACACCAAATTTCCCAACAAAAATAAAACCCCCACAAACAAACAAACAAAACAAAAAACAAAAAACCAACAAAAACAAATGAAAAACGATCCCAATGGAAACGTTTTCAAAATTTGGAATATCGTTAATAAATTTTTCAATTTTTATTTCGCTTTGTATCCTATAATATAGGTTATACAGATAAATATGGAGATATCAATAGAGGGACTGGGCCTATATATATATATATATATATATATATATATATATATATATATATATATATATATATATATATACAGGTTAAAGGTTATATAGCAATTGAACGGAAATGCAGTTTGTCGAAAATTCGACGAAGGGTTAAATTGATGGCACCCTAGATAACTTGTCACCTTCCGGTAACCGGTCATAGGTCACCCCGGATAACTAACGGCATTGTAGAGGGTTGCAAAATCAACCCTTACTTATTTTAGACCTAGGATCAAGCCATAGACGGCGAATTAAAATTTCTCTACAAGAAGTTTTATATTAAAATATAATTATTATTTACATATTATCAGTATGAGATGAGAAAATTATCATATGAAGTCAAATTATTTAGCCGTATCGAAAAATGTTCAAAAATAAAAGTTGTTAGTTATATCTTGTTTAGAAAATTTTGTTAAATTTTTTTTTTCGATATGTCTCGATTGTTGCGAAATATTCGTAAACACATAAAAATGACATCAGTACATTACCACTTCCGATTGGCAGCAGATCTTTACCAAAAGTTAACAAAATAGAGATATTCACCTACGAAGCTTAAATATGAAATTTTATTACAATCCGTTCAGCTGAATTGCTATAAGTTAAATTCGTACTTATACGTAAAAATCTGGATATATAAAATTTGGTATCATTATAATATGTACCTCCGTCATCTTCTAATTGAATATAAATGCTTGATTTTAAATATCCGATGTAGAAAATAGGTGGGCTTTGAAACTGTCATTTTAAAAAAATTGTAAACGACTAATTTTATGACAAACTTAGTACTCTTTGTATTATGCATTTTAATTATATTTTTATTAATAACATAAAGTAATTAATGTTATTAAATAAAAACGGCTGAGCTGTCAGATGAATAAAATTCCGAATTACAAACTGACAAATATCAATATTTTTCAATTTTATCAAGACCTTCAAGTACATTAATTTGTTGTAAAAGAAAAAAAAATGTAATATTTTTGCAACTTCAATATCGGAACGCATTATGTTAATTATTTTATTTTATTATTTTTGACAAAATGTACCTAAGATAAAACGGTTTTAAGTTGTAATTGTGCATTAATATTTATTAATAATCAACGCACTAACGTACTAGGTAACAAAATAAGTATACATTTTATGATATAGTTACTTATTTTGTTACCTAGTAGTTTGTTTCTATGATCTGTTTATTTACTATATTATTCGTATCATTTTTCTTAATAAAAACGTACGTTGAGTTCGTCAAAACGACGATTATTAATAAATATTAATACAAAACAAGAACCTAAAACCGTTTGACTATGTTAAGATATACCTGTTTAGTAATATTTATAAGTTAACTGTCTTATTACTTGCCAACTATCTAATTGGCTAGTTAACTTATTTATTAAGTTTTATGCAACTGACCGCCGTTAGTGATAAAACTATTTACATTATTCGTAATATATTTGTTACTAAATATAAATAATGTTTAGTGCATTAATCACTCGACTATGTATGTTTCGTTGAAATCTAAACATTGAAATATCCACAAAAACAAAAACAATACTTTCCATTAAAGTTCGTAAAGAAAGTAATAAAACACAAAAAACTCATAGTCAAAACGATTTGTTTTAATTCCATTTCATTGTAAATAGATAAACGTAACAAATTTCAATTAAGAAATTGTTGTTTTAATGAACTATTAAAGTAGAAAAAGAAAAATAAAAACCAAATCTAAAAGATAGTTTCTGAAAGTATTTTCAAGCCATGTTCATACTAATGTAACTGATTACACTTTTCCCCCGATTAGATAATAAAATACAATTTTTAAATGAATATGTTTTAACTTTAACACGCTTAACTGCTTGTACAAACAATTAATAATTAATATTTATCAAATACCGACAACATATGTTTAGACAAAATAATCATTTAACTGTTAATATGTTAAGAATTTTAACTCAACGACTATTTTTAATTCATCGTTTTTATAGTGATGTTATAAAATTTGTGAAACAAAAAAGAGTTTTTATTGTACGTATTAGGAAACAAGTTCTTCGAGATTTATAATCAAAATTATAATTTTATTTGATAGTCAATATAATAACAATTAAAAACGAAGTTAAATATTGTATTTATGACTGATAATTTTCGACGACTTTGGTGGTATCAGTCAATTAAAATTGTTTAAATATTTTATTAGTCGTCAATTTGTAAAAATGTTTCATATTTTGTTTAACAGCATGGTCGAAATGTTGGTTTAACTATCAATTAATTTTTGAAATAAAATATTTATAATTTAATATTAAATAAAAAATATTAAAAATATTTCTGTTTTTTTTTATTGAATTTTACTGATTGTCAATTTGTAAAAATGTTTCATATTTTGTTTAACAGCATGGTTGAAATGTTGGTTTAACTATCAATTAATTTTTGAAATAAAATATTTATAATTTAATATTTAATAAAAACGTTAGAAATATTTCTGATTATTTATTGAATTTTACTGATTGTCAATTTGTAAAAATGTTTCATATTTTGTTTAACAGCATGATGTAAAAATTGTCGAAATGTTTAACTATTAAATGAAATATTTACTAATGATATTATTTATTTAATTTTATTGATTGTCAATTTGTAAAAATATTTATATTTTGTTTAACAGCATGGTGTAAAAGATGGACAATGTTAATTTTGTGAAAATAAAACGGCTTTCTATTAATAATCGACGTTTCGACGTACTCCACTTACATATCATCAAGCAAAATTACACAAATAAACAGAATACAAAAACAAGTTAATATAATGAGTTCTGAAAGATTTTTACTAAGTATATTAATTTTGTTATCAATAGAAAATTCTAATTGATTGCTGGAATTAAAATTACCAAATAAATTATTAAAAATATGTCTTTAAATTAATTCTAATTATTTAGATACATTTATAAATATAAAATAAATTAATAAAACAGCGTAACAAAAAATGTGTTCAGCTATATTCCTTCAAATATATTTATTAATAAATTTAGAAATTTAGTCAGTTAAATATTTCTATTATCTTCTATACACCGTTTCGGCAATCACTATTGCCTTCTTCAGAACTCTACAATAAATACAAATATGTATACATAAAAATACATTCATATATACAATACATATATAATAATATACAGAACAACTGAACAAAAACAAAATTACAGCAGAATATAATTAGCTGATGTTACATGTGTGGAACATAATCAGTGTTTATTAAAATATTATGTAACGCAATATATACATTTCTGAGTCAGAAATGTATTTTTATATATACATATTTGTATCTATTGTAAAGCCCTGAAGAGGGCAATAGTGGTTGCCGAAACATTGTCATAAAAGAAAAGAAAATATTTAACTGACTGAATTCCGTCTGTTACTTATCATCTATTACAATTATTAATATTAATTAATTGAGAAATTAAAGATAAAACATATATACTCTAAACATTAAAAATTTTGGTTCATTTTATTAATACGAGTATACTCGTATCAATATCATATATATAAAATAATATGTTTTTTTTTATGTTTATATTTGACGTCAATAATTAGTAAATTAAAAATAAACCCATTCAAATTGTGATGTCTGATAACCATTGATTATAATTGACTGAACATGGCGCAGACGTCGCTGAGGGATAAATCTTTCTTGTTGAAATGGTGATCTTTAACCACTGATGATGAAAGCTTAGCTTTCAAAATACGTATATAGCTTTTTTTTCATTATTATTATTATTTTATTTTTTAATTATAAATCTTATAAAATACTTCTCAAACTCATTATAACTCTTACGAAATACGATAAAATGTGTAGTTTGCAATCAAAATTTTCCACCAGCACGCCAATGCGGTGGGTGCTCCCAAGGGTACAGTTACAGTACCTCCAGTCTGATTAGAGGCAAACGTGTTTCATTAATACGGTGCATGTATTGATACTAGGTATCAGCCCCCGTTCAGTCAATTGGTGAGGTATTCGATGGTAAAGGGAGGTACGGGGTAAAGAACGAAGAGGTATAGTACCATGTCGATCATTATACACACACACACACATTTACCCACACCTACACAACCATAAAATTCGTACTCGTATATATGTGTATAAAGCACAATGCAAATTAATAAAATTTTCCGTGTTACATCATATATAGAACAGATTCCATTAGCAGGAAAAAAATTAGTTTTATAAATTAAAATTATTATTTTGTGTGTGTGTGTTTGGGAGAAATAATGAAAAAAAAAACGGGGTGAAAATTGTTTGATATTTGGACGTTGTTCATTGTGAATTAACAAAATTTGTAAATGCGAAATGGAATTTATGTGTATGTAAATTTTTAAAAAAATTGGAAAAATAAAATTATATTCTCGGCTTGAGTTGTTGTTTTAAGTATTGCTTGGATTTTTGCTGTTAAATTTATAATTTTTGTAAAAAAATATCTGTTGATAATTATAGAATAAAAACAATAACACATCGAAATTGTTATTTAACTATTGGAAAAATAAAAATTATTTCGTGAGTTGAAAGCAGTCTTTAGAGCTTTTGATAAATGAAACATTTTTGAAATACTATCTAAGCTTTCGATATATAATTATATCATCATTAGGGAGCTACAACAACATACATGTAATTAATATAACATACTTTTTAGCACATGTTTAACTTACAATTCGCAGAGACAGTAGAAACTAAATTCGTTTAATGAACAAAACATTTTAAAAGATAACCATTTTATGAAATAATTATAACATAACAATCAAAAACCTTGCATAGTTTTAAAATTAATAAAATTACTGTTTGATTAAGACATTTAGTTTAAAAGAATTTGTACAAACGTCAAACATTTTGTAACAATTTTGTTTTCTTTAACTATTGTTATCTAATCACAACAAATTCGATTATATATATATATATATATATATATATATATATATATATATATATACCGGGTGTCTACTTTTTTTTTGTTACATAGGGAATACAATGCTAAAATTTTCATTTGGTGATAAATTTTCCCCTAATTATTATAGAACAAAAGTACAAATACAAAAGTTGTTTAGAATTCAAAAATGCATCAAATGATGCCAAATTTATCAATATAGGATGTTCCGATCAAGAATTAGAAGCAAATTAAAATTTCCATTTTTGCGCTCTTTACATCAAAGTGCCATGGAAATTAAACAAATAATTTCATTTCTTCTGGAGTTTGAGTTTGACAGATCGTATTTATTTTATTGTTACGTTCTGTATTATTATTATTATTATTATTATTATTATTATTATTATTATTATTATTGAAAATAATGAATAAACTTAATGTAAATGAAAAGCTATTAAGTATAAAAAGTATTAAGTATTTATTATTTATTACAATGAAAGGGTATTTTACTCGGCTGTACACTACGTACTAGCTGTGGTTTTAAATTGTGAATGTCTCCATTATAATTTTAAGTAATTGTTTAATTTATTTATTAACTTCAAGTTATAAAAACAATACATTTGAATTAGATGACTGGCATTATGCCTAATATATTTATTATAATAATTTAAACTTATCCCTGAGGATGCTGTAAGTTGTGCAGTGAAACGTCGGATAAGAGTTTAATAAATAGTAAATAGCTGAACTCCGTAAAACTTTCTTTATTTATTACAATATTCAATATACCTATAAAACAGAAAAATTCATGAATACAAGATATAGGAGAACAAAAACGAAACTAACAATTTAAATTAAATGTTCAAATAAATCGCCATTAACTGCCAAACAATAACCTAATCTGTTATAAAATTCGTGACGTACAGAGCTTAATTGTGTTTGTGTTATATTATTGCACTCTTCAACAATGGCATTTTTCAAATCAACAACGTTTTAACACACTTCCAGTTTCTTCGAATTGTTTAATTATCCTACGAATAGTCATAGCGGAAGGTATGGGACGGTTTTCAAAGAAAGCGCTGAATAAATCTCTTACTCGTCGTATCGAATTTCCAGTAAAATACCATTTTACGCACTGAACTTTTTCATTTACCTTAAGTTTATTCATTATTTTCAATAATAATGATAATAATACAGAACGTAACAATAAAATAAATACGATCTGTCAAACTCAAACTCCAGAAGAAATGAAATTATTTGTTTAATTTCCATGGCACTTTGATGTAAAGAGCGCAAAAATGGAAATTTTAATTTGCTTCTAATTCTTGATCGGAACATCCTATATTGATAAATTTGGCATCATTTGATGCATTTTTGAATTCTAAACAACTTTTGTATTTGTACTTTTGTTCTATAATAATTAGGGGAAAATTTATCACCAAATGAAAATTTTAGCATTGTATTCCCTATGTAACAAAAAAAAAGTAGACACCCGGTATATATATTTAATAGAAATAAAACTTTAAAAATATGAAATATAAACTTCGAATATAAATAATTGTCTAAAATAAAAAAGCTTTAAAAATTATACGTCATTAATTTGTATAATTTAATATATCAAAATGTCGATTTTTTATTATATACAGAATTAATCCTAAAGTTTTTTTATTTTAATATAATGAGTTCTAGACAAAATTTTTACCATTTTAATAATATTCGAATTTGGATTTTTTTTAAATAATACGGTTTTATGGTAAAGTTCTTTATGTTTCATTAAGGTTCAAAATAAGTGACCCGTATTTTTAAATTTTTTGCATACATTGAGTAAATACGCAGAAGTTATTGTTAAAGTTGCTAAAATTCGTAGTTGTTCTTTTTTGCACCATATTGCGAAATCAAATGACCAAACTTACCCGTCAGGTCTTTTCTGAATTAAGTTACGACTACCGAACTAGATATGGACATAAAAATTGATATAATATATAAATAAAAGATAGTATAAAAATTTTAATTGTATCAAACTTTAGTACGTTTTGAAATTTTTTAAAGTTATAAGATTAGGTATATGTTAAAATATGAATAAAAATTATTGTTTTATAGTAAAATTATTGAACAATATCAAATAAAATCTAATAAATAGTTTATTTCTGTTCTTCATTTCAATATTTCTCAGCTCTCAGCTGCGTCTGCCAGTTATAATCAATGGTCATCTAAAGTTACGATTTGAATGAATTTACTTTCCAACTTTAATTTACTAATTATTAATATCAAATATAAACATTTAAAAAAATACGTATCATTTTATTTAGCATAAAGTTTCGATTTACCACACTGATTCACTGAACAGTATTTATCATATACCAAAATGTACTACTTCTAGTTTTCTGTAAATGTGCTTGATACAAGATACAAGGGCCCCGACAAAATTTATACTTAATCCGGTACTGGTATGTATTAACCCATAATTGAATTATATTTTCATTTATTTGTAGTTAAAGAATTTTTCTGATTAGAAATTGCATCAAGTTATTGAATTTATTCCCTGTCAACAAAATGATAAGGTTTGTATCAATAGACCTAGAAATAGTTTTCAGCTAAATTCCAATTCGAACCGTTATTATTTATTTTCCTTCAAGAAACCACAAAACCATTACCAATTTTTTTCATCAGCATCATCCTTTTCTTCTTATACAATACGGTTTGTATTGTACCATTGTTTCTAACACAGTCCCGTGTTTACGTTTCCAGGGTGATTAAAACAATGGAACAGTAATCATGTTTCTGTATTCATAAACGACAAACACACAAGCATATACACACATAGACAAACATTACAACAGTGGTTCTTAACTTTTTTTCTATGCTACGGCATATTTTTATTACAGAAAATTTATTTTTAATGTGAAAAAATATAACGTCTGGTTTTTATGTATCCCTAAATAAAAACAAAAATAAATACATAAAAAAAAACATTTTTTCTTCAAGTGTACCAAACGCAACTAAACAAAAAATAAATAAAATACATACCAAGTAACCTTAACCCTACTACAGTTGTAGAATATTATATTTTTTACGTGATTTATAAGAATTAATATTTCTTTGGTTGAATATGCCATTGTGAATATGCAATTGAGACAGTTATAGACACATTATGTTAGCACATGCAGGTGATTATGAACTTACTACTGTTTGCCTTTAGATAAAGACAGGTAAAAGTAAAACCAAAAGTCGTAGTTGACAAAAACTTTTTACAACCCGTGTTATCGGAGACGTGTTGTAGGAGGGTTACCTGTATACTGGGTGTCCCATTTTAATCCGCCACTTGCAATAACTTTAAAATCGTGCATCGGACAAAAAAATGTTACAGATAAAAAGTAAATGGTTTCAAGGGGGACATCTGATGCAGGGACCGTTGCTCCACTTGGATCTCCTAGGGGGCGGGAACGGGGGGCAACTTTGAAATCTTAAATGGAACCCCCTATTTTTTATTGCAGATTCGGATAGACCATTAAAAAGTATGTAAATTTTATTTTGAGATTTCTTTTTATCTTTGATAGATGGCGCTGCAAACAGCTTTTTTTTTTTAATTTCAATTAATTTGTATGTAGATAAAAGAATTAACGTATTATTAAAAAACAAATATGTTAAACAAAATCAAATTATAAAAAAAAATAATTACATAAATATATCATCTAAAATGTAGTCATTCAAAATAAACTAATTATTAAGTTTTTTTTATGACGAATAGTAAGTCCAGCCGAATAACAAATATTCGACCAAATTTCACCGATTAAGAACCACTGATTTATGCAGTATGTATTTCATATAGCACGCGTCCAGTGTTTTTCAAATGTCACCGTTCAGTATACACGGCACGGCACGTTCCTCGCGTTCACCCCCCCCCCCCCCCCCCGTATAAAAGCAAGAAGTAAACACAAGATATGGAAAAACGCGAGTGTTTGGTCTCATTCTAGCCTTTCGTTTTGATGTAATGCACATCTGAAAATTAATTTCAATTTAAATTCATTAAAAACGGTGCGAGCCGTAAACGTAAATCATAGATTGAACGAATCATACGCCCTTTTTTGTTTGACTTTCGTGTGCACGTGGTATATGTAGGTAAACAGTGTTTTTTTTTTTGTCGTATTTCCTTTTCTTCGATTTTATTATTGATATTTTTTCGATATTGAACTGCAGAGATGGAATTTTGTAATTTTAATTGATAATATTGATTGAAATTTTTAGCAGTATTGTCAAATGTTTATTTAAAAAAATGGCGTCAAAATAATCAGGTCAAAATTCCGATTTGCCAATGGTGGCAGTTACAACTCGCGTTCTACAATTCTGCTTTACATTCTGCTACATTTATTGCTTCTCAACTATATCGTTTCAATTTACTTGGCATAAAAGCCAGCCAAACAATAACACCAGTTACCTTCGGACACTAATCAAAGTACCATCTTGACAAACTCCTAAAGAGCGAAACACGTGACTATGGTTAACTGGCCAGTCATTGATGCATAGCCTAACAAGCCGATTCAATGATTGAAAAACTTGTGAAATTTTTAGGCAAAAAATATCAACATTTGAGTATTATTATATTAACTTCACAGATACATTTATAAACATTTATTTTATATATATAATATATTTTATATATATATTAGTTTGATTTTGCTTGAATCGCCATTATTTTTTTCAATATTAATATTAATGATTTAATTAGTTCATCAAAATAAATAAATGACGATTTAAGCAAAAACAAAATACTATAACCTAATATTTATTTGTTCAAAGTTAAATTTTTTTATTTTAAAAGTTGTTTTAATTTCTGCAAAACTTTAATTTTCGCAAATAACAAACAGATCAAACACAAAAAAAAATGTATTCTAATTACTCATTTCGAAGTACGAAAACAGCATTTAACAATAACAACAGACATCGTCAGCTTTAATAGATCGTTTACGCGTTTCTGAATTCGCCCCTGGTTTATTTTATAAACAAAACGAATAAACGGAGTCAAAGCAAAAACAAGAATTTAAGAAGAAAAAAAAATGGTTTTTACGATTGCGCGTGGTCCGTGCTATGTCTGTGTGTGTAGACGTTAAATGTATCGCGCGGTTCCAGCGTTCTGCAATTTCTAATTAATCTTCGTCTTTCTCACGTTTTCAAAACTACATCGAGGTTGTTTTGGAAAAGGTAAGAGTACGCGCGCGAGCGGCGTTCATTTCAAAACTAGAATCGCACATAAGAGGCAGCAGGGGCACAAACACACACACATACACACACCGGAATGATTGAAAAACACCTCAACATAACTCCCAATGCAATTGCATAAATATTACACCTTCAATATGGTTTTTACTTTGAATGCCGAGTTATGACTAAAAAGTTATCGGATTGTTTCTTTAAGAACAGAAATGGTGTACCTTGTTATAGTCCTCCACGTACAAAATATTACAAAATAAATAACATACTGTATGAGAAGCATCACGACAAAATGTTGACAAAACAAAAGTTGTTTGTCTTAAAAAAACTAATTTCTGTATAAATGAAAAGAGTTTGTGCCACACTCATACTGGTACACAAAATTTATTAATAATAAAAACCAAATTTTATTTAACTCATTGCCAGCACAGTGCTTTCATTAATTAAAAATATAAAAATCTTGTGATCTACTTATTTATTTGTTACCTAGTAACTTGTTTCTATATTCTATTTGTATTAGTTTTCCTGATGAAGACAAACATTGAGTTCGTCGAAACGTCGACTATAAATAAATATCAATACAGAACTTAAACCTAAAGCAGTTTTATTTAATATAATGAGTTCTGAAAGATATTTTACTATGAGTAAACAAATCTTACATAAATTAAAAAAATCGAAAAATGAAAAAAAATCATAGATAAATAAAGCTTTAGTTAATGATTCCGCAAATTTTTTGATTATACCCAATAAGGTATAAATACTGATTTGTTTAAAATTCGTTAGCCCAAAATATTACTCGCTTGATTATCATTCAGTTTTGGTCTAATTAATGTCAATCAACTTCCCCCCCCCCCCCAAATTCTCCAATACTTCAAAATCATTTGGAACGAATTTCTTTAATTTTCAATTTTTGGATACAATAGTCGATATCAGAGCAGTAATAATAACTATGCCTTCCAAAATTCCTTCCACTATCAAGAAATTAATAATATTTTTTTATGTTGAAATTGTACATTTGTTACATATTTCATTATTAACTTACGCGATTAATTTGCATAATTTCAATTTGTAAAATTGATTTTATTATTATTATTAATACTAATTAGCTCTATATTAATAATAAGCTTTATACAAAGATTAAAACTCAATCAATGTTAAATTTTCGCGTCTGACAAAAATTTTCATAGTGTCAATGTAATATAAATAATTATAAGTACAATTGAATTTAGATAAAAAGGAACAAAGTCATAATAAAATAAAAATATACTACTTACAAAAGTAACTATTATATATATATATATATATATATATATATATATATATACAGTAAAACCTCGATTATCCGGGCCAGCCGGGACCGAGCCTTCGCCGGATAATCGAAAACACGGATAATCCAAAGACTTCATTTTTATTTTTTTAAATAATTTATTCAGACAAAATACATGTGTCAAACGAATGTCTGTTTACGTTTAACTAACGAGTCGGTCGGCAGTTGGCGAAAATAATAAGTAAACACATAAACGGAGGATTTCTCGAGCCGAACTCGGGTATTCCCCGAGGCGAACGTCTGAACGGTGCAGCCACGGTCAGCCACGGATAATCCGCGCACGGATGACATTTTAAAAATGTCGCACGAAGAATCCGCCGCCCGGATAATGCGCGCACGGATAATCGGGGTTTTACTGTATATATATATATATATATATATATATATATATATATATATATATATATATATATATATATATACAGGGTGATTCAGGACTAGTGTAACAAACTTTAACAGCTTATTTCTGAGGTCATTTTGAGCCAAAAATGTCATATGAACATATGTCCTATTCCTTCTAGTTACCAAAATACAATAGGTTGAAGTTCTATATATAAATAACACGAAATTTTCTAATTTTTGTAATCAAGATACTTTCGGAAAACAAGAGTTTTATTGAAAAGTCATACCTTATTTGTCTTAATTAAAAATATGTATGTTATTGTTGTTCTGTATTTAGAATTTATTTATTTGTTTATTTAATTTGTCATTTTATGTTTTGTTCTCTAAATCGTATTCGTTAATATTAATAAATAAAATTAATTAAGACAAATAAAGTATGACTTTTCAATAAAACACTTGTTTTCCGTAGAAAATTTCGTGTTATTTATAGAACTTCAACCTCTTGTATTTTGGTAACTAGAAGGAATAGGACCTATGTTCATATTACATTTTTGGCTCAAAATGACCTCAGGAATAAGCTGTTAAAGTTTGTTACACTAGTCCTGAATCACCCTGTATATATATATATATATATATATATATATATATATATATATATATATATATGTGTGTGAATGCAGTGTGCACAAGTAGCAGGTTTGAAAGAGAGGGTGGGCCGGGTGCTTTCGAAAAGACAAGCAATTTGTGTGTCCGGCCAATTATAAGCGAACATGAGGTGTTATTAAACCCTCCAGTTAGCATAGGGAAATATAGTCTCGTGAAGCACACAGTAGGTAAGCCGGAGCTCATATTTCAGCAGTGGTCGGTTCCCGGACCTAATGAACGAACACTGGTAGCCCGAGTTGGGCGCTTTGAAGAACTGCTTTGCCTCAGGGTTACTCGCCTCATTGTTTATGAGATAAAGATTCAAGTGGCGTTCAAGAGGTTTCATCATTGCTAAATTGGATGATAAAAAAGAAAGAATATCAAATTGAAAAAATATATCATTAAAATATAAACGGTTTTAGGATATAGTTCTGTATGTTGTTTCTAGCGACTTTTGGGCCAGCCTGTATATATTTGTTACGTGATTTTTGCGAATTAACTGAAATAACTTTTTTATTTATTAATAATTCACATTTATTCTTTTATAAACAGAAAACACACTTCTTGGAAATAAATTTTATTAAGTTTTGAAAATTGCATCTTATAAATAATCTAGCGATTTTTTGTCCGATCTAGTTACTTATTTTATTACCTAGTAACTTGTTTCTATGTTCTGATTATTTACTGTAAAATAATACAAATGATATTTTACAGTAAATAAACAGAACATAGAAACAAGTGACTAAGTAACAAAATAAGTAACTAGATAAAATAAAACGCCTTTAGGTTTAAGTTCTGTATTGATAAATATTTTTTCACTATGTAAGGTAACTAGATCATAAAATTTATAATTTTATAATTAAAGGAAGCCAAATTTTATTTAAATCAGTTACTAATCATAGTGATTGATGTTATCTGTTTCTTTATAAATTTCTATTGCTTCTCTTATCAATCTGCTGTTAATATAATTAGTTCTAAAAGATTGTTTACTATATTATCATTAGTTTATTTCAAAATATAAAAAAAAAGTTAAACAAAAAAAAGGCTCGTACTACAAGGTAAAGTTTTTGGGTGTTTTAGTTTATTTGTTTAGTCCAGTGTACCGATTCTCGAGTTATTGTATTTATATGTTAAAGAAAATTATATGCATTTTTCAAAAAATAAATATTATCATAATTATCATACAAGACAAAAAAAACAATATTAGACTGAATCTTTGTAGATTAAATATTGCTAAAAATTTACCTACACATGTTGGTGT
Organism: Clivina fossor; assembly: GCA_963966155.1. Classification (NCBI taxonomy): domain Eukaryota; kingdom Metazoa; phylum Arthropoda; class Insecta; order Coleoptera; family Carabidae; genus Clivina; species Clivina fossor. The sequence continues at coordinate 9,053,129 of OZ014566.1, forward strand.
ACTTCTATTTTACAAATTGCCCAGTAATGTTAAAGATCTACGTAGAAATAAATTTAAAATTATTCTAATTACGCATGCATTCTACAATGTCAATGAATTTACAAATTGTATTTGTTGTTTTTTGATTTAAGTTTATGTACTTTTTTTTGTATTTACGACTTTAACAAGTATATTTCGTGAGATGAAATATTTCATCTCATTTCACAGATTTTTATTTTTTTTTCATTTATCTATATTCTCGAGTATATGTGAAATTAAAATTTTCGGGATAATAAAATATTGTGAAAAAAAAATTAGCACATTTGTTATATTGACATGTAATATACAATATATATTTTTTAATATTTTTAGTATTTTATCAATTAAATAGATAAGAATCTAGGTTACCGGATGGGAACTAAAATATTTTATTATAATACAGTAATTATGTGTAATAAATATGCCAAATTTTACAAATATTATTTTGTGTGGCGTTAATAATTGCTGTATTTATATATTTTAAATTGACAAAATTACTGCTAACTGTTAAAAATGTTACGGACTACCGATTTCAAATGATATTTTTTTATATATTTTATATTTTATTGTACGGAAAATTTGGAAATTGTATACTTTAAATAACAACTGTAGATCTGTTATAGCGTGCTAGCGTAGAACTTCAGAGGTCTCTGGTTCATACTGGGCTAAAACCAGAATTGTTTTCTAATAGAAATAAAAAAGTTTTTTTTTCCAGTTACCATTTTGTCCCGAATAAATATTTGTGAAAAAACTCGATCGAAAACTAGATAATATATCATACTTCAAGAGTGCCTTTTGATTTTTGTTTTATATGAATAGGGCAGGAGTTTTCATAGTTATCCCCCTTAAACTTTATTTCAAATAACAATCTAATTTCAACTAATTTGTATGTAGACAAAAATATATTATTTAATCAAAAGAACACATCTAAAAGTCTATTCTTCTAATTGGAATTAAATAAAATATCTATTTAATTTTAATACAGTCACAAAAATAAAATTTATTTCATTTCTTAATAAATTTTGCAACAAAACCAAAATAAATTAATGCTAAAACTATTTCCATCGTAAAATCTCAAAATTTACAATTTCCCCTAACAAAAACAAATCAAATGGCGCCACTCAGAACATTTGACAATCGCCACGAAACAACCAAGCGAAAACAAAACAAAAAAAATCTGCTATCAGTATTTGTCGTCATGTCTAGACGATTTCGATCATTACCGATCTTGATCCTTCTTAAGCCACATAACTTAAAACAAACGTGGTAACCAATAGCAACCGATTTGTTACACCATAAGGAGGGGGGAGGGTGTGCTCCATCAAACTGTCTAGTTAAACATATCAATCGCGCACCACCACAAATGTCGAGAAACAAACGTGAAACTTTACCTGGACAAACACTTGAGCCGGATATAATACCGAAAATACTGATCGAAGATAAAAAATTTAGTCATTTAAAACAATACATTTGGGTTTGGTGAAATCTACTTAAGGACTGTGCCCAAATGGCTGCAGCTAAAAACTTAAAATTAAATAGAGGGTTTTAAAATTATTGGTTAAGACGGAAGTAGGATATTTATTGTCTAGTTTTATCTTGAGAAATAATTTATTGGGTAGTTGTTTTAAAACAATGATTTAATAAAGAATCAGTTAAAGAAAATTTTAAACCAGTATACTTGGCTGTGTAATCGTTATTGCAATATCAAATTAATGCTCACAACATTAAAATGAATTGAAATAGATAAATTACGGAAATAAAAAGAAACATATTTATACATAAAATAAAATTAGGTTTACAGCCACAATATTTTTCTAGTATATTAAAAACTTTTCAGGAAACCCATACATATCAAATACGAAATGCTGGAAATTTTATATTAGAATCCAGACATTACAAACGAACACAAAACTCTATATCTTTAAAGCAGTGGTAAAAATACATCACCTTACCAAAAAATGTTAAGTTGTGCAATTATAAAATTTTTTTGTAAAGTTAAAAAATTTATATCTAAATGATTTATTTTAGTTAAGATTATATATTTCTTGTACATATATGCTATATGTTTATATATTATTGAATATTGGTTTTCTATTTTTTATAATTAATTGTATTTCAATGTATTCTATATTAGCGCAAACTATAATATTATTAATATTAATATATTATAATTATAATGGTATGTAATGAATAGATATAACTCATGATGCCAAAATTTACCACACGAGCCGTAGGCGAACCCGTAAATCATCCGAGTGAGTTAGTTATAGCTATTATATGCAAGTAGAATAATATAATAGGTTATAGTATTTTGTTTTTTGCTTAAATGGCCATTAATTTATTTTGACAAACTAATTAAATCATTAGTTAATTTTGAAATGAAGAAATATGCATTGACGTTGCCGGGATTTGAACCCAAAACGTTCTGCTTTCGCGGCAACTGCACTAACCAACTGCGTCACAAGATCATAATGACAAGGTTAATGCATTTTCCATATTTTGATGATATATATAATAAAAAATATTTAAATATATGGCATTACATTTTTTTTTTTAATTCGATTTAATCTAAAAGTTAAATGTTTACATATAACTTCAAAATATGTTATTTTTAACATAGATAAAATAAAAATATTGCAGATTCAAAATCCGTAAAATTGAAAATGTCAAAGGTGATAATGTATCGGGCATACACAAAACGATCTTCAGCCATATTAAAAAGTTATTTCTCGAAATTAACGCGAACATATGTTAACTATAAAAGTTTTAGTCAATCTCATTTTGTAATTGTCTAACGTCTCTCGAGACTCGGAAATTTATCGTTGGCATATGTAGCCTTCCGCAGGAATAAAGTAGAAGAGAATACAGAATAATTCTATACTATTCCTAATTTGCTACAGATGTGCCTGTTATAAGGCGTTAGGACGTTGTATTTATATATATATATATATATATATATATATATATATATATATATATATATATATATATATATATATATATACCGATAATTTATTTGATTACAGTCATTTACTATACCCATATGACACATTACCAAAAATACTACGTACCAAATTATTATTGTTAATTACAAGTAAAATTTATGAACGCCTTCACTTTGTAACATTCATATTTCTTCGGCTGTTTTTAAATATTAAGATTAGAAAACTGTTTCTTTTTATGTTGTGTATAAAAGTAAAAGGTTAATAAAATGAATAATTATTGAAATAATTAATTAATTTGTGTGTTATTTACTAAAAAATACGTTGTAATACATTTGTGAAAATTTAAAATAAATATATATACTAGATTGAATTTAATGGGAAGGTAGTCAAAAAAGGTATGTTCTGTTGGAGAATTAAAAATCAAAACATAAAAAATGGTTCCGCAATCATAAAATATTTTGCAGAACATAAAATTCATGTAGTCGATGATAAAATTGTAACAAACAACACTGTAGTTGAAATTTTAATGATATCAAAACACGGAAAAAAATAAGCATTTTAAGTTATAATATTAATAAAGTAAATATACACTTGTTTCATTAAAAAAATTTAAAATAAGAAAGTTTCAAATTGAAATTTTGTTTATCAAATTTAAATATTTATTTTAATATAATGAGTTCTGAAAGATTGTTCACTATATTAAAAAATATTTTTATAAATTAATATTTTAATAGTAAAAAATCTTTCAGAACTCATTATATAAAATAAGACTGCTTTCGGTACAAGTTCTGTATTAAAAGCTGATCAGTTTTTCCTGATGAAGACGTGTGTTGAGTTTCGTCGAAACGTTGATTATAAATAAATTTTAATAAAAAACTTGAACCTTAAGCAGTTTTATTTTAATATTTTAATTATTTATATGTAAATATGTACTATAGAACAATGTTTATATTCTCCCAAAATATTCCACAGTGAAAACGTGTTCGACGGGAATGTATAGTACAGACAATTTAAATAAAGAAAACGAAAACTCATGTTAACAACAAAATCATTTATACTTACACGAATACTCTGAATAGTTACATGATTGTAAGCCGTCAAAAAAACGTACATGATTACTAGTTGGATTAAGTCAAATGACAGTTCTCCACTCTCTCTATAATATATACTTATGATTAATTGATTTATCATTATTTTAAAATTAACCAGTGATTTATTATTTCAATTTGTTTAATTCGTGTCTCAACTGAAATATTGCCATTTCATTTTTTCGTTGTGTTTTTGTTTATTTCATTTGATATTTAATTATATTTTCTTTGAAGATGTTTGTTTTTTCATGTTTTAGTTTTCTTAGTAACACGATAATTACAAATACTAGTTAATTTCGATTGTGTAATTTTCAGTATAAAATAAAAAAATATTTGCAAAATTCAAACAATGCAATTGTTAATTAACTTAATTTAATATCAGATTAAATACACTTTACATTGTAGTCATGTTTAGTACTATCACCAGTTATAGATATATATATATATATATATAGTAACTAATTACTGTATAATAATGTACATTATTGTACAAGTAACATAATCACCTCTTTATACATAGGCATTATAGTAACATAATATCAATATTTTAATACGATTGAAGAAAAAAGTATCTACATAATCAAATATCCATTACATAATCTGTTGAAATAAATAAAGATTAAGACTATGAAAATGTATTTAAAGAAAATTAAGAATAGAAAAAAATATGAAGTGTCCTACCTTAGTCTTGACAAGGCGTGGATTGGCAGCAGCAAGTTTGGCTAACGCCTGGTAGTCGCCTCTGGCAGCAGCTACTATCCATTCCGTGCGTTTTACGGGCTCAACCTAAAAATCATTTACATGAAAGGAAAAAAAAATCATAACATGCATCCCTCCCTATATTAACTATAAGTTAGTTCAAATGGTATATGAAAAAGAGTAGTTAATTTTTATAGTCAGATATTTTTCAAAAAGATGCATTTAAAAAATGTATTAATTAAGATAGTGTTGTAGCAAAAGTTGGTGTTAGTCAGTTAAGTTGGTTCGGACATCTTGAGCGAATGCTCAAGAAGAGCATGTATGAGAAGAATTATGAATGTAGATGAAGCTAAAGTTGCTTGTCTGAATAGGGATGTTTGGAGAAAGCTGATTTCGGGATAGTGGAAAGAGTTTGTGCCACAACCTTTTTGGGTATATGGCGTGATTGTGTATGTATGTAAGATAATTGGACAGATTGTTAGACCTGTTTATACTAGATTGACAGAACACAAAAAAGTAAATTCTTCTAAATCATCCAGATAAATCTATATTGTTGAACATGCTTCAGAATATCTTCATGATGTAAAATTTAAAAATACAGTAATAATAATTGTTAGACCAATCAATATTAGTAGCTGATTAATAAGAGAAGCAATAGAGATTTATAACAAAAATAATAACATGAATCATTGTGAAGGAGCACTGAGTTAAATAAAATTTGGCTTCCATTAATTAAAAATCTATAATTCTTATGATCTAGTTACTTGTATGTTACTTGATGCTATGTAATGTTATTTACTTTAATATTATTGATAAAATTTTGACCTGATGAAGACAAACGTCGTTTTTATAAAATAATTAAACAGAATCTAATTCTAAGACAATTTTCTTTTTATTTTGCATTAAGTAAGTTTAAAAATTAATTAAGAATTTGACACGACATAGACTATACTTTTAATAAAACTATATCATAGTTTGAATTATTTACTTAATATTTTATCATATACATTCAAAATTAAAAATTAAAAATATATATTCACATTAAACAAAATAGGTAATTTAAATTAATTAAAAATAAACCTTTTAAAAAACGACTAAAAATATATTTTTCCATTAAAATTTTTATTTCTATTAGAAAAACAGATCAAAAACATGTTTATTTTTGGAAAAAAATCTTGAGTCTAACGCAAAATTTTTCTCACTGTAGAAAACAATTTCATAAAATTATAATAATTTTCACAAAATATTACTAAAATAATAAAACAGTATAAGCAAATAGTGCATATTATTAATCATAAAAATTAATACACCTAATTTACAAACAATAGTACCAACCACAACAATTATTTCCAAAAAAAAAGCACCTTCCTTTAAAATTCCCACCATGAGAAACCACATCATTCATCCTCTTAAAAATCCAACCAACAAGAAATAATCAAGTGTGCTTTGCAAATCTACCGAGCAAAACAAAACATCATCGGAGAAAAAAACAAGAGAGCGCGCAAAAAAAGTAACAAAACACTATTGAAATGTCAATAGCCATCGTTCAAACATCGAAGTATGCCATGATGAAATGATGCATATATACGTAGTTATGAACGCTGACACGTTTGAAATTATTAATTACGTTTTGCCTACACTCACTCATCAATTCATGAATCGTGACTCGTGCCTGAGAATTGTGGGCACTTCACGTCGCCCCCCACCCCCCATTCAAGGGGGAGATAAATGTGCCTCTCTTATATAAGTGGTTAATTGAATATGTTTTGTTTACAATGACGGACAGATTTGATTAGATGGGTAATTTTATGCTGTTTCTGGTATAAGTGGAATTGTTACTTTATATTATAAGTTGTTTTTAACATTTGTCAACAAATCAAGTTAGCTTTTCAATGTAAAAAAATAAGATATCAAAAAACTTCTACGTATTATTTTAGAGAATTTAATTCTCTATAATGTCATCTTAAGGCGTAGTAAATGAAATGGATAGTTTACGAGATCTCTGCGGACAAAATTGAAAAACATAAGCCTGTATTCCCACCTCTTTTGTCTATGAAAAAAATGCTTTTATTTTTGGTTTTAAATAAATAATAAATTTGTACTTCCACCTTTTATTAAATATGAATAGTATTTCCTATTTTTGATTTTTTTTTATATTTAATATTAAGAAATTTAAATAAACTAATTAAAATTGTAACTTTTGACAAAAATCACTTTTAAAAGTGAGATGTATATATATATATATATATATATATATATATATATATATGTATATATTTATATATATATATATATATATATATATATATATATATATATATATATAAGTAATTGGATAGTGGGTGTAGCAGTCAATTTTGGAAGACGATGTTAAATAAAACTCATTTAAGTTTAATTAAGCAAGCTTTCGGATTTATTTTAATCCTTCCTCAGGCTTCTGGAAAAAATATGAACAAATTATTGTACACTATAGAATCAATTTATGTTTGTGAAATAAATTTAAATGTAAATTTTAGTCAAACTATAAAACATTAGAAACTGTAACAAATTATTATAGTTTTATAGTTTGACTAAAATTTACATTTAAATTTATTTCACAAACATAAATTGATTCTATAGTGTACAATAATTTGTTCATATGTTTTTCCAGAAGCCTGAGGAAGGATTAAAATAAATCCGAAAGCTTGCTTAATTAAACTTAAATGAGTTTTATTTAACATCGTCTTCCAAAATTGACTGCTAAACCCACTATCCAATTACTTACAAATATCTTACCAGTCATTATCTAAACCTTCATATATATATATATATATATATACCGGGTGTATACTTGGTTTATGCAATATAGGAAAAACAATGTTATTTTTTTAACATCGCAATTCCTGCTTCCCCGTTAGTTATAGAGAAAAAAATATAAGGAACAAAAATTGTTTACAATTAAAAACTACATTATTTACGCTTAAAATAATTGCGATATTGCGTCTCAGTAATTAATTATTAATTAAATAAATATTAACAGTTTTCGGCAATATCAGACAGCCATGGACGAAACGCGAATGTATTTTGTTTACAACTGTCAGTGTTACTGACATTTTTGAACAAAATACATTCGCGTTTTGTCCATGGCTGTCTGATATTGCTGAAAACTGATAATATTTATTTAATTAATAATTAATTATTGAGACGTAATATCACAATTATTTTAAGCGTAAATTTTGTAGTTTTTAATTCTAAATAATTTTTGTCTCTTTTAATTTTTCTCTAAAACTAACGGGGAGGCAGGAATTACGATGTTAAAAAAATAACATTGTTTTTCCTATATTGCATAAACCAAGTATACACCCGGTATATATATATATATATATAAAACTTAACACTATAAACAAATGTACCAAAAAATATTACTTATATTAATTCGGGCATCCCTTTACGTATATTCAAAAAATTCAAAGCAAGCAAGCGAAGCAAAGCAAAGCAAGAATAGTAGATGGCGTTGACTACTTACCGAAGTGACCGAAACACCGTCATCCTCATCGGCCCCCTGCGGACAAAACACACAACTAAACAAAAGAGCGACGTGGCTGTATAAATTAGCAAGCGACGAACAACTTAAACTGAACGACCAACGATACGATAAGCATCGGAACAAAACCGAAAACTCATGCCCTCCCGTTTTTTTATTAACGTATTACACGAAAGACATTCGAACTAACAACAATTTTTTTACAATAATTCCTTTTAGAATTCATTTTTAATATCTGTTTACTCAAATAACTTCTTTTTTAGTTAATCATCTCAGTATTCAATTATTATATTTTTCAACAAACCGTTCCGTTCCGATGACTTTAATCTATGCAAGTAAAATTCTGATGTAAATCGAATAACATCTGAAGTTTTATTGTATTTTTGCCTTTTCTGACAAGTTCTTTTATTAATCCGATCTTTATTTGATTTTGAGAGTTGAGACATTGGAATAAATCTTACAAATATATTTTAAATCATACGTACATAGACGAAAAAGCATTAAAATAAAATAATCTAATGTTTTAGTGGTTTTATTTAAATAAAATAGATGATTTTCAGCCTTTTAATCATATTAGATAAAACAGCAAATTCAAGAGTAGATAAATAAAAACTGTTTTAGTATCAAATTCTGTTTAATTATTTTATAAAAACGACGTTTCGAAGAAATTGAACGCTCATCTTCATCAGGTCAAAATTTATTAATGACATTAAAGTAAATAACAGTAGGTAGCAACAAGTTGATAGGTAACATAGATCTTAAGAATTATAAATTTTAGAAAAATAACAATAATCATATATAATAATTTAGCTTCCATTAATTAAAAATCTAAAACTCTTATGATCTAGTTATTACTTATATGTTGTCTAGTAACTTGTTGCTATGTACTGTTATTTACTTTATAAAATAATTAAACAGAATCTAATTCTAAAACAGTTTTTATTTTAATAAAAAGAATATTATTATATAAAAAAAAATTTAAATATGGTTAACACTATAGTACCTATTTCTTTTTCTGAAAAACTACAATTTTGAATAAAAATCTTATAGAAAACTACATAGTGTAATCATATAGTGTATTAGATAAATTTTAAAATAAATCATATAATAAAATCTACTTCAGATCAAAAACTTTTTATAATTTAGATACATATTTGTGTCATTTACTTAGAACTAGTTCACAACTGTTCCGCTGCATGAAAATATTAAAAGCAAATTTTACATTCTACAAACAATTATGAATAATTCCAAATTGATTTGATGATAACATGTTGCAACTAACTTACAATTATATTTCTATTTGTAGAAAATATTCTATAGATCACTTTTGATTAATAATTATCGTATTTTTCTGTAAAAAATATTCTATTCCTTGTAATATATAACTTCTATAAAATTATAGTATAAATTACAGAAAAAAAAAACATTAATAAAACTCATTTTTTTTATTATTCCTATCAAACTCTGCCCAACCAAATTACATCGCAAACTAAAAATATTTATTAAATACACATAAAAACAAATGACATCTTAAATATATGCAATAAACTCAAATTAAACATAAATATAACTTAGACACAGTTTCAGAGAAAAAAAGTAGAACAACCAATTATATTTCCAGTATACATATATTCTCTCATTTCCCTTCCTGCTGTAAAACAAAAGAAAGTTACGTCAAACCCAAAACAAAACAACAACGAAAATTAATACCAAACACAGACCTTCCATGCTTCGGCTCTTTGAAATTATCGTTCTACGAAAACTGTTTATTAAAAGTTGGGTCCCCCTCAGCTTATCAAAGCTGCATCTTACAAATACTTGAGCTCAATGTGGTAATTTGGGTAAGTTTTTCAGTTTATCGGTTCGAATCACAAACGTACTCCTCGGTTAATTTTAATTCGTCCGCCTGAGTTTTCGGTACGAAAATTACAATATAAATACAGGTGTACTAGCACGGCCCCTGTATTTCTAATGTCGCCACGGTGAAATAATCAAGTCATTACGATCTTTTCATTTCAGAAAATTTTTATACGAAAAGTTGAAGTTTTACGCTACGAATAAGATATAATTTTCGTATTTTTTCCAAGTAACTTTAGCTTAATTTAATAATTAATTACTTATATTACTTAATTATTTTAAATACTCCAAAACTGAGAAGACTTTTTCATTATTATTCATTATTTCCCGAATCGTAAAACATTTTTCTGTACATATATTTCGATTATTTTACCATTTTTGTATTGATTATAAAAAAATGATTGATATAAAAAATAAATTTTTAAAATCCGAAACAGAAAACACATAGGCCGTAAAACTGTCATTTTTGAAAATAAATAAATGATTTTAATTAACTTTTTTTTAAAAAAATTGATATTCTGCAAAGATTATTTATACTTTGATAATAATAATCTTTATTTCTGTTGATCCTTGTAATAGGACATAGAACCAGTCAAACATATACAATTATGTTAATACATAAAAGTGAAAAATACAGAATATATAATAAATGATTAATTTATATTATAATTTATAATTCAAAAATTCATTAACAGAATAAAAACAATGTGATATCAACAAGTTATGTAATTGAATTTTAAAAGACTTTAAATCACTATTTTTAATATTGTCAGGAAGTTTAATAAAATCCCGGCAAAATTCGGATTTTTTGTTGTTAATTTTCTATTAATTGTAGGAATTATAACACTATCTTCATTTTTAGTGTTATAACAATGTATATCTTCATGTGTATCGAATAAATTTATATTATTTTTAATATATAATATATATATAATATATTTTAATAATTTCTACAAGAATTATATGGTTTAATATTAGCTAATATTCTAATTATTCTTTTTTGAATTAGAAAAACTCTATGTGCAAAGGTCGAACTACCCCAAAAGATAATTCCGTAGATTGCAATTGACTGAAAATTAGCAAAGTAATAACTTTTTAAAACTTTTATTAATAAGTAATAAGAAATAAAAAAAGTTAAAGGTGTCAGATGAATGAAATTCCGAATTAAATTCAAAAACTAACAAATATCAATTGTTTCTATTATTTACTAGTAGAAGGCAAAATACTATTGACCTACGGTGAAGAAAATTAATTTCTCGTATTGAAAATAAAATAATTTTTAAAAATTGTAATAAAAAATAATTTATATATGTATGTATACCATTGTTTAAGATAAAGCAAAATATATAATATTCAACATAAAAAACAAATTTAACAAATTTAAAATTATGACTAATAAAATTTAATTAATAATTGAAATTTTTCCGCATCATCAATAAGGACGTGAAACATGCACAAAACTGTCTTAAACAACCACTAAATTACCAATTCAAAATTAATAATTTTCATCATTAAATTAATTCAACTTGAAATTAATAGCGACTTAAATTGCGTATACGTAAAACATCATATATATAAACATATAGGTATAGTACGACCCAACCAAAGCACAACATTTAAATGATCAATACGAAATTAATAACTCTGTTTACAGAATTAATTCGACTTGAAAATTAATAGCGACTTAAAAACAGTTCCAAGCCGTTGCATATAAACATAGCAAAAGAGTAAATAAAATTACACAGCTTTTGCGTGTCAGTTCGCCATTTATTTCCATCTGATTCTCAAGTCCAGAGCCGTGGTGCTTAGGCCGTTCCGTTTTGCACAGCTTATAGCTCAAGCTGTCATAACTTCCAATACGTGACAACGTGTCGAACTGACATAAATTTGAAGCGCTTTGGGACTTGATTTTTTTTTTTTTTTTGTTTCTGTTTTTCTATAATGGCATTTATCGAAGAGTTAAAAACCGATTTATGTAAGCTTAAATTGGCGTTTTTATTGAAATCCGATTCGTAACGAATTGGAACGATTTTATGCGTTTAGTTATTGTATGGAAACGTGTAGTGTAATGAAGGAAAGAGTATTGAACTCGAAAAGTTAATAGATTAAAGGTTGATCCAAAAGTAAAACCATCAAGAATTATTAATGAATAGTGAATATTTTAAGTTATTCATGTTGTTGAGTTATACTTTTGCAAGTTTGTTTTCAGTTTTTCACGACGCGTTTCGATCTTGCGATCATTTTCAAGTGGTTCAGGTGAATATTTTCTTGGAAAATACCTCAATATCTAGTAAAAATGTAGCTAGAATTCGTGATGTATAAATCTAACTTTTTCCAAAAATGTCAAACTTTCGACAAATTTGTTCATAATATAATAAAAATTTAGTTAATGCATCATATTACATTGTATATTGAGCACGTATTTAAGTACGTATATTATTAATAAATATTAATATAAAATTACTGCCGTTTTATTTTAATATAATGAGTTCTAAAAGATTTTTACTATGTTATTGTATAGTTCAATATTATTGTTTTAAAAAACCAAAAACAATAACACTAATTTTGTGATAAATAAAGTTGTTTAATTCACAAAAAGATAACAAATGCGTTTTAATTTTAAATAAATCAATTACTCAATGACTCATCTGATCTAAGGTTCCGAATTTCCAACTTCGAATCAAATCTATATAACGTAAAATATTTTTCAAAACTCATTGTATTAAAATTAAAAAAAACAAACTGATTCAGAATTAGATTCTTTAAAATTATTTATATAAAAACGACGATTTGCCGAAACCGAACGTTCATCTTCATCAGGTTAAAAATTTATCAATGACACTACCTAGTAACTTTGTACTTTAATGTCATTGATACATTTTTTGATCTGAAGAAAATGAGTGTTCAGTTTCGTCGAAACGTCGTTTTTATAAAATAATTAAACAGAATCTAATCCTAAAATAGTGTTTATTACATTTATTCTACATTTTATCTTGACTTGAAAATATCGACATTTATATAAAAAAATATTATTTCTAAATCTAATGATGGAAAGTAATTACTATAAAACGTAAATCTAAATATAAAACTAAATTTTAATGAATATTGCTTCTAGTAACGATAATTTATCAAAAAATATTTGAAATATATATATTCTTAAATACAAAAAACATGTTCAACGTAATAGTAAGTGACAATATTAAATTTATATATCCCGACCAGTCAATACACAGACAGACAAATACAAATTAAAAAAAATAAAATTAATTTATTGAGAAAAATCGTTATCTTAAAACGCTTGTCGTGTTGTAAACATTCTGACAACATTTGCGTGTATAATAAATAAAAAGAAGAAGTTCTTATTATGAACAACTTGACACTAACGCACGCTGTTGGAATACGATACTTGTATATTATGAACTTTTTTTCTTATACTTTGTATATTTTTATTTTGATTATTTTTTGAAATCCATTTTTGATTTACAGTTAAAAGTGACATATAAAATAAATATGGAAAGATGAATATTTAAATAAGTGAACTGCAGAAGTTGATCTTAAGAATCTTAAGTAATTATCAACACATACTATACTGTTAACAAAGTTGCCATTTTACATAAAAGCCATAGTAAAAAATACATATTATTGCATCAAAACCAATGGTTTATATAAATTTTCCTTAAAAAAAATATAATTTTCTAATTTTAAGTAAAATAATTAATTTACAATATTATATATGTTTTTTTACCGAAATGTAAGCAAACTTACATAAAATATACGTATTTTATATTCATATTATGTGAAAATTTTTCATGTGACGTCTGTAAATTTACATATTAAACTGGTGAATATCAATTGCCCACAGTTTTTATGTTAAATTACCGAATTTTTCTACATTGTAAATAATATAGTAAAAAATCTTTCAGAATTCATTATATTAAAATAAAATGGCTTTAAAGTAAATAACAGAACAAGAAACAAATTACTAGGTAACAAAATAAGTATCTAGATCATAAAATGCTATAAATTTTGAATTAATGGAAGCCAATGCATTCACAGTGATTGATGTTATCTTTTGTTTATAAATTTCTATTGTTTCTTTTATCAATCTGCTATTAATATTGATTAGTCTTGTAAGAAATATAAATAGAAGGAAATCTATAAAGAAAAAGATAATTAAAATTATTTAAAAATTTTATGATCTAGTTACTTATTTTGTTGCCTAGTAACTTGTTTCTATGTTTTCCGTAATTTGTATCTTTTTTTTTTCCTGATGAAGACATACGTTGAGAATGTCGATTATTAATAAATATTAATACAGAACTACTAATACTAACTAATAAGTTCTAAAAGATTTTTTACTATGTTAATAAAATATACTTTTAAAAAATACTCAATTTATTTCACAAATTTAACAAATATAATAAATCAAATCACTATTAATAAACAAGATGTAAAAAAACAAAACATCGGCATTATACTAATAATATGCATTTTTGCAATTAACCTATAAAATTATGTAAAAGCATTAATATCCTTCCGTCCTCAATTTATGATATATCTTTACGACTCATAAAATAAATAAATAATAAAATCCACATTTTGTAAATACCACAATATCGTCCGAGGAATGAACACAGTCTTAAAAATTCACCCCTTGTGGAAAGCAATAAAGCGATTATGAGATTATAAATTTAAGCGGTAGCGGAGGAAGAAAGAGAGAGAGAGAGAGAGAGAGAGAGAGAATTAGAAATATTTTATGTCGAATTCCTAACTGGGACCACCTTCAGACATCCGAACCAGCCCGTACGCGGAATGTTGTTCGAAAATTTTCGAGAAACATATCAATAACTCCCGAATAGGAAAATAAAAGAGACGATTCGAACAAATTTATGACGTTTTAATGGACACGTTAGTTTTATTGGAATAGCGAAAAAGTAGAGATATATCATCTGATATAACACAGTATTTTGTCATCTGATATATTTCATAATTTTGATAATAAATTTAAATATGTAAAACTGTTAGTAATTGGTTAAGATAATTTGGCACGTATTTTTGTTTATTTTTAGTTTAGTTTCTTGTTTAGAACGCTTGAAAAAAAAACTCGTATATGTCACTCGGAACAGAAAGCTCTTTTTGTGTTTCACCCAAATCGCTTGACCTCGGCTTTGCTTCGGTCACAAATATCTAGGTTCAACAAAATATGATTTCTTATCAAAACCGAATACCTATTATATTTTTTCAAATATTTATTTATATCGATTCTTTTGAGGAACCGACAATAAATTTCATAATTTATGTCAGTGATAAAATATTTATATAGTCTGAACTGAAACTGCCTGGTAAAGACAAAAACAATAAATAAATTATATTGTTTAATTAAATAGTAAAATGTATTTTAATGATTTGTCGAATATATTAGTAACAAGCAATGAAAATTTTGTGAGTGTAGATAGGTGTATTTATTTGATTTTAAAACAGTACTTTATTGACAGTAAAACAGTGTAAAAACAGTTTTAAATATGTTCACACAAGGGCTATTTATTATACTATAAAACGGTATTTTTATCTACCCAAATAGCTGTATTGTAGTTTTTTTTTTACGATTTCAAATCAAATTTAACCCCTTTTCAACATGATCGTAACGCGACACAACACACCAACCAATACCGAACCCGTAACGCAGCGAACGTAAATTTTACGCGTTTTTCGTTTTCATCAGCCGGCGATATTGCTAAACAATAAAACTGCCTAAAACACTATTCGAAATGACAATTTATTTTATTCACACACGTGTGTGGAAAAAATATAGAAATAGAAAAAAGAAGAATTTGTAGGTAGATAAAATCTTTGGCTCGTATTCTCACCTCACTTTTAAAAGTGATTTTTGTCAAAAGTATTTTTGACGTTTACTTAAAATTACTTATTAAGCAATTTTAATTAGTTTATTTGAATTTTCTAATATTAGATATAAGAAAATATATCAAAAATACAAAAAAAAAACTATACATATTTGATAAAACGTAGAAGTAAAAATTTATTTTAAAATAAAAAAGCATTTTTTCATAAACAAAAGAGGTGGGAATACTGGCCTTTATTTTTTAATTTTAATTTTTTAATTGTTTTAATGAAAACATTTCATAAAAAATATATAGACATAGACAATCACGGCATGTATCCAAAAGGGTGTGGCACAAACTCTTTCCACTATTCCGAAATTGGTCGCCGGAACATAGTAAAGATCTTTCAGAACTCATTATATTAAAATAAAACGGATTTAAGATATAGTTCTGTACTAATTTTCATTGATAATCTTTTCCTGATGATAATGATGTACGTAGAGTACGTCGAAACGTCAATTATTAATAAAAATAAATACAGAAGTACATTATAAAGCCGTTTTTCAAGCAGTGTTTCAAACACAGTCGATATCATTTTTATATTTTATTTTAAATTCCGATATAGATTTAAACCAGAGACTTTTGGATTCAACACGCTATAACTGGCCTACAACTGACTGTAAACATTATATAATAATAATAAAAACAAGTATTATATCTTCAAACAATATCTTAACAAGTGTATTTCACTGTCTTTTCTTCTTCTTTTAATTCTGTAATCAAAAACACATAATACTGTTGTTTCTATGAATTTACGTGCCAAGAATACGTACATATACCTATTTATTTTTAATTGTTTTATGGATTTATAGAGAATAACGAAAATAAGGACCGTAACGAGGGAATAATAACAAGGAAAAACGACGTACAAATAAAACGTAAAAGAAAAACTTTTCCGAATATTTATAGCATTATAAAAGCGTCCAAGTTAACGATGGTTCGTGCATTCATTAATTCGTCTTGCGACGTGATAAGATAACGTACGGATAGATCGTTCGTTAAATAAAACGATAGTTACATCTGTTCGAATGTGATTTATAAAAGAATTTATTACCTTATTTTATACATATACTTATCGTTTTACAATTGATATGGTGTGAGATGGAAAGATGCTTTTTTTTTTCTTCTCTTTCAGAGAAGACGAGAAGAGTTATATTTGCTGTCTCCTGTCTTGTGATTGGTGGACATTTATGTACAGATTCGATATTGTTTACTTACTAGCCAATAACTATTATTGATTGGCAAATATTTTCATTGTATTTGAGAAACTAGAAATTGCAACTTTACTCGTGTTTTGCTCGAAAAATACAAATAATTTACTATATTATTTTGTGAACATATTTATATTTGTAAGTCCAAAATTCTTTCACCATTTTCTCACATTATTCGTTTGATTTGGTGTCGAATTTAAACACATGTGAATAATTGTTTCATTGCTATTACTTAAATTAAACTTTTTAACAACATACACTAAAAATTATCAATTATATTTTAAAATATTATATTTATGAATTATATAAGAAAATAGTTGACTGGCATAATTTTTATAAATAATAAATAAATGATAGACGGAATTCAGTCAGTTATAAAATATAATTTTATTATTTTCTATGCCAACATTACATTAGTTACATTAAATGCAAGCCAATAATTATTGACCTGCATTTTACGTAATATTAAATATTAATTTCTTGTATGAGGAAGTTGTCAAAATTTGTATATTTTCTGTTTGATGATTTGTGTTTTTTTTTAAATATACAAGAATTTTAATTGTTATTTATCTATTTATTATTTTAAACTTCTGACATATATTATATTTGATATAAATATTTTTTTAACTGTATGTGTTGTTTTTACTTAATTTTGTTAAACGATGTATTCAACGCCAAATGTTTTTGATTAATATATTTTTCATATAAGTTTTCATGAATTCATTTGATTGTATTACTATTGTAAAAATTTATAAAATATTAATGCTGTATTGTTCTTTTTTTAAATAAAAAATAGATTGCCTGAAGAAGATACACTCAGTATCGAAACTAGTTGCACGTGAAAAATGAAATAAAGTAGTTTTATTCAAAAAAAAAGTGACCTATATCCCTGGGTAAGAAGATTTTTACGTATATCAGTTTCAAAGGTCGTTTAACTCAAGTATTAAATATTAATTATGTTCCACACACGTAACATCAACTAAATATTTATATTCTGCTAACCCTGAAAAAGAGAATAGTGATTGCCGAAACGTTGGCATAGAAAGTAATAAAAATATATAACTGACTGAATTCCATCTAATACTTATTATTTATAAATACTATATTATACTAATATGATTTGCCAATTACGGCGTTAATTATATAGGAATGTTTGGAGGCGACTGATTACGGAATGATAAAAAGAGTTTGTGCCGCACCCTTTTGGGTACATGGCGTGATTGTGTATGTATGTATGTATGTATTTTCATGACTTTGTAAAAGTTTTAAATTGTGTTGTTTGGACAGAACCTGTAAACTATGATTTTATAACTCACGGTTTTCTTTACTAATTTTACTATTAGATATTATGCCAGATCCGTACTGTTTGGTGTTTCAATGTCAACTGAGCTAAAATTATATCAATGAAACTGTCAGTTTGACTGATAAGTGTAAGCGCTTCGTGTTTGAAGTCAGAAATGACAGTCAATTTTTTAGTCATTCCTGATTGACCGTTTTAACTATCAAATTTCAGTTTCGATCAATCAATTATCAACAAGAAAAACTCAAAATTCTCTGTGCAAACTTATTTTCCTAAACGTAGTAAAATCAGTTCTTCTCTAATAAGATTTATATTACTTATATGTTTCTCTAGCTCTGTAAGATCTTCGTCCCATACCACTCTCAGTCCAATCCGCCTACTTTGAGATTGTTATCTGCATTGGGAAAAGGGTGATGAATACGCCATAAATACCACTAGGATGTAAAGCAATGCCTAACAAACGCATACATCTTCCAGTTTTATATGGCGCCTAACGTGCGGGAGACAGCCAATGGACGGATAAACCACCGCACACAGCACCGGACAGTTCGACAGGCACCCAACGACCAGAAAAGAAAACAAAAAACCAAACGAACGAACGACAAACGAAAAAGATAAAACCTATTGCTTTGGACGAATTGAACGAGAAGGAATTGACAGAGAAGGACTTAGAACTATTGGATTTTTTAATAGTAGCACGTTTTTATTAACTTGCTCTCTTTCCTGTCTGTTTGTTTATATGTTCAGTAAAAAAATTGTAATCGATTTTAAAGTAACTGCACGATGAACTAGAAACTTTAAACTTTAAACATAACTCAGAACTGGATAAGACAATGCAATATTAACTTATTAATTAGAATTATAATTAATAAAATTATAAATATTAAAATATAATTAATTAGTTACACAAGAAGAAAAAAATGTAATATACCACGTTTTTAACAGAGACTAAAAAGTATAAAATAAAATCTCCTAGCTCTATACAGATTTATAAGTTCATACAGAAAAACGTGAGGCAAATGCAATCAACAGTTTCTGTATGGGGTTATAAATCTGTATAGGGAGCTAGGAGAAATTATTTTATACTTTTTAGTCCGTGTTAAAAACTTGGTATATTAATTTTTTTTTATTTTAATAATTATTTTATATACTCATTCAGACTATGATACTTATCACAAAATTAGTATTATGTTTTAGTGTAGATCTGATCATTCTGAACCAAAATATTTACTAATGAAACTTATAGAAAAAATGCACGATTTAAGTTTGATCAGTTGTTTGAGATATTAATATAGAACGGCTTTAGGCTGTAGTTCTGTATTAATATTTATTAATAATCGACGTTATGACGAACTCAACGTACGTCTTCATCAAGAAAAAAGATATAAATAACATTTACAATAAATAAACAGAACATAGAAACAAGTTACACACTACGTAACCAAATTGGTAATTAGATCATAAAATTTATAAATTTTTAAATAAAATTTAGCTTTAATTTAGAAATTTACAAATTTTTATGATCTAGTTTTTTTTATTTTGTTACCTAGTAACTTGTTTCTGTGTTCTGCTAATTTACTGTAAATATCATTTGTATCTTTTTTCCTAATCAAGATGTACATTTAGAACGTCGATTATTAATAAATTATCACAAAATATTTATCATAAATCAGGTTAGGTTAGGTTAGAATTACAACCTAAAGCCATTTTATATTAATATAAAGAATTCTGAAAGATTTGTTTACCATATAATTAATTTTTATTGTGTTTTAAAACGTAAAAATAATTTCAAGATAAATAGAAAAGTGTCAATAACACTTATCTCTTTAGGAAATAACAATTTACATACAGTATGACAATTTCTACATCTTTTGGGAAAAGTTATATAAAAAAATTAAAAGTCAACAATGCATTGAAGTTTGTCCAATTCATCTCTGTATTCCAAACGCCAACCAAACCAAATTACGAAAAAACAAAAACCAAAAAAAATCGACAATAAAACCCATTGAGAAAAAGAGAGAGAGAGAGAAAGAGAGAGAGACACCCAATTGATCTCTCGTTCACTATTGAAATCCAGCTGAGCTGAACGACTCCAAAACTCCAACTCCCAGCGACTTGGCGAAACTCCACGGCTCCAAGTCATGCAAGCAAGCAACTGTCCCCATGGGCACCCATAGGCTCGAGCGCCAACCCGACCCGACCCCCCTCGGCGCAAACTTCACTCCGATGCAACGGTTTCACACGATTAAATCACCGTGTACCTGTGCTAGCTGCTGGTGGAATACTCGATTACCGCCGTACTAACGTCTCAAAGTGGTACGAGGTGAATGGAGCAATTGATTTTATAATGTTTTCAATTTAGAAGATGTTATTGGTGGGACACAATAGAGATGGACAAGTCTGATAGTGTTCGATGGGTGAGGGGTGGTGGTGAGGTAGGGGAGATGGATGCACGCGTACTAGATGAATTATGCCGTGTCGATGATGGTACAGAAATTTCAAGACAGGAGAATTTGTTTCACGTGTAAAAATGTTTGTGTGTATTTCAATTCAATTTGTTTTTATTCGTTAGAATCTGTATAAAGTACCAGGGCTTCAAATCGTTCCGGTTCAATTAAAAAATATATATCGGTTCGGATCCGGTTCAGTTTCGAGTGATTAATTTTTTCAATGTTTTTATTTGTATTAAAAACTTATTTTCTACCATAATTTAGAATATTTTATTCCTACTTTTATAATAAGCATACTACATAAAATTAATACATTAATATAATAATATGAATAATAATAATTATTAATTAATTAAAGATGTAATAATTAGAAATATATAACATATGATAATAATATAATTTATTATTCAAAACTTATATAATTCGTATGTATATTTTAATTATATAATAATAAGATAACATAATTATATTAATGTAACAAATTTTTTTAATTAGAAAAAATAAAAATTACACTCTAATTATTAAAATATTTTCCAATGTATTTTCATTTAAAGCAAAGTTATTATCAAAAAATACACCTTCCATATTGTTAGTTTCATTTTCAATTTCAATAACTGAGTATTCTTCATTTACAAAAAACAAAACATGAAAAAATATTTCAAATGTTTCAACATGTATTGAACCGAAATAAATCGATATTTTTTTTCGGTTTTGTTTGAGCAAAAATAACGGTTTTTTTCAGTTTTCGGTTTAATTCCGGTTCGAAGTCCTGTAAAGTATCTAACTTACATTGTCCGCTTCAAAAAAAAATTAATTTTTTCTTCAATATTACCTATTTAAAAAAAGGTTATTATATTACTACTACAATAATGACATAATTTAATCTGACATCTTCGGCAGTCATATTGACAAACTATTACGGCAAAGTTAAATTAATTAACTTGATTATTGAAGAAATATGTGAAGAAGTGCAATGTGCAACGTCAAATTTGTCAGAAATTGCATATTCGACCAAAGAAACACGGTCAAGTATATTTAATTTGACATCTCCGACGGCTATATTAAAAATTATTAAGTCAATTTAAGTTAATTGATAATTACATTGTTTATATTCGATTTAATTTTAATCTGATTACTGAAAATTGTGCAGAAATGCAAGAAATACAATGTATACCAAACGGGATGATCAAATTCACATATTTTTTTTACTGTGTAGATTAAAATGACAATGCAACTAGCCAAAGACATATAGTGACCTCTAGCGTATTTTAATTAAAAGTAATAAATATTAATAAACAATTTAAAAATAAAAGATTTGTTCAATTAGAATTTAATGTACTTCCTACACACAGAAACAGTACTGTTAAAATGACTTTATTATTTTATTACCATTTTTATTAGCTATTGTAAAAAAACGTAGGTTACATTGTACTTCGCATTTTAAGACTATTATATTTAATCCAGCCAAGGTTAAAACTTATAAGAAAATGCTATTTTCTTAAAATTGACGTAAATGTGATAATAATAAATAAAAAATTTATTGCGTTTTTTTTTGTTACTTATTTTGATTAAATTTCTATATACTATATAAGTTCTTACAGTATTCATAAAGCACTGCCTTCCATTAATTAAAAATCTATAAAATTTTATGATCTAGTTACCTAGTAACTTGTTCTGTTATTCTGTTTATTTACTGTAAATGTCATTTGTATCATTTTTTCTGATAAAGACGTATCTTAACTTTGTCGAAAAAATCGATTATTAATAAATATTTATACAGAATATAAATATCATAAATAAAAAAAAAAGCAAAAATTGCATTCTTTTATAAAAATGTTTAATATAAATTAATTACTGGTGGTATCTATGTTGTTATATATTGTTTATAAAACTAAACACATAAAAATACTCAAACATTTCCCAATAATAACAACCTCCTGTCTCTAATCTCCAATCAAGCATAAAAACAAAACACAATCATTATCCTATGATCGAAAGAAAGCCAAAACACAAACCACAAGTGCCATATAATTTCCATAACAATGTTCCATTATTTTCCATTGAAACAAAATCCGGAAACGTGTGCCGGCGACTCACCGTCCCCTCCGGACTATCCACCATCCGCTAAGCACGTCCGGGGCACGTGGTGCGTGTTCCTACGGGAGAGAGGACACACGCACCAACTTATTCATCACCAGAGAGAACATGTCTGGTAATTGTGTAATTCTTCTATTTGAATCGACGTATAGTATCGTGATATTGTTGTAGTTTTTGCGTTTGCTTGTAGACATATTAATGTTTCAATTGGAGAATTGTATTCTTTGTTATCACGTGGCTAAGTGGATGGTGCGTGAATTTTAATTCTTTTTGGGAACAGCGCACTGACTTGGTGGTAAATAGGAGATGATGTCCGGAATATTTAAACGTTGGAACAATGTTACTTAATTTGTGTTTCATCCTACTATTTAATTTATTAATAAGAATATTTACGATAAACAAAATGGCTCGTATTACAAACTCTGTTTTAAAATTAGTTTTAACTATTACAGGTGTGTAACTATCATAAACGCATAAGGTGCAGAAATTTTAACAAAAGTTTATCTGATTTTGATATTTTTCATGAAAATTTACATTCACTAATTAATAGCTTATATAATTAAGTTAGTAAAATAATATATTTATATATGTATCACAAAGTAATACATCGTGATGTAAATATGTGTGTAGTGAAAGAAGAAATACAAAGTGCAAGTGCCAAATACTTAAAAAGACTTGAGATACACCCTAATCCAATCGCCGTTAATTTATTGGACAATAATCAAGAAAATTACAGACTCATAAAATACAAACCATTTGATTTGCAATATGATTTCAGTAACTATTGTCAAAACTATTTACTAATCGATTGTCGGTTGCTCTAAAATAATTAATACATAGAAGAAACACCAGTGAATATAACTTCTTCATGTCAATGAAACATTTAAAAAAATTGCTTATTGTCTTTATAAATAAACAGATTGTAAATAAACATTTATTTAAATATAAATATATATTAATTAGGGCTGGGCGATATTGGAATTTCAATATCGATATTTTATATTCAAAAAATATCGATAATATCGATATATCGATATTATCGATAAATTGATATATCGATATATCGATATTTCGATATATCGATATTTCGATATATCGATATTTCGATATATCGATAATTTTTATTTTTAATATCAATTATCGATATATCGATATATCGATAAATTATCGATATATCGAGATTTTTTCCCAGCCCTAATGCTACTGGATAATATAATTTAATTTTTAAAATAAAAACACTAACACAAAAATTTTAAATTTATAATATACTAATAACAGTATGGATATGAAATGAAATAATCGCAAACATTTTGTTATTTATTTTTAAATAAAGTGAATGAATGAAAATTTTATTTGAAAATAAAAATGATTATCAACATTTTGGAATATTTAATTTAAAAAATAAATAAAACGTTTCATAATTACTTTGACATATCATACTTATACTTGTGAACTAATTATAACAAAAATTTATAGATAGATAATTTTAATTTTATCTGATTTTAAAATACACTTTATTATCAAGCGCAAATAAAAATGATTAATCTTGTATATTAAATGTCGTTATTGTAAACCGTTATATATTTCAATTAAAACCAATCATTTTTATTATGTCTCATCCATATGCGAGATCAAATATTTGTAGCTTACAAAGAGGATATCATCTATCTTAAATATCGATATATCGAAATACCGATATATCAATATATCGATATATCGAAATACCGATATATCAATATATCGATATATCAATATATCGATATATCGATATTTCGATATATCGATATATCGATATATCGATATTTTGATATATCGATATATCGATATTTCGATATATCGATAATTTTTATTTTTAATATCAATTATCGATATATCGATATATCGATAAATTATCGATATATCGAGATTTTTTCCCAGCCCTAATATTAATATTATTGTATATTAACTGATTTGTCATTTTATATATATATATCTTGTCCTGTAATTGGTTGTATAACTGTTGGGCAATACAGTCATTATTATTATTATTATTTAAAGCAGAACTAAACAAAAGAACTAAAACAACCAATAATCAAGTTTGTAATATCTGCTGTTAATATTGATAGGTCTTGATGTAAAATTCGAAGATACTGCAATAATTGCAAGACCCATCAATATTAACAGCAAATTGATAAGAGAAGCAATAGAAATTTATAAAGAAAAAGATAACATCAATCACTGTGAATAAATTTTATAATTTAGTTACTTATTTTGTTACCTAGTTCTGTTTATTTACTATAAATGTAATTTGTATCATTTTTCCTGATGAAGACATAAGTTGATTATTAATAAATATTAATACAGAACTACAACCTAAAATCGTTTTATTTTAATACAATGAATTCTGAAAGATTTTTTACTATGTAATACATTTCATTTATAAAATTTTCATTAAAATATATTGTTTTAAATCTATTTTGTAAGCAAATTGTTTGAAAATTATCCTCAACATACAGAAACATCAAATGGACTGTTAAACAAAAATTGTATTCAAATCTCTTTATCCTCTTTTTATTTCTGGTTGTTTTACCAATGTAAATAAAACGTTATTTTTTTTTAGCACAATCGGACATGTCCAATTCAGTTGTGACATTTCCAAAGGGAATTTGAAATTATAGGATAGGTATTAAAGAGCCGGACATCAATTTGAAAACATGACAATAAAAAATTTGTGATTTAAATAAAAAAATTATTATATGGACTTTATATTAATTTATCATATACAATAAAGATTAATGCAAATTTTCATTAAATATTATTTTAATTATTCGGTAGCATAACAGAAGATTTTGGCCCATATTGCAACCTTTTTTATTTATGAAAAAGTTCTTTTAGTGATAGTACGCCGCCCTAATAGCGAAACTGAACATTACGCAATGTCATAGCAACTTGTTAAGTCACAAAAATAAACAAAACTACAATGAACACAAAATAGCAATAAATAAAAAAATATATATGTGTATTGTAGTACAGATTCATAAGTGATAAATTTCAGTAAAATCGTATATGATAATTTTTTAACAAATTTTCTATTTACAAAATCTAAAACATTGTTCGTATGTATGCAAAATAATTTAATTAAACCGAATACATTTGAAAGCTAAATCAAACGATTTAAACAACTCTATATTCGAACAAACATAAATTATGTTGTATTTACATATACAGAGTGGTCCATAAAACATATTGTTAGGAAACAAATACGCCGACCGCGGACGCGGACGATCGAACCCGGTCGCATTTGAATTTCAACTAATTTCCCTCGTATAAATCCGACATAATTTACGAGACGCGATATACATTCATCGAATCCAAAGAATTCGAATGAATAATCGTATAAATTAGACTAAATCGAACAAATCGTCCACAACGATACACGGATTATGAACAGATTTTAAATCTCCCAGAATTAAATTTATGCTGATGTTTTTATTTCTCGTTTATATAAAATTTTGTTTCTAGAATAGTATGTAATCTTGAAAATTGTAAAAAATATGATTTCGGTTAACTTGAGTGAGGAATTAAGCCAACAAAAACTCAATTATTATTTATAGGCAGGCTTTCGAAAATAGTTTATTTTCTTCTTCGGGCCTTAAGGGGGGAAATACATGTAAAAAAATTTTTTTTCAATTTTGCTGATATAATTGCTTATACATCGAAGATTTATCCAGCAAAATATTTAACCAATCAGAAATGTATTTACCGAGAAAAAGGCATTTTTCTACCTACGCTTTGATAGCCGCTTTGGCTAACCGAAGACTTTAAGGGGGGAGATACATGTAAAAAAAAATTTTTTTGATTTTTTTTTTTTAAATAAATTAATTGCTTATACATCGAAGATTTATCCAGCAAAATATCTAACCGATCAGAAATGTATTTTCTGAGAAAAAGGCATTTTTCTACCTGCGCCTCGGTAGCCGCTTTGGCTAACAGGCGACTTTAAATAAGTTTTTTTCGAATCTTTTTTTTACAAATGGCGGGCGTGATAAGTCGAGCAATTTTCATACAAATGAGTTGAAACTTTGTGTGTTTAAAAGGAAATAGAATTTTATTCTATATGAAATTCTGATATAACAAAAATATTAACATTAAATTATTTTTTTTCACAATGAGTTAAAATGATAAAATATCCGTTTCTTTTGTAGTTTTCGTAATTCACATAGAACAAAATATATCAGAGAATCATGATCAGTGACTAAAAATCAAAAAAAAAATTTTTTCCGGCTCCAGGAATTCCCGCCAATCGACCGGGCAAAGCGAACGCGACATCAATTAAGATTGGTTTCAAGATCACCCAGAGGTCACAGAAAGTTAAAGAAATTCATAAGTGTAGTTGATTATATGTCACATAGAATAAAAGAAACTGCAGCATTGTAGCTTGTTTCATTCAGCCAAAAAAAAATTCTAAAAAACCTTATTTTTTTAGGTCGTTACATGTATTTCCCCCCTTAATAATGGAAGAGTTTATACTCCGTCATAATAGTAATTCTATAGTTTTTTTAAACATATTAAAATATGAACATATGAAAGTATGTTACACAGTTGTATTGACAGTCAATACAACTATGTTACAGTAAAATAGCAGCATTTTATAACTTTTACTATGATAATTGAAGTAATATTACATTTTTTATGCAAAAATACATTCACAAAATATGTCAATTTAAATCATCAGTTATCAGTTCAAGTAATTCCTAAGTAAAACATGGGGCTACATGCTCGAGAAGCTGAACATATAAACTATATGATATAGTTTCTTAACAATTTTTCTTGCATTGTCACTGGTGCGGGTTGTTAGCCCACAGCCAAACAAGGCACTTACTGCTTATAGTGAGTTCCTGACCACTCAAACTCAACCGATATCAGTACAAGATTTTAATATTAGAAATAATATTTAATTTAATTTTCTGGTGTAAGCGTGGCGCGAATATATCATACTTCAAGTGTTCTTTTCAATTTTTGTTTCAAATGAATAGGGAAGAAGTTATTATTGTTACCGCAAAGCTTCGAAAAAAAGGGTTAGAACTCGGACGACCCGAAAGAAATTCAAAGTTTATTTTTTCACCCCCCAGAAAACCGCGGTTTGATATCAGAAAAAAATTCATAAAGTTAGTCGATTTTTTTAGGCCGACAAAGGTATATACCCCCTTAATAGTTAAATACTGAAATCGCAATTAATAAACTAATTAAAATCGTTAGGTAATTTGTAAATTAAGAAACGCTTGAAATTAAAATTATTATATAGGCATATTTCGTTCGTAGTAACGATTATTATGTTGGCGCACACTAAACTATATAGATATAAACGTACCTTTGAGGTACGAGTTCAATACGCTATCACCGGCCTACAGTCTACGTTTCATATAATAGTTTTAAAGATAAATAAATTTGATACATAGAATATTTTCTAACAAAACATGTATTTTAATTAATATTGTCAAGTAGCATGTTAACACAGGCTTTGCAAACTTAACGTTAACCTTAAACCAAACAAAATAAAAAATGGTTAATAATTCCAAGCACCTGTAATACACCGTATAATAATATACAATATAGTTACCTTCCACCTAGCTCAAATAGGACCAAAAAAAAATAAAATAAAAACTGGCAACAACAAAAAAAAAAAGAATAACGCAACGAAAAATTATGCATGCAAAGTTAGGGCTGTTATCAGGTACGGTACATGACGGCAACATTGCAATTTGCATGAAAACGTTTCGTACAGCGAGAACAGCACAAATATTATAAACACACAACAAATACACCCTTCCCCATCTCCCCCCTATCCAGGTTTGGATCCATGTTTTTCGTCGTCTGTTTTGAAGAGCGGCGTCCACTTGAATTAATGAATGTGGAAAAAAAGCCCATTGATGCGAACGGGCCAAACGTACATACATTTATGATATCTGTAATATGGACTACATGAGACCTAATTTGTTACTGTTAGCTCGCGCTTTTGTTTTGTGTGCTTTCCCACATCGGACAAGCGTTTTTCCCGGAAGGAGGGGGGAGGCTGTCCGACTCCGGTTTTCGAGTTTGTTTCTGGCGCCCCGATTGCCCACTCGACCAAGCTCCGGTATTTTCAAAATGCTTTATTTCATGTATGGTACTTTCACGAATGAATTATCTCGACTAAATGCGCTCTTAAAATATTGAGTTTTCAGATTTAGTTTATGTAAATTATTATTAACTAAAATAAAACGGCATTAGATTATAGTTCTGTGTTAATATTTATTGTGAAAGGGCACTGAATTTGAGTTTGAGTGCTAAGCAGCGAATTTGCCAGCACTCTAGCAAGCTCGGTTTCTGTCTATGCCCGACTTTACGGCTATTGGAGTAATATTACACGTTGTAGGTGTAAACGTTTTATTCTTATAAACAATGATTACTATAATAATATAATATAATATAATTAACTAAATAATATAAAATAAAAAATAAGATAAGATCAAAAGCGCTTCTTGGCACTTTTGGATGAGGAAACAGCAGAAACCCATGATACTCAAACGGTTAAACAAAATTTGGCTTCCATTAATAAAAAATCTATAATTCTTATGATCTATATAGTTACTTATATGTTATCTAGTAACTTGTTACTATGTACTAGTATTTAATTTAATGTCATTAGTAAATTTTAATCTAATGAAGACGATTGTTCAGTTTCGTCGAAACGTCGTTTTTATAAAATCATTAAATCAGTTTTCGTTTTATACAATGAGTTTTGAAAAATATTTTACTATACTGTAAAAAATTTATGTAATTTTAGAAAAAAATTATGTAATTTTAAATCTTTTATGAATGAAATATTACATAAATTATTAGAGTAAAATTTCAAAATGTTATTTTATTATTAAAATCTATGTAAAATTATACAGTGAATGTTAAAGCATAATTATTATATGTCCAATTTTGAATAATTGGATATACAATAATTGAGCTTAAAACCATCAGTATTCTCTACATTTCTGTAAATTTAGCAACCATTGCCAACCACTTAGTAAAAAATCTCTTGTATTTTCCACAAAATCTCATAATTCCATTCCTGCACTAACAACCGAAAAACATATACTCATCTAATCCACATGTCCCATCTAATTCAATACAATCCACGTTTCCAAAACCGGAAGTATTTAAATCCGCGGAACCGCATTCATTCACCCCCGGAGTCAGACAAATTACAAATCGCCCCTTGACACCGGAGCCGAAAAACTAAAATCACCCACCAAAACCCTAACCGAAACCTAAACCGCGTACGTGATATTCTCCCAGCACCGTTCTAATAATTCAAAGTGGGAAAAACATACACACAAATGCCACGCGGCCTACATGGCAAACGATAAATCCGCGAGCGTGGGCGGCAAAGGGGGAAGGGGGGGGGGGGGGTGCCCGGCTTATAAACAAATGAACGCGGCAATGCGAATTGTTGTTCGGCCAATCGCCGGCGCAAATTCTACCCCCTGCCTCCCGGAGAGCTGAAAAGAGGCATGGGAGTAATGGAGTGAGTTTGCAGTTTGCTCGTATGTTTTAAAGTATCCGACTGGATTGTTCGGGATTACAAACATGGGTTTTGCTAGATCACCCCCCTTGCCCCCTAACCCCACAATGGTAAAGAGAAATAATGATTTGGGTTGATCTATTTAATGCTACGAAATTGAAAGTAGATATTATATAAAATAGAACTGCTTTAGGTTCAAGTTCTGTATTAAAATTTATTTATAATTGATGTTTCGACGAAACTCAACGCTTGTTTGTCTTCATCAGGAAATGTCATTTACAGTAAATAACAGAACACAGAAACAAGTTACTATGTAACAAATAGCTAGTATCTTGTTTCTATGTTCTGATATTTACTGTAATATCATATCAGTTTTTTCTGATGAAGACAAGCACAGAGTTTCGTAGAAACATCGATTCTAAATAAATTTTAATACAGAACTTGAACCTAAAGCAGTTTTATTTTATATAATAAGTTCTGAAAAATGTTTTACTACGTAAAGCCCGTATGACACTATGCATTAAAATGCAGAAAATCAACGCGTTAAAATTTATAGAAAATTGAACTATTGCGCATTATAACGCGCTGATTTTCTGCATTTTAATGCATCGTGTCACACGGGCCTTAGATATTATAACTTCATGTTTCTCGAAATAAAAAGGCTGAATGTACCACAAAATTTGTAATCGATCTAACAGATACAACAAAACGTGTATTTTATGCACAAGTGTTAAAATTATTAAAAATAATTAAAATATATTAGTTTCAAAAAAAAAAAATTCCTAATTAAAATAAAACTGCTTTAGGTTAAAATTCTGTATTAATATTTATTTAAAATCGATGTTTCGATGAAACTCAACCTCCGTTTTCATTTGGATAGCGCTTATCAAAAAGGTACCAACCGCCACATCACGATTTTTGAGTTAAAGGCACCAAACGCCTATAAATACCTTATATTAGATTGTTTAAAAGTAACCAAGCGTTATAGATGCTTGGAAAGACCTCTGTTACTGAGGTTACCAAGTTGCTTGCCTATAGACTAGCCTGATACAGTCACAATTCAACTCAATTTTACTCAGTTTCACAAATTGGCGGTTGGTACCATTTAGATAAGCGCTATCCATTTATCCTGATGAAAACGGACGTTGAATTTCATCGAAACGTCGATTTTAAATAAATATTAATACAGAACTTTTAACGTAAGTACAAAACCCGTAAAATGTGAACATGGACTTAAAGTGTATAATATTCTAAAAAAACATATAAATATAAATTCATCAAACTTCAATTCATAATAACCAAAACAATATACCTCACACTATCGTATTCAGTTTGACGTTTGACTGTATATTCTAGCTGGCCAGGCAATTGAAACGCCAACCACAAAACAGCACAGTTTGTTTTATTACACCAGGGGGGGGGGGGGGGGGGTTGTGCCGCCACCACCAGCCAGAGAGCATGTTTAGTGTACGCAGAAAATATAGTCCGCGTGTGGTTGCGAGAGGATGCTGCCCGGACGCGGACAATACATCGGCCACAAAACCGCCTCATTAGCGTCCCGCGAAAAATTCACGCTCATATACACATAAAAAGGGTTATTCAGTCCTAGCCACGCGCAACCGCATTATTATTATATTATAGTTCGGTTTTGTTGTTCGAGTTGAAGCTTTTGAGGTTAGATAGTATTAGATATGTTAGAAGTTCCGGAATAGTTGCGGATTCTTAAATTGAATGGGTCTTGTCAGTTAATTTAGTATTTTTGATTTATTTTTAGATTAATAAAAGAAACAATAGAGATCTATAAAGAAAAGAATAACATAAATTACTGTGAAAGCACTGAGTTGAATAAAATTTGGGTTGCATTAATTAAAAAACTTAATAACTTTTAATAACTTTTTGCTATGCATTTGTTATTTATAATTTATGTCATTGATAATTATTTTTTTTGACCTAATGAAGACGAGCGTTTAGCTTTTCGTCGAAACGTCATTTAATAAAAATAAATAACAGAATTTAAACATAAAACTGTTTTTATATTAATACTATGAGTTCTGAAAAATATTTTACATTGTTTAGTATTTTTAATTCGATAATTCGAGGGGAAAACAATTTCCTCAAATTTTGTACAACAGATTGTACAAATTTTAAGTATGATTGTTGAAATTTTAATGATTTTTCGTTGATTTTTACGAATTTTATATGAAATTCTAAAATTGCATAGATTTTACTCAAGATTTTATATAATTTTAAGAAAACCATTAATTGATTTTACTATGATTTGAAAAGATTTTACAAAGATTTGAAGAAATTTTACTAAGATTTATTAGAGGATTTTACAAAGAATTTAATTAATTTCTATACCAGATTGTACAAGTGGTTTCCCTCTCAGGATAACAGTTTTATTATTAAATAAAATTAATTTTAACATAGTAAAAAAATTTCAGAACTCATATAAAATAAAATGACTTTATGTTAAAGTTCTGTATTAATATTTATTAATAATTGACGTTTCAACAAACTCAACGTCCGTCTTCATCAGTGAAACTGATACCAATGACATTTACAATAAATAACAGAACATAGAAACAAGTTACTAGTTAGCAAAATAAGTAACTAGATAAGTGTTTAACAATACAGAATTTAAGAAAAATATATTTTTTTTCGTAAAAAAAATTAATTTTAATAAGAATCTGACACCACCTATTTATAAACAATGTATAAATTCCATTAAAAAATTACAAATATACTTCTAATAATAATATTTAAAAAATAATAATATACAATTTTCCTAATAAAGACGAACGTTGAGTTCGTCGAAACATCGATTATTAATAAATATTAATACAGAACTTAAATCTAAAACATTTTATTTTAATAATATATTATTATTAAGTGTCAATATGTCGAAAAAAGTAAAAAAAACTATTAGATATTTGAACTGTCAGGAAAAAAAGTAAATTTACTGATATAAGTTAAGTATGATTAGACATATTACATAATGATTTAGATAGCCAAAATTCTATTATCTATTGTATATGTCTAAATATATTATAATATAATAACCGTACTATTAACAAATAGGTGAAGGTAAAATGATATTTCGCAACTGCTTCACAAAAAAAAAAACAATTCCCACATTGAATTTTTGGCTAATTCCAGTATCGGACTCGAATATTTTCAATGAATTGTTCAAAATATGTACAGCGGACTAAATTCTCAATAAGATCACATGTGTAAACTTTTCTATTATCATATTTAGCTAAAAACAAAATGAGAGTCTTTTTGCTGCAAATTTATAAAACCGATCACATAGTGTAATTAGATATTCAGTTATTTCAACCATTTTCAAGATAAATAAAGCAATTTTTATTTTATATTATAACTTTGATTTTTATATACCTAAATTAAAACGAAAACGAGCATTCAGTTCGTCGAAACGTCGTTTTTATGAAATAATTAAACAGAATTGTATCCTATAACAGTTTTTATATTAAAAAAACGAGTTCTGAAAAATATTTTACTATGTTAAAAAAATTATTTAAATATTTTTTTTTGAGCTAATAAAATAAGTAAAATAAATAAGTAATTTTAAGGAAATATCGAAAGTAATTTTGACAAAAAAATCACTTTAAAAGTGAGGTGAGAATATGTGCCAAAGTTTTTATCCAATATGAACTTAATAAAAATGCATTAATTTTCATTAAATTTAAAGTCGATTAACGTCAGTTATATAAAATAAAAGATACTTAATTTTAAATTGAATATTGAAACGTCAATTTTCTCTGCGTTCGAAAACAAAGAAGTTAGAAAGAAAAAACTGAATTTCGCAAAATTATATTTTTTTGAAATAAAACTGCTTTAGGTTAAAGTTCTGTATAAATATTTATTTAAAATCGACGTTTCGACGAAACTCAACGCTCATCTTCATCAGTTTCATTTTAATAATGAGTTCTGAAAATTTTTTTACTATATATTTCTTTGCTCATATGCTAATATCCTTTAATTTGTTTTTAAGTCATATGTTGTGCCTCTGCTCTACAAACATGACAACTTAAAAAAGACACCCTGTATATAATATCTAAATATAATATAATATATATAAATTACAATCAATCATACTGTATATTATAACCAAATTATAATACAGGTAGAACTGTTTCTACTAGATTGACAGAACATATGAGGCCAATACGTTTAAACCATCCAGATAAATCTGCTATTGCTCAACATGCGTTAGAGGGTTAGAATATCTTCAAAGATACTGGAATAATTGCAATACCAATCAATATTAACAGCAGATTGATAAGAGAAGCAATAGAAATGTATAAAAAAAGATAACATCAATCACTGTAAAAGCACTGATTTAATTAAAATGTGGCTTTCTTTAATTAAAAATTTATAAATTTTATGATTTAGTTACTTATTTTGTTACCTAGTAACTTGTTTCCATGTTCTGTTTATATACTATAAATATCATTTGTATCATTTTTTCCGGATGAAGACGTACGTTGCATTCGTCGAAATGTCGATTATTAATAAATTTTAATACAGAACTATAACCTAAAGACTTATATAATGGCAACATTGCACAACTGTCAAGATATATTTGCCATACTCTTAATTAAGCAATTCTTAACTATTTAAAAAATCCAGGCTCTCTTTTACGAGCGAAGCTTGCTCTTTCTAATATTTGTGTCTAAATAAAAAAAAATAATAATAATTTTCTTCAATTATAACATTATTTGTTAAGTGTCAGATGAGTCAACAGATGTCTCACAGTTAATGAAACTTATATAAAACGTAAGACAATATTTGCCACTCAATTCATGTCCGTGCTGCAATTAAATAATTTTTTGTCACAATTTGAGCACTCAACGTGTTAAATTGATTTCCTTTTTGCATATGCACATTGTGTTAGAACTCTTTTACTAACATGAACCTGTTCTAAAATAAAATAAAAATAAAAAAATTCGAGAAATAGATTTCAATCCGTACCTGTACTAGCAGGAGGGCATTTGTTTCTATCTATACACGATTCCTGTGTACGTAATCAATTTATCACATAAAACGTGCGGCCCTGTATAAATTAATGTCAGTGTAACCAGGTCCAAATTATTGCCAGTCATGGTTATAACCGCTTCGCTTACAACAAACGCAACGGTTACGCATATACAATTGACCAATACTAATAAAATACTTCTTCCACATTCAGAATAAACACACGAGATTATGTATTTGAAAATGGCATTTCAATAAACTACATTAAAAATAATAAATTAATTTTTAGTTTGTTATAATTAAATATTTATTTCGTACAAATTATAATTGTATTACTAGGACGATAAGAATTATTTTACCGATATGAATAAACCACAATTTTTTTTATATAATTCTTTTGTGTATCAAGAAAGTCTATCCTGAAAATCTAATTAACATATAATAAAACACCAACATATATTTTTTAATTGAAAATAATTTATACTTATCACTTTTTTCAAGAGAAATTATGTTTAGTATAAAGAGAATTCTCTTTAATTTTAGCATACTTTTCGCTCCGTGTAGAATTTTTAAAATTTCAATAAGTTTTTCACCAGAAATTGTCAACACTGTACAAAAATAAATTTATGTAACTCTAATGAGCAATAAGAGAAATCTAAAATTTTTATTAAATTTGAAACTAAAAGAAATTATTGTAAAAATTTAGTGCAAATTGCATATATAGTCTAAAAGGAGATGCGTTAACAAATTATCGATAAATGATTCTATGACATACACACATACACCCTGATAAATTAAGTTCAGATTAATCATTCTCGAACAGAGCTTCCCAAACTTTCATGGGCCGAAATCCACTTTTATTTTTAAAGTAAAAGAGAAAAATATACTTGTAATTTTTATATTAATTTATATAAATACATAAATATTGAATTTATAAAATTTTCTGGGCTGGTATGCCGTGTTCGAACTATCCTTAACTTAAATTTAAAAATCTTCTAAAAGATTTTTTGCATTCTACAATGAATTTATTAATTGTATTACTGATATCTCTGTATAGCTGTGAATGTAAGATGTTTATCTTTATCTTTGTATTATGACTTAAGTATATTTAAATTTTTTTGTATTTTTGACTTTAATAAATAAATAAATAAATTATTATTACATACATATTTTTTAACAGTTGAATTACAAGTTAAATTAACCGTAGGTAAGTGGGAGCATGTCTGACTCAAACTCCAAAATTTTTTAATTCGTGTCGCGCTTGCACCAGATGTTAAATAAAATACTAATTCTAGAATTAAAACTATAATATTGAACTAATATCGGTTGCGTCTGACTGCTTATAAACCGCAGGTTCATTATATGACTGTGAACTAACGACCCACCATTGATAATACAAGTAAAAATTGTTAACTATATAGTGTTCGAAAAAAATACCCTTATTAGTGCCTATATAAGTCCGTTCCCTAAAAAGAATAAATATGATTACCATAAACAGGTAAATTCAAAAAGAGCACTTCATTATTCCAGAAAAGGGTAAAAAGGCAGTTATTTACCCTTATTTTTCGTATTTTTTGCTCTTCCATCAAGGTAAAATGTCAAATATTTTAAAATACGCAAAAGCAGAGCAATTTTTTACACTAATAAGGCTACAAATTCAATTACCCTAGATAATTTTTACTCTTTTACCCTACTTATTTTGAACAGTGTAAGATCAGCTTCGCGAGCATATAGTCCCTATGTTCCACTTAGAAAATACGGAAACTGATATACGTATTAACAATAACATAATGTACATTTAATATAATAGTGTTATATATAAAAATATTCAATCTTACCATCTTTCAATTACACTGCAAGCATCTCATACAGTCAGCAAAATGCAGCGAGAACATTAAATTAATAATACATAATAAACATGTATAATTTTTTCGATTAAAACCAATTATTACAGCCTGCCGCTTTAATTATATGTAAATATACACAGGAGACGTTGGTCAAACAAAAATTAAATTGAATTGAATAATAATAATAATAAGTATGCGTGGTTAGCAGGTTAGCACATCTAGACACTGGAAAACATCTCTTTAAATGCATGCGATAGTGTATCGAAAAATGACTAATGACCCTAGCGCTAAGAATGTGTAACGTCATCTACAGTCATTTAAATTTTCTGTTCCGTTCTTTTTTATCGTTTTCCTATTTGAGTTTTAAACGAAAGTCCTGCTTGGTGTGTATTTGTTTAAGCCTGCTGCGCGCACAAATTACTTTACAAGAATTACAAAGCGAGAAAAGACACCATATTTGTTCGGGCGGACATATTGACTTTTAACAGTTTGTTAGGTTAGGTTTTTTGTTTGTATGTTTGTTAATACGATAACCGCAATTTTATTTGTTTGCATTACGATAACGAAAACTATAACAGCCAGTTACATAAAATATTGTTAACTAAAATCCAGTATTACCAAATTTTGAAATAAATTTATTCTTGTAATAATATTGTTTAACAGCAGATTGTTAAGAGATAACATCAATCAATGTAAGTAGTTACTGATTTAAATAAAATTCATGGTTTAGGTTTATGTTATCAATTTTTCTATAAAATTGTACCCATCAATTTTGCATTTTCAAGCTCGATGGGTACCTGATCTCTTTCGTAAGTTAGCAGCCTGCAGGCAGCAACTAATTATTCATAAACACATATGTACAACTACATATGTAGAATAATTACATATTTATTTTCAAATTTAATTATTTTCAAATATAGTTTATTGCATATAATTTATTTATTGTTTATTTTTACAAATTTCTAGTCAGTAAAGATTTGCGTGTATATTTTTTCGCATATTATTATCAATCGTTTATTGTTATAAAAAATCTCGATGTGATCACACTAAAAATGTAATACACATTTAAAACATGATTTTTCAGACACTTGAAATAAAAAATATTTAACATACAAGTACGTTTTAAAACATGAGAACCGCGAAATCAAAATATATCTTAATGCATTTGAATATATTTATAAAATACCCGAAATTAGCACGAACATAAAAACAAATTCACAAATATCAAATATAAATATATACATACAACAAAAAGTTAATGGCTAGTACTACAAGCTTGATTTTAACCGAAAGACAAATCACTTGTAAAGTTATATTCTTAATAATACATGGTATACTATATATATTAGGTTACAGTATTTAAT
The DNA here is from genome assembly GCA_963966155.1 of Clivina fossor. NCBI lineage: Eukaryota > Metazoa > Arthropoda > Insecta > Coleoptera > Carabidae > Clivina > Clivina fossor. The sequence goes on from OZ014566.1 coordinate 9,091,960, forward strand.
TTTTGCTTAAATCTCCATTAATTTATTTTATTTTAATCTTGTGGCGAAGTTGTCGCGAAAGTAAAAAGTCCCAGGTTCAAACCCCAGCAAGGTTAATGCATTTTTCTTCATATAAAAATTGGAAAAATTAATACATCAAAATAAATTAATGGCGATTTAAGGAAAAACAAAATACTGTGACCACTTGTAAAATTCTTTATAGTAAAATCAATCAAAGATTTTCTTAAAAATCTGTAAAATTAACAAAAAAAATCACTAGAAATTTAACAAAATGCTTATAATTTGTACAATCGAGTGCATAAAATTTTAAGAAGTGCTTTTTTTTACCCGGTTTTAACTAATACCGGTTTTAAGATAATGCAACTGTCATAGAAGCAGGACTAAAGAAATGAACTAACTACGTATAAAATCTGTAAAATTAAAGAAAAACAACTAGAAACTTAACAAAATTGCTTACAATTTGTACAATCAGGTACATAAAATTTTAGAAAGTGGTTTCTTCCCTGGTTTTAACTATACCGGTTTTAAAACAATGCAACTGTCATAAAAGCAGGACTAAACAAATGAACTAACTTATAATACTATGCATGAAATCTGTAAAATTAACAAAAATGCTTACAATTTGTACAATAGGGTGCATAATATTTTAGAAAGTAGTTACTTCCCAAATTTTAACTATACCGGTTTTAAGACAATGCAACTGTCATAAAAGCAGGACTAAACAAGTGAACTAACTTATAATACTCAAAATCCGAGTTTGTAGTTCGAGCCAATAGCAATAAAACAAAAAAACAAAAATAGCAAACTAACCGATTCGGGAACCTTCTTTTTCTCTTTAGCGATCTGCGGACTCAAATCATTATCAACCGAAGCCAGCCGATTGAATTTCTGCGTTCGCTCCTTGACACTAATCGCCTGTTCAGACAACTCCGCCTGCAATTCTTCACTCTTCACGTCATCTTGCTCCGTAGACGAGGTGCGGCTTTGACTCTTCTTTCGCGGCGGCACCTGCGGTGGTTGATCATCCCATTCCTTCGCCGATAGATTCGACGAGGCTAGCGAAATATTGTCAAAGGATGGACTTGGTGATCCGGGTGGCATAACAGGTGGTGGGGGACGATAGGGAGGTGGTTGACGTGGACGACTCGAGCTAGGCGATGTGGTGTAGTCCTGCTGAACACCTGGTGATATTGGCGATGGAATACCTAAGGTGTTTTGCGGTAAATGTACGGGGGAATGGATTAGGTTCTTTGCATATTTCGGACGAAGAGTTACGAATTTTTCTTCGCCTTCCGTTTTCGATGTGGCGAGAGTGTTAACGTATTCTTTGAATTTTGTTCGGGCATCATCTGTTTATCAAACAAATAAAAACAAAATTCATGAACAGATGATACACATTTTCATTTTAAAATTGGAAATTATATTATAAATAACATAAAAATAACATGGTAAAAGTCTTTCAGAACTCATTGTATTAAAATAAAACTGCTTTAGGTTAAAGTTCTGTAAAAATATTTATTTAAAATTGACGTTTCGACGAAACTCAACGCTCGTCTTCATCAAGATAAAAAATACTAATGTCATTAGTATCAGTTTTCTTTTAATATAAAAATAAAATAAGTTAAATATACTTTCCTTTGTAAATGATTTTCCTTACTTATGCTATAAGATAATTTATTAACTGAAGTTTATTTTTGGATATGTATTATTTAATTAGAAATTGTAATTATAATAGGTATACATTCTAAATTTTAGTAAGTGAATTTAAAATTAATTCTTTTCATAAACAATTTTTTTTCTTTCTTAAATAACACTTAATTTAATACATATTAATATATAGAGTTACCAATTTTAATTAGTAGGATAAACTTGTAATTTATAAGGTACAATTCATTATTAATTATTATTGTTATGGTATATTTTTGTGCAATAATATTGTAGTATATTTTGTATTTTGTCTTTTGTTTATTATTGTATGTATACTATATAGCCATTACGTGCTATTTAATAAAGATTATTATTATTATTATTATTAATTCTATAAAATTTCAAGTTTCTTAATTTTTCAAATAAAAAAATAAGTAATCAAAAAGATGTCGTATTACTCCAAGAAATATCCTAAATATGTCTGTTAACAGTACTAATATTGCATAACACATTTGCTTTCGTTATTAGTCAAAATTAATATAAAATAATCTATAATAAATAATAAAATAATAATTAATATTTAATAATAATATTTAATAGGAGTAATATTTAATAATTAAATAATTAAAAAAATAATTAATGTGTACGTATGTGGTTGATTTGAAAATTTAAATTACCAATTCAAAAAATAAAAAATTATACTAATAGGAAAAATATCTACTAATATTGTTTCATAAAAAAATATTTACAGTTTTTAGTAACTGATTCATCATAGTAATATTTACATATGTAATAACAAACAACAAATTTATTAAATATTTAAAATAACTTATCTAATCTAAGTCTAATATTAAAACAATAAGATATAATTTATAAAAATAATTTCACTATTTCTCCATATTTACTTTTTTTTCACAATAATTATTATCATCTTGATAGATACATAGGTTTTAACCGTAAAAATAACAACATTTTGTAATTTTACTGCCATAATTTATGTAATATTACATTTTTTTATGAAAAATTACATTTACGAAACATGTAAAATTACATAAATTTTGTACAGTGTAGGATATTGGTACATGTTTTCAATTTATTTAAATAACTTGTATTTTTTAAATGTACATTGCATATATATGTCATACAAGTACAATAATTATAGAATTTAAATATAAATATGTAAAAAAAGTTACCATATTACATATAATGTAAATTCTATATTTAATAACGCATACAAATTGTAAGTATACAGCGTGTCCCCGAATGGAGTTAACAAGAAAAAAAAATTTTATTACTGATTTTACGACAAAAAGTCATTCTTTATAAAAAGTTCTGCTTGTTGAATAAATAAGTTTACCATCTGAAAATCTAAAATTAAATGTACAAAATGTCCATAAATTAAGATAACATAAAAAAAGAAGTGTACCATTTATTAATTTTCAATAATTTGTAGAAACTATAAGTATTTTTCAAAAACTTCGATAAAGATTTTCTAAAAATTGTATTACCTAGTGACATAAAAATTCTTTAGAAGAATATTTTCAAAAATATTCTTGAATTCATTTCCCAAATTAGAAAATATGTAGTAATTTTCTATAAAATTATATTAATAATAAATTATAAATCACTCCTTTGACTTACATCAATTTATTAACTAAAAAAATTATAAACTGTTCTTAAATTACAAAACAAAAACGAAACTACCAAACTTTGTGTGAATATTATTTAATAAAATAAATTACAAAAATTATTTTATAAACACATTTAGTTCGAGTTAGAATTAGTTAAAATATATGCCTAACTTTAACACACAATAATATAATATTGATGGCTCTTTCTTGATTTACTTAAAAAAAATATTATTGGAATAACTAAAAATTAGCATTTTAAAACAGACAGATTTTCAAATAATAATATTCTTAGAACTTAAATATTAGGAGAATATTAGCAAAAATATTCTTATAAGTAATCCCTAATCATACACTGCAAAATATGTAAATTTAAATTTATGCAATTTAATAGTTTATGTAACATTAAAATGTTATATTTACAATCATAGAATATGTAAATTTACATCAATTTTTTACAGTGTATCACTTACTTGACTTAACAGGTAATATTATATACAGGAATTTCTAAATAAAACAAAATTATTATTTCATGTAAATATCCATACATTTTGAACTGTATTAAAAAATATTTATAACAAATTATTTAAAAAAATAATACAATGATAGCAAATTCTGTGAATTGAAACAATTGTTATAACACTAATTATCTATTTAAATATATTCTATTAAATTTATAACCGCTATTAAAAATAACAATACGTTACGTCATAATATAAATATATTAAAAAAATATCTGTTACACTTTTAAAATTTTTATACATTTGTAGATTATATTAATATCAATATATACACATAATTCTATTGCTCAATGTTAAAAATAACGAATAAAACAAATGCAAAATATGTTATAATAATGTAAACACAAGAGCTACAGGTTGGTAAACTAACCCAACTTATAAAACATTACGGAAACAATTCTTAACACGATAGATAATACGATACATACTTCTTGTTTCTGGATGCGTCAGATACTTCTTAAAATGTTTCACTAGTTCACGATTCGCTACTTTACCACCTTTTTCCAAAATATACTCATGCACTTCACTAAATGACAGTTCACTCATAGCCATGTTTTCGATCTGTCAATGACGCACCGCTGACTTCACGCTGCCGGCCGATAAGTTAGGAAACTCTCGGCAACTCATCGACCTCGAACCGCACGAAGCAGTTGGTACGGGCAAAACTGAACGCGCCGTTTTTAAACAAACTAATTCAGCGTATTTTTGTTTTATTTAAATAATAACTTTAATATTATACGACCGCACAAATTGAAAATAAAATATGGAAATTAAACTTATTTTATACGAAATGTATGCAATGTAATTATTTTATAATTCGTAATGATGAAGCAATTCATCTTATAATTTTTTTACGTTCTCATTATAAACACATGTATGTAAATGTATTCGTTGTACATCGGCTCTCAATTAACTACAATCTTCACTAAATTTATTCAGAATTTTATATATAGTTAATTATATAATTTAATAAAAAAATTATAATAAATATTGTCGTATTATTTTGTAAGTTAAAGCTACTTTTAATAAAGTATAAAATATATTCTGCTATAAAAATTTATTGTACGTAAAACATTACAATTTTGTATGTAAATAATATAGTTCATTGTACGTTGATTAAGACATAAACAAAATTCCTTTTACATAGTAAATTAACAGTTGCATTACGAATTTTTATTTATTAATTAGTTTGAAATACTACAAGGTAATTATTAAAAAAAATGGATTTACACGAACATAAAAAAACAAATACATTTTTCAACCATTTTATAATTTTATTTTCTCGTAAAGTAAAGTAAAGTATAAACCAAATTATTAATGTACATAATATGCAAAGAATATACTAGAAGTTTTATAAGCGCCATTTTTTTGGTTTTATTTTGTCAAAAATGACAACAAAACTGCCATAAACTATCGTTTATTTTTGCCAAATTAATCAAAAAAAAATTATTTCCGAAAAACATTTTTAATTTGATAATATAATATATTTTTTTGAATTTTGTTCTGTTTTTAAAACTTCTATAAAACAATCAGGGAAATGTAATATTCATATTTATCAAAAATTAACTAAAAAAAATTTACTCTGCATTTTGCGAGTTCAAAGTTCTGACAAATTTGGAACATGTAGAGAAAATTTCAAAAAATCATAACTTCGTGTCAAAGCGTCGTAAGTCTTTGAAATTAAGTGAAATTTACGTCGAATTGTTTTAATTTTTATGACTTCTTGGTAAATTAAGTCGAAATTTTTTTTTGTATACCATACGTCAAATGTCAAAGTTTGACATTTTTTTTGAGTCAAAACATGTTTTTTTCTGGGGGGTGTGGTGGAGAGAGAAATGGTTCAAATCTTGCATGATCTTAAATATGAAACTTTAAATTTTTTATATTATACCTATTTAAATATCGGTAATTTTTCAATTAGCGTGTTTTTTTTACGAGTGTATTTTATATTTTAAAGACAAATATGAAATATTTATGGGAAAATATTTGAAATACTACTATTTAAAATACTGAAGTATTTTAACTATAAGTAATACTGTAAATAATACCCAACTCTGATGGACAGTATGCTTTGGTATATAAATATGTAATTATTATATATTCAAATTGTAAATTAAGAAAACAAATAAATTCCATCATTTAATAATCTAATTTTAACATAATAAAATATTTTTCAGAATTCATTGTATTACTTAATATAAAACAGTTTTAGTATAAAATTCTCTTAATTATTTATATAAAAACAAAATTTATGTAAATAACAAGTACGTAGCAACAAGTTACTAGGTGACATATAAGTAATTAAATCACAAGAATTATAGTTTTTTTAATTAATGGAAGCCAAATTTTATTCAAATCAGTGCCCTCACAGTGATTTATGTCATTCTTTTATTAATAAATCTGTATTGCTTTTCTTTTAATTTAATCTAATTTTAATTTACTGTCAACAAATATTTGACATAACAAAAACTTCGTTTTAGTATCATCAATAACAACAGTCAAACAAAACTAAAACAATGTCAAAATTGTAAAACAAAACACTAACATTAATAACATGTCTCTTAAACGTATACTTACATTATGAAATATAAATATTCCGAGTATATATCAAACAACAACGAGAAAAAAATACACATGTACAAATAAAATTTCTTATCGTATTAAAATATCATTACGAAAAGGAAATTCGTTTAATTAAAAATATTTTTCGAGTTTCGGAATCAACAGAAACCATCTCTCTCTCCGTGTGTTTTTTTTTTATAATAGTATATAATATAAGCATATAAGCGACACCTGTAATTAGTAACGCTTGACAGCGCACTTAAACGACGCCACCGTTTTGCTGTGTGGCCGTCGTAGGAACTAAAAAGTCAGGCCAGGGCAGCGGAGGCCAGACAATTTTATAAACAATAACTGCAGCGCGGTAATGCACTCGGCTTGCGTTCGTTGGCTGAGGCTATTAAATGCATATACACTGCAATCACCGTATTTTCTGTGTGTGCAGTAAAGATTTTAATCTACCGGTCGTGTAATTACCGCTATATTCAGATGCATCTTCGGTTCGGTTTTTGTTTTGTTTTCAATCTCGATTTATTGACCGAGAAATTGATGGATGAATTGAGGTTAGATTACCGGGATGTAGCATTTTTTTTTAGGCTGTTTTACTGCAAGTATTTAAGAATTAGGATATAGATTTGAATACACAATTTATGCATTTTCTCAAATAAAATTTTCTTCAAGTTACGTCAGTTAGGAATTAGTTCAGAACTTTCTGAAGCATGCGCAATATGATTTTAGCTTGTAATTTACTATACTGCGCAAGCTCCGAATTGGTTCAAAATTTAATTGTAACAAATCTATATCTTTTTTATCTAGATAAGAAAATATTATCTTTTTGTTAACATAATAAAAAAAAAATTCAGAACTCATTGTATTAAAATAAAATTATTTTTGGTTAAAGTTCTGTTTACAAAAATTAAAAACGACGTTTCGACGAAACTCAACGTTTATCTTCATCTTTTATCATGATGAAGACAAACGTTGAATTTCGTCGAAACGTCATTTTTAAATAAATAATTAAACAAAACTTTAATCTAAAACAATTTTATTTTATCTTTTTGTTATTCTATTATAAATATAGCTATTAAAATAAAAAAGCTTAAAAATTAAGTTCTGTATATATTTAAATAAAATATATACAGAACTGAATCCTAAAGCTTCTTTATATTAATATGAGTTCTGAAAGATTCTTTACTACGTTAAAATATCTATTAGAAAATTAATTATTTTCTATTATAATTGTTTCAAAATATTGACTTTTTCGGAAACCAGAAAGTAACAGAAACATATTTTTTTAAATAAGTTCTGAAAGAATTTTTAATATGTTAATTTACTATTATTATTTTTTTCGCCAATTATTAAAAAATTTGGCATAAAATTTATGTTACTTTTTGATATAGAATGAAAATTTTATATTACACTGTAAACAAATTTTAAATTTATCATAAAAAAACCTCTATTTTTAAATTTCAGTACTTGGACTGATGGTGCAGATTGTCGCTACACTGTAATATAAATGTATGTAATTTTAAATAACTATTAACAATAAAATAGCAGCGTTTTGTAATTTTTACTGCGATAATTAACGTAATATTACATTTTTTCTGTAAAAATACATTTATTGAATATGTAAATTTACAATCAATTTTTTACAGTATACCTTACACTAGTCTGGAGACTTATATTTTCAGTAGGATAAAAAACTATCACAAAAAATGTATAATCTTTACAGCTACAATATTTATTATAAAAATTTTGATAAAGATTTGTCAAAATTTTTTTGATAAAAAATATTTTTTAACGCAAAATTGTTTAATAATAACGTTTAATTAGCATCAGTTCAAAAGCATAACTATTATTTTCCAACATAATAAAAGTTTAAGTTTATAAGGACAAGCGTTGAGTGTCGTCGAAAAGTTGATTATAAGTAAATTTTAATACAGAACTTGAACCAAAAGCAGTTTTATTTTATTATTTTTCAATTATTAGATTTTGAAAAAAAAAATGAAACTTTGTTTTATGTTTAATAATTACAAAATAAAGTTATACAGAGTTATTTTATTATTAAATAAAATTGTTGGACAAAAATGAATTTATTGAAAGCATAATTAGTGATATTTGTTGACTGAAAATTAATTAACAAAACAAATGTGTTTCAACCATTAAATAAATTTATAAATTCTAGATTTTGTTTTGTTTTTCCATGTTCAAATTTTACGCCTATAGCAATTTATTTACCGTATTGTATTTGTTTATATAATTTAATAAATAATAACATAATTTAATGATTTACATGGTTTGTTAAAAAACATCGAAACTAAATTTTTAAAATTTGTATAATTTTATATAAAAATGAAATATCATACAATAGTTTATTAAACAATTTAAATTATCATTGAATTTAAACAGAATTTATAATAAAACAATTTATAATTTTATTAATAAACTGTTGTTGGAAATAAACAATGCAATATTTGAAACAAATAATTACCTGTATTGTATTTTGTAGTCATTGTTTATAGAAAATATAATTAATTATACACTGAATAAAAAATTTAATATTAATTTTAACTCAGATTTTTGTTTCGTTTTGTACTTACAAGCAACCATTTCAAGGTGTCTATCGCCGATTTAAATGAGCTTTTGGTATACAAATATAACACTAAAAACTAAGCGATAACGTATTTTTTTTATCGATAACCGTCAAGGTTTAGAAGGTAAAATTCACCCCCAAAGATTAAAGTAAATTTATTTTTATTTTGTTTATATATACAAACTATATATATATGTATTGAAACGGGACCAACCCTGGCGGAGAATTTTTTAGTTTTTTCCTTCTTTTCAACAAGTAGTATTTACTTATGTTATAATTATTAAATCATAGCTTACAATATTAGTCCTGTATTATACCTGCATGTGTTTATGAGTAAAGATTGTATAATTTCTTCCGTATTAGAAAAATGCAATTAATCCGGCGCTGAGAATAGTTAACGCACTTGCAGCTGTTATCCAAATTCTTCGCTGTGTGGAGTCTAATTGTTTTTGTATTTGTCTTATCTTTTAGCTTTGATGTATATGTGTGCATTTGCGCTTTGTAATTATGACAATAGATAAATGTTTTGTCTATTCATTTTATTATTGAATATTTCTTTATGTTATAATATTATTCTTTTGTGAACAATTTGAATGAATACAATGTAGAAATTATGTTAACTCTGTTAGTGCATTGAATAAATATATGTTGTTTAGTATTAAATTAATCAGGAAATTATGAGGAATACAACTATGATAATTAAATTGAGATGTAATGTTTTTTTTAGTTAACGAGTGTCTAATAAGTTATTTTGTCACTCTTTAGAGATACGCAGTGTTTCGTCCGGGGCATACTTCCCCCTCTAGCAGTTCCCGGGCCGAACGTTTCAGCCAATAGGAACGGAGCATTCTGTTTTGTGACCATATTTGGTAATGTTCCTTCGCATGTATGAAGAAGTGGGGAGCCTACTGCCTTTATAAGAGCTGACAGCGGGCTGGCTCGGGGATTAGGATTTTGATTTTAGAATTGGAATCTCTAGTCCCACACACCTACACATGTACACTCTGACTGACCATCATACTCTTGGCTAGTGACGTCATAAAGGCGAGCGTTGGCAATTGTGTGTTTGTGAAGTTATTTACACTCTGACTGACCATCATACTCTTGGCTAGTGACGTCATATTGGCGAGCGTTGGCAATTGTGTGTTTGTGAAGTTAGTTACACTCTGACTGACCATCATACTCTTGGCTAGTGACGTCATATTGGCGAGCGTTGGCAATTGTATGTTTGTGAAGTTATTTACACTCTGACTGACCATCATACTCTTGGCTAGTGACGTCATATTGGCGAGCGTTGGCAATTGTATGTTTGTGAAGTTATTTACACTCTGACTGACCATCATACTCTTGGCTAGTGACGTCATATTGGCGAGCGTTGGCAATTGTATGTTTGTGGAGTTATTTACACTCTGACTGACCATCATACTCTTGGCTAGTGACGTCATATTGGCGAGCGTTGGCAATTGTATGTTTGTGGAGTTATTTACACTCTGACTGACCATCATACTCTTGGCTAGTGACGTCATATTGACGAGCGTTGGCAATTGTATGTTTGTGAAGTTATTTACACCTTGACTGACCACCATACTCTCGGCCAGTGACGTTATAGATACGAGCGTTGGCGATTGTGTGAGGGAAGGTCCATTTACACACAGACACAACACCCTATATTTATGACATGATAATGTTATTTATATCGTTGTTTTCTGTTACATGTTTCGCTCACCAGATCAACCGTCGACACTGCCCCCCCCCCCCTAAAATTACATATTTTATACCATACAATAATAAAATGTTAAGATCTCATATATAAAATACATGTGACTGTTATAACAAATCGCTAAGATATTTATTTAATGTGCAACATTGACAAATAAATGAACTTCACAGTTCAGGTTTATTTTTGACTTTTATTTCAGATAACTTTAAGTTCCGATACTTCACCATTTCACGACTCCTTAGAATTTGAGTTACTAGTATTTTAACATAACGTCGGGTCCTTATTTAGACGATCATAGCCATAAGTAAAATAGTAAATGTAAATTCTTCGTTTAGAAATTTGTAAAAAGTCAAATAATGTTAAACTGCCGCGTTACAATTGGTGCCGTGACCAGGATGTGGAGTTTTTTGAAGCTGAAGTGGAATGTTATCGGAACTTAAAGAAATGTATAGGAAATCGACGTAGATGCAGTACTATGGTGGAACCGCCAATGTTTCTATTTTGTTGCAGATATTTGGAGATAAGGAAAGCTGGAAAATCTCAGTGCCAGGGGGTGTAGGATGCTAATTACATCAACATTAATTTGTGTATCATTATACGTTACAGATAATACAAACAAAATTAACTATGAATTAACATGTTTAATTTTCAGTCACGGGCCTTATTTCACCAACTGGGAATTGTTATTCACTTTCAAATGTATTTCAGTAAATAACAAGGGGGTGATTGAAACGGGACCAACCCTGGCGGAGAATTTTTTAGTTTTTTCCTTCTTTTCAACAAGTAGTATTTACTTATGTTATAATTATTAAATCATAGCTTACAATATTAGTCCTGTATTATACCTGCATGTGTTTATGAGTAAAGATTGTATAATTTCTTCCGTATTAGAAAAATGCAATTAATCCGGCGCTGAGAATAGTTAACGCACTTGCAGCTGTTATCCAAATTCTTCGCTGTGTGGAGTCTAATTGTTTTTGTATTTGTCTTATCTTTTAGCTTTGATGTATATGTGTGCATTTGCGCTTTGTAATTATGACAATAGATAAATGTTTTGTCTATTCATTTTATTATTGAATATTTCTTTATGTTATAATATTATTCTTTTGTGAACAATTTGAATGAATACAATGTAGAAATTATGTTAACTCTGTTAGTGCATTGAATAAATATATGTTGTTTAGTATTAAATTAATCAGGAAATTATGAGGAATACAACTATGATAATTAAATTGAGATGTAATGTTTTTTTTAGTTAACGAGTGTCTAATAAGTTATTTTGTCACTCTTTAGAGATACGCAGTGTTTCGTCCGGGGCATACTTCCCCCTCTAGCAGTTCCCGGGCCGAACGTTTCAGCCAATAGGAACGGAGCATTCTGTTTTGTGACCATATTTGGTAATGTTCCTTCGCATGTATGAAGAAGTGGGGAGCCTACTGCCTTTATAAGAGCTGACAGCGGGCTGGCTCGGGGATTAGGATTTTGATTTTAGAATTGGAATCTCTAGTCCCACACACCTACACATGTACACTCTGACTGACCATCATACTCTTGGCTAGTGACGTCATAAAGGCGAGCGTTGGCAATTGTGTGTTTGTGAAGTTATTTACACTCTGACTGACCATCATACTCTTGGCTAGTGACGTCATATTGGCGAGCGTTGGCAATTGTGTGTTTGTGAAGTTAGTTACACTCTGACTGACCATCATACTCTTGGCTAGTGACGTCATATTGGCGAGCGTTGGCAATTGTATGTTTGTGAAGTTATTTACACTCTGACTGACCATCATACTCTTGGCTAGTGACGTCATATTGGCGAGCGTTGGCAATTGTATGTTTGTGAAGTTATTTACACTCTGACTGACCATCATACTCTTGGCTAGTGACGTCATATTGGCGAGCGTTGGCAATTGTATGTTTGTGGAGTTATTTACACTCTGACTGACCATCATACTCTTGGCTAGTGACGTCATATTGGCGAGCGTTGGCAATTGTATGTTTGTGGAGTTATTTACACTCTGACTGACCATCATACTCTTGGCTAGTGACGTCATATTGACGAGCGTTGGCAATTGTATGTTTGTGAAGTTATTTACACCTTGACTGACCACCATACTCTCGGCCAGTGACGTTATAGATACGAGCGTTGGCGATTGTGTGAGGGAAGGTCCATTTACACACAGACACAACACCCTATATTTATGACATGATAATGTTATTTATATCGTTGTTTTCTGTTACATGTTTCGCTCACCAGATCAACCGTCGACACTGCCCCCCCCCCCTAAAATTACATATTTTATACCATACAATAATAAAATGTTAAGATCTCATATATAAAATACATGTGACTGTTATAACAAATCGCTAAGATATTTATTTAATGTGCAACATTGACAAATAAATGAACTTCACAGTTCAGGTTTATTTTTGACTTTTATTTCAGATAACTTTAAGTTCCGATACTTCACCATTTCACGACTCCTTAGAATTTGAGTTACTAGTATTTTAACATAACGTCGGGTCCTTATTTAGACGATCATAGCCATAAGTAAAATAGTAAATGTAAATTCTTCGTTTAGAAATTTGTAAAAAGTCAAATAATGTTAAACTGCCGCGTTACAGTATATATAGTTAATTTTTATTTTTTATTTATCAATTTTTTTTTCTATTACATGGATTCTATATTCTATGTTCTCTAAATATTTTTATGTTTGCTGTATGTTTTAAGTTTGTTTTTTTTTTCAATTTTCCAACAGAGTACGTCCTGAAGAAGACATAAGAATCTTAAATGAGAGTTCGAACATCTAACCTTTTCTAACATCATTGAAATTTAAACCTTTATATATATAAAACTAAAATAACTATAGTGAATGGTAAAATATTTATGTAAGAAATTATTGGGTATAACAGTCCAATGTAGAAAGATTATTAAATGAAACTCATTTAAGTTGTAAAGGCAAGCATTCGATTTATTTTAAATTTGCTTCATAGCCAACTATAACATTATGTAAAAACAAAAACATTTGTATATGAATTGTCAATGTACCAGAAAAAGTTAATATTTATAAAAAGAGTTCGAAATTTAACTAATAAAAAAAGTCATATTGAAATAAAAATTGTAGTTTCAACTAACGGAGTTATCTATTATATGTTAGTTGTTATTGTAGTAAGTACAATTTTTTTTTATTTTCTTTATTAGTTAAATTTCGAACTCTTTTTATAAATATTAACTTTTTCTAGTATATTAACAATTGATATACAAATATTTTTGTTTTACCATATGTTACAGTTGGCTATAAAACAGAATTAAAAACTTAAGTGAGTTTCATTTAATAATCTTTCCACATTGGACTGATATACCCAATAATATATATATATATATATATATATATATATATATATATATATATATATATATATATATATATATATATATATATATATATATATACCGGGTGTCTACTTTTTTTTTGTTACATAGGGAATACAATGCTAAAATTTTCATTTGGTGATAAATTTTCCCCTAATTATTATAGAACAAAAGTACAAATACAAAAGTTGTTTAGAATTCAAAAATGCATCAAATGATGCCAAATTTATCAATATAGGATGTTCCGATCAAGAATTAGAAGCAAATTAAAATTTCCATTTTTGCGCTCTTTACATCAAAGTGCCATGGAAATTAAACAAATAATTTCATTTCTTCTGGAGTTTGAGTTTGACAGATCGTATTTATTTTATTGTTACGTTCTGTATTATTATCATTATTATTGAAAATAATGAATAAACTTAAGGTAAATGAAAAAGTTCAGTGCGTAAAATACGATCTGTCAAACTCAAACTCCAGAAGAAATGAAATTATTTGTTTAATTTCCATGGCACTTTGATGTAAAGAGCGCAAAAATGGAAATTTTAATTTGCTTCTAATTCTTGATCGGAACATCCTATATTGATAAATTTGGCATCATTTGATGCATTTTTGAATTCTAACCAACTTTTGTATTTGTACTTTTGTTCTATAATAATTAGGGGAAAATTTATCACCAAATGAAAATTTTAGCATTGTATTCCCTATGTAACAAAAAAAAAGTCGACACCCGGTATATATATATGTATACATATATTCGTGACGTGATCTTTTTGAATCATTGACGAAATGTTGATTTTATCAAATGAATTCACGAATATTTTGAATATAGCGTGTTGCTGAGTTAAATATACGTATAACGTTATGTTTTTTTATTTATTTTTTTTTTGTTGATTGGTAAAGATATACAAAAATACATGGATATATTTAAAAATGTAATACTTGATTAGTTATGAAAAATATTGATTTGCTACACATATATTGATTTCTTAATATAAAATTCTTTAGGATTTATTTCTGTGTATATTTTAATTAAAAATCAACGTTTTGACGTACTCAACGTACATCACCGTCATAAAAAATGATACAAATGACATATACAATAAATAAACAACATAGAATTCATTTATTATTTAAAATATTACAAAATTTATATAAATCTTTCTTGAACAAAAGCTAAAACTAGTTTTAAATCTATGTTTGAAATTTGGTTCTGAATAGAAATATACAACTACAAAGATTGATATTTTTAGCTCTGGAATAGTTAATCGTAGAATAAATGTATTTTTTATACATTACAATTACTTCATGGTTAATTATTCCACATTTTATCCGGTACTAGAAATACCAGCTTTAGAATAAATTAAATTAAACAAATTTTATTTTATATTTTACACTTCTCGTTCTCATATTTTATATTTTTCCTTAAGTTAATAATTAAAGTAACAAAGTAAGAAAATCTTGCAGAACTTATTATATTAAAAATAAAAAAGACTTTAGGATTAAGGTCTCAGTAAATTTTCATTAAAAATTGATGTTTGGATTTGGACATATTCTATGTATATCATCATAAATAACATATATAACAAATAAACAGAACATAGAAACAAATTATTAAGTAACAAAATAAGTAACTACAATTTATAAATTATTAATTAAAGAAAGCCAAATTTTATTTAAATCAGTGTTTTCAATTACTTATTTTGTTACCTAGTAACTTATTTCTATATTCTGTTATTTATTGTAAATGTTATTGTAAATCTCATTTTTCCAGATGATGATATACGTAGAGTATATCGAAATGTCAATTTTTAATTTAAATTTATACATAACCTTTAATTTTAATAATTATACTGTAATTAATCTTTATTTGAAAAATATTGTAGAAAGTTTAAATTTACAAAAATATAATAATTAAAATCATAATTCTTGATGTCATTTATAAATTATACATCTTACGTTAAGCTGACTTTATTTATATATATTGAATATGTCACGGACAGATTCTTGTCATTTTTATTGTAATACTGATGATAAATACATTGCAAATCTCCTATAAATTAAATACTCTTTAAAACTTTTGTAATTAAATTCAAATAAATTTATTTAAAATCTTTTACGTATCTGAATTTTTGTTATTTGTTTGCACTTAACTACAGATATGTTTTGTAATAATAAATTATTGGCTAAGATACTTGGAGAAATAATTTAACAATTTATTAAATAATATATTATATTTAAAAAATTGTAACTTCAATTTTATTTGACGTAGATATACTGTAAAAACTATGTTTCTTAGTACCTCCACTTAGAAAATATTTTAAAATTTTAAGTAGTGCAATAACAAAAGATTATGTATGAGAGGTATCATAAATGTGGATAAAATTAGAGTTGCTTGTCTGGATAAGAATATTTGAAAAAAACTAATTTTGGGATAGTGGAAACAGTTTGTGCCACACCCTTCTAGGGTACATGTCGTGATTGTGTTCTGTGTCGTGATGTTTATATTATATAATAATAATAATTATTATTTTCCGTAATTCCTAAGCGGAACATGGGGCTATATGCTCAACAAGTTGATAATAGTTTCTTATCAATTTTTAGTTGTATTGTAATGATGAGAGTTATTAGCCCGCAGCCAATCAAGAAACCTACTGCTTTTAGTGAGTTCCGAACCATTCAGACCTAGCCGCTATCAGTTTAATGGTACAAGGTTTTAATGAAAGAGATAATTTTAATTTCTGGTGTGAGCGCAAACCACGGAACTTTGGGGTTCAAATCCAACACGCTACCACTGTCCTACGGCTGCCTGTATATATTATATTTGATATATTGTTATTATTATTTATTTCTTGAAACTATTAATATATTGTCTGAATTATTACGAGACACCAAAAATTATTGTCCAAAGTTATTGTTTTATTACTAGCAACATTAAAATTTCAGTTTGATTTTGCAATGCACTCTTACAAATATTATTTGTTTTTTTTTTGTATACTAGTAGAAAATACATACATACATAATCATGCCATGTACCCAAAAGGATGTGGCACAAACTCTTTCCACTATCTCAAAATCAGTTTCCTTCAAACATCCCTATCCAGACAAGCAACTGTAGCTTCAAAAGTATTATTTAACTAGGTGAACAAAATTAATTTCTTGTATTAAAAACAAGATAAATAATAGTACGTTCTAAAGCTGGTATTAAAAAAGGTGCTATTAGGATGTCTATTATAATCAAAAAAAATTTTAGAAAAATCTACGTCAGTTTTTATTTCTTATGACGTAAATTAGTTTGCGAGAAATGCAATTTTAAAATACTAAAAATAGATGTAGAAATTTATGTACATCTAACTAATTTTAAATTTAAAATACGTAATAGTTTTTTTTTATAATACGTTATATGAATTAATTATGGTTATAGGCTGCAAAATTATTGCTAAATTTACTTGTTGTAATTCGAAGTTTTCAAAATTTAATAAAAGTCAAAATTTTATATTTTTTAAATATAAAAATCATGATGATGTCTGTATAAAAAACCTCTGTTTTAAAAAGGACCAAAGATTTAATTCTAAATAATTAAAATTAATAATTATATTTATTATCAGAGGTTCAATTTGTATTTTTTTTTATATGTTATTAACACAATAAAAAATCCATTTTTTATATGCTTAAAGCAGTACTAATTTACCAATGAATCGTTTTTCATTTTTATCGTATAAGTCAGTTTTCATCTCAGTCAAAAAAATTACTGAAGAAATACTCAAAATCAAATCATAAAACATTATAATTACAATGAAACTGTGTATGTATTTAAAAAAATCTTCGTTAATATCAAACACAATCAACTGAAAATCGTCATGGCGGAACCGAACCGTTTTTTTACCGGTTTTACGTTAAAGTGAAACCCGTTATCATTGCTGTGAATAAAAGCGTAAATAAAGTTACGAAAGCGTCTTCCAATTTACCTCAGACAACAACACAACGACGAAAAAAAAAAGCGAAACGTTATAGCAGAAAAAAATTGTGTTTTCATCAAAGTGACCATGGCACTAACGAACATACATTATAACTAGTTAGATAAAAGCTATTTAAGGTCAGTCAAAGGAAAAACAATTACCACATTAAAAAAAATGTTCTTACACGACGACAAACATTCATTTCTTTTTAAAAACACTAAGTGTCGCAAATGCAAATGTTATGTACAGCGACTTAGCGCTGTAAAAAACTTTGATAATTCCCTAATTTATTGAATACACCTGTACCGTCCCCCGAAACACTCAAAACTCATTTTTCTACCTAGATAGTCAATTGTTTTAATTGACCGGATACGCAGACTTTTTTTTTTCTTTTTTTCCGATTAACGCATTTATGAGTTAAATGTGTGTAGAGTGCTCGTCTTTATCGACTCACACACACACACACACACACACACATGGGCACCAAACACAATTACTCGAATCGTCCATCTTTCTCTATAGAGTGCTTTTTATGCAAAACTTCATGTGAATAATTACTTGAGTAATTCTTGCCAATTATTTTAAGAAAATTAGTCATTATGTTGTTATTTATTTTAAATATAAATTATGCAAGACTATCAAGTGATCCGTGGAATACTAATTCACTAGTATAGTGCCATGTTAATTTGGCCAATTTTCTCGAATTTGTTTTGTGTCGTAAATTTATCATGATCTTATTTTCTATCAATTTTATTTTCTTTTCGAAAGTTTGTGATAAAAAAATATTTGTTCATATTTTCTTGTAGAATGTTATTTTCAGTTTTTTCTTAATTAAAGACATCTTTTATTTATGAAAAAGTGCTTTTATTTTTTGGTATAAAATAAATTTTTACTTCTACAAAATATGAATAGTATTTCTATTTTGGATATATATTTTTTGCATATCTAATATTATAAAATTCAAATAAACGAATTAAAATTGCTTAATAAGTATTTTCAAGTAAATATCAAAAGTACTTTTGACAAAAATTACTTTTAAAAGTAAGGTGAGAATAAGGTCCTATAATTTTTAAAATTTTAAACTAGCAATATCAGTTATATCAATTAAAATATTTTGAAATGAAATTTCAGAAATATAAAAAATATAATGCCGAAATTTATAATCGCAAATTTTTACGAAATACACAAATTTTCATATTACTTTGCTTTCTAATAATTATTTCTTTTTTATAATATTAATATGATGATATAATTAATTTGTCATCTTTTTATAAATTCTAACTTTTAAACAATTACTTTTCAATTAAAAGAAAGTATTTCCAATTTTATTTATTCTTGAGATAAGTAAAAATATGATTTGTGATTGGTTAAAAATATATTCTCAGAATAAATGGCAAAATTTTATTGGTTAATTTCAAAAATATTCCATGAATGAATTTATTATTACAATAAAGTAATTATAACGTACACAAATTATACATTTTTTTATTTTACTAAAAATCTATCAACTTTCAATATGTTACATAAATTAACCGTATTTTTCAATGTAAAATTTATTAAAGTAGTAAAAATAGGGGTTTTTATTTTAAAAAAAAAACTGAGATTTTAAAGTTTTTCAAACTTCAAGTTTACAACAATATTCCAAGCAGAGTTTTAACTAATTAAAATTTTTATAATAAGGTAGCCCAAAGCTTCCTTAATAAGATTCCGTTTATAAATTAAAAATATTTGGTTACATTCTTAAGATATAAAGCCTAAAAGTTGCAGCCGATTCCAGACCAAAAAATCAAGAAAGTTGAAATACGTCAAAAACAGCTGAATTAAAGTAAAATGTTTTAGTGTATCACACGTAAAATTACTCCTAAATTCGACGAAGAAATAAAAAAACAGGTTATTTCATTTATAATAAGAAAGTTAGGATCGATTTCCGGTTAAATTATTGAAAATATTTTACTTCGATTGAGTATATCCAAATACCACTAAATACCAAATTTCATAAGATAATATTATATAGTTTTTAAAATATATACAGCGCAAACTCGTCGTGGGACACACTGTATACATAGTTTAAACTACATGTGAAATATCGAACATTATTAATTTCGATGTTGTAATAGTGACAAGTTCATTTGGGACACACACACACTATAGCTAAAGAAAAACTTTATCTGGAACTTTACAGTAAAGTCCCTCAAATTATAGAAATTTTAATAAATTTCTGTCTTTAACATTTGCAATGACGTGAATTGCATTTTCCGAATTGCAGTAAGTCATAATTTCTTTGAAACTGCTATGACATGCATTACAAATATTTTTATATATATTTTTTACACATTGTAAGAAAATATAACGATAGATAAATTAGTTTATAAATTTTTATACAATAACTGTTGGGCAATTAATTATAAATACAATAGTAAAAAATTTTTCAGAACTCATTATATTAGAATAAAACGGTTCTAGTTTCTAGTCTGTAATAATATTTATTGATAAATCAACGTAGCCAACGAAATCAACGTGCGTTTTTATTAGGAAAATTATTTAAATAAAAAATGTAATATACCACGTTTTTAAAACGGACTAAAAAGTATAAAATAATTTCTCCTAGCCCCATACACATTTCTGATCTCATACAGATTATCCTGAAAATTTGTGATTGTGAATTTTTAATAGCTATGACAATACTTGCAAGATTTAAAAGGAAAAACGTGGAACGCATGCAATAGATAATAGTTATTAGTGCAGGGAGTAGCTATCGTTGCATCCCACGTTATATTTTTCATACATTTTCGACGCGAATTGAATGCGCATTGGTATTAAAAAAGTCAAATTCTCATTTAAGTTATGTTTTATCATCAAATGATATTTATGTGTACATATTTTTTTTAAATATATAATTAGATTTTTGTATATAAAAAATGCTTCGTATAGTACTATCATTAGTTTCTTACATACACAAACACACGTTTATTTGTAAATTGTCATTTGACTTTTCTCGCCATTTATCAATTGTAAAAGAGTTTTATTTATAAAAGAAAAGCCAATAGAAAACATAATAAAAATGGCACTAGTTTTATAAACAAAAATTATTTTAAATGCATATTTAATCAATCAGTAATAAAATAAAAGATATGAAAAATAAATTTTAATTTCTATATATTATAAAAAACAAATTTAAAATAATTTGAATAAAATTAATTTCGCAAAATATTATGAACGGTCATTGTTATGTTAATATTTTTAATTTTCTTATAAAAAATAACATTTTTATTTAATGAATTAATATTTAAGTTCAATCTTGTTTATTTCAACATTTGTACACATTTAATTTAAACGAATTAGAATATTAAAACGGTATATAGTCAAAGCGTGTTAGTATTTATTTTGACAACGTATAATAATTGTAATACATATGTAGTGCTTATTATAATCTTATAAAAAAAAATGTGTTAAAATTTTCGAAGAAAAAAATATTTAATGACGTAGTCATACTTAATTAACAAGATGTAAGAATTATAAACATAAAAACATTGGCCCGTATTTTCACTTCACTTTTAAAAGTAATTATTGTCAAAAATACTTTTGAGTTGTACTTAAAATTACTTATTAAGCAATTTTAATTAGTTTATTTGAATTTTATAATATTAGAAATAAATAAAAATATAAAAACTTATTTTAAAGTAAAAAATAAAAGCATTTTTCAAAAACAAAAGAGGTGGGAATAGGGGCCATTATAATTAATTAATAAAATTATTTTTCAAATTGATAATGTATGTTGAAAATATATACAGACAGCAATGAGCTATTGTTTATGCGTGTCAATTTTTTTTTGTATAGATTAATTTCTTAGAAATTACTTAACTAAATTTTGATAAAAGTTTCAACTAGCTATTTATTGAATTTCTCAGTAATCAATGTTTTAAAATATTTCTTATCTTAAATATTTTTAATTTTGTGTAAAGTTTTAATAATATTAGTAATTTATTTTATTAGTTTATTCTATAAATTAATTTAAAATGATTATTTCTAATAGATAAAAACTAATGCTGTAATTCTGAACCGATCTGTAACATTAAAGAATGTTTTGTCTTTTTCTGGTAAATAAAATTTTTTATTCAATAAAAACAAGACAAAAAAATCTGTAACATTGCAGATCTGTTCAGAATCTCAGTAAAATATTGTTTAAATTATTTTATTATTCACGTAGAATTTGGAATTAATACAACAAGTATATTGAAATATTGAAATGTTTTAAAATTTATTCTCAACTTTGTATCTATATAAAGATATACAAGATTTTAATGCAATACTTGCAAAAAATAAGGTTTTTCTTGCATATTTTGAAATTTTAAGTAAACTTTTCTACACAAAAATTAGTTTTAAACTTGTCATTTATAATTTTCCTGAGAATAGTTTGTTCAAAAATTTCATAAATGACAAAATTAAATAGTGAATTTGGATGAAGAAAAAGTTTCTTGTCTGGATAGGAATATTTGGCGGAAACTAATTTCAGCTTAATTAAAAAGAGTCTGTTTAAATGAAAAGAGTTTGTGTCCACCCTTATTGCAAAGAGTGATTGTGTCTGTATGTATGTATGTATATTTTGTAAAAAAATTGTTTATATTTATTATACAAAAGCGTGTTAATGTAAATTAATTTAATATTTCAGTACTGAAATTGCCATTAATAAACTAATTAACTAATGATTTAATTAGTTCATTAATTGCGATTTCAACATTTAAATATTAAATCAAAATTGTTAATTTTAAAATTAATTTTAGGATACAACCAGCATTTGTGACAGATCAAAATTACAGTAAGCGCAAATACAATGACTATTACAGACACTTTAGGTAAGTTTTAAGATAAATAATTATTATTTAATATAGTAAAAAAAACATTTTATTTTAATATAATTATCCATTATTTTAATTTTCTGCAAATATTTACTAAAATATTATATAACAAATTTATACACTAAAATGTGTGCAGTTATTGAACAAATAAAATTGCATTGGAAAGATGAAAGTACATATATAAACAAAGTTTATTTTATTGATGAAAAATATGCTGATTATCTACTAAACTAATGGAAAATTTAATAATCTGATAAATATATATGATTTTAAGTTTGGTATAAATTTAATGTATATGATAAAATTATATGGATGTAATTTGCGTATATGTCGCAAGAATATTGAATAATCCAATCCGTATTCTTGCAAAATATGTTTTGAAGATTTCGGTTGAACTCAATACAGATTAGGTTAGATGAAATAGGTGAAAAAAATTTAAAAAAAAAGTATAAAAAATATCTTCAAAAGTACTAATTTTGCAAAATAAACGATTATTTAATATTCCTGCTAAATATACATATTAAAATAGAAAAATCTGTTGATTTGATGTTATAACTAGAACATTTTCTTTAAAAAAATTGCTTATACCAAAATAAATATTAAATATCGCATTTACGGATATAAAAATCATCAATTTTTCTATTCGTATAACACACCATCAGCATAATATTCAGCAGCTATCCTGCATGCATCCTTGCACGGCGCGCATATATTGGGGGGCGGTTTTGAAACGCTACTACACAACGATGTACCGTGTCCGAGTCGGAACACGACGCCGCTAATTACGAACGCTGTGCCGTTGGGGGCAAAGGGTTGGCGCGGTGGCCGCCGCTCCGTGCATTCATGATGGGGGGGGTGGGGGGCATGGTGGGGAACGGCGACGAACACCATGGTATAGCCGGCGGGGTGATGGCGAGAGGGGGGCCCGGGCGGGTTAACCGTCCAGCAACGCCGGCGAATGGCTGGTCACGAGCGTGCGTCTCTCATAGCCGCCACACACAAAATGTACCATCGTGCTTACGTGCACCCAGAGTGTGCATTGTTACCAGCACACACAGACAGCGCGAGTCTTGCCTTCCAACAATCGACTCGACGGCGCTGACAATATACATACAGTGACAGATTTAATGGTTTTTTTTCTTCTTCTTGTTTGTTTCGGATTTCGATGGAGGTGTTCTCGGATTGGTTTTGACAAATTTTTTCGGTGATTGATTGGTTATAATTGTCAAGAAGATATTTTTTGTGGTTATTAGTCATTGACATTTTGGCGGACAAGTTTTGGAAATTGGTGCGAAAGTTTGAATGGTTTTGCTCGGATTGGTTTTGGACAATTTATCAGTGATACAACAGTGACAGATTGTTGTAATTTTTAAGTACAGTTTTTTTGTGGTAATTGTTTGACATTTTCGCGAGAAAGTCAGTGATTTTTTTTCACAATTAATTAGTGACAGAAAAATGAGAACCTTTAATAACTTTGACTATTTTGTGGAAACAATATAAGTGATTCATTGCAACTACTATCTCAAAAGAATCAAGAATTACTTGTTAACAGTTACTGAATTTTTTCGCTGAATTTTGACGTGAACCTATCGGTTAGAATTCAGTGACAGATTACAATAATTGACGGATATTTTCCGAAGAGTGGTTATGCAATTTGTGCGCGCCTATTTTGTGAATAATTTTATCAAATTATCTGTAGATTTATGAAGCGTAGCTTTCTTACATCGGTATCAGTGTTCAGTGAAATCTATTTCTAGCTATAAACATTGTAAATTGAAATTGAGACAGTATTTGTTCTGTTCAATATAATAATTAGAACTCTATAAGTGAATAAAATGAATTTAATGTTAAGTGATAATTGTGAGTCCGGACAATAATTTGTTCTTCTGTTTTTAACAGAATTTTTGACAGTTGCAGTTTTAAATTCACGATAGTTTTATTTGAACAGTGAATTAATAAGTTGTGGTTTTGTAAAGTTGTGATATTAAGGATTTGCAAAATATAAAAGAAAGGTTTGTATACATTTTTGCTATCGTTCTAAATATATATTTTGTAATTAAATATTTTATAAATAAATATATATTCGAAATTTATTTGTTTATAAATAATGAATTATAATTACTTTGTAATATATAAAATCTTATTAGAATCCTCTTTAAGTTAATGAAATGAATATATTTCCAATTTGAATTAAATCAGATTTTTTATTCTTATTAGAATCAATAAAGAATTTTATTTTAAACTTATTGTTATTATATTTTTGTATTTGAATATATAAATACACATTTTGACATATATTTGTATCTATTTTTCTTTTTGAAGATAACATGTAAGTATTAAATATTGGCAAAAATAGAATTAGTTAATTTAGGTTATAAATTTATTAATTGATTTAACAAGAATGTGTTTTATTTAAAGAATAATAATAAATGATTTAAAAATGTTAACAAAATAGATATTAAAATTTAGGTGCAAAAATATTAAGAAATATTTTAATACTTATCAATATTATTAATTAAACATTTTTGATTAATTATGATACAAATATTAAAATCAAATGTCCATTTTGAAGTTAAAAAAATACATAAAAATGTTATTAATATTGTTAAAAACCCAAACATACAATTTGAATTTGTATTTTGGAGAACTACAAAAACTTTTCACTTACTTTATTTTAGGTATTTTCAAATTTGGCGCGCAATGGAAGATACTTGGGATTCCCATGTAACGCCGCTGATAATGGGCGTCGGTGTGGGCGATTTACAGGATACCGGCGGCTCAGAAATGAGCCATGGCCACGCTCACGCGCACGCCATGCAGCAGGCATCTGGTGAAATGTCCGCCGAAGCATTGCATCATCAAGCAGGACATCATCCGCAGGATATGCATACCGGACCACCGCAGGATATGCAGCCGCACGATATGGCGCAGGATATTCACGGGGATTTCTTTTCCGGTTCGAATCAGGTAGGAATTACTTACATTAATATTCTCATTATGAAAATTTTATTTTCAAATTTTATATATTTTAGGAATATTCTGTATTATTTATCCTAAAAATAACGGCTTGTTAAAATATAAATTCTGAGATTCTGTAAGTAATACTTTGCTAGTGCAATAAAATTTCTTATAGAATTTCATAATTTTTACCTTTACAGGCCATTATTTTTAAGAAAATTTATATATGATTCTACAAATTTTATGTTTTAATACCAGGTCTCATAAACGCTGGTTAAATTTACTTTAGAAGTAAATTTTCGTATTAAAAAGAGGGAAGAAATTTATATCTAGTGGTACTAAAAAATAGGTATTATTATTATTAATAATAGTAATCTGGTAGTAAATTGTTGATATAATAATTGTTTTGAATGTTATTTAGTAAAAGAATAAAATTTTCTTGTAAAATAAATATATTTATTGTTTATGAAATTGAGCCTAAGAATTTTTTTTATGCCCGGTATTATAAACACTTGTCAGATTTATTTTGGAAGTAAATGTATTTAATAAATAAATAACTTTAATCTAGTAGTATTGACAATAGTTACTATTATTAGTAATAATCTATTAGTGGTTGTTGAAATAGGATTTGTTTCTAAAGTTATTTTATTTAGTAAGGAAATAAAATTTACTAGTTAAGTAAATTTATTTATTATATATAATACTAGGAATTAAGTGTTTTATTAACATATAAAACTAATTAAACAAATGTATAATAATACATACAAGATAATACATATTTTCTGTCTATAATTTCTACAAAATAATGTTATTTAAGTATTAATTTGTTAACGCAAAGTTGACGTTTTTAAGGCATAAACTTTGCTGTGTATAGTGTATAGCCAACGCTCAACAAAAATTTTGTTGTTCGCTTAAAATAACAATAATAGCAAGAAAATAATAATTAATAAATGTAAACATTAATTTATATAAACAGTATATAATGAGCAACAATATTTCTATCTCTTTCACTATTACACCATTTGCCTGCGGTGCACGCTTTAATATTTATATTTGAACGACAAATAAATCATTGCGATCTGCATACACTAATAGTTACTTTTGCTTTATAATGTATTATATTTATATAGTAATTTACAGTAAGTAACTTTATTGATTATACGGACTACAATGTTACTATAGCTTTAATAGTTTTTAGACAATAACAATAATTTTTATTTTGTGTTAAGTTTTTATATTATAACATTAACTGTTATTTTTTGCTTTGATCTAATAAGGTAGGAATTATAGTTATTTTTAATAGTTTAAATTTTATAGAAAAAAATATAATATAATAAACAATTATAAAACAGCAAAAAGTTAAGTTAATAATTAAATAAATTGCTAGCTATAAAAATTGGAAATTTTTTAAAAATAATAAATATTTTTAAAGGAAATTACCGCAAAACATACTATATTTTTTGTACAGTAATATTCCGTTTGTGCTTATTTAGTTATTATTATGAATAATAATAGACAATATATTTTTATTTAAATTCTTTTGGTGTATATGTTAAATTATTTTTATTTTTTTGCATTAAACACCATTAATTTTATTTTTATTTATCTGATTAAACATTAGACAATTTTTTTAAAATTAAAGAAATTGTCTAATGTTTAATTAGAAAAATAAATTAAAATTAATGGTGTTTAATTCAAAAAAAAATAAAAATAATAATAGACAAGTTTTTAGAATCATTATATTTTTATTATTTATTATTATTCCTGCAATTAAAATGCAATATTAATTATAAACATTTTATGTATTTGTTCAAGATATTTGATTTTCAGTGGAAATTTAATTTTAACATATTTTTATATTGAAATAATAAATATGCAGATTTTTTTTTAATTTAACAAAAAATTAAGGATTGAAACTAAATTTAAAAAAGAAATGTACACCATTTTTAAATACTAGAGTAATATTTTAGTCATAAGAAAGTAGGTAGATATTTTAAATAAACATGAAGCAAATTTTTGAGGTTTACAAATGTTCTTAATTATTCTATAATAGGATTAGTATTTCCAATTACGGCTTTGATGTAAAGTAGTTAAATATAGAAAAAATATATTGTCAAAAATTATACTTTTATTGTACGGATGTAGCTCGCAGTAAAATTACACTCTAAAAAAGAAATTATGTAATTTTACCTACAAACCATGAGACACCATGATAATTGTTTAAAAATACATAATATCAGAAACATTACAAACATTATGTAATATGATATTACCAACGGGATGAAAAAGTACATATGTATATAAATTAGTAAATTTACAGAAACTTGCTGTCAGGAATTTTTCATAAATAGGTAAAATTTGTTTAGTTCTGTAATATTATTGTTGATATCATTACATAGGTACATTTGGAAATTTACATAAGGATGTATTTTACAATTATTACAGATATTAATATGCAAGCTATAATTTTACATAATTTAAGAAGTTATATCAACTATATGTAATTCTACATTAAGTATGTGATGCAATTTGCAGAAGGTAAGCAGTTTTACATACTTATTAGGTCATTTTTACTTACTTTATGTGATTATTATGAATTATGTAGAAATTACAGAATTTTGAGGTAGAAATATAGAATATTTATAAAATTTTACTAATTTTTTTTTATAATTTCTCTATATTTTTTTTTACAGTGTATATTAAAAATTTTACAATGTACGTAAATTTAATATTTTTGCAATTGAGAAAAAATCTGAGAATAAAGTCTGGTATAAATCTAATCACATTCTTTGATATATCTCAATAATTTGGCGCACCAAATAATATTATAATAATGTAAAAATCGAATACTCTGTGTTGGTTATTGAGAAACGTATTACGCAGTAAAATGTTAGTTTAATTGAATCGAAATATAAAGTTGATTTGTAGGAGGTACTTATACCGCTATAGTATTTAATTCAAAATAAATATGCTCATAAATTACAAATGTTTATGGTAATTATATGGTAAATTTGCCATTGTAATTGAATTAGTAATACTCTGTTTTTGTTTTAATAAGAAAAATTAGTTCAGAAGTATATACAATAGGCCTGTATTATAAAATAGTAAAATGGGGGAACTGTAGTATATACAATATAAATTTTTAAAATTTATCCGACGGATAAAATAGAGAATAAAATTATAATAACAATAATGTATACGATACAACATTTATTTCTTGACTTTTGAATAGTACAAATTAGTCTTTAATCTTTTCCGCTATATTTGAGTAATTTGTCAAAATTTTAAAATTAATTAATTTCCATTTTGATATAAATAAAACAACTTTGTTTGATTTCTGTTGTTAACAGACTATGTATTTTTAAAATTCTTTTTTTTAATTATACTTGTAATTTTTATATATATGTTAAATTAAAAAAATGTGTATGTCGCAGAAATATCGGCAAATCCGGTTACCTTTTCGTCAAAATTATTAGAAATTCTGAACATTTTTTTTTTTTTTAGTAAATATAAAAAATACAAGTTAATCTTTTTTCCTAACTAATCATGCATTGAATTCGACCAAAATCTTTAAAAAATACTGCTAATTTTACAAACAAAATTATTATCCAAAATTTCTACGACATATGTTTGTGTTATTACTCAAAAACTTTAAAATAAATTATTATGGTATTAAAATTAATTTATAATCGACGTTTCGACGAAACTCAACGCTTGTCCTCATAAGAATAAATTTAAGGATGAGGCTATTTATACATACGGTATGTATACGCAATTGACTATTTATACATACTAAAAAAAAACAAAAAAAAAACCTAAACCAACCTACTAACCTGACCCAGCCTAAATAGCCAATTACGTAAAAATACTGTATGTATAAATAGCCAATTGCGTATACATACTGTATGTATAAATAGCCACTTTCAAAATTTAAACGGAGTTTAACAGAGGTTGGACAGTTTCATATATGACGCGTTATAACTGCCTCGATCAAAAAAAATCTTTAT
The DNA here is from genome assembly GCA_963966155.1 of Clivina fossor. Lineage (NCBI taxonomy): Eukaryota > Metazoa > Arthropoda > Insecta > Coleoptera > Carabidae > Clivina > Clivina fossor. The sequence goes on from OZ014566.1 coordinate 9,121,778, forward strand.
TAAAAAAAATTTTTTTTGCGTCAAGTTTCGTCAAAAAATATTGATAAATTTAGATCTTATTACAATTTAAATACTATACATTTTATTATAAATTTCGGAATTTACTAGTGATAAAAATTGAAAATATTAACAGAAATATGTTAAAATTTTGTCAAAATATACCTGTTGAAAATAAATTATTATTTACAATAAATTTAAATGAGAGAAACAACTACAATAATTATTAGTAATTTAAATTTACCGTGTTAAATATTCGATATTTTTATTTACAGAATTTATTGAAAAAAAAAAACTGAACCATTATTCCGTTTTATCTGCAAGATAATTTATTATCTGCTATATTTATAAACCTGATAAATAACAGAAATAACAGCTTAAATTTTCGTTATTAATAACAGCGGCGCGCAACAAGTTAAAAACTAATTTATTATCGGTTAGGAAAAAAAAGTTTTACCCATGAGTAATTTTGATTTATTTTTTATGTATGTATTTGTTTACTACAAATTGTATGTGCATTTTAATTAGTTTTTATCTGCATTAGTTTTAACAAATATTTATTATAGGAAATGTGCAATATATTATACGCATGACTGATTGTTTAAAAGTACATATATTTTATTTGTTAGTAAGGTCGGAATTTTTCAAAAAATACTGTATATTATAGATTTGGCGAAAAATGTTTTAGAACTCATTATAATAAAATAAAACTTGAGGATTAAGTTCTGTATATTTTATTTTAAAAAATTGACATTTCGTATATTTTTTCTTGATAATTATATACGTAGAGTATATCAAAACGTCGATTTTTAAATAAAATATATACAGAACTTAATTATAAAGGTCCGTATTCTCACCTAATTTATAAAAGTGATTTTTGCCAAAAGTACTTTTGACGTTTACTTAAAATTATTTATTAAGCACTTTATAATAGTATATTTAAATTTTATAATACCAAATATAATAAAAATGATCAAAAAACGAAAAACTATTCATAGTTGTTCAAAAACAGAAGCAAAAATTTATTTTGAAATAAATGATAAAAGCACTTTTTTAAGAAAAACTGAGGTGAGAATACGGACCAAAGTTTTTTATTTTATTATAGATTTATGTCCAGATTGACAAAATCGGCAATAAAAAATTTTTGTTATTAAAAAAAGTTCACAATGTGCAAAGCAGAAAGTATTAAAATATAACAACTATAGGTTATAATTCTGTATTAATATTTATTAATATTCGACTTATTCAACGTATATCTTCATAAAGAAAAACTATATAAATGACATTCACAGTAATAAACTTGTTTCTATGTTCTGTTTATTTACTGTTAATGTTATTTCTATCATTGTTCCTGATGAAGACGTATGTTGAGTTCGTCGAAACGTCGATTATTAATAACTATTAATGCAGAACTATAACCTAAAGACGTTTTATTTTAATATAATGAGTTCTAAAGGTTTTTTTTACTGTTTCAGAAATTATTAGTTTTCTCATAAAAAATGTCACTTAAATTTTAAAACCAAACTTTTCACTGTATAATTGGTAATATTTTTATAATCTTTTATCTTTTGATGCTGCGCATCTCGTGAAATAATACATCTTGACTATATATAATTACTATTTACTATATTAGTAGTAAATATTTTATATTTCAGAACTCATTATATTAAAATAAAACCGTTTTAGAATTTATTAATAATTAATAATAATTTTATTAATAATCAACGTTTCGATGTACTCAACGTACGCCTTCATCAGGAAAAAATTAAAGTAAGTTTTAAAAGTGTTACCTGAAATTTTTTGTATTACTTAAATACATACATTAGTTATAAATTTTTATCCAGTTCTGTATATGTACATATATATAAATAATAGAAATTGAATAAAAATTAATATCTGTAAACATTTTACAGTTTTTTTTTCTTATAACGTTACTTTTCAATTAAAGTTAGAAACAATATTTCTTCGATGACCATAAAATTAGTAATTAACTTTTTTTATTTCATTATATGAAACTATTTTTCTTAAAATTATAATTAATAAAAGATTTTTTTTAAAAGTTATCATTAGTGTAATTAAAGAAATTAATTTCGAAATTAAAAATAATTAACATGCTATCGTACATAATTCCAGAAATATTAATAAAAAAATTTATATTATTATCTAGTATTACAGTAAAAGCCGTTTTATCCGGCACACTTTAAAAACCGGCATATTTCAGAATTGTTTGATTCCGAAAAATATGGTAATACATGTATAAAAATAAAACTGCTTTAGGTTAAAGTTCTGTATTAATATTTATTTAAAATCGACGTTTTGACGAAACTCAACGTACGTTTTCATCAGGATAATTGATACAATTTATTTTATATATAATGGCTTATTGATAAATGTACTAGATTTTTTAAATATTTATCTCTATACGAAATGTATGATAAATTTTTATGATTTAGTTACTTATTTTGTAACATAGTAACTATGTTTCTATGTTCTGTTATTTACTGTAATGTCATTTATTTATATCATTTATCCTGATGAAGACGGACGTTGAGTTTCGTCGAAACGTTGATTTTAAATAAATATTAATACAGATCTTTAATCTAAAACAGTTTTATTTTATTATAATGAGGTCTGAAAGATTTTTTTCCTATATCGTAATATACATTTTTTTTTTAATGTAAATTTTGTGCTGTACTACAATTTTTATGTATTTTTTAAATTTACTTTTTCTCATACCATGTACCAGTTTATATCCAAATACAAATATTATTATTATATATTTTTTAAATTTTTATAATATTGTAAATTTGTGTTTTTGAAATAAAGTATAATTATTATTAAGTTTTTACTAAAATGAATTCTGTGGTTCTTGTAATAATTTCACAATATTACAAAAAAGTGTTACAATATTAAAAATTTTCTATCTTCATATTATAAAAATATGTCATACATTTAGTGTAGAGATAAATACTTAAATTAATCTAGTACATTTATCAATATCTCATTAAATATAAATTAAAATAATAATAAGAATCTTATATACATTTCGTGATGTTTTGTTTTTGTGTTGCTAGGTAACTGTGATTGTTAAAAAATGGTATATTGCATGTCTAATAACAGAAAATATATAGTTGGCTATGGATACAATTTTTTCTGTCTTTTGTTTTTACTGAAATATCGGTTTTATTTTTTTCAATAAATTATTCAGACTTGTTCCAGAAATTTAACATTATTTTAGTTGTAATACGAAGAATTATGTAATAAATATATTTGTCACTATGTTTTTTATCGTTTGTTTGACGCAAAAATATTGTATTTATAAAATATTCATTAGTAAATTATTTTTGTTATATATACGGAAATAATAAAAAATAATACAAAATTAATTGACATGAAAATGTAAGTATAGTCAGATTTTAATAATTATTTAAATTAAAAGAAAATAATATACCACGTTTTTAACAAGAACTCATTATATTAAAATAAAACGGTTTTAAGTTGAGTACGTCGAAACGTCGATTATTAATAAATATTAATACAGAACTGCAATCTAAAGCCATTTTACTTTAGAGTTATTATTGTTTACATCAGAAGTATGTCATCTTTTCAAATTTATCCTTAATGTTTCAAAATATTATATGGTTACTAGTTACTTTTATGTAATACCGAAAAAACCAAATTACATAAACCAAATGTATCTGTGTTATAATTAAAAATTATTTAAAACAAAACAATTTGCAGTCGAACAACATTTGATAATTTAACTGTTCATGATTTGTCAGTAAAAACAAAATATTTCTTTCAATTGTTTCGTTGTAACGTTCAGAAATTTTAAGCGCCCCAACATGGCTTCCATAAATTTTTTCAGTCTTACACAATCGCATTGTTCTGCTATTGTTTAAAAGAATTTTGGGTCATTTTGTGTTTTCGAAAAACAAGATTTGCATTAATCGAGTTTTGTTTTGTTAGTTTTTAATAAGATGAACGCGATTTTCAAACGTTAATTTTGTTTTTATCAGTAAAATTTGAAATTTACATTCAAAAAATTATAGATAATTATGCAAAATAGAAATCTAATTAAAATATTATTTATTTTTAACTATAAATGTCTAATATTAATAAATTATAAGTAAGAGATAAGAGAAGCAATAGAAATTAATAAAGAAAAAAGATAACAATTAATCAGTGTGAAGTGGTACTCAGTTAAATAAAATCTGGCTTCCATTAATTAAAAATCTATAAATTGTATGTTCTAGTTACTTATTTGTTACCTAGTAACTTGTTTCTATGTTATGTTATTTATTTATTGTAATGTCATTTGAATCAGTTTACCCTGACGAAAACAAGCATTGAGTTTCGTCGAAACGCCGATTATTAATAAATATTAATATAGAACTATAATCTAAAACTGTTTTATTTTTAATATAATGAGTTCTGCAAAATTTTTTACTATGTTAAAAATTTATATTGTTTAAAAAATTCAATTATTCAATATATCGTATTCACTTCAAGTAAACTAATAGTATTTACAATAAGAGGATAAAACTGACTACCGCGTTTAAATAAATATTAATACAGAACTTTAATCTAAAGCAGTTTTATTTTAATATAATGACTACTGAAAGCTTTTTTACTCTGTTAAATTATAAGTAATCTAAAGTTTTCCACGTTACTTAGGTGCTATAAGCTTTATCTTTTAACAAAATATTTTAATGTAAATATTGAGTAATATTAGTTACCAAGAAGCACATATTATATAAAGAATACTTTATTTAATAGGCGTATAAAATAGTAATTTATGCAACAAGTGTATAAAGTAGTACTTTTTCTTATAAACTGGCAATACTAATTTATTTAACTTTATTCACTATAAATGTCATTTGAATCTTTTTTTCTGATGAAGACGTACGTTGAATTCATCGAAACGTCGATTATTAATAAATATTAATACAGAACTAGAACATCAAGCTGTTTTATTTTATTTTTTTTATATTTCTCCCAGATCGCTTAAGCTCGGTTCTGCCTCGATCGCAAATAGCTGAACTCAACACAATAAAATTCATATGCAGCCAAATTATTTAATAATTACTTTTGAATCTGTAATAAATTGTCACAGAAGTCTTGAAATGTGTATTTTTCAAAAGCAAAACTAAATAAAAACTGTGTATATAACTTGATATGTTTGTCGGTTTCAACATACAACTGTCCCCGATAAGATCAGGAGTGTAAAATAACATTTAATATACAGGGTATTTTAAAAAATGCCGCAAGGAACACCATATAAAATTCACTTTAAATATAATTTCGTTAATTTGCGATGCCCGCGGTATCTAAGTAATTATTTTCGTATTTTTTTATATTAAAATGTTTTGCGAATGTGAAAACTGTAACTGCAGCCAAATTAGTTATGGTGTTCAGCTAAATAATTAATTTTAATATTGTAATAATGGTGTAACGAATATTTCGAAGAAATACGCCAGAGTTTGTTGGAAATTATTAACTTTTTTTCGAAAACATCTGCGGGACTGATAATGTGAATAAATTTATTATAATTATTATTGTTTGTGAATATGGTACTCAGTTTTGATTGATGAATTATAATGTTTTAAATATACCGATAATGATAAGTCAAAATTAACTATTAGAGGTTTTATGAACGTGGATGAAACAAAAATTGCTTGTCTAGATAGAAATGTTTGACGAATACAAATTTCTGTTTAAATGAAAAGGATTTGTGCCACATCCTTATGGATACATGACTCAATTTTATATTTTCAAAAAGTATTCATGTATAGAAAAAAATAGATATTCTTTTGAATATTTAGTCGTTTATCTAATAAATTGAATATTACAATAAAACGGCTTTAGGTTTAAGTTCTGTATTAATATTTATTAATAATCGACGTTTCGACGAACTCAACGTCCGTCTTTATCAGAAAAACTGAAACAAATGACAGAACATGGAAATAAGTAAAATTTAATTTATAACATTTTTATAAATTTTTAATTAATGGAAACCAAATTTTATTTAAATCAGGCGGACGTTGAGTTTGTCGAAACGTCGCTTATTAATAAATATTAATACAGAATTTAAACCTAATGGCGTTTTGTTTTATATAATAAGTTCTAAAAGATATTTTTACTATGTAAAATTGAATATTATCAACCAAATTATACTCGTAGTAAAACTACTGTGTACTTTAACGCGTTGATTTTCTACATTTTATATTAAAATTCATTTAATTATATTTAAATATTTGGAAATATAAAATAAAACTGCTTTAGGTTTAAGTTCTGTATTAAAATTTATTTATAATCGCCATTTCGACGAAATAATACAGAACTTGAACCTAAAGCAAATAAATATATAAAACATAAATTATTATTTTAAATTAGTAACTCGGTGGCTAAATTTTAGAAAATTTAACTAGATTAATAAGTAAATCAAATGTTTAAATAATATAACAATAAAAAATATATTTTAAGTACTTTTAATAGAAAAACATTTTGTTTTTGTTACACTAACATTACTGAAAGTAGCACAATTATATTATTATCAATATAAAATGTGTTGTATTATTTTTTACTGTTTCATAATAGCAAAAAATTTGCATTGAATGGAGTATAAAAAAATTACTAATTTAAATATACAATAAACATTTTAAAAAGAGTTATTACCAGTTATTACCAATGTAATACAAATTTCTAATTAATATAGCAAAAAAAAACTGTAAACAAATTTATTAATTCAAGCAAAAAAGTATGTTTTTCCGTTAACAAATTTGAAAGTACTGTTTAAGGACACGTTTGGAAAGAAGAAAAAATCTTGAAGAATTTAAAAATTTGTTAACCTGTAACCTTCCAGGTGTTTAAAACAAAATCGAAAAAAAAAAACGAAAAACAAAACACAATCGAGCAAGAAAAATAGATAATCAATCTGTCAAATATTATCGGAGACATGTTTAAATAAATCTATTGTTTGCAAAATACATAAATATAAGTTGGCATTAATGGGAAATATCCGTTTTGTTTATCGGATAACCTTGCTGCCCTATATTATTATATGTTTTGATTTTTTAAAGTTGGCAACATTACTTTCTCACAAGCAGAATGACGAACTAAATAATTCGAATTGGGCAAATAGAAATAACATAGTAAAATCTTTCAAAACTCATTATATTAAAATAAGTTTTAAGCTTGAATTACGTTATACTTTTTTTTCTCGATTTTTCAAAAAGATTTTTTTGATATGTTGGTAAGTGTAGCTGCGTATACGTATGACATTTTTAATATATAAATTTTCTAGAAAAATATAATTAGCTATGTATTTAGGTATTTGAAATTCAAATAAAAATAAAATTTTTGTTGAATTTATAGAATTTTCTGGGCTGGTATATCGTGATTGATCTATCCTCGTCGTAGACGTTCCGCCATACATATATCTATGATGTATGGCAAAACGTTTGCGAGGACGGTAGATTGACCACGGTATACTAGCCCAGAAAATTCTATAAATTCATTAAATATCGGCCGTAAAAGCCTGAAGATTACTATTAATTAATATTTCTTCATAATGGAATCATATATCAATTTTGTATTTTACAGTTTGCGATTATTTTATTTGAAATAACAATTAATTTGTATATAGAACAAAATAACTAAAATGGTATTGGCACTGATTTTTAATTAAATAGATAAATCATCTAAAATTTAGTCTTCTAATTCAAATTAATAGAAATAGCTTTTTTAAATTTTATTTATTTATTTCATGAATGTTCATTAAGCTAGAATTGCTTGTCTGGATAGGAATATTTAGATGAAATTAATTTCGGGATAGTGTAAAGAGTTTGTGTCACATCCTTTTTGTATGTATGTATTTCAAACTTTACAAACAACGCAAACTTATCGCCTTTATATTAAAACATACATTTATTGTTGTATATTTTACAATTATTTTTTAACGTAGTAAAAATATTTCAAAACACGTTATAAAAAAATAAAAATTCTTTAAGATTAAGTTCTCTTTTATATATTTTTACATTCACAAGCATATTCACATTCATTATACATAAATCAAATTTTGTGTAAGTAAGTCACACAAAAATTGCATTTGTATGTCAGTTATTTATAATAAACATATAAATAAATGACTAGAAAATAACTACCTATTAAATTAAACTTTAAAACACAAATTTCCATTCGTTATAATATATTTAAAAAGTAGAACGGTGACGAGAATAGACCATCTGCAGTATGTAAATCAAACTAATCGAAAATTTTTATATTCATGACTTAAAACTATACTTTATAAATATGAATGCATTGCCATCCAAACATTAGGAAGAAGTAATTATAAAATATTCATTTAGACAAATTAATATAATGGAAAAGAGGCGGGTTGGCCCTCGCGTAACTAAAATGTTTTAAATATTTATTATGCGTGGGCTCGGACTCATAATATTAGCTTTAGTAAGTAGATCATATTGAATTGGGCAAATTAGCTGTATAATTTTACAAGAAAATTTAGTTATAACAGAAGATATTCAAATCAGGAGATTTATTTATTTGAATGATTTATATGTGAACATGGAGAGAAATAGTATATTATGTTACGAGGAGCAGAAAGTAATTTTTATTGTATTGAGTCCAGAATACTTGCAACCGAAGCAGAGCCGAGGTTAAGTAATCTGGGCGAAACATAAAAAGAGAATTCTGCTCCGAATGATATATGCCATTTTCTATTCAAGCGATTCAAACAAAATTAAACTAAAAATTAATAAAAATACATACCAAGTAACCTTATTTTCACTAACAGTTACAAAATAGTATGTATAATTATTCATATTTGTTACGTGAATATTTTAAACCAGTGGTTTACAAAATGTAACACAATGGAAAAAATCTTTTCAATTGGTTATATTTTCTGCAGAACCTCTTCTAGCAACCAAGAAATTATTAAGTTGTAATAAATAAATAGATATTTATATTTTATTTGTTTATTTATTGTATCTAATGTTATGATTAATATTAGAAACATTAATAAATATTTGTTTTACAAATTCTTTGGAAAGGTCGCAAGATACAGTTTGAAAACCGCATTTTTAAACTAAATCCGTCGCTCAGTAATAAATTTAAAAAAATCAAAAACTCTGTATATAAGTATTTAAAGTTTTAAGTAGTTAATCATTGCGTCTAATAGACGGTGAAATTATTATATCTTTGCGAACGTAAATAGAAACGTACGCTCAAATGACAGGTGTTAAAAATGCAGATTTTTACCTATTATATACTTATTATAATAATAATACTTATAATAATGAACCTCATCAGGTGTTAAATTTATATATCCAATACTCTTTTTTAATGGCTGTTTTTAAATTAAAAAAAAAAAACTGTAATATTGTATGTAATTTAAATATTTGTAATATTGCTTGTCAATTATTTGAGAATTACCAAACTAACAATAAGTTTAAAATTAAAGTACTAATCTATTAAATAAAAAAGAAAAATAAAAATTAAAAATTTTTTATTAACAAAATTTGTTTTTAAACTAATAATATAGTAAAAAAATATTTCAGAACTCATTATATTAAAATGAAACTGCTTTAGGGTAAAGTTTTGTATTAATCTTTATTTATAATCGACGTTTTGACGAATTTAATGTCCGACTTTATCAGGGAAAATAATACAAATGATATTTATAGTAAATAAACAGAACATAGATACAAATTACTAGGTCATAAATAAAATTCATAGATTTTTAATTGATGGAAACCAAATTTTAAAAAGATCAAAATCTAAGGAGTCTGATTGGTAATAAATAAAAATAATAATACACGCTTTCATAAACATTTTTTTCACTACCAAAATATATTTTATAAAAATCTTGTGTATTATTATGTTATGGTCACTTTATCTGATTAATAAAACAAATAAAAAGTTTAATATAAATATCAGTATTTATATCAATTCAAAATGATTGTATTTTGCATAATTTTGCAATAAAAATATTAATTTAAATATCGAATCTAAAACTATTTTCAACAAATTAATATATTAAATATTTTATAACACATATAATATGCTAAATACTTAATATTAAATACTTACGATTTTTTTATCATTCCAATCCTGACTATAAATAAACAAATTATTTAAGAATTCAAACTATACATACATATCGTAAATGTTAAATTCAAATTTAGATAAAAAACGATTAAGAAAAATCCAGCCGATATTTATTAGCAGGCTGAGGAAGTCCAGCCAGTTCATTCAGAAAAAGAAACTTAAAGATATTAATATTATAAATTTAGTGACCAGTTTTTTTAAATTTTTTTATTTTTAGTGTGTGTGGGTATACAGTAATATGTATTATACTCCGCATATATTATCTAGTTGTATAGTTAAATAAATAAGTTTCAGCAGGTACAAGAAAAAAAAAGAACGAATACAAAATTTTAAAAAAATGTATGTGTCGCTTTTTACGCCGGAAATTATATGTTATCAATATGGTGGGTAAAAATTTTTTGGTGTGCTATAACTGTGCCTATTTTTTGTTTTAATTATTGCATTATTGTAAAATTTAAGTAAGAGTTTAATTTTTTTAGAAATATTCTAATTTGAGTAACAATTATTCGCAAAGAGTTTAAAGTAAGTTTTTTTTTCTTAGCGCATAAAAAATTATATGTTATAATTTAGATAATATTTTTACGATTAAAAAAAAAAATTTAAAAATAGTTATGAGTAAATGTACAGTTTTCCAAATAATCTTTACTAAAAGTGCTTTTAGTTTTTTTAATAGTATTAAATTTGAAAGTGAATTACTTGCAAACGATTTGATTTTGATATATTTTTTCATTAAATTCAGTACAACCGAAATCTGTATAATTCGATTAAAATTATGAATTTACTGAATTAAGATTTTCAAGAATAAAACGGCTTTAATTTCTAGTTCTGTAATAATTTATTAATAAATTAACGTTTCGACAAACTGAACGTTGATTTATTGATAAATTAATGCAGAACTAGAACTTAAAATTGTTTTATTCTAATATAATGATTTCTGAATGATTTTTTGATATTTTGTAACACTGTAACTTTGCCAAAAGTTAGAATTTCGGAAAATCGATTTAAAACATTATACATACTTTCAGAAGTTGCAAAAAAAGTATAAGTGTCAGTGCAGTGTCTCCCCTTAATGCATGCGTTACAAAAACATACATATGAACTAATTTTGAACCAACTTATCTAATTTAAAAAACAAAGTGAGAAATACAGGTTTTATTCCAACATTAATCTAAAAAAAAGTTTGAAAAACACGACATTGTTGGAGTTAGCACTTCAATAAATATTATTTTATTATAATACGGGCATCACAGACAAATGACGTTACCTATCATATATAAATGTTAAGTTTAGACGAAGCTAAAAATTATTGAACCCGCATTTGTAAAAAGAAAATAACAAATTGCTAGTTTGTTTTTTTTTCCTGCTTTGAAACGATAAACTTGAAAGGTTGAACGTTATTAGCTGTGCGCAATTTCTATGACAATACATAATGTCTGTATTTATGAATTATGACTGAGAATAGTAAGACATTACATGGGTAATTATTATTAAAATATAATTATTTATTTGATTCTCGGTAAAACATGTGTTTCCTTATATGTTTTTGTCATTGTTGTTATTTTTTAGTTAATTATTGTTTTTGTACAATTTTATTAGGAAATTTTTAGTGTGACTAAAAAATTATGACCAGTTGTGACGATAATTGAAATAAAATAACAATTATTGCTTATATTTATATTTTTTTTAATTTTTATAACTTGGTGTTAGAAATTTCAGTATCTGGGTAGTAATTTACATCGTGAGTAATTTCGCAATTCCGTTTAAAGTATTATTAAATTTAAGGTATATATCTACGTATTTCGAAAGTGTTTCAGGTGAGTAAATATTTCCAAGTGGTAGAAATAGAAAAGGAATCATGAATGTGGATGAAACAAAATTGTTTGTCTGCATAGAAATGTTTGGTGAAAATTAATTTCTGCGTAATGGAAACAGTTTGTGCCACACTCTTATATAGATACATGATTTGGTTGTATAATGTATGTAAAAATATTTATAGAATTTTTATAGAGAAGAGATATTATATTACTAGGAAAGTAATGATGTTACTATTATAAGTACTAGTAACATACTGTCAAGTAACATAATATAACATAATAAAAATCTTTCAGAACTAATTGCATTAAAATAAAACAGCTTTAGGTAACGAGTTAACTCGTCTTTTCATGCGCAAATGTTGTTGCCCGGTGACGAGTTAACTCGTCTCTTCATGCCCAGACGTTGTTGACTGTTGTTGCACTTGTATTACTTTTTCAAATTGTCCAAATCGTGTCAAAAAAATATGACATAAGAGAATTAAAAAACACATATTTTCACGTGTACAGTTTCTATAATCGGAGCTTGCAATGTCGAGAAAATAAATAAAAACGCACGGAACGCGTCTCTATTACAAAATAATAGCCGGTGATATGAGTGATATGACATAGTTTCTGTGTAAAATTGCCGGTCAACAAAGTATTAATATGTATTAATAATCGACGTTTCGACGAACTCAAAGTTTGTCTTCATCAGGAAGAAGGCTTACGTTGAGTTCGTCAAAACGTTAATAATTAATAAATATTAATAAAGAACTAGAACCTAAAGCCGTTTTATTTTACAATATAATATGTAAAAATCTGTTAAATATTCATAAAAATTATCAATTTACAATGAAATCCGTTATATTTAAAAAAGTCAATCTTTTACAAGAAATGTCGATTGAAAATAAAATGAAAATTTTAATTTTTAGAAAAAAATTTATACAATTTATTAGAAGAAATAATGTAGTTTTTTATTCTTTGATTCTTTCTGTAAAACTGATATTAATTACAAAAATGTTATTATATTGTAATTACAGTATATAATTTGTATATAAATATATATTTTGTATAGGTTTATATAAAATAACTTGAAATATTAGGAGTATTATTATTTATGTAAATTTTGTATGCCGTCGGATAAACTATTCAGATATTCCAAATTAATAAATTGTACTTATTTTAATAAAAAAAATTTACTTTTATAGAAAATATTAAAAAAAATATATTTAGTTACTTACTTTTTAGAAACAAAAAGTGTATATATTAACACAAACAATTAAAAAATATAAAAACTATATTTATTTATTATCAAATAATGTTTTTATTGAGATGCAACTTCAGAGAACGAAGACAAACATAGAAACACATAAAAATAGTTATATATAAAAATATGTTCAACCCTAAAAAACACGAAAATATTATAGGAATGCATTAGTATAGTTTATTATAGACAAGAACAGGTGCGGCATTACTAAATGGTCCTTAATGTTCTACCATTTATATCAATTAATTTATAAACAAAAAAACAAAATAAAACAACTGAAAACCGGGGCCCAAAAGGGGACGTTATTAATTGAGCGTTAGTTTTTTTCTCTCTCAGTTCTGTTTAACTAACAACGCATCCTATACAGAATGTTCTGAGTTTACCTGCTTTTCCAATTGTACCCTAAAAACTACGAGTATTTTATAATTACTTTGATATTTATTAACTTTTTAGATATGTTTTTAATACTATAATAATTGCAAGACCCAACAATTTTTACAGTAGATTGATAAGAGAAGCAATAGAAATTTATAAAGAAAATGATATCAATTCACTAATTTAAATAAAATTTGGCTTCCTTTAATTAATAATTTATAAAACTGTTTTAGAATTAGATTCTGTTTAATTATTTTATAAAATTTATCTATGACATTAAAATAAATAATAGTCGGTAGTAACAAGTTACTAGGTAAAGTAACTAGATTAGAAGAATTATAGATTTTTAATAATTTGTATTTTGTTGTATATGCAATATAAATTACTAGGTAACATATAAGTAACTACATCAGAAGAATTATAGATATTTAGTTACTTGTATTTTGTTATATTATTTAAATGTATGAATTGAATTTAATGGGAAGGTAGTTAGAAAGGTTTAGATGTTCGTATTAAACTTTTATTTAAGATTCTATGTCAAGCTTTTGGTGTCATTTTCCACCTTCTTCAGGACATGCTCTGTTGGAGAATTAAAAAACAAAGCAGAGAAAAAATGGTACAGCAATCATAAAATATTTAGCAGAACATAGAATTCATGTATTCGATGATAAAATTGTAACAAACAACACTCCGATTGAAATTTTAATGATTTCACTACACAGATAAAAATAAGGATTTTCAAATAACTAATTGTAAGTAAGTAAGTTAAAGAACAATATCACTAATGTATAATTAAATATAAAATAAATAATAATAAACTTGTTATTTCCTTCATTCAAAAAATTTTTTAGTTAATTTTTTCTGTATCAAATGTTTGAAACAAATTTCAATGTAAAACATGTTACCTAATAATATATATAATATTCCTCTTACTAAACATTAAAACTAATCATATATCAATTTTTCTCTGCACTTGATCTCTCCTAATAATATCATTTTATGACGGTTATTATATTTTATTAAACACATGTTAAAAGTTATAATAATTTCAAATTTAGAAATTAAATATAAAACACACTGTATATGCACTAAGTATATACCTGCATTTTTACGGCAACTCTCGACTTTTTAGGAATCCAAGTGTGCTATGAATGCAAGGCAACACCCGATGCGATGTTGTTCCCTATTTTGTTTTTCTGTTTCTTCTTCTTTTATTGTTTTGTTTTTTTTTTGTTCAAGCGACGATGCTCAACTGTTTTTGCCTATGCATTCTTTCATTAATCAGGCCAGGCCAGTTGGATTCAATGTGTGTGTGTGTGTGTCTGTGTGTGTGTGTGTGTGTACGCCGAATGCAAAAAAAAAATATTTCGAAATTTTCGAGCAATTTTTCGTTTCTTTCTAAAAATATCTGCTGACATTTTCGAATAAGGATAAGAAGAGAAGTGTGAGTGTAATTAGTCATGACGTCTGATGACTGTCATTGAAATTGGCCGCGTTATGAAAAGATTAATCATTGAATATTCACTGTTTACTAGTTTGAACGCCAGATGACAGACAGATTGTAATCTTATAAATTAGAAGCGTTTAGTTTGGGAGAGTGCACGAACAATAAATTGCTTAGAAATTTGTTATAAGAATATCTTTTTTTATATTTGTATAACTCTTTCAAGACGGAATAAATTTTTTTCTATAATAGTAACTAATAGTTTCAGTTTATAAAAGAAAATATTTTAGTGATGGTTTCATAAAGATCCTTCTGAGCATGAAAGGGTAAATATGTTTTTAAAATATTTGATTTTTAAAATTAATAATATAACCTAAAATTTACTAATCTGAAATTGAGAGTCCACAAAATATATTATTTGTATTTCAATTTATTTAAAACAAATTGAAAATTTAATCTGACAAATTCATTCTTCACTGATGCTTAAATGAATGCTTATGTATTCATTAAAAGCAAATAAAAATTATATTGTTATTATAATTTATCTCAAATATTACGACAATACGATCATTAATCATGCGTTATACATGAAGATGACATGACAAAAATTTGCGAAATTAATCGAATGAGTAGCGCGCTCAATTTTATTGATAAATTAGCATAATAATTTACTATCTTGCATTAGGTTCTCTTAATACATTCATTATCTCACTACTGATATTGTTTTTCAGTTATTAATCGGCCATTTTAATTATTTTTTTGTTTTTCAAACTTATTAACTATTATTTATTTTGTAAGTCAATATTGCAGTTATTGGCAAATAAGAATACTTGAAGGAGTTAAAATCATAAAGATATAAGTAACAATATTTATATTAAACGACTTAAATTAAAGTTCTGTATTAATGTTTATTAATAATTGATGTTTCGACAAACTCAACGTCCGTCTTCGATTAACAGTAAATAACAGAACATAAAAATAAGTTACTAAGTAACAAAATAAGTAAGTAACTAGATCATAAAAATTATACATTTTTAATTAATGGAAGCCAAATTTTGTATAAATTTCTTTATAAATTTGGTATTGCTTCTCTTATCAATCTACTGTTAATATTGATAGGTCTTCTAATTATTACAGTATATTCAAATTTTACATCATGAAGATATTCTAAGCAATAGCAGAGTTATCTGGATGATTTAGACCTATTTACTTCTTAGTGCTATTACTCAACATGTGTTAGAATATCTTTATGATCTAAAATTTGAAGTTACTCTAATAATTGCAAGACCAATCAATATTAACAGCAGATTGATGAGAAATAGAAATTTATAAAGAAAAAGATAACATCAATCAGTGATTGATCAACTCTGATTTACATAAAATTTGGCTTCCATTAATTAAAAAAATCAATAAATTTTATGATTCAGTTACTTATTTTGTTACTTAGTTACTTTTGTCTATATTTTGTTATTTACTGCAAATGTCATTTGAACCATTTTTTTCTGATGAAGATGAACGTTGAGTTTGTCGAAACGTTGATCATTAATAAATATTAATACTAACAATATATTAATTTTGTCTCAGAAAATTCTATAAATTCAATGGATACCGGCCGTGAAAGCTTGAGGATTACTATATTTGAAACATTAGATTTCAATAAAAATCTTGTTTTTTTTTGTTACAGTGTAAAATAAAGTAACTTTGAAAGTTATCATAAAACAAGCCATTAATTTTATTATAATTTTGCAATAATTTATTAGTTAAAAATATAAAAATATGTTAACTATAAATTGTATGTTGGCTATATCGTATTTTTATATATATTTTATATAACTTTAAAATTTTGAAAAAACATAAAATATACTAATACCATCATTGACTCTACACTAGACTGATATAAAATTGGAATTTATTAGAATTATACGAAAATCATTTGTAATAAAATTTTTAGATGCTATAAATTATTATAATTAAGCCCGAAAACAAATTTTAATTATTACCAGCGGTAGCATAAAATTTTTTCAACAAACAATAGTGCGTTCGTTTTAATAGACATTAAAAATACGAAACATTTTAACAATTTGTTTAAACGAAACAAACACACTTATTTTTTTAAACAGTTGAATTTTTATAAAATAAAGAAATAAACCCGTCTCTATGTACTTTCATGCTTTTCAAAAAGTCATTAAAAGTTAATAACGAAAAAAAGATTATCTGATGAGATGCGACGATGATGATCTTCCAACGAAAAACAATTTTAATGTCGCTTTTTAATGATTTGTGACGCAGATAACACTTTAGGCCACACACGGAACACTTCGACAATTGTGAGGAAATTTTTCACATTTTTAATCATTTCATAGAGCTATCAAATTTGTTTTATTAGCCTTTTCTCTCTTTCTCTCATAGATTGTTTAACTTCTTTTTATGTTGTTCTACTATTAGTTTGTAGAAAATTGGAATATCTTACAGATTGATTAAATTCTTTGGTTACATAGCAAACTTTATTACCGTACTTATAAGTCATACGTGAAAGCAATTTTATATATGTTTTAGTATTTTCTCATCTTGCAAAATGAGAGCAATTTCGGAAAATTATCTATTAGTTTTTTATTCTAGAATTCATTACAAATTATCTTTGAATATTTTCATGATGTATACTCAAGGAACAGCATTGCGTTACATTTTAAATTACAAATATAATTTTACTTTTTGATATATATGAACTATAAATAAAAATGTAGAACATAGAAATTTAATGTGGAATAATAATTTATACTGAATTATTTTCAGAAAATAATATTTGAAATTATAGATTTGTTCCAACTTTACCATTAAATCAGTTTGGAACTAATTCAGAACTATTCAAGACAGGCGCAATGTCGATTTAACTTGAATTACTGAGCTTGCTTTATAGAATTAATTTAGAATTTAGTTAAAAAATATTTAAATGAATATTAAAATTAAAATTATTGCTTGTAATCTAATATATTGTTCTGAAAGTATAAAAAAATATTCAATTTTGTTTGAATGTGACTTTTTTGTACAATTTTTTTATAAAATAATAATACAAATTGTTAAAAAGATGAAATATTATGAAATGTGACTTTTAAAAAATAATGAAAGTAAAATTTAGTTGTGGAAAGAGTTTCAAATCTATATGATAAATAATTACAAAAATTAATTAGTATTAAAAAGTATAAAATTGGAAAAAAATGTTGTAAAAGTTAGTGATAGTCAGTTAAGTTGGTTCGGCCATCTTGTCCGAATGTCTAATGAAAGTCTAATGAAAGTTTGGTTAAAAGAATATAATGTGAATAATATTGAAGGTATACGTCTGCCCGTGGACGTCCAGTTCATAGAATGGTACAATTGAGAGTGTTGCGTGGGCGAATGTTTTCAAATAAAAAGCTTGTATAAAAGGCATCATAAATGTAAATAAAGTAAAAGTTGCTTTTTTAAAGTTTACAAATTGATTTTACTGACTAAAAGTGCTTTTAGTCAGTATGTTGTTCCTATATTTTAATACATACATACATACATACACAATCACGCCATGTACCCAAAAGGGTGTGGCACAAACTCTTTTCATCATCCCGAAATTAGTCGCCTCCAAACATTCCCATCCAAACAAGCAACTTTCGCTTCATCCACATTCATAATTTCTCTCATACATGCTCTTTTATTCTTACTACTTGGAAACTTTCGCTCACGCAAAACACTCTCAATTATACTACTACAACTACTCATCGGACGTGAACAAACTGAATAGATGAATAAATACATTGTGAAGAAGATAGAAAAAAAAAAGAATTCTTTCCACTTGTATTTTATTTATAAAAGGCAACCGTGGTTTTGATTAATTGTTAGTCATTTTCGGGTTTGGGTACAGACTAAAAACACATGCAAACAATAATTGAAACATCCATATTTACGCAGTAAATATCCAAGTTAAATTTATAATGTTAATATAAGATAAGATGTTAAAATATATTAAATTAATAAACGTTAATAAATTCCAAACCTATTAAAGAATAATAGTTCATTTTATTACTCTAAATATTCTCTAATTCTAACAGAAATAAAATAAATAATTTCTCAAAATATTGAAACAATTTTACAACCTGCAGATGGTTTCAACTATGTATCTATCCAAATAACCTAAGCTAACTTTATTAATTTTTTTTTAACTTCCCATGTCAATATTCCATTCTGATCACCACAAGCACACGTGTACTTGAAAAGGGTGAAGAGCTGAGAGTGGCATTGTCTTACCTTTCCTTCAGGTGCTACGGAAGAAGCCACGGCAGCACAGCACCTATATTTACGGAGCACCTGGTCTTTATGAAGGTAGCTTACGTATAGTTTACGTTCGGTTTGAAAGACACATTTTCAAACTCTTCACTTTTTAGTTGACAGCATTATCCAGAGAAGAGTCACTTCCTTTAAACTTGTTTTACGTTTTGTTCCAATATTTTGCTGGTCAGATAAACTAAGTGTTAATAAACCTCAAATTAACAACATGTAAATTGGAATTCAAAGCTTAATTGCTAACGAACCGTATTGTTTGTGATAATTGTTGTTTGAGAGTTACAAGGATCGTAAATTCTTTTTTGTTTCGATAATTAGAATTATTATTATTATTATTTTGATTGAGTGACGTAACTACAACTGTGGATTAAATGGGCCTTCACTAAATATACATAGTTTGTAAAAAGGACGTTTAAAAAAAAATACAATATTTATCTATGTAAATAAAAATGAATGTATGTTTCTTTCTTTGTATGTTTGTATGTCCCGTATGCGTTCCTATACCATTTATCCGATTTTTTAATTTTTATAAAATTTTAATTTTAACAACCAACTATAATAGGAACTACCGTATGCAAATGGATCTGAGCAACAGGGTGAATGCATATATACAGGACCGTCTTCACTTTCTTTCGTTGAGTGACGTTACAACGTATACCGAGTACAGCTAGATTTTAATGAAACTCAAAATAATATGATATATTCAAATTCTAACATAGTACAGAATCTTTCAGAATTCAATATATTAAACTAAAAACTTTTCGATTAAGTTCTGTTACTTGTATTTTGTTACCTAGTAAGTTGTTTCTATGCTTGGTTTGTTTATTATTTATGTCATTTGCATATTTATTCCTAATGATGATATACATGGAGTATATTGTAACGTCGCATTTTAATTAAAAGTTATACAGAACTTAATTCTAAAGTTTTTTTATTATTTTTATTCAAATTCTGCAAAATGCGGGATATTTATGTCACAAAATTTTTTATAGCAATATAAGTACTATAGACAGAAAAAATTTATGAATTTAATTATTTTCATATTTTGATTCTTCTGTAAAAATTTTCTAAACATAATAATTTGCAGTTGAAACATTTAATAGTGAAATAAATCTTTGACATGTTCTTTATTTATTATAATATATTCAACTTTTAAATCATCTTGGTTTACGGGCCCCTTTGGTTGAGGGGCCCTCTTGCATTGCGGAGTCCATAATTTTATACTGTTTATTTTTATATAATTAATTTTGTACTTATAAACGCTTTTCAACCAGAAATTAAATTAAATATTATTTCTGGTATTAGAACTTTGCACCACTGAACTAATGTCGGTTAGGTCGAGTGATTCGGAACCCACTATAAGCTGTAGGTCCCTTGCTTGACTGTGAGCTAACTATCCGCATCATTGACAATATAAATAAAAAACTTCAAGAATCTATATGTTCAGCTTCTCGAGCATATAGCCCCATATGTTCCACCTAGAAATTACGGAAACTGAAATGCTTCTCAAGTACATTTGTTTAAATATAATCTGGCTATATCATTTAATATTTGAATAATGGAAACAGCAGAGAATATACAACTTAATAATACAATTTTGTATGACATTTGATTTGCGTCACTCATTCATCAGCTTAACAACATCGCTAATTTCACAGCAATAATTACCCAGTAAACAAAGTTCGATTTCCCCTATAACGAAACGGCGCACAAAATCCCTAAGACATGCATTGTGGATTTAATTAGCATAGAGTGCAAATTTCTTATTCACCGATTCGCGACCCCTCTCGTACCGCCATTGTGACAACAGCATTATAACAACAACTCACCGAGAAAGGCACCTATTTGTTAACTACGAGTTGTACAATATGTGCGTATTAGTAAATGCATTTTCTTGGTGCATTAATTTGTTTTGCGTATATGCAATCTGGTGTGTGTATGCGCTATATATATATGCAATATTGTTATAATGTGTGAAAGATGTGTGTGTGTGTTTGTGTGTGTATGTATGTGTGTGTGTATAATTAACAGGTATTTACATGACGCACATTGTCCGTTTGCGATTATTCAAATTTCAAATTAGGTTTTTTTAGATGAATAAAAGACCGTTTTGTGAATTTGTGTTTAATGATATTTTTGTGGATTTGTGTTAATGATATTTTGTGTTTTTTGATTCCTTTCCTTTTTATTTCTTTTTTATTTTGATAAGCATAGAAAAGGTGTTTTCGTGTGAAAATTTTCAATATTTTTGAAAGTTTCATTCATTTTTAATGTTTGTAACTCTGCTTGATATAAAATATCGTGATATTACAATCACTAAAAAATGTTTTATTTTTTAATATAAATATATATATATATATATATATATAGTGAGTAATTTTTTTATGGGATAGTAGTCGAATTGGTAAGATGTTAAATTAAATTTCCCATTCTAGATTCAATATCAAGCTTTCGGTGGTGATTTCCACCTTCTTCAGGACTTGCTCTTATTTTGAGAAAGTTGAAACAGTAAACTACATGAATGATGAAAATTCAACAATGAAGCGATTCATTGTTGAATTTTCATCATTCATGTAGTTTACTGTTTCAACTTTCTCAAAATAAAAGCAAGTCCTGAAGAAGGTGGAAATCACCACCGAAAGCTTGACATTGAATCTAGAATGAGAATTTAATTTAACATCTTACCAATTCGACTACTATCCCATAAAAAAATTACTCACAATATAATTTCCTAGTCGTGATCCTAAATTTTATTATATATATATATATATATATATATATATATATATATATATAAATATATATATATATATATATATATATATATAAATATATATATAAATATATATATATATATAAATGGATTTGTTACGGGATTACGGTAAATGTAATTGATTATTAAAATGCAAACATCATATTTCAATCAATTTATTGTTTGGAACCAATATTTCGCCAATAGTTTTTTGGCTTCATCAGGGTTGACACTGAATAAAAGAGAAAGATACAAGAAAATTTGTAGGACTCAGACCAATACGAATGATTTATCTAATGACAATCCCACCAAATATATTGCTCTCACCAACATCAAAAATCTTTCGAATAAGCTTACGGCTCTTTTTAAAAAAGACAAAGACATCAGAATTGCCGCAAAAAATAGAAAAACCATCTCCACTCTGCATACGAAAGTCAAAGATAAATCTCTTTCGTCAAATATTATCAACACGGTCTACGCAATTCAGTGTTCCTGCAAAAAAATTTATATTGGAACCTCATCTCAGAATCTAAAACACCGTTTGACACAACATCGCAGTGACCAGACCAAAACCAATAAAATGTGCAGTCTGGCCTTACACTTACGGAAAACGAAACATCGTGCAGATTATGGGAATCCGATAATATTAGAGACTGAAAGTAATTATTTTAAAAGACTGACTCTAGAATCATATCATATCTCCAAACATAAAAGTGAGGTTATTAATAACAAAAACGACGTGAGGAACGCTTTGACGTCTTATTCCAACTTAATGACTTTAGATCATAAAAAATTAATTTTTAATCAATCTTAATAAACCCTTGTTTTTTTAACAGTCTATCTTTAAGTCATATATATTATATTAATTTTAATAATATTAAGTTTATTTATTTTAATAGTTTGATTACAACTTCATGTCATTACGGTTATACAATACAGCATGGATTAGTTTATGATTTATTTCCAAAAAAAAGGTGTTTGCAGTTGTTATAACTTGTTTTCGGTTCTTGAAAAGTTTTTTAAATTCAAACTGTTTTTTTGAAATTTTCTTAATAAGAAATTTTCTTAGTTCATAGTTTTTTAATTTATAATCTTATAAAAATAATCAGTGTTTTGTGTTTAATTTAATATTTTTACTCTACGACTATAATTTTAAATGTTTTATTGTTATTAATTTATTATTTGAATATTTTACAAAGAAACGATTTTCTAGTTTAAAGTTTTTATTCTACAGACAAACTTTTTAGCAATAGACATGGAATAATAAAAACCAAAATTATTTATTTTTTACAAAAATATCATACATTTCATATCATACATGTAAGTTATACATTAATAATTTTTATTGTCAAACATTCTATGTAATTTTGAATTTTTAATTTGGGTGATTGTAAAAATTTTCTTGTATCTTTCTCTTTTATTCAGTGTCAACCCTGATGAAGCCAAAAAACTATTGGCGAAATATTGGTTCCAAACAATAAATTGATTGAAATATGATGTTTGCATTTTAATAATCAATTACATTTACCGTAATCCCGTAACAAATCCATTCATATTCGTCACGGTAATAATTTCATATCATTTCTATATATATATATATATCTTCGGATTCCAAAGATGGCATAAGCAAAGAACATATTATCACTTCAACAATATTCAAAAATAAATTTAAGAAATAGACCAAAAAAGTTTATAAATATAATAAATGTGGAATAAATTTCTTAGTACGTATTATGAGTTGCAAATTAAAAATAAATGTCCAAAATCACAATTATAATCAGTGATTTACGAATATACAAGTACGCAATGTTAGTCAAAGATCACTGAAAATGAATGCTTAACTTGTGATATATGTATTCAGTACTATCATTTTAATTTAATTTATTTTGTTAATAAAAGATTTTTTCTATAACTACATTCCACGCCAAACTATAAAAATTATATAAGTATAATTGAATTCAAAAAATTACTGTCTTTTTTAAATTGATTATGAAAATAATTATGTTACTAGAATGAAACAGTTTTAGGTTCTAGTTCTGTAATAATTTATTAATAAATCAACGTTTCGGTGAAGTAAACGTGCGCCTTCATCAGCAATATGGGCACTCTATTCATCTTTCTGATAAAGACGTATGTTCAGTTTGTCGAAACTTTAATGAACCTATTAATAAATTATTACAGAATTAGAGCCTAAAGCCGTTTTATTCTAATAGAATGGGTTCTGAAAGATTTGTTGCTATGTTAATTATGTTACTATTTAAAAAAAAAATGTATACACCAAAAATGCTTTAAATACATTTGATTATGTTTCTTTGGTCGAATATGAAGTTTCTAACAAGTTTGGCGGTGCACATTACATTTCTTGCACTTCTTGCAATATACAATAATCAAATTAAAATTCAAGCGAAAATTAACAATGCAATTGTTAATTAACTTAACTTGACCTAATAGTTTGGCAATACAGCCGCCGAAGATCTCAGATTAAATACAATTGTAGTTATGTTTGGTGCTGCCACCAGTGGTGTACATTGTAAAAAATTGTATGTAATTTTACAAAAAAATTATGTAATTTTTTATTTTTTTGTAAATAATTTCATAAAAAATGTAATATTACTTAAATTATCACAGTAAAATTACAAAAATTTTGTTATTTTTAACTGTTAAAACCTATATAAAATTACATAAATTTAAGACACATGTTTTACAGTGTATATAGTAACTAACTGCTGTATAACAATGTCATTATTGTACTAGTAACATAATAACCTCTTTATATATATACGCAATATGATAATATAATATTAATATTATGATAGGTTTGAAGAAAAAAAATATTTCTTAAACAAAGTAACATTAAAATGCTTCATAAATTTTCTTGATGAATTTTTGTACTCCAACCTGTATATATCACACACCCGCATTCATAAACCTAGAACCTGACAACGAACGAACATAAAACTCATCTGCAAGTATACCTGGGCATATTTGCTGTCAAGTTCGTTATTATAGAGAAATAATATTCATCGTTAACATATGTTCATATCGTGTCCGTGTATGCTAGCCATTTTCACATGTTATGCGATGTGACACTATCTGGGAGGAATTGACGCAATTAACCGACTTCCGGAATGACCACATACACACACACATACACACGACATAGAAAACGGATAAGCCGGACACAGCCAAGCCACTACCTTATTAAAAATACTGAAAATCCAAGGTGTTATTCCCGCCAGTTTATTAACTGATATTGAATCAGTTAGATATGTAGATGGTTTTTATCATTAAATGACTATACATTATTTGTTTTCATAAATTTTTAGGAAATTAGGAGATAAGATCTAAATGAATATAGAAGGTGGAATATTTTAAATTTTCTCAAGCAATTTTTTTGAGAATATTAATAATTTGTTTTTTGTTCGATTTACTAAAAGTTTAATGTAAAAAAGTTATTTGAAAAAAGTTTTAGAAAGTTTTAAAATAAAACTGCTTTAAATTAAAGTTTTGTATTCATATTTATTTAAAATCGATAAATGATACAAATGATTTATCCTGATGAAGACGGACGTTGAATTTTGTCAAAACGTCGATTTTAAATAAATATTAATGCAGAACTTTAACATAAAGCAGTTTTATTTTAATATAATGAGTTCTGAAAGATTTTTTTACTATCTTAAAACAATTTTTAAAACAACTATTTTTCAATCGTAATTTTTAATTTCTTCAAAACATTGCGTGTTTTCTATAATTTAATTATTATTTCACAAAAATATCACTCGTCTAAATGTATTATTAGTTAAAATATATAACACAGTTAAATGTTATTGAAAATTTTATTAATTTTTCATAAATAGGTGTCAACACTTTGATACAAAGTTGTTATATTTTCTCAAATTTATTATATTCAGTACAAAATTTATAATGTACAATAAAAACAATTTAAAAACTTTAAATTATATATCTATCGAATTTGCAGTAATTTCTGCTTGAAAGAAAAGAGTTTGTGTCACATTCTTATAGGTACACAGCGTGAATGTGTATGTAGGCATAATTTGAAATGTTAATTTCACATTATCACTAATGTACAAATGTCTATAATATAATAGATTCCAAATAAATACTCATAAATATAAAATTGTCAGCATAAATTTGAAATCCAAATCTCTCAATCGAACACGCTTCTACTTATCTATGGATAAATTTATTTAAACATTTTAATACTTCAAAATTATTATTAAACTTTCAAATTATTGCAAGACTAAACATTGAAAGACTAAACACGATACAAAGCAGTTTGTAAGTAATTTGCCGGATTTAAAACTTTTAATCTGGCAAAAGAAATAAACCACGTTCTTTGTAAAATATTACCAGGACTAACGATGGGAAATTTTGGCAATTATTACCAATATTAATCGGCCGTTATTCGTCATTCACAAAGTGCGGATAATCGTTAGTAAGTATCAAAACAGATATAGAAAATTTTCGAGTATATTTGTCGAATAGATTATTGCAGTAACACTTCGTAATAGACATGTTTGGGACGTAGTAGTATTTTTCTACCTGATTGTTGGTTTGCGGTTTTGTTGCGGATTAATGAATATACAAAGCTTACTAGTTTGAGATTAGTGTAAGAAAAATAGTTGAAGAGCTGCAGATTTGTCTTGAGTGAATTTTTCATAGAAACTATTATTTTTAATCAGTTTAAATTTGGATTTTGCTTTCTTATTATTTAGCGAAAGAGTCGTATAGGTTAGGAAAGTGCTTGCTTGAATTCGTTTTCAGTAGTTCAAAATTTTATATTTAGTTTAATGGAAAATTGAAAGTATTGTTTTAAAGAAAAACAATTTAGGGATGGGTAAATTACGGCTCGTAATGTAAGTTAATGCGGCTTGTATATATCATTTGTAACATTGTTCCCAATGATGATGTACGTAGAGTACGTTGAAACGTCGATTTTTAATGAAAATTAATACACAATTAAATCCTAAAGCATTTTTATTTTAAACTTATGTGATTATATAAACAACTAATGTATTTCTGTGTTAAAATTTACCTTTTTATTATTTGCAGCTCACTAGATACTTTGCAGATACCTATATGGCCCTCAAAGAAAAAAGTTTTTAAAAACTTAAAGTATTTGATAAAAATGTAGAAAACTGTACAAGTCAAGCAAGCTAGATAGCTTAGATTATAATCTTATAATTAGTCTAATGATATTAAATTTTTTATGTAAAATTTAGATACAGATTTAAAAAATATAATGAAATAAATGTAAAACTGTGTGTACAAAATTTGAATAGTTGAATATATGCAAGTATGTATAACAATTATTTAATTATTTAGATTCAAAAACAAATTGAAAACACTACAATTTTAATTTGTTCCTACATTCTAAAACCAGAAAAATACTTTGAGAGCTAACAGTTTACTGAACACTGTTTAAATACGTAAGAAGTAAAGTCTATTTTCACACGCACAGTCGAAAAAAACGTTTATATGTATTTTTATGGCTGCAGGTAGGTTTTTTTTATAGACGTCTACAAAAGTTTTACTGTAATACAAAACCATTTATAAATACATACATACAAAATCACGCTATGTACCCGAAAAGATGTGGCACAGACTCTTTCCACAATCTCGAAGTAGTTTTCTCGAAACATTACTATCCAGACAAACAACTCTAGCTTTATCCACATTCATAATACCTCCCATACATGCTCTTTTATTCCTATTACTTGGAAACATTCGCTCACGCAAGCAATTATCTCAATTATACTTACTCATCGGTCATCCACGTAAACGTATATCTTCAAAATTATTTAAGGTAACCATACATACATACATACATACACAATCACGCCATGTACCCAAAAGGGTGTGGCACAAACTCTTTTCATCATCCCGAAATCAGTCGATTCCAAACATTTCTATCCAAACAAGCAACTTTCGCTTCATCCACATTCAAGATAACCGAATCATCTTAATGAAACTAACACATTTCAAAATATTTTTCATGTTATATATTTTTTTTTTTTTTTTCAAAACAAAATAAAATAACTAATTAGAGTTGGTCAATACATCATATATAATTGCCTCGTACTCTGCTTTGTAAAATAATACGTAAAGTTACGTTACTTGTACATATATAAAATGCATAAAAATATTACTTTTAAAAAATATAAATGGTAGGTAGGTTTGAAGAAAATAAATATTGAATTTCGTATTTTGAAAATTGTCAGCGTTTAGAGGATATGCTTAGCTACAGTTTAATGTGCGCCAAAATAATATTCGCCACTTTCCATCTTAAGAAATGCCTAATTTTATTTTAAATGACGAGGGTCATATTTATATTTTCATATTTATTTATTTTTTTTGCACACAAACAAATAGTTTTTACATTTTACGTTTTGGTCCGAGTGCATGACGATGATGGCGCGATGGTAGTATTGCATGCGAGAATATTGCAATGGACAATGCGCTTCTTACTCTCTCTTTCTCTCTCTCTCTCTCTCTCTTCTCGATATAATGCAAGCAAGCAGGTGCATTTATAAATGCAGTGTGAGGGGCCAGTGCACACAGCGCAATGTGGATGGATATAATGAACGATGCACCATTAATTAGACTAAATACCGACGACCTTTAAACACTACCACTAACAACTATTAACATATCAAAACAATGTTTCGCTCATTTATTAAAAAACATTTGCAACCATTTACTCGTACGTGTATTATATATGCTTCGCTCTTCTGGCCGTATAACACATTTTTATATACTTACTTAAATATGAAGGAAATATTATACGCACGTTAATGCATATTATAAGCGAAACCAAAAAATAATAAGTATTTTTTTATTATAGATATTAATTTAAAAAGTAATGTGATTTACTGAAATACTATATTATTCAACGGGGATGTACATACATACATACATAAATACATACCCAATCACGCCATGTACCCAAAAGGGTGTGGTACAACAACTTTAGCTTCATCCATATTTATAATTTCTCTCATACATAGTCTTTTTCACGGGGGATGTAATGATGGTTATTACTCATGACAATAAAGTTCAATTCATTTAAAAAAGTAATAATTATCAGATGGTAGTAGAATAATATATTTTATCTATACATCTATACAATATAAAATTGCACTTTTCAATTACATTTTATAGTATATTATGTTACAAGAAGCAGAAAGTGATTGTGTTAAGCCCTGATAATCGAGACAGAGTCGAGGCTAAGAAATTTGGGCGAAACATAAAACAAGACGTGCTATTATTTTTTCAAACGTTCCAAACGAAACTAAACTAAAAATAAATAAATATACTTAACTCTACTAACAGTTGTAGAATAGTATGTATATGTATATTATTATTTATATTTGTTACGTGATTTTGAGAATTAATATTGGACATACAATTTCTGACAAAGCTGGTGGTGTACATTGCATTTCTTGCATTTATTTACACATTTTCAATTTCAACCGAAAATAAACAATGCAGCTGTCAATTAACTAAACTTAAAAAAATTTAAAATGGCCGCCAGAAATGTTAGATTATATACACTTGATCGGGGATTTTTAGTCAAATGTATAGTTTCTGTCAAATATGACGGTGCACATTGTATTTCTTGCAGAAATACAATGTGCACCGCCAGATTTGTCAGAAATTGCATATTTGATCAAAGGAACAATAATTCTTACAAATCACGTAACAAATGTAAATAATACCATTCTACAACTGTTAGTAAGGTTAGTTTGAAAAACTTGAAGCAAAAAGAGCATATCTCACCTGGAGCAGAATGTTTTTTTATGTTTCGTTTTACATAGCCTCGGCATTGCCTCACCCGCAATTATGTGAACTTAACATAATAAAGATCGCTTTCTGCTCTTTGTAACATAATATACTATTATCATAGTGATAAATCTTTCAGAACTCATTATATTAAAATAAAAAAGGCTTTAGGTTGGTAGTTCTGTATTCATATTTATTAATAATCGAAGATTTTACATATTGGACGTATATCTTCATCAGGAAAAATAATACCATTTTTTCTGATGAAGATGAACGTTGAGTACGTCAAAACGTCGACTATTAATAAAAAAAATAACACAGAACTACAACCTAAAATCGTTTTATTTTTATAATATACTATTATTTTGAAAATATGATATGAGGCTGCAAAAAATATTTTAATGTATGTACCCAAAACAATAGTAAATAAATTCTTTTAATTATTTATGTTTATGTTATCTATTTATTGAAAATCTAAAACAATTGCCTTGACGAAAAATTATCGAAGAAATTTAACAGCAATTTTTCGATTAAAGCATGCCATGGTCCAATAACAATTGCTTTTTGTTTCTGTTTTTGTTTTTTTTTTCTTTTTCATTTTAGAATAGAAAGCATTCAATACGGCTCTAATCTTTAGTAGTTCAATTTCTCGACTATACTAAACAAATAATAATATAAATCATAGTGAATAAAAATTAATTTTATAACAAGAGAGAATCAATTATTGTTGCTGTGTGATTCAGGCTTGCTATAGTCAAAGTTAAAATCATGAATCATGCTTGTCATAAATAATTTATTACAAGTTAATTAAGATATCACTTAATGATATCAAGCGCTATCGGGCAAGTAATTAAAATTTTAGAGGCCTTTTTTTCCGAAAAAAAATATGCACTGTTAATAATTTATAACGTCTTTTAAGTTTTAAGTGATAAAAAATAAGATAAATTAAAAATACTATATTTTACATTTTTAAATTATTAAAGTATAGCCTAGTTTTCTTTTCAATTTATTCAAGTTAATATTTTCAGGAATCTTTCTTTATATTCTGTGCAAAATGTTAAAATTTAAAGTTAAAATAAAAATTCTAGAATTTGTTCACTAACTACAATAAATAATAACAACATACCAAAATTACATATTTTTCTGTTTTACTAAAAACCTAACAACTTTAAACATAAGACATGTTACATAAACTAACAATATTTTTTAACATAAAATTCATTAAAGAGGCAAAAAAGAGAGGTTTCTATTTGAAAAAATCAGATTTTTTCATAGATTTTGAATTTCAAGTTTACAGCAATATTCTAGGCACATTTTTAAATAGTTTTAATTGATTTTTTTATCAAAAGATAGCCTAAATCTTTTTTAATACGACCTCGTGGACAAATTGCAAATATTTGATTGCATTCTTGAGATACGAATCTTGAAAAATGTTGCTAATTTCAAACAAATAATCAAAAAAAGTTATAATACAACAAAAACACTTGAACTAAAGTAAAAGATTGAATTGTAGACGTTTCGTCATACATTGTAGATGGCATTCTCAGAACTTGGTGATTGAATGAGAGTTTTTGCTCCACAATCTGGTATATATAATTATAGGAATTGTAGAGGGTACGGTGTATATACAAGATTGCAGAGCAGAAACTGTCATTTAATCATCAAGCACTGAGGATGCCATCTACAATGTATGGCGACATGGCTGCGACGGGGATAGATCGATCACGGCATACCAGTTCAGGAAATTCTATAAATTTAATAGATACCGGCCGTGAAAGCCTGAAGATTACTGAAGTAAAATGTTATTAATGTATCATATGTAAAATTTACTACTAAATTCAAAAATAAAATAAAAAAAAATGGGGCATTCTATTTAAAATAAGAAAGTTAGGAAAGAGAGCTAAATCGGAAGTGGCATCTTATTGTCAATATTTTACTTCAACTGGGCATACGGGAATACCCTTATATGACATAATATTATTTAGTTTTTAGAATATATATATAGCGTAAGCTCGTCGTAGAACATTCTGTATAAATAAATATTTAATCTTACAAAAACAAATAAAAATATTTGAAAATTTTGATTTATTTAATAAGTAAATTATTAAACTATATTTACATAAAATAATAAAATAAAATGAAACAAATTTATATTTATAAAAATATTTACTGAAAACACTATCAAAAAGCATCAATTTTAAATGAAAATATTTAATAAAATTACAAAATAACAGTACAATATGATTTTTTTGAAACAAACAAAACATATCAACAAATATTAGCTTGTAAAAATAAATATAACTTTCATTTTTCTGTCATTGTGTAACATTTATCAATTAAATTTTTCAATAATATAATATAAAACAAAAACGAAAATTAAAATAATAGCTAACAAAATTGTGGTTATATTTCAATTAAAACTATATACAAATGGATTTAGTTGATCTAACAAATACTTGGACTTTTTTAGTTCTTTTTTTTTTAATCTTACTTTGTAGTTACAAATTTTAAATATATTTATTTTACATAACATGGTAACAACAAATATTTATCTCAAATAAACGACGAGATTTAATTTATGCTGGCTTTACACAATGCATTTTCCTATACTTAAAATGTGTAGTTTTTTGTACAAACAAAATTTTCTGTGTTACACGATTCAATATTCAATTCTATAGAGAAATCTGTACAGAATATTTTATACATGCAGAAAATAATTCTGTTCGTAACAGTCTATATAGAAATAATTATTTAAATAATAAAAAAAAAAAAACATTTTCAATATACCATGTTTTTAACACAGACTAAAAAGTATAAAATAATTTCCCCTAGCTCTATACAGATTTATAACCCCATGCCGAAAAACGTGGGACAACGACAGTTACTTCCTACACTCCTTACTATTATCTATTGCATGCGCCCCACATTTTTCTGTATGGGGTTATAAATCTGTATGGGGCTAGGACAAATTATTTTATACTTTTTAGTCCGTGTGAAAAACGTGGTATATTAAACACAAATTCTTTAAGCATAAATTCTTTTTATTCAAGCTGAAATTAATTTTCGCCAGTCTATGTATGCAACTTTTGCTTCATCCACATCAATAATATCTCCCATTCATGCTCTTTTATTTTTAGAACTTGGAAACGTTTACTTCTGTTGAACATTCTCAATAATTTTGATTATATTTCTAACATTTTAGTTTCTAAAATAAACAACCAATATTTCGTCAAAATTAATTTTATATTAAGAAAAGTTTTTTTTTTTTTAATTGAATAGAAATATTTTATCTTATTTTTAGTAGCTATTTAATAATTCAAATAATTAATTTTATATACGTTTATTACTCGTTTAGTACAAGATCTTTTTAGGACACACTTGGCACATGTATATGTATAATAAAACAATATTGATTTAAAGCAAATATATATATATTACGGTCAGACAAACAATATATATATATATATATATATATATATATATATATATATATATATATATATATATATATATATATATATATATATAGTATGTTATAATATTTAAACTCTACGTTTTGTTATTTATTTCGCTAATTAATTTAAACAATGTAATGCTTTGTTTTTATTCAATTATCGATTTCGGAAATTGACATGGCTGATATAAATTAATTCCCAACGGCAATTTGAACCGGGCTGGACCCCGACCCGGCGTTATCAATAATTTTGAGCCCGTGGTCCACCAATGGAATTTTAATTTTCAAATGTTTGTTACTATGGTTACCTGGGGTTATGTAGAAATTTTAGATTTGCCAAATATGAGATTAAATTTTAATGTTTTGATATTTAATTTTTTCAATTTTGTGTGCGTTGGTTTGTTATTTAAAAAAAATATTCTAGAAGAGAGAAATACGTACTTCATATTTTCAAATTAAAATTTAGAAAATTTTGTATTTTAAATACTGTTACATTTGTATAATTTAATTATTTTAATTTTTGGTTTTATAATTTTATAAATTTCATATTTGTGCATAAAGAATAAGGTCTGAAAATATTCTTAAATATGTCGAATTTTTATTACCATATAAAAAAATTGTAATAAAAAATTAAAAAAAAAAAAAACAAGTTATATTAAGAACGTTAAGACCAAAATTTATAGTTTTACTAAACACTGTAAGGTATAATTCAATTTATATATTTTTGGAAACCTTTGACATAAATTGATACAATTATTTGAAAAATTTGTACAAAATTTCAAAATGTTTCTAACGACGCATTAATTTTAACTGTTGAATAAATTATTTTGAACTATTTATTACGGTTTTAGAAATTCGAAAAATTAATAAAATATTTCAAATACATTAACGTTATTTATAATAGTAAATATGTAGGTAGAATTATAGATAGTTTTAGTTCGGTGATAGCTTGCTTGATCGATAAACGAAAAGTTGTCAGATCAAATTGTACTGACTTAAAAAAAAAAGATGTATCTAGTATTGAAATAATTGTGGATGCATCTAATTGGCGCATCTCTCGATTAACTCCATCTAATAATTTTCAATATGGCCCTCGGAGATGTCAAATTAAGTACACCTAATTTTTGTCGAATATGTAGTTTCTTGCACTCATTTTCAATAACCAAATTTAAATTTAGGCGAAAATAAACCATTGCAATTGTCAGTTAACTTAACTCAACTGAAATGAA
Source organism: Clivina fossor (assembly GCA_963966155.1). Classification (NCBI taxonomy): domain Eukaryota; kingdom Metazoa; phylum Arthropoda; class Insecta; order Coleoptera; family Carabidae; genus Clivina; species Clivina fossor. The sequence continues at coordinate 9,156,331 of OZ014566.1, forward strand.
TAATCTAAATAAAAAACTTCAAATAAACATATGTCCGAAAATGCATTCTAACGGAACTGTAGCTGTTAGAAGTTTATTACACGTAACATCAATCGCGTTAGCCTTATTTATTATATCAGGAAAAAAGAAAACAACGTATGTGGTTTCAGCACCACTGTGCACCGCCTCATAGAGCAAGGGTAGTGACAACTTGGTTAAACGTTTATTTCCCTAGGAAATGGATTGGCTATGTAGGTTCGGTTGCCTGGCCGCCAAGGTTCCCAAATTTGAACCCACTGGACTTTTATCTATGGGGACATATGAAAGAACTTGTTTACAAGGTGCCAATAGCAACGCGGGAGCAATTGCTGGAACGAATACAGAACGCCGCAAATAAAATAAGAAATGACTCTGATATGCTGGCTTGAGTTAGAGATTCACTCGTCCGACGTTGTCATGCTTGTATTAGACACTTCGAACACTTACTTTGAGTTTAATCCCAGACATTTTTGCTTTAAATTAGTACCTTAATTATTGTTTTTTTTTCTGATAAAACAAATAAAGCTAACACGATTGATGTTACATATAATAAACTTCTAATGGCTATAGTTCCGTTAGAAAGCATTTTCGGACATATGTTTATTTGAAGTTTTTTATTTAGATTATTCATAGGAATCATCCGGTGTAGTTTTTCTCCGACATCACAAATCACCTTGTATAGTTTCTGATAAATCTGGCGGTGTACATTAGATTTCTTGCACTTCTTTACATGCTTTCAAGAAATTCAAATTCAAACAAACAATGCAACTATTAATTAACTTAAAAAAAAATTAATATGGCCGTCGCAGATATCAGATTAAATACACCTGGCTATGTAGTCATATCTGGCGCTACCACCAGTGATGTGTGTAACTACTGTATAATAATGTTCACATTAATTGAACTAGTAACATAATGACCTCCTTCTACATAGGCAATATATCATGTTTAGATCTACAAATTTTAATTTACAAACAAAATATAAGTTATTTTATTCTTATCAATGTCAAATTATGAATGTGTATTCTATTTATATTTAAAAATTATATAATAATTACTAGTCTAATTTAATTTTACGAGACAATGAGAATAAAGCCGCAATTAAATGGTATAATTAAAATGTTACATACCATGTTAGCAAGTTGTTAAACATAATAAATATAATTATGAAAAACAATAAAAAATATAACATAAAATCATTGTACTCATGATAAATTATTGTCTACGTGAAAAGAATAATAAAATAATAATTTAATAATTATACCAAAATTATTGTTTTTGATTTGTATATATTTCATAGCCTACTTTATAAAGTATATAATGCGTGTCATATTTATTTATAGAGCAATATTATTTTTAACATAGTAAAAAATCTATCAGAACTCATTATATTAAAATAAAACTGCTTTAGGTTAAAGTTTGGTATTAATATAGTAAAAAAATCTTTCAGAACTCATTATATTAAAATAAAATTGTTTTAGGTTAAAGTTCTGTATTAATATTTATTTAAAATTGACGTTTCGACGAAACTCAACGTCCGTCTTTATCAGGATAAATGATTACTAATTTTATTATTTGTAAAATTATATAAGTTTTTAATTGTTAGTTATAAATCTCTTAGAACTCATCATATTAAAATAGAAAGCATTAGGTTGAAATTCTGTTATATTTTATTTAAAATATTGTATCATGTACAAGAACATTTATAACATAACACTATTCAACACTATTCAACACACACATTAAGCTATCTAAGACTGCGACTAACACCAGATTTAGACAAATCAAAAATAACTAATCAGCGTTAGACAAATCAGAACCAAAATACACTCAATGCAGTAAGTGTACGTAATTTGCTATTGGAATTGACTGATATTATTATGTATTAGGGCAAGCTATCAATAAAGTATTATTATTATTATTATTATTATTGCTAACTTTGCCCTCCATTTTAATATTATGTTACGGCATTTTACTCAAAGTTATTTTTGTCAGAAGATATTTATTTGTGTTTGTGTTATATTACTAGAGGTTTTTTTTTATATGTGTTGGTAGATGAGCGTCTATGGAAGTTCTAATTATTATATATATATATATATATATATATATATATATATATATATATATATATATATATATATATAAATATATTAATTTTATTGCAGTATTACCTGTTTCCTTATTTTCTGTAAATAATCAATTAATTTTTACACAAAAGTTATTTAATTATTTTTAAAAAAATATTGAAAATATTATAAATTTTACACTTAGATTTATAGAAAACAAATTTTATTTAGCTTACGAGCATGAAAAATTAATTTAAATTTAATTAAAAGAATATTTTTATTATTCAATCATGAACCGTTTTGCATTTGTTTTGCATCTATGCTAATACAATTAAAAAAATCATTGTTTTTATTATTTTTACACTAACTTTTTATGCTTGACAAATTAAAAAACTATTTACATTTGATATTATTTTTTATACATTGTTTATTTATTAATTACAAAATTTTATGGTAGAAAAACTTAATTTTATGTTATAGATATATAATTCAATTTTTGATTTTTACGGCATGTTATGCAAAATTACATAAATTCTGAAAGTTTTAATTCAACTATTACTTTTTTAAATGTAGTACATTTGTATATATTATTAATTTTAATTTATTAATTTTTATCGTACATTGAAAATTTTGATAATAATTTAAAAATAATTGAATTTATAGAATTTTCTGGGCTGATACGATGAGTAGTTGGAATCATATGATTGAAAGTGAAATAGAAAAGCATGTATGAGAGGAATTATGAATGTGGATGAAGCTAAAATTGCTAGAAGGTGTTAGTGCCACACACGTATTGGTATATGACGTGATTGTGTATGTATATAAATACCATTACTTTTCTATATAAATACAATAACGAAATAGTTGATAATGAATACAAAACAATATAAATTGTTTATTATTTTGCTCAACGCCTACCTTCCACGTCAGAAATATATTTTCTATAGCCATTTTGTAATATTTGTCGGTAGATAAACCGAACTTCATATACATGTACAATATCGTAAGAAAAAATCAAAGCATACGTAGATAAGACCTAAGTGTTATCAGAAACTTCATGGAAAATTAAATATGGTGTCCGTTATCAAAACATTATATATTTATAGATCAAATAGACCGCCTCAGTGATTAAGCGTATGTTACCCATTTTTTTTTTCGTAGTATGTCAACAAATAAGTCGAGTATTTATCGTAACAAATATCTGTTCCGATTTTATGTTAAACGAATGTCTATAAGTACTTAAACGTATGTTCTGATTAAAATCAGTAATGATATTATTAATGTTTTTTAAATTACATAAAAAAAATGACATGTGATGTTCATGTGTTTGAACGAATATTTCGACAGTGTTTTGTTTTGTTTGCTATCTTATAATTTGTTGTAAGCGCGTGGCTTTTGTAAATAGCACACAAAATTATTAATTACTGTTTTTTAATTAAGTAAATTAATTTATATTTATATACAAAAAAGATTGTTACGGACAATATTGTAAAAAGTATTTGGACACAAATTTTACTTTTCACCGAAACCTGAGCAAAGATTTTTGAATATTGAATAAGCGAAACAATATGCATATATTTTCTTCAAATACAGTAAGACCTCGCTTATCGCTGATCCGCTTAGCGCTGTTTCGGTGTAACGCGGTTTTTTTGGAATAGTATATTCAGCTGAATTTAGCAACTATAACGGAAATTATGGACCAATTTATTGAAAATGACACTGATTTTGATAGGAGTTCAAAGGTAAGATGGATGTCTTGTCCACTTATTGACAACTTTTTACAGAGCGCAAAAGAAAAACGGAAATGACATTAGATACCTTCTTGAAAAAAAAAAAGGCAGAAAATTGGAAATGCAGAAGAATCTGAATGATCTCAAACATAAATGGTGACTTGGAATTTTATTTACATAATTCTATATATCCATTTGTTATGTTTCTATATTTGTAAGAAATAAGTCTTTGTTGTTGTATTGTTATAAAAATATATTTAATGAACTTAAGTAACAAAATATCTGAACAATTTTTTCGCTAACCCCCATTATTTACATGATGAAATGACTTCGTTTAACGCTGTTTCGTATAACGCTCTACTCTGTTGGAACGTATACTCCGCGTTAAGCAGGGGTCTTATTGTATATAATTTTTAATATAGTAAAAATCTTTGGGAATTCATAATATTAAAAGAAATATGCTATAGAATTAAGTTGTATAATAAATTTTTCCTGATGATGTACGTATTGTATGTCGAAACATCGATTTTTATTTAAAACTTATACAGAATTTAACCCTAAAACCTTTTTATTTTAATATAATTTTTGTTTCATATTATAAATATTTATTATTTATTTCATTAAATAATATAATAAAAAATACTTACAATATTAGGAGTTTGATGAGTAAAAATAAATAAATAAAATTTAAAATAAAAAAAGGTTTAGTATTAATTTCTGTATAATATTTAATTAAAATTCGATGTTTCGATATACTCCACATATATCTTCATCAGGAAAAAATAATACAAATGACATAAATAATAAACAAACAAAACATAGAAATAAGTTAGCAGGTAACAAAATACAAGTAACTAGATTATACAATTTATAAATTATGAATTAAAGGAAACCAAATTTTATTTAAATAACTGCCTTTACTTATGTAGTGAAAGAAATTGCAATTAATAACACTGTAAAAAATGTAATTTTTGTAATTTTACATTTTTTACTTTCACTGTGATAATTAACTTTTTATGAAAAAAATATATTTATAAAATATGTAAAATTACATAATCTTTTTTTACAGTGAATAAAAAAGATATAACAATAATATAATTTTACTATACTTCTAACATATATATTCTTTGTTATGAAATAAAAAGTAGAACTATTTTAAATATGAAACATATTTACAGGTAGTCAGTCAGTTATACGACGGTCGCACACAGTTACTTTATCACGATACCCAAATATCATAAAACGCCTAGTGGCAATCTAGGTAACCACAGGTTTCGTTCATATAATCGTATCCATTTTATAAAGTACACCCTGTATTTAGATGGTCCGAAATTGGAGTAATTTTTTTTGACAGGTGTGATTTTATTACCCAGCGCGTGGATATCATGTAATGCCCTTTAGCTTGAATATTTTATTCAAATTATTGTTTTTCAGAATTTACGGTTTTTTTTTTGTTTACGGAAGTATAAAGAAAAATACACGATTTTTAATAAACAAATGGTGTTATTAAATTCCATATTTGTTGATTATCATGGTGAAATTATGGGCTTTCTATAGCTTTCGATGAAATATTTAAAAATTTTAAACTTTCGATTTAATGTGAAGATAAATTTAAGTATTTTGGAAATTTTATTATAATTTAGTGGTTTATATGGTCACTATAAAAATATTGATGGATTATTTTTATATTTATTGAGAGTGTTTATTATACATATTTCTAAATCTAAAGATAAATAGATAAAATATTTCTGTACGTATAAAATAAAACGGCTTTAGGTTACAGTTCTGTCTGTATTAATATTAATTAATAATCGATGTTTCGACGAGCTCAACGTACGGTTTCATCAGGAAAAAAGATAAAAATGAGTCGATTATTAATAAATATTAACACAGAACTATAATCTAAAACCGTTTTATCTTAATATAATGAGTTCTGAAAGATTTTTTACTATTTTATTTTTTTTTACAAACTTTCTTTTCTAAAATATTGTTTCTGTTTGCTCATTTTAAATGTTTTTATCATTTACACAAATTACATATATCAATTAACAAATTTATAAATTACATTTTATCATAGACCATAATTAACCATAATTATTCATTATCTATAATAATTTTAAAAAAAATAGACACGATAAAATTTTATTAATTTGCAATTTATTTATTACAATTATAATTTAAATTTATTTAAATAATTTTTAGCAACCAGTATACATATACTCGTATATTTCTTATAAGATTTATACCTATATGTTTAGTTCAGTGGCTTTCAATCTTTTTCTTCTCGAAGTATACTTTTGAGTGTACCATGCTAGGGCGTCGTGCAGCATTGTGGTTGAGAACCGCTGGTTTACTCATATATTTGCTGAATTAAATGATATCATATATTAATTAATAACTATTATAGTAGAAAAACTATTACTATTATAATAGTTCACTTCAGAACAGCTACAATAATAAATTTTATATATATATTACACACTTGGTAATTGCAAATATCCTGTTTTAGTATCACACTAAATAATAATTTAAATCAATAGAAAATATTACGTTAAAATTAATTAAATATGTGTAATATTTTATTAAATATTATTTCAATATATTTACTAATAATAATATAATTAATTTTACTATTATTATGGAACTAAAGACATTATTATTATTATTATTTGATAACATTTATTTATGTAGTTTATAAAAATTGTAAATTAAATTTAAGTGTAGATGAAATTTTTTTAAAAATACAAAACTTTTATTTTGTATTAAAATAATTAATGTATTATGTGTTTGTTCAATATAGCGATATAAATTTTGTAATTTCGAAAAATTCTTATCACAAAATTAATTGCTAGTTAAATTTATACATAGCGTCCTAAATTGCTTGCTTGTTTCAAATTATCTGTTAAAACATATAAAATTTATGGACAATAAATTAAAATAAAAGTTCTGTATTAATATTTATTTAATAGACGTTTCGACGAACTCAACGTCCGTCTTCATTAGAATAAATGATATAAACGACATTACAGTAAATAACAGAACATAGAAACAAGTTGCTAGGTAACACATAAGTAACTAGATTATAAAATTTTATAGATTTTTAATTAATGGGAGCCAAATTTTATTTAACCCAGAACTTTAACATAAAGCAGTTTTATTTTAATATAATGAGTTCTGAAAGATTTTTTATATATATTTTTTATTAATTATATTTTTTTTGCAATAACTCTACGGAATAAATTTCTGTAATTTAATACGAAAAATTACAAAATTATCTTGGTAGTATAACTTTGGTATAACATAGAAAAATGAACCATTTTTCAGTTTAGGTTTTTTTCCGAAAAAACTTTGAAGTCTGCCAGCCATAGCCTCCTTTTTATATCATATATATATAGTATATCCGGTTATAATTGCATTTCCGTTATTATTATCTAAATAATTGTCGTAATTATACGTAGTTTTATTATGGACATATAATTAACGAGAGATATCTTGTAACATAATCTGTATCTTTTTTTTTAACAAGCTGACGACTATCACTGTTTCCACAAATATTGTCAACGTCTATAATTTCTTCTATTATAGAATTCTCGAAAATTAGAGAACACATTAAGTTAAGCTTTGACAAATTATAATTATTGAACACAGATTACAAAAAAAAGTGATAAGGTACTACCCTATTTTGAAAAATTTAAATAAATATAATTTTTTACCACTGTTAAAAAGCTGTATTTTATTTTACTATTTTTTGTGCGTGAATTATCTGTTTAATAGTGTAAAAAAATGTCGTAATGTGTCTTTATTTCACTTTAGGGTTATGAAAATATGTACTGAAATAGCCTAAAAAATCGATTAACTTTATGAATTTTTTCTGCGAAAGTATAAAAGAAATCAAACAGCGGTTTTTTGAGAGTGAAAGAATAGACTTTGAATTTTTATTTTTATTTTGTTGAAAATCGTCGAGTTCTAACTCTTTCTTCAAAGCTCTGCAAAACAGTATCAGTATCAGTATCAATGATAAATTCTACCCTGTTTATCTGAAACAGAAATCAAAAAGCAACCTTAAAGTATGGTATATTATTTAGTTTTTGGCCCATTTCGTCCCGAATGAATATTTTTGGGAAAAAATTAATTTGATTATTGAAAATGTGTGAAACTGCATTTTCGACCAAAGAAATACGGTCAAGTATATTTAATTTGACATCTCCGACGGATATATTAAAAATTATTAAGTCAAGTTTAATTAATTGCTAATTGCATTGTTTATTTTCGGTTGAATTTGTATTTGCTTATTGAAAATGTGTGAAGAACTACAAAAAATTTAATGTGCACCGCTAAATTTGTCAGAAATTATATATTCGATCAAAGAAAGAATAATTCGCACAAATCATGGAACACAATGTAAAAAATTTATGTAATTTTACAAAAAAATACATAATTTTACATTGTAAATATATTGTAAATTCTCCTGATGATAATGATGACGACATAACAGACGAAATACGTATTGAGAAAAAATTAAATATATATTTTGAAAGATAACCGAGTGTTTTATTAATTAATTAAATTAATTTAAAATTAAATTAATGTAAAATTATAATTTTACATGTAATTTTTCATAAAAAATGTAATATCACCTAAATTATCACAGTAAAATGTTGTTATTTTTACTGTTAAAACCTATGTAAAGTTACATAAATGTAAGCTATATTTTTTACAATGCATACTGCATAGCTGTTAGTGAAGTTAAGGTAACTTGGCATATATTTTTATTTATTTTTAAAAATAAACAACTTATTGAAAGTGTTATGTCTGCCCGTGTAACAACCTTCCTTCCAAAATGCCTTAAGGGAACATCCTCCAATAACTAACCCGAAAATTTGCGATTTCCTACCACAGAGCAAACTTGTTTATCCTCGTCCTTTTGCATCATGTCGAAGCGTAGCTACAGGATAACATAACACCATCCCCTGCCAAAATCGGTCCAATATAACCGAAATACTTCGTTCATAGATTATAATGTAATGTATACAAGGATTCTGTACTTTCCCATTGTTGAAACATTCTGTCAAATGATTACTACGTGGAATAGATAATGTGTAGGTATTATAATAAAGTTTTGATTATAATATTAGGGGATGAAAGGCGACCTAGGGTGCTCGCCCTGCGGTCGCCTTTAGAATTAGTGATTTTAGTTTTAGTTTCAGTGATTTAGGATGTCGTTCAAAGATGGCTCCACTGTCTGTGTCTAGGCTAAAACAATTTCGCAGCGTTTAGAATTTAGTGATTAGTTAGATTACAGTTCCTATATACCCGATGATGAATGTATACGTAGAAATAGACATTTTTTTGTTTTATAATCTACTTATATATTTATTTGGTTATTTAATCCTGAATAAATTATTATTAATAATTAAGTTTAATTGCATAGATTACCAGATTTGTGTAAGTTATAAGTATAGGATTATTTATTAAATTGTAATTTTTGTTAAGTCTGAAAGATTAAAATTTGGACACAGAATTATAAAATAAATATATTTTTTATTTAAGGCCCTAACTAACAGTTACGAGTAGCTGATTTATAAAATGTTATAACATGTCTGTAAATGTCAATATTGTAGATTTTCAAAATAAGATTTAGCTTAAATTACTTTAAATTGAAAATTTTAACATTTTAACTTAAATAAAGTACTTTTTGAGAGATAATTTAAATATTTAAATAATTGTTTTCATATTTTGTACGGTAAATAATAATAACAGTATTGAAATTATGAATACAATATGTATTTGTTGCAATTTTGACAAAAATACTTAAGATTTCTACGCTTTTTATGTTAAATATATAGGCCCGTATTCTCACCTCACTTTTAAAAGTGATTTTTGTCAAACATACTTTTGATATTTATTTAAAATTACTTATTAAGCAATTTTAATTAGTTTATTTGTATTCTATAATATTAGTTATAAAAAATATATCAAAAATAGAAATACTATTTATATTTGATAAGAGGTAAAAGTAAAAATTTATTTTTAAGCAAAAAAAAGGACTTTTTCATAAACAAGAGAGGTAGGAATGGTCTTTGATATATTTATTATAAAAATGTTTTTTTTTTGCGATTTACTTAAAAATAATTGAAATAAGTAAATATATTTTTACACTTGGATTTGTCTTTAAAACTTTACTTAAGTTTAATAACAAAAAATGTTTTGTATGAAAAATATTTAAAGTAAAATTATTTCTACAAAATGTTTATGGTTTAAATTATATTTTTCTGTTAGTATTTACAAAAACTAATATAATTTATATTTTTACGTAAATCTATAAAATTTTGATAGAAACGAATTCAATAATTAAATCAAAGCAATTATATTAAATTAATTAGATCATTTTCATTAACACCTAACCTCTAAAAAAATCCTTTAATAAACAAAACAAAATTACCACTTCCTCTGTCTCCTAGCCGTTCCGAATTCGTCTAAACTTTGAAAATTTAAAACACACCACACCTAGGTTCTTGAATCACCACAAACATGTACTCCAGCGTTTTTCAACATTTTTCTAATAGTATGACATCCCTAATTTACACATAATATACATTTTTTTACTTGTGGTTAAAGTTAAATAAAATTTGGCTTCCATTAATTAAAAATCTATAAATTGTATGATCTAGTTACTTATTTATTACCTAATACAGTGGAACCTCGCTTAACGAGCACCTCGCAAAACAAGTAATTCGCATTACGAGCAAAATAAATTGTAAAAAAATGACTCGCTTAACGAGCGACGTTTCGCATAACGAGTGACGTGGATAAGGGAATCCCCGAATTGTCATTGCTATATCAGCCTGTGTTTAGAACAAAATGTAGCAAAAACAAATGTCTCTAGACAGCTTTCTAGTAAAAAAGAATTAGGTATGTTACTAATTATTTCGATTTTTTGTTTTCTGCAAATTGAATTCTCATTCCAGGTTAATTCATTCCGCGATAGAAGAAAAGATGAAGATGAATCACTTTCCTTAACAATTTATATGTAATTTTCTTTGAATAAATGTTACACATAACGTTTTTTGAGTATTTTGTGTTTTAAATTTTATTTTTTGAGTATTTTTTTTGGCATGGAACGCATTATCGTATTTTACATTAATTTATATAGTAAAAATTGTTTCGCTTAACGAGTGTTTCGCGTTACAAGTAAAACTCCTGAACGTATTATGCTCGTTATGCGAGGTTTCACTGTAACTTTTTTCTATGTTCTGTTATTTACTATAATGTCATTTGTATCATTTATCCTGATGAAGGCGGACGTTGAATTTCGTCAAAACGTCGATTTTAAATAAATATTCATACAGAATACAGAACTTTAACCTAAAGCAGTTTTATTTTAATATAATGAATTTTGAAAGATTTTTTACTTTTTAATTTAATTTAAGTTCTAAAAAATGTTTTTACTTTATTTTAATATAATGAAAGATTTTTTACTATAAGTACATTTTTTGCTTTATTAATTTCAATGTCTGAGTTATGTAAAATGCTTTGAGTACTTTTAGAGTACTTTTTGATAAAATTTTGTATATTTTATAGTATTTATTTATAAAATATTAGCATTATGTATATATATATATATATATATATATATATATATATTATTATTTAATTTAAAATCTTAAGTATAATAAAAACTATTTAATTTATAAAAATAGTTTATATTTGGCAAATAATAATAGCAAAAATTAATATTGTAATCTTGACTGTTTTTATCCAAAAGTGCTCTATGAATACGGGCTATTATCTCTATATATCGCTGCATCACTGAAGTAACCTAACCTAACAGTCGTCTGTATTGTGTCGCGGCATTTTCGATTGAGGACCGCTGGTGTGTGCCCCGTTGAAACGAGAGTCAAATGAAATTTAAGACGTCGAAACACGTCGTGGGTCCGTCGTTATTTATAGCGTTTAAAACGTTGGACAACGGGCTCGGGGTTGTACCTAATAAAAATACTTCCGACGGCGCCAGACTCACGTACCCGCAGTTCAAATGTGGTTTGTTTTCTTTTTTTTTTCTTGAGCTACCTGCGCCCCGATTGTGGTTTAGCGTTTAGGTTTCGGTTCAAAAGTCGCGTTTATAGTGTTTTGATTTTTTTTTTTGCATCAACTGACGATTTGTGAATTGAATTAAATCGTATATGCTGAAAAATATTATTGAAATTTAGATTAAGTGTGTTATAAACTGGGACTCTGTGCATTTTCTATAAGTTTACATATCTATATAAGTTTACTGTAAAAAATGTAATGTACATTTATATAGTTTTACATAAATATGAACAGTAAAATAGCAACATTTTGAAATATTTACTAAGATAATTAACGTAATATTACAATTTTTCTGAAAAAATACATTCACAGAATATATGAATTTACATCAATTTTTTACAGTGTTGGACAAAATTGCATAAGAGCTAAAGCTTGAATTATATGAAAAGGTTAATATTTATTCAAAATGCAGTAAAATAATTGCAGCTGTCAGAGTGATGGCGAGTGACAAGCGATGTCATAAGTGCAAAATTGATTTTGATGGTGAAAATATTATTGGATGTGAAGGAAGGTGTGGTGGATGGTATCATTTAGGTTGTGTAAACCTCAATATAAATCAGTACAATGTTATAAGTAGTTGCAAGGGTGTAAAATGGTATTGCAATGAATGCTATGAAGAAAGTGAGGTTAGATATAATGCAGATATAAAAAAACTAAACAGAGATGTAGAAATAATAAAAGAGATATTACTTAAAAGAGAAGGAGCAAGTACTAGTACAAAGCAAGAAGAGGTAGAATGTAGTATGAGATATGCCGAGGCTGTCAAGAATCAAGCTAACCAAACATTAATAATTAAACAAAAAGAAGGTAAGAAGAAAGATGTCAAAAAAATGCAGAACGAATTAATGAAAAAGGTAGATCCCGTTAAATTGGCGGTTGGAATTGAAAAAATTAGAAATTTAAAAGATGATGGAATAATTATCACATGTGCGAGTAAAGAAGAAAAAGAGATATTACAAAAAGAAGTGAATGAAAAACTAGGCAACCAGTTCAGCGTAGGTGAAATGAAGAAACCAAATTTAAGGCTAAAAATAATTGGATTACAAGACGAAATGGAAGCAGAAGAGCTGAAAGAATGTATATTCAAACAAAATAAGTTTATAAGCAATATAGAAAGTTTCAGTTTAAAGCTGATAGTGATGAAAAAGAGAAAATATCATTTTGCAGCAATTATTGAAATTGAAAATGAAGTAGCAGCAAAAATATTAGAAGAAGGTAAACTAAGAATTAAATGGAGTATATGTGATGTTTATTTGCACACCAACATTTTGAGATGTTTTAAATGTAATAGATATTATCATAAAGCTGAGGATTGTAAATATGAAGAAGCTTGTAAAAAATGTGGAAATAATAAGCATGATGGTGAATGTGTAGGCGACAAGTGCTGTGTAAATTGTTTAGATGCTAATAAAAAATTTAATTTAAATCAACCAACGGATCATTCAGTGTTTGACAGAGCATGTGAGTCGTATAAAAGGTGTATCGAGGCCAAGAGACGAAGATTAGGATATTCTGGACAGTATAATAAATAGCAATCAACGAAAAAGAATGTAAAACTCATCTATGTTAATTCTAGAAGTATATTAAAACATAAAGACGAATTAGTAAAAATAATGAGTGACATAAACCCTTCGATAGTGTGTGTGGCTGAAACTAGATTAACTAGCGAAATAGAAGACAATGAAGTTGAAATAGAAAACTATACAGTTTTAAGGTCTGATTCAAATAGTAGGTATACAGGCGGTGTTGCATGTTATTTGTACTGCAATTTGGCATACACACTGATTCAAAAAATTGAAATTGATAATAATTATTGGGTATTAGTGTTAAAAGTAATTATAGATAAAAAGAATGTCATAATAGTGTGTGTATATCGATCGCCAAGTGGCAATTTAGTGGAATTTTTAGACTTTTTTATAGATTTTATAGAAGATTACTGTGAAAATTTATGTATGGATATTATTATAACAGGTGACTTTAATATTAATGTTTTTGACATTAATAATGCCCAAGTAGTAAGACTTTATACAATGCTCAATGACAATGGATTAATTCAACTTATAAATGATTATACTCATTTCACCTTTAATAGTAAAACATGCATAGATCTAGTAATTACAAATAACAGAAATAATATAGAATGTGTTGTGCATCAACCCATCATTGCTGATCATGCATTAATTGAAATTAATTTAAATACTGAGAACTTTTTAGAAAATAAAATAGTAAGGAAAAAATTGCAAGATAGATTAGGTTTTCGTAGATATTTAGTAAATATAGAATTTAATTACAGAGAGCAAAATTTAAATGAAAAATATAATACTTTTTATACTCAATTCATAAATGCCATTGATAAATTTATGCCAAAGATCACAATCAATAAAAATATAAATAAGTATAAACCTTGGATAACAGAAAACGTTAAAAATGTAATTAGAAGTAGGGATAGAGCACTAAAAAAATTTCGTATAACTGAAGCAATAGGTGACTGGGAGAATTATAAATATATACGTAATAGTGTTACAGAACAAATAAGAAATGCAAAAAAATTATACTATGAAAACAGTGTTGACAAATGTAAAAACAGTAGTAAAGATATGTGGAAAACATTGAAAAATTTAGTATCAAAAAATAGAAAATGTAATCTTAATAACATAGAAATTAACGGTAATATATGTACTGATAATAAAAAATTAGCTGAAAATTTCAATAATTATTATATCGAAAGTATAAAAGAAATAGTTAATTCAATTGATACTAATCATGTTAGTAGCAATGGATCTAATTTAATTGTAAAAGATAACATGTTAAAAGATTTTAAATTATTAGAGTATGATAACTTATTTAAGATAGTAATAAATTTAAATAATAAAGGTAGCCCTGATGAGATAAGTACATGGTTGATAAAAGACAATTTTGATGTAATAGGTGATAAGTTAATAAATATTGTAAATAATTCCCTGGAAACTGGAGTAGTACCTGATAAATTTAAGATATCTACGATTGTACCTGTACAAAAAGTACAAAATAGCAATAAGATTGAAGACTACCGTCCTGTTAACATGTTGCCAGTTATAGATAAAATATTGGAAAGAGCCGTTTATGAACAGTTAATGACACACTTACAAAAAAATAATATTTTAATAGAACAGCAATCAGGATTTCGAGAAAATCATAGTTGTGAGACTGCATTTCAATGTGTGTTGAATGATTGGGTGACATGCATAGATAATAATAATCAGTGCATTTTGGCAGTGTTCCTTGATTTAAAACGTGCTTTTGAAACTATTGACAGAGGAAAGCTTGTCAAAAAATTAGAAAATTATGGAATAACAGGAACATGTTTAGAGTGGTTTAAAAATTATTTGGTTGGTAGAAAGCAAAAGGTAAAATGTAATAATGTGTATTCAGAAGAAAGTATGGTGGAAATGGGAATACCGCAGGGTTCTGTTTTAGGTGCAATATTATTTATAATATACATTAATGACATAGGAAAAAATTTTATAGATTGTAATTACAGTTTATTTGCTGATGATACGATGGTGTATATAGCAGGAAGTGATCTTAAAAAATGTATTTATACATTAAATACAGAATTAAATACATTAGATCAATGGTTAAAAATTAATAAATTAAAATTAAACATAAATAAAAGTAAAGTATTGATGTTGGGATCTGAAAATCTGTGGAAAGAATTAAAAAATAGTAATCACAAAATTATGATTGGAAATGAGAATATTGAAATAGTAGAAAGTATTAAGTATTTGGGAATTATTATAGATAGGAAGTTAAAATTTAGTGAACATATGAATTACATATGTAAAAAAGTATCTAAGAAAGTTAATTTTCTGGGAAGAATGAGAAAAATGTTGTCTACTAGAACTAAAATATTAATTTATAATTCTATTGTACTCCCCCATATTACATATGCAGCGTCAGTTCTCCTTATGTGTAATAGGGGGGATATTGATAGGCTGCAAAAGCTACAAAATAAAGCAATGAGGCACATTTTGAATAAAGATAGATACAGTAGGATTGATGATATGTTAAAAGAGTTAAAGTGGATGAATGTGGATAGATATATTATGTATAACTGTCTGGTTTTTGTGCATAAAATTAATAGTAAAATTGCACCTTCTTACTTATTAAAATTTAATAAAAAAAATTCTGAAATGTACAATTACAACACTAGAAGTGCTAGTCATTTCCATATTGATTTCAAAAAACATGAACAATTAAAAAAATCAGTATTAGTGAAAGGTGTTAGTGAATATAATAAGTTACCTAATAATATAAAAATGTTAGATCTTAAGAAATTTAAAGTAGAGTTAAGGCAATTTATGTTATATACTAATAGAAATCACTCGTAATGTATTAATATATGTAAAAATTTGTAAAAGTAATTTGGAATAGCTTTGCTAAATAAAGTTCTTTATTATTATTATTATTATTATTATTAAAAAAACACAATTTTTATAGCAAAAAATTACTGTTTGGACATATAATTCAAATAAAAGAAATCCTAATTTCATATAAATCAGTGTCTTTAATTAAAAATTTATAAATTTTACGATCTAGTTCTAGTTACTTATTATGTTACCTACTAACTAACTTGTACCTATGTTTTGTTTATTTACTGTAAATGTCATTTGTATCTTTTTCCTGATGAAGACGTACCTTTAGTATGTCAATTATTAATAAATATTAATACAGAACTACAACCTAAAACTTAAAGAACTATAATATATAGCCGTTTTATTTTAATAATTATTATTTTTTGAATTTATGTATTATTTATAATATTATAAGTTTTCAATAAAATTTGTTATAAAAATAACAATAATATTTTTAATAATAATATTAGTATCCAGTATCCAGAGTTAATTAAATAACTATTTTTGTTTTCTTAATATTAAAAACTTGTAATTTACAATATTTTAATGTTAAAAATTATAAATGAAATCTACTGGTAATTTTTATATTAACATACAGTACAAGCAAAAACTACAAATAATATCAGATAGAAAATATACATAATTTTACACTCTAGACATCAAACTAATATATCATATACATATATACATATATATATATATATATATATATATATATATATATATATATATATATATTACAAATAACAAACACATGTCAGAGTTGTTTTTTTTTCGAGAAAAAAAATCTTTCCACCTGCATTCACACCGATCTAATTTCCTTGTAAAATTTCATTTTTATTCTCACTTAAGTCAAGCCAGTTTTCTTTCTACGCCAAACTATATAAATATATTGTTTACATCTAGAATTCATATACATATGCGCATATAAAGATAATATTAAGAGAATGTGTTTATGCACTGGTCATATCGAGAACGGATGTGACCATTATTATAACTTCATAAGAAGCTGAAAAGAAAGAAAATAAACTCGAGAATAAAAAAATATACAATGGAAAGAAAGATATCTTATTCGGATAGCAGAATAATTTTTATGCGGTTATAATTATAGTCAGCATTTTTGCATTTTTGATTTTTTTTTATTTTTAGTTTTAAATAAAAGATATCTTCTTGATTTTAATTAAGTTTATAAAATTCTAGATTTTTATATAAAATTATTCGTATATATTATAAAAATTTGCATGCAATTTTCTGTTAGAACTTGTGAAGAGACTCGTTGTAGACTTGTGAGAGACAATAATTGTGAACTATATCACATTTTATGAAGAAAGAAAGAGTCGGTACAGATCGAAACTGTGAGACTGTCTGAAAATATTGTGCAGTGTAAGTAATTTAAATTGATCGAAAAACACTGAGAAATAACACAGAATTGAAATCGCTTTACTCTGTTTTACACGATGCAGTGTTTTGTAGGATTTTGTTACTCAACAAAATAGTATAAATTTATGTATGTTTTACACGATGCAACAAAATTGAACTTCGATTTTAGTACAAACTTGTATTATTTATCTTGATAAAGACGGGCGTTGAGTTCTGTCGAAACGTCGAAAATAAATTTTAATACAGAACTTGAACCAAAAGCAGTTTTATTTTATATAATGAGTTCTGAAAGATTTTTTACTGTTACAAATGATGGTAACTTTTATAAAAAAAATGTTGGTAATAGTAAAAGTTACTAAAAAGTAACTAGAAATTGCAAGGTCATGCAATAAAATTACAGCATATATTCTAATCCAACTTGTCGCGGCGACAAATTGTGTGTGCAATTTTTATTTTAAACAATTTTCTTGGGGATTTTGATGCACAAAAAAATTGCTCGTTAGAAACAGGCATTTTATTACTACTATGCAGTTATTTTTGAATCTATAAATACTTATAAGTACAGTTTATTATAATATTATGAGATAAATATATTTAACAAAAATATTCAAATAAAATTAAATAATAACAATGTATAATAATAAATAAATAAACTTAAATAAAACATGAATAAAAAACGGGATTAAATTTGAAATATTATTTTTAATTATACGCGCTTAAGTTATGTAAAGATAATTACGAATTAAATTTAATTAGTGGTAAACAATTATGATAATAATTTAAATTATCTTAATCCGATTAACATATTTTTTGTTCATTTCGAACATACTCATACTAAGGTCGTTAAATAATATGAAATATGGTAACAAAAGTTTGTATAATACTTTGTGAATAAAATCCGTCGGTAGATATACGTATGTATATAAATTATTTTTTCTTTAAACTGTCAGGAGTATATACTTAAAAAATAATTTATAAGTTATTATTATTATTATTGTTTTAGATAAATCTAATTTTTACATAACATTTTTATCAGCAATTAATATTTATTAAATAAACTTTTTCTGCGACTGTTACAAAAACTGCACTTTTTTTCATCATTTTAGGCAGTAGAAAAAATAGCGTACAAAAAAAGTGCCGTAATGTGTCATTATTTCATTTTGGCATTATATTTTTAAAATATAGGTACCTTTTTTTCATAGTGATATAAATTTAAAAATCTATTTTTATTTTAGTTTTATAAAATATTTTTTTTATCAGAACTGTGTCTAACAATTTAAACGTTGTAGGCAAATTATTGCATTTGGCGTCTCTAAATATACAAGATAATTTTTTGTCTAACTTTTTAAACTCTATATTTACTAAAATCATACAAATTAACTAATAAATAATAAAAAATTTAAAAATTTTATTATTTTATAATATAAAATTATATTCATGTGTACATGATATTCTGTTTTCATGAACTGATATTGTATACATCATACATTTTTATTTCTTAAATATAATTTATAAATTAATAATTTTTACTTATAATATTTAAGATATTACTGATAGAACACGTTATATTAAAATTTTGAATTGTCCTGCAATATCCAAAATATGTTGTAAATGTATAAAAAAAAGTGATTGACATTTTTAACACTTTGATTATATTTTACTACTTGGGTCAAAAACCAATTGCATAAAATATACTTAATCAATACGTTAACTACACAACTAGATTATTAATTTACCAATGAATGAGGAGACGCTTCTAAGACAGTTGACAATCTATACTTGTCTAGTAAACGCATTGATTAAATTAACACGTTTTATGCAACTGATCTATAATGGTACTACAATAAGCTCGGTTTTAGTTCATTTATTTAGTCCCAATTTTTTAACTGATATAAAATTAAATTTGCAATTATTTTTTTTTCCAAGCATATGAAAATATTAATATTACATTATCATATTGCCTATACAGAAGGAGGTCATTATGTTACTATACCCTATTTCAAGCATAGAGTTAGTAAGATAGCTATGCACTAGCTAAAGATGTTTTGTACTACTGGCTCAAGTCTAAAAGGGTGAGAGTTTTCAAGACGATTTTAAACGACTCCGTCGCTCAGACACTCATCTCCTGTTAACGAATATTTTATCTGCTTTATAGAGAACACGAACAGATAAATTATCATATCTTAAACTCCACCTGCTACCCGAACCTGCTGACCCTTTTATTGAAATAAGATATAGTAAATTATTATACAATAGTTACTTACTATATACACCATTGGTGGAAGCACCAAACACGACTACACGGCATTTAATCTGATATCTCCGGCAGACATATTGAAAATTATGTAATGACAATTGCAGTGTTTATTTTTGCCTGAACTTGAATATTGAAAATTGAGAAGAAATGCAAGAAATGTAATGTATACCGCTAGATTTGTCAGAAATATCATATTTGATCAAAGAAACATGAATTTTCACAAATCACGTAACAAATATGTTGCAATGTTCTGCAACTGTTAGTAAGATTAAGATTACTTGGTATGTATTTTATTATTTTAAGTTCAGTTTGATTTGGAATGCTTGAAGAAAGAATAGCATATGTTATCAAAAACCGAATGCTTTTTTTATGTTTCTCTCAGATTGTCTGATCTGGGCTGTAAGTATCTGCACGCAACACAATAAAGATCACTTTCTGCTTCTCATAACATACATACATACATACACAATCACGCCATGTACCCAAAAGAGTATGGCACTAACTTTTTCCATTATCCCGTAATCAGTTTCCGTCAAACATCCCTATCTAAACATGTAACTTTACCATCATGCAGATTCGCAATACCTCTCATACATGCTCTTCTATTCCTATTATATACTATTACTTCAGTAAAAATCTTTAACAAAACATAAACAAAATTAATTATAACCTATTAAAAGTATAACGATAATAATCCATAACAAACTGTAATAATAATAATAATAATAATAATTTAATTTAAATCATTTTGTTGTAATAATGTAAATAACATTGGTAAGATGTTACAATAATTTGAATATTATTCATTTCTGTCACGTTGACAACACGCATGTAAATACAAAGACATGAAAGTATTATAATTCAAAAGTGGTATCAGTAATAAATACGACTTGGAAAAAAAAACGGCTAACAATATCATTTTGTATTGTGTATTATGAAAAACTATATTTACAAATCATTATAAAACAGTTGCTAGTAGTTAATTTAAAATTCCGGTACGAGCGCACTTATTGTTTTCAATTGTTTTTCCACATTCAATAGTTCATCAACAGCAAAAAGAAGAATTAAAAAACAAATGAATACATTAGAAAAAGATGCTTATATAGTACGTATGTCTTTCACATTCATTGTTTTCTTAATGTTTTTGATCAAAAAAACAAAGAGTGCCGTGATAGTGGTTGTTACATCATATTTTTTTAAATCTCAGATATTATAAATTTACTTAATAAGAAAAATGAAATTAACGTTAAATTTAACTTAGAAATAAAATTACGCAGGACATTTTTATGAGATAGTTCAACGGTAATACCTTAATTCTGTAAAGATGTTGCTAAGTTTTAGCAACGTTGTTAACAACAATAACCAATAGAAAAAAAAGTAAGAGTTGTCTTATTTAGTTTTTATTTATACTGAGAAAAATTTTGTTTTTGATTCGAGGTTTTTTACTCAAAATTAAACGGTAATACAGAGAATCACCTTAATTCTGTAACGATGATGCTAAATTTTAGCAACTTTGTTTACACTGTAACCAATAAAAAAAAATTTAACAGCTGTCTTTTTTTATTTACACTGACGATGACGTGAGAAAAATTTTGCTTTAAATCCAAGGTATTTACTTTTAATTCAAAATTATACATAAATTTAAACTGTAAACTTATGTTTTTTTAATGAAAATAGTAGTATATGAACATAGTAAAATATTTTTCAGAACTCATTGTATTAAAACTCATTGTAAAAATTAAAAATAGGATATAATTCTGTTTAATTATTTTATAAAAGCGATGTTTCGACGAAACTGAAAATAATTTTTCTTTTAATAAAATAATTAAATAGAATTATATCTTAAAACAGTTTTTATTTTAATAGTATATTACGAGTATGTTACGAGGAATAGAAAGACATGATTATTGTGTTAAACCATATTTGCAATCGAGAAGAAATATAAAAAGAGTCCTATTCCGAGTAGCATAAACGATTTTTTCTTTAAGCGTTCTAAACAAAACTAAACTAAAAATAAATAAAAATGCATGCCAAGTAACCTTTACAATACTAGCACTTGTAAATTATTATTTGCTATTTATATTTGTTACGTGATTTGTGAGAATTAATTTTTCTTTGGTCGAATATACAATTTCTGACCACTCCGGCCGTATAAATTGCATTTCTTGCAAAGAATTGAGAATTAAGAATTGTAGTAATTGATGATTTAATAATAATAATTTAAATTAGTTGACTGCTTAGGTTAAAGTTCTGTATTAATATTTATTTATAATCGACATTTCGACGAACTAAACGCCCATCTTTATCAGGCAAACTAATACATATGACATTCATAGTAAATAACAGTTACATTAATTAAAAATTTATAAATTTTACTATCTAGTTACATATTTGTTATTGTTACCTAGTAGCTAGTTTCTATGTTTCGTTATTTTCTATAAATGTGATTTGTATCAGCTTTCCTGATGAAGATAGACGTTAAGTTTATCGAAACGTCGATTATAAATAAATATTAATACAGAACTTTAACCTAAAACAGTTTTATTTTATTATAATGAGTTCTGAAAGATTTTTTACAATGTTAGTTGATTAACAGTTTGTTCATGTGATTCGGAACCCAATATAACTGTGATTATAAATTATTGTTGTATAGTAATTATAAATGTATGATTCAAAAGTATTGAAGATTTTTAAGTAAATATTTTTAGAAAAAACAAAAATTAAATTTTTATTTGTTGGTTGTTTTGTTAAAATTAATATTTTTATTAAATTTTTCTATAAATAATTATAAGTATATTGACATTTGAAATCCATGACTAAAGCTAACTTTACACGGCATATGTTTGTGGAAAAATTATACATTATTTTGTCCAGTATTAGCAGTTTAATTTTATTGTGTTAATATTTAACTGGTGTCTTTTACCATAATGTAATATATGCTCAATTATATTCTTTAAAAATTTTGATATTAATTTTTTAACAAAATAATATAATAGTTAAGAACACATTTTTTTATACAAAATAAATTATTTTGTAATACAAGAAATTATATATTAGATGTTTATACATTATGGAAAAATTTTTTTTTTACAAATGATGAACAAAAACAAATGAAACTTATTTTATAGTTTACTTATTTTTGTTTTATTATTTAAAAAAATAATATTTTTTTAAATAAAATGTATTAGTTTTATCAATGGATATAAGTTATCACTAAAATCAGACTTTTATCTAATTTGTTTTGCAACAACAAACAGAATTATTATTTATTACTTACAATTTAAATTTAAAAATGTTTTATTTACAACTTTTCTTCAGACTTTATTTTTGTATATAATATTTAATGGCGCTATTCTGGTCATTAAATTTAGGTTAAATTTATAAATTTAAAGAACTAAGTAAATTTCAATTCTAGTCATTATTTTAGGTGTAAAGTCATTAACTTACATTTTTTTAAATTTAAGTAACATGCATGTTCAGAATTGCTCTATTAAAATTTATTTAAATCGCCAAGTTAAAGTTTCATTTAAGCTACAGATTTTTAAATTTAAATGTGATGATCGGAATAGCATAGTAAAATACCTATATTTTTCCGATAAGAACAGCTGATGTCTCCAATTATATATTTGTTTACGTTTGATTTAATTTAATTTAAGTAAATTTAGTACTATATTATTATGTCATTTGTATATATTATTTCCAGATGATTATATACATCAAATATATAAGAACATCGAATTTTAATTAAAATTAAACAGAACTATTAAGATTTTTTATTTTACATTATTTATGAATAAACAATTTATAAAAATATAATACAAAGAGTATATATTTACGTTGATATATATATATATATATATATATATATATATATATATATATATATATATTTCTATATAATAAATGTGTAGTATCAGAAAAGAAATTGCATTTGAAAAGGCATTTAGTACGGCTTGTCCATTTAATAAACATATCGTTCGAACAAGCCATTTGTCGTATCTTTATAGTCGCAGGTTGTTGTTTCGTCCGAAGAGCAGTGGAACAAGCAAGCGATGAAACACGAAGACAATACTTACAGAGCGACGAGAGATCGTTCGCGACCCGAAAAGGTGTAAAGTGGGTTTTCATGTAAAAAGCGCACGGCGGCAACGCTGCATCATTCGTTCAAATCAGAATACAAATGATGGCAGACAGAGAGAGCGCTTTCCATTCAGACAAACACCTTGTATCCAATAAATTCAGTTAGCCGAGGGTTTTTGTTTGGGGCCGTGTCGTGTTTTAGTCGTCGTCGTCTTCGTCGGCAACGTAGTGGGATTTGTACAGAGGGATTTGTGCGAGGCCCATAAACAAGATCGCATCGCGGCGCTCAACTGAAAACTG
This sequence comes from Clivina fossor, assembly GCA_963966155.1. Classification (NCBI taxonomy): domain Eukaryota; kingdom Metazoa; phylum Arthropoda; class Insecta; order Coleoptera; family Carabidae; genus Clivina; species Clivina fossor. The sequence goes on from OZ014566.1 coordinate 9,180,647, forward strand.
AAATGTCCCGCGCCCCGCCCATCTATCCCAGGGGCGGCGCTTAAAACAAACACACAACATGTCGAACTAGAGTGGGGCACCAATCCCACCTGGGACAATTGCAGTTAGGGCCGCCTCTAGGCTGCGGCAACTGGCTGATTTAGTTAACCACGCCTAGCGGGGCACGAGGCAACGGGAACACGGTCCCGCTCAGGCCTCAGTCACTCACGAAACGTTCAGGTGCATAGGTCGTTCCTAAAGTAGATATTAGACTTAAGTCAGAACACCACGGGAACGGGTTTTTGTGTATATTTATTTGTTGACAATTTCTCCCGGGGGGTGATCTTTTGGGGGTTAGTGATGATGGGACGAATTTGAAACGCATCAGACATGTAGCGTTAGGATCAAAGGACCCAAGCAGGCTGTGGATTATTTCAAAGTGCAGTGACACGTGTAGTGATTTTTTTAGTTAAGACTATTTTTGTTAGTTTTTAAGACGCTTCTTTGCAATTTTTTTGAACTCATCTCTCTGGGACCTGAAAGTGTTGTGATACAAAACAAAAAATGGCAGCGTATGCACAATTTGGTTACTCATATCCCTCAGCAAGTCAGGTATGTTAATAAAATTACTTTTTTTTATCGTAACTGTGATCTAAATCTTGAAAATAGGACTAAAAATAAGGTTCTAATTTTTGTCCAGACAGATGCGATAAGTCTGTAAACGGTTCAGTGTGATTATAGTATCGTTATCTCGGTGAAGAAATTAAACGACTGCCCAAATTATCTCGGCGGAATTAAATTGAGCCGAGAACTATAATTTAGGCAATTTCATTGAGTAAAAGATGGTTTTATTTTGGAAAAACTATAATTTAGTGATGAATGACAGTAGGAGTTATGTGGTCCGACGGCACCTGTCCGAAGGTAGCCAGGTAAACTTGGTAATTACATTTGATTATAAACGATTGGTAGTTTAACAAACAGCAATTGAAAATGATTTAGCGCAAATTATTACCAATCATTTGTTGACAAATCAGACAATTATTTCCCGCTGTTAAAGTGTTAATTTTGGTTTTTGGTTTGACAAGCAACCTAGCTGAATCTTTCGACGCTCCGAAGTTTTATTTTCAAAAATTGTTTTTATTTATTTACTTATTTGAAAGTTACGTCGGTATTTCCATCTTTTAGCAAATACAAATAGTTTGTTTATTTTATGTATTTTCTGTTATCTGACTTTTAAAATTTATGTTCATCACTTGAAAGTGCCTTGTAACTGATCATTAAAATTTTTGACGAAAAGAGATTTTCAAATTATAAATACAAATGTTAGTGTCTTTGTTTTATAAATTACAGTACTTTTATATGGTTTAAATTATTGTGTAAATTAATGATAAAAGATTAAAAGTTAAACTTAGTCTAATATTATTAAAAAAAAATAGTTTTCGCCAATTAAAAATAATAAACATATGTGTATTCCATGAATATTTTACTAATATAAAAACGATGAACACATGAACCTTTATCAGGAAAATAAGTACAAATAAAGCTTTTTTCATTTAATGTAGGAATTCTGAAATGTAATTAGTAATATATTCAATATTTATTTGACCGATGGAAAATCGAACTTTTCTTATATAATCTGAACCGAATGTTAGGAATTTCGATCATTGAATGTTTATTTAAGAAAATTCGGAAAGGATTTTCAATAAATTCGACACATTTACTAAAACAGTGTAGTAGAAGATATTAATACAATTAATTTGAATATAACAAAGAATTCAAACACACGAAAAATTAGATTTATTTTCTAAATAATTAGTAAATTTTGACAACGTTAAGATATTTGACTGAAATATATATATATATATATATATATATATATATATATATATATATATTGTTAAATAATTGGCAATGACTTAGAATCGCAAGTGATTGCAGCAGGAAACATAAAATTCAAATACATTATCAAATATTGATATTGTTTATATTTTTACTATAATTATATTTATTTATAAGTATGGAACGAATTAAACTAAAATAGTGAAAGTTAAGTTAAAAAGAAATGTATACACAAAGGTTTTATTTTGTATAATTCATCTCTTACACTAAACAAATCAGTGCCATTTGCAGTAGAGATAAATTGTCGCTTTAGTTCTGATTATAATACTGATTTTCTATATTATTCTATAAGCTCTATAAGACTATGCAATCTTTTGTCATTTTTAACGTACAAAATTTTCTATTTGTTAAAAATAAGACAAACGACTGTATTGTTATAGAGTTTATAGAATAACATACGAAATTTTCTATTTGTTAAAAAAAGACAAAAGACTGTAGTATTATAGATTTTATAGCATAAATATCCACTTAGAATACTTTAATTTTCAGCATTTCATATATATTTACATGTTATTAATTTACGTGTTAATAATTTTTGTACTTAATAATATTTTTTGTCTAGTTATGTTTTCACTATTTACTCATTAACGAATATAGATTTTTGATCAAAATTTGCACTAATTTATTAAATATTAATTGGTGTCAATGCTGCTTGGCATTTTGTAGTTTTTTTTTCTCTGAATATATGAATTACAGTAATTGTATTTATACGAGAAAATATTTTTGTGTAAAAACTTACGCTAATGTGATTTTTCTTACTATTTTAACCTATTTTAAAATAAAAAGACACAGATCATTGTACATATTAAGATTTAACACTAAAATCTAGCATGGATTTAATGAATGAACGATAATTTTCAAATATTTTATGCAAGTGCGTTAGTAAACAGAAATTTCAAATGTTTATTTTACTATATTTTTATTAGATACAATATGTTGTAAACTATTTATTAGAAATAGCAATTTTGAATATTTCGTAATTATTTTATCCATTCACAAAATATAAATTAACTTCAGGAATTATTTTACAAATTGTTGTAGCAAATAAATCTGAAATACAAATTAGTTTACTGATATGCAAAAACTTAACAAAAAAATATTTGTTTTAAAGTTTCTTATTATTATTTTAAATGGCAGAAAAATGATAATACATTCGCTGTATAATATTAATAACACAACAAATTTACTTGTTTAGATAAAGTTGAAATATGATTCGTTAAATTAAAATAAATTGCTTTACTAATAACACTGACTAATAAAGCTATACTGTGGTGACAAATAGAATAGACTGTTTATTATAATAATTGGTTTTCGTTAATTTAGGTTAATTGTTAGTGATATTCGACATTTATTCTAATAGCGACAATACGTTTTTATGTTATTAAAATAACTCGTTAATTTTGAAACTACAACTAAGTTATTTATTAATTAAGATAGATTTTTCATTTTATTTTATTGTAAATTAAAAAATAAATAAATAAATATTTATATAAAAAAGTCAATAATATTGCAAAAACAAAACACTGTACGGTGGCATGCAAGTTTACCTTTTACCATATTTAGAATCAAATTTAAATAATTTGTTATTACGTTATTACGAATTTTATTATTATTTATTTTATTTTTTATATCAATTAATAAAATGATTAAACAGTTGTAGTTTATTATTTTGAAAACTTTGCTATATCAATAATATTATAGATGTTAAAATTTACAATAACTTCAAGAAAAGAGAACAGAATAAAAATTTCTAAAAAATATATAGTATTATAAAGAATATAAATTTTATGTGTTGTTAATATATCATTGGAACTATATTAGTTACATCAAATAAAATAATAGAGAGCGAGTGATAAGTTATTAATGCCTTAATGGGTACCCATCAATAACCAGAAATTTTACATTTTTATGAATTATTTTATTACATTTATAGATATATGTGGATACAATTATTTCATATTTTAAATTGTTTAATATGTAAATACTTTTGTATATTTGTTGAAATTTTATCATTTCAAGTAATTTATAATAAACGTTAATTATACCTATACATTCATAAATTTTATTTAAAAAAAAATTATTAAATTTATATCTTTTCTTTCTATATATTAGAGTTAACAATTTATCATGAAAAAAATTAAAACAAACTAAATGTTTTATAAATTCTGTAGCCTTTATAAAATCTTTTGTCTTTCTGATAAATAAATATAATGTGATATGCAAAAAGAAAATAGAGAATTTTGTATTATTATAGAATTTTCAGAATAACTATAGAATACTTGACTTTTTTTAATACTTTTAATACAAAGAAAAAAGTTATTATTATTTCCAATTATATTATTACTTACATTAAATTTATCTGTATTTTATAAAAGTATTTAAAATTTATTAAAAAAAAAAAAACAATTGAGTTTCTGATATGTGATCGAGTATCAATCAAAATGCATTGAATATATCTCTTGTTATAAGTTCTTTTAAGATAGTTTAAAATGATTTAAGTTATTTTTTATCAGTGGATGTTTCGTCCAAGTAATTGAATATAGTTATATTTATTTGTCAGATATACAAATTTTATTCATCTGTTCTTCGAATTACTAAATAAATTCTCATATACCTACAATTTAGCATATAAATTTGTTACACATATATACACGTACACAATAATTTGTTATAATTGATCAAATATAATCCTATTACAATATTTTGTGTGAAAACAAAAATTATTTATTACAAAACATTTACAAAAACAAATACAAAAAATATAGGGAGGTGTTAAATATAATTCAATTCGTGTGCATGTTAAAATTATTGTATTTAAATCTATTCATTTGTATTAAATGCGAAAAATTAACAAGCACATTTTATGCTATTGTAATCGGAAACTCCCATATAAATAAATATAAATATAACCTGCCCGCAACAAAAAAAGAACTACATCCATTCATTCCGGCTGGTTGAAACCAGCGCCACTAGATGGCAGTGGTTGTATCGGAAGACCGGCTAGGATTAAAGACATTTTGAAGTATATTTATCAAAACACTCGACGAAAGTAAATACCATCGAACCAAGCCGGGATCAAAAGATTGCTTTTTCAAAAAGCGTTCTTCAGCCGTGCTTAAAACCGGACATATCAAATAATTAGCGGTATATATTATATTAATATAGTTGTCGGTTTTAGAAAAGATGAAGAGCTAACTAAACAGTCGGTCCCTTCTATACGGCTGACATTTGCAAACATTTGACTTACACTTGGCTTGTCACTTGTGTTTGAATATGTCCATCGTGCCGCCATGTTTATTTTCTTCTTCATCGCCGGTTCGTTTCGATTTTGTTTTTTTGAACCTGTTTTCCCATGGCCGACTATTTGTACACATATCTTTGTACATGTGTAATATGTCCCCCTAAAAATCCGAGTTCAATATTGTAGACTAATATTGTATGGAGAAGTCGGCGGGTTTTGTTTGTCGAGTATTAAAAAGACATTTTTTTTTTTTCGAAATGTACAAGTTTGTATTTCCGTTGTTTGAACTGCGACAAACCGGAAAAGTGAGGTTGTTTTTGTTTGTACTTTATATGAAAATTTTCTTCTGTTACTTTCATATAGCTACATTGCATGTTCGTTAGTTTTATTACATTTACATTTTCTATTAATTAATTAATGTTTCAATCAATATTTTATTCTGATATGGTCGTCCTAAGTTACAAAATGTATGATTATGAAGTAATTTTGTTAATAAAATATATTTGAAATAATGGGACAACATACATTATAATTTTTGCAACTTATGTAAAAAAAAATTATGTGCTATTATTGAAGAATGTATGCAATTATATTAATTATTGTTGTTTAAACATACTATAAATAATTAGTTATTAAACTAAATTGCGGGTATAAAATATGCAATTTATTAAATATAATTTTTTAAGTAATTATTGTGGATTACTTATTATATGCAAATTTTTGATTATTCAATGCAAGCGTTGAGGATAATTTTAATTATAATTTTTAAAATTAACACTTTGAAAACTAGTTGTTTTGATACTAATTCAGTTTTTTTAATTTTTAATAAATTAATAAAAGATTATTGTATCGATTTTTAATTTCAATATATGCAGAACTATATCCTAAAGCCTTTTTATTTTATTATAATGAGTTCTGAACGATTGAATAAAAAATGTATGTACGTTACTTGACTTTTGTTTATAAGTATTGTATATTATAAATTTAAATGGATTTTACTGTAACAGGAATGCAAATTAAACAAAACCTAGCATTATATTATTTTAATAAAACAATTAACAATAAATAAACACAAATTTTATTTCTCACAGTCGTCTATTGTTTTTAAATTATAATGTACATTAATTTACAATGAATTTTTCGGTAATATATTATTAATATGAAAAACTACGCCGTCAAAATATTTTGTTGGTTTTTTTTTAACAAATAGCTGAGTAAGAAATTACAGTGTTAAACATAGATTAGAAAAAAGTTAATGTTTTTTTTACGCATGAGCATTTCGAAAATCGTTGTTTAAAGGAACAATAGAACGAACCAGATAGTAACTTGTTTTGCATTTATTAAAACTCAGAAAAAATGTTTGTAATTCGTTAACAAAACGTCATTTTATAGCCTGTTTTTAAATAATTTTCTAATTAAAGATTTCTTTTTGACATGATTTGTAAATTATTTTAATTGAAAAATAATATGCAGCTTTAGTTTTAATATTCTAATTTACAAATTAATTAATGTAAAACACGTACACAATCACATCATGTACCCAAAAAGGTGCGGCACAAACTCTTTCCACTATCTCGAAATCAGTTTCCTCTAAACATCCCTATTCAGACCAGCAACTTTAGCTCCATCCACATTCATAATTTCTCTCATACACGCTCTTCTATTCTTACTACTTGGAAACTTTCGCTTATGCAAAATACTCTCAATCATACTACTCATCGGATGTTCACGCGAACTTATAGCTTCAAAATTATTGATATAAATTCTGTTAACCAAACGTTCATTATACATTCGCCCAAGATGTCCGAAACATCTTAACTGACTTAACACCACAACTTTTGCTGCAACATTTTTTTTCAATTTCACACTCATCATACACTAATCTATTTCGTACCCGATTCCTTCTAGTTATACACAATTAATACGATTTTCTGTTATATATTTGTAATGTAATGATTAGTACGTGCTTGTTAAATAATATACTGATTACTCTTCTATGATGAAAATCTTATTTATTATTGTAAAGAAATATTATATAAAAACAAATAATAGATATTACACGAGTTAACTATATTTTATAATGTATATATTTGAATATAAACTTTTGTTTTTAAACTTATTCGGTAAATTGGATTCTGGTCTGTCGGATAAAGTATTTTGAGAGATAAATAAATAAATTTTAAATGACTAATAAAAATGTAATAAAATATGAAGCTATATTTTGTTGACGAGTTTGAATCATGTAGTTTCATTAATAATTTTTTCTTGTTATGTCACTAGTGCGGATCGTTAGGCTACAGTCAAGGAATCTACAGCTTACAGTGGCTTCCGAATCGCTCAAATGCAAGTTAGAAATATTTTTATACTTTTCTACTGTTTATATATATACCTATAAGTTTCTGATCAATATTTTGTCGAACGAAATACATTTTTACAGATCAAATACCTCTTTTCTATTTGTAAAGAAATTTTATTTAATGATATTTGAATTTTAAAACGTATTTTATAATCTTATGTTTATGTTTTACATATTCTTATCTATTTGATTCTAGTTTTATCACGAGTTTTATCAATTTTATTGAAATATTTTTACGTTTTATGAATTACAAAATGAATCTACATTTATCCGGTATAAAATTATTGAACATATGCTATGTATAAATTACTGTCTTTTTAGATCGAAAACAAAATATTTTACAGATAATAAATGTATGAATTGAAGACCTTTATACAGAGCATTTTATTTTGCGTTTTTACTTCACATGAACTAGTGTTAGATGTTGTGTGACCAAATTTGATGACTAGTTTGAGAATATAAACAAGGATCATCCAATTTTTATTTTGTTTTTAAGATATATGCAGCAAATTTAAATAATTTTTTACAAAAAAATTAATTAATAACGTTACAATTTTAAGTGTGCGCTGCGTTATATTTCAAAACAAAACACAATAGACGAATGTCTTTTATATACTCAATACTAATCATAACGCGGAAAACAGTTTTATCTTATTATTGTAAGTAATATTAGTTTACTTGAAGTGAATATGATATATGGAACAACCTGTAAATTTAAATAATTGAATTTTTTAAACAATTTAAATTTTTAACATAGTAAAATTTTTTACAGAACTTATTATATTAAAATAAAACAGTTTTAGGTTATAGCTCTATATTAATATATATTAATAATCGACGTTTCGACAAACTTTACGTACGTATTCATCAGAAAAAAATATACAAATCACATTTACAGTAAATAAACAGAACATAGAAATAAGTTACTAGGTAATAAAATAAGTAACTAGATCATAAAATTTATAAATTTTGAAGATGATATTAGTAATTATATGATCTAGTTACTTATTTTGTTACCTAGTAACTTGTTGCTATGTTGTGTTTATTTACTGTCATTTGTGTTTTTTTTTTGATGAAGACATACGTTGAGTTTATCGAAATGTCGATTATTAATAAATATTACTACAAAACTATAACCTAAAGCTGTTTTAGTTTAATACAAATTTATTTTTTAAGTTTTATTTGTGACTGTAAAAGCATACAACCAACAAAACAATGTGGTTATTATTATTACAGTGCGGTCTTATTGAAATATATTTCCAGAAATATTTTTTTTGCAAAATTACTAATATTTTGAAGAGTTTTTTCGTCTGCTTTAATTTTTTCCCTGTAAACATAATAAACACAAACTAAACTTTTCACCTAACCTATCTTGCATTAAGTCTGACCAAAATCTTCGAAAAATATTAGTAATTTTGAAAGAATATACGGATTATTCAATGTTCCTGTGTCATAATTATATACTATGCCTTATCTACATATAAATTTTGTTAAAAACAATTGACAATCAATTAATATTTCGTGCTAATATTATCGTAATATTATTTATCCACAAAAACTACTATGAATTAGAAGAAACATTTGAAAATCGCAAATATAAATTTCGCAACAGTCTTTCTCAGGCGTATCAGATTAGGAGGCTATGTTTATTTATTTTTCTTCGTTCTTAAAACAAAACACGACTATAATATGAAAATTATGCAGTAAAACACTTGAATAAAATATGTAGAAATTACCGTTTAATATATGTAAATAACTCAAGTTAGCTGATGGTAACAGCAAATTTTTTTAAACATATAACTTCGAATATAACGCTGAATGTTATATAGGCTTAAGTTATTTATTCTCCAAGTTATTTAACTGACTATACATTAGGTAAACTGTTTGGTATTTTATCCGAGATATACGCTCACTCATGCGGTTATTGAGAAAACTAGTAAGAGAAAAAAATTGACGAGAACACTTATTATCTATAAGATTAATATAATAAATGGTTACACGACACAAGCTATAATATTTATAAATATTTTATTATTAATAAGTATATTGAAATTGGTTCTAGTTTAATTAGTTTTTAAAGCTGTTTTTTTTATTTACAGGTATTTTTAATTATATGGATTTATTTTGAATTGATTATAAATAAAAATGCTATTTAATGTTTATTTTGTTAATAGAACTTGACTCCTAGTAATAATAGATATTTTTTATTCTAAGATTAGTTATTCTATGAATAACTTGTTTTGGTAACATTTGATGGACTAGCTTAACTGAATTTATTTTCAAGTTAGTTAAGCTTTGTTTATTATATTGTCAAAGATTATTTTTGATAAAAATGAAGAAATATGAAAATTGATGCAGAGTACAAAATGGTTTTGTATTTACTTGTACTTTACATGTAAAATTTCTATTAATTATTTAATGTTTCAATCAATCTTTTATTATAAAATATTGCTGCAAGTTTTTGTATATTTTTATGAAAACATTCATACTGAAAACATTTTTGTCTGCATAAAATATTAAAATTATTAAACGCTAATGCCGCATTTATTTTAGTCATTTAAATATACATAATAATTTGCTAATACAACATTGGTTAATTTTATCAACATATGAGAGATTTCGATCTTGCTTAAAAGACCTACTTTCATCAATTATTTTGCTTAGAGGAAAACCTACTTTTGTTTATGGTTAGAAAAAAAAAATGTATTTTCAATTTGTACTACTTAATATAATGCAAATTTTAATGTGTTGTAGATAAATATAAATAGTTACACATCAGTATTTTGGTACTTTAAAGTTTCTCAAATCAAGTTATTAAATATAATGTAATATAGGACATTTGAACAAATGAATGTTCGTATTGTCTTGTGAAATTTAATGTAATAACACTCAAAAATATTGATTTTAATTTTTTTTATCCCCAGTTATTAAAGTTGTAAGACCATTTACTTTCAAACTTATATTACGGAGTTAAGCAAAAACATGTAAAATTTTAATTTCAGACGTAATGAGAAAATTTAGTAGTTAATGTATGTCCTCTGAACATAAACTGACACAAACTCTTTTAATAGAACTTAGTTATGCAAAAGTTATGTATTTGTAAAATATTTTAGGTACATGTTCCTTTCAAACGTAATAAGTTTATAAGGAATGGACAAACTACACCTATATTAATTTTTCGGGTTAATTTAGCAAATATTATAGAGAAACATTACTCAACTAATTGAGTAACCAAAATAAATTTCAAATATTTGTTGAAATAGATATTACTCAAAAAAATATAGAAATATTTCTTTAAGTTTTGTGCTGTACAGTTTAAAAATCTTTGGAATGGTAATAAAAATAATAATACATACATACACAATTACGCCATGTACCCAAAAGGGTGTCGCACAAACATTTTCCATTATCTCGAAATCAGTTTCCTCCAAACGTCCCTATTCGGACAAGCAACTTTAGCTTTATCCCCATTCATATTTCCTCTTATATTCCTACTACTTGGAAACTATCGCTCACGCAAACACTCTCAATCATATACCACTCCAAACTACTCACCGGACGTCCACGCAGACGTACAGCTTCAAAATCATTCATATAATTTTTTTAATCTCGTTTTTTTGTTATTTCTCAGTCATAAAGTGGTACTAAACAATTAATTGTAATTGATAATTTAATAATAAAAACTGTTCGGATTATTTCAAATGACACCGAAAAAAATAACAACAAAATTTTCTCGTTTCAGCTGCTGGTTTCGGGCCAACCGACAACCTCGACGACTGCCGCTTCCCCATCAACAGCGGGTTCACCGCTCTCGCCTGGCGGTTCAGCTGGCGGCGCCTCAGCTCTATCGCCCGGCGGAGCGTCATCGTCGGGCGCGCCGGCACCTGGCGCACCCAATGCCTGCTGCGAAAGCGGTCGACCGCTCGTCACCGACCCGGTTACCGGGCAGAGTGTATGCTCCTGTCAGTATGATTCGGCCCGTATCGCACTCAGTCAGTATCCACGTGGTGTTGGCGTTGGAGTAGGTGTAGGAGTGTATGGAGCACCTTACCCTAGCACCGAACAGAATCCCTATCCTAGTATTGGGGTTGATAGTTCGGCGTTTTATTCACCTTTGGTAAGTTAAATTATTAGTTTGTTTGTTTTAATTAATTTATTTATTTGAGATATAGGAAAATTATTGTCGATTGTATTCTTTCCTTTTCAACACGTTCGCTGCCAAAAATGTATTAAAGTATAGTTGACACTATACAGAAAAAATATCTGTTTTATTTATTTCAAATTCTGGATGATTAATTAATTAAATAAATATTTGAAATAAACTTAAGATAAATAATCGAAAACTGCAGGGTAAATCAACAAGCAAGAATATATAATTAGAAAATTTAATAAATTTGGAAAATGTAGTGGCCTTGCCGGGATTCGAATCCGGAACTTCCTGCTGTTTTGGCAGACGTCCTAATTACTAGACTATAAGCCCACCAACACACATTATGCCAATTATATTGCGTTTGACTAGTCATGACTAGGTCATACGTTAACTTAAAAATACAATTATTGAAAGAAGAATTTGAGCCTCAAATTATTTTTTGGTTGTTTCATTTACACAATTAGAAAAATATCGGCCACAAATATCACTCAGTCCTTACTCAGTTTGAAATTTCGGATTGAACGACACTCAAAATACGAAATAACTGCGCAATCTCTGCTTATGCGATTAAAACTATGCAGTAAACTAAGCCTTAAAATCACGGATAATGTTATCAGTTATTGTTATCAGAAACGGGCCGGACATATATGACATCGTTTTTCTAAATATATTTTTTAGTTTATTATTATATTAATTTCTGTTTGAATAAGAAGAGTTTGTGGCGCACTCTCATTGAGTTTGTATGTAGTATCAATCGGTTATTGTTATTAGTTCCAATATGATCACAATATGCGGTGTGCACTGTATATAATAATATAATTAATCGTTTGATTATAAAATTGCGAAACAACACAAATATTACGTTAATATTTATATATTTTTTTAATAGAAATTGCGTGTTTTTATATTACAAAATAATATTTATAATTGGATTAATTTTTGTTGCTTATGTTTGGTATACAAATTAATTTAGTTGAACAGTTTTATATATAGATATAGCGAGTATGTTTAAATAAATAGTTGTTACACAAGTGGCAGAAATTTATTAAATATCGATTTATGAACATAAATATCAGCCGTAAATCAATTATTGCAAAATTGGTTTAGTGTCAATCTGTCTATCAAACGTCCAACAGAAATCTGCGATATGTATCTTGAGAATTAATTCACGTAAGTAAAAAAAAAATATATTCGCTACAATAATTTCTGTTTTTTGAAATTTTAAATTATTGAATGAAATTTTTTGCTTGTCATTTATTTAAATACGAATAAGGTTAGTTAAATTATGTTATTGTAAAGTAGTATTGGTTTTTTCAGTATTTGATTTTTGCTAATTCGTATAATAATAAATTAAGAAAAAATATTTGATTTTTACGAACATCTATAATTAAATAACTAAGCTGTAATATAATATGAATTTATCATATTAATTTTATGAAACAATAAATCGTATTATAGAAAACTTTAGTGTAAGATAACATTTAATTTTTTTTACACTTCAATTCATTTAGAATTTAAAATAAAAATTGAAATAAAATCGGCTGATTCTTTTTTTGACAATTTTTCTATCTTATTTTATTTCTATTTGTGTATATAACTATAGTAGAACCTGTATAGAGAAACCTTGTAAAGAGATCTATCAATACTTACTTGCGTAAATAAAATTATATCAATGCTACCACAAACACAAATATGGTTTCCCAACAGAAATAACTGTGCTTGTAAATTAATGAGAACTTTACTATAATAGACAAGTTGGACGCTACATTATCCTAATATACTAAAAAATTAAAAGTAATGTTTTTTTTATTTTTGCTTCAAAAGTTGGCAATATTGCTCAATTTTTTTTTAACATAGTGTAAAATCTTTTAGAACTCATTATATTAAAATAAAACTGATTAAGGTTAAAGTTCTGTATTAATATTTATTTAAAATCGGACATTTCGACGAAACTCAACATCTGTCTTCATCAGAATAAGTGATATTACTGTGCAAATAAAATCCTGAAAATTTGTTTGAAATCGTATTTGTGTAAACACTATACTTAAAATAAAATTTAAATAGCTTTTTTTGCGGAAAAATGACATTATGCTATAATAATAAAATTACTTAACAATTATTTCAAATAATATAATAAAATCTGCCACAACCGCGTTAGATTTTATAATTGAAAATTCCAAAGATTTCAATAATATTGACGTGGTAAAAATAATATTATATTATATAGTTACGTACGATTTAAATTGGCATATGAATTTTTGATTTGGTTTCTTGCGTATAATCATTTTATGCACTTGAAATATACATTTTGAAATATATTACTTTTAGAAGAGATAAAGTATATCCACACCAGGGAGCAGATCATGACATACCGCTAATTAGATTTAGCTTTGAATCCCTGGATCAGACACAAATTAAAACTAGTTTTACTGTACAAATTACTGTATAATAATGGTGAATTGTCCTAGTTTACTTGAAAAACTTAATTTTTTAGTTCCAAGACTTTTGTCTCGTTCTAATCGAACGTTTTATTGTGATTATTCTAGAACAAATATTTTTTATAACGCAGCGATTAACATAATGTGCAGAAATTTTAACAATTGTTTATCTGATTTTGATATTTTTCATGAAAATTTACATTTACTAATTAATAGCTTAAGTAATTAATATATTATCATATATTAACTGATTTGTTATTAATTTAAATCTTGTCCTGTAATTGGTTGTATAATTGTTGGACAATAAAGTCATTATTATTATTATTTCAACCATTCAGAAATTCTGTCGTGTTGCAGAAACTGAATTCTTACCATCATATAGTTTCATTATCTCTGTTCTATTTAATGCCAACTATTTCTCTCTTCTTGCGATTTGTTGTTATTGATGGACGTAATCTGATGAATCAATTATTATTATTTTTTTGATCCGAAAATGGGTCTCAATAGTTTCTACATATCTTATTAAATATAACAATGCATTTGATAGAAAGAGACAGTATGCATGCCAAAGTTAAACACAAAAAAGAACACCCATATAAACCGTATGTTTCTTATCATTTTGTGTTTTTGTTATGCAATAGATTATATTTTTCGATAATCGAATTTCACACTAACATCTCATTAATAGGGAAAAATTATCCGGTATAATATAAAATTTCAAGCTAAATTTAAAAACTGACGTTAAACGTACATAAATCAAATTGAAATCACATAAAACAATATACAGTGTGTTCCAGATTGTCTAGATGTAAAATAAATGCTCATTTAAAAATACATTTTAAAGAGGTTTTTAATTAAGATTTTTTTCGAGTTCCAGGGAGCTTACACTCTTACGTAATAAATGCGACCGTTAGTCGATTGTTCAAGAGGGGGTGCGGGGGCAAAAGATCTTAAGTCTGGTGCCAGTAACAAAACACTAACGCGCCATTTGCCTGGGTGGTCAACTTGGCGTTTAATTGGCTACGAGATCTCGTAAAAAACAATTTCGAATCGAAGCGTATAACGTTTTTATTTCGTTCGAATATTTACTCGCCTGTCGTAAAATCTAATGAAATCATTTTTTTTTTTTTTTTTTCGGGAATTATTTAATAAGTGCTGTGATTCGTTTGTTTTCGCAATTTTGCATATGTGTGGAAAGATTTTACGATGCGTTTAAATTAAATATCAATTTTGTAGTTATTTTTATTTTATTTTTTATTTTTGAATCGAAATGTTTAGTTTTTATTGCTGGAAAATAAAATTTAATGTCAATAATTTTTATCTGTCCCGTATGAGTAACAGAGGCATACGGTGCTAGAATCGAACATAAAATTGTATTGTGAAAAAAAGTTATAAAAATGCAATTACGTTTGCCGTTATGAACATATTATTTTTGAGCACCATTTCTTTACTATATTTTCATCTATATTACTTAATATTATGACATTCAATTTAGTTTAAAAGTTTACTTGATATAACATTTTTTTGTTGTTGTTATATGTCAATATAATAATATAAATATATAAACATAATAATATAAAAATAAAACGGCTTTAGGTTATAATATAATATTAATTAATATTATTAATATTTATAAATCTTATATTGCTCAACATGCGTTAGAATATCTTCATGATGTAAGATGGGGAAGTTTAGCGTATTTTTTATATTTCTTTATTTGGTTGGACATGGCTTAAAAAGTGATGTTTAATTAATCATTTTTTTCAAAAAAATGCAAAAACATGTCAATAAAGTCTTCGCAAAACTTATGTCGATTTCTGAATCAGACGCACATGTATTGCCATGGTTACCGATACTAGCTATTAGCTGGGCGTAACTGAACCAACAAAAATCAACATTTGCTACGACACACGTTTTCAAAATTATATCTCACCAACCCTTCTGCGCTTGCGCAAAATAGGCTTGTGACGTCAGTAATGTCTTTACAAAAATTGTTAATAACAAATAAATGAAACAATTATTAAAAATTTTAATGACAGTTTTTGTTATTATTTTATATACCTATATATATTTGAGAAAAAATAATTTTACACTTAATTTCAATCACGCTAAACTTCTCCATTCGAAGATATTGTAATAATTGCAAAATCCATCAATATTAACAACAGATTGATAAGAGAAGTAATAGAAATTTATAAAGAAAAAAAAAGATGTCATTAATCAGTGTGAAAGCATTGATTTAAATAAAATTTGACTTCTATTAATTAAAAATTTATAAACTTTATGTTTAGTTACTTATTATGTTACCTAGTAACTTGTTTCTATGTTCTGGTATCTACTATAAATGTCATTTGTATCAAAAAAAATTAAAAATTGAAAAAAGAGATATCAGTAGGATCATTTTAGAGAATTTATTTTTTTATAATTGCGTTTTAAAGCGAAGTAAATCGGATGGATAGTTTCCGAGATCTCGGCGGGACAAGGTTAAAAAAATGGTTTCTGTATTGGTCGCTGTAACTCCGCCATAAGTTCGAATTTCGAAAAACCGTTTTAACACATTATTCTATGTATATACTATAAGCTTTCAGGAAATATAAAAAAAAAGAAAATGTCAAGGTCGTATCATCCCCTTAATAACATAAATTAATTAATGTTATTAAGAAATAATAGAAATAAATGTTGCCAGATGAATGAAATTCCAAATCAAGTTTATAAAGCAAAAGATATAAATTGTTTTTAGTATTTACTGATAGGAGAAAAAAGTTATTATTGCCCTAGGTAAAAAAAAAATAATTTCTCCGATTGCAAATAAGATAAATAATGGTGCGTTTTAAAGCTAGTAGTGAGAAAAACTTATGCACATTTTAATATAGTTGTGATTAAATGTTTTTGCAACAGCTAGTATCACGTATCTAACCCATAAATTGTATTCCATCTTCTGTGCGTATGCGAGAGTAGACATACAGGAAAATTTTCGGTTGTACCAACTTAATAAATCTTGATTAATCTTTAGTAACATTTTATAATAGCCAGGCCACGAGGCAGCCGAGAATATTATGATAAACATACTTATAAAATAAGATTTATAGAATTATCTTATTATTAATTACCTCATTTTTTCATACGAAACACATGTATCAAAATATAAGAACTAGTGGAACGCTATCATAATAATTTTTAACCTATTCGGATGTCGTCGAAGAGAGGGAAAAAAACCATTTCTGCACTCCTTTGGGACTGTTAAAAATTTCAGGTCAACTGATTTCAATGACAACTTATTTATATTACGAAGTGCGAGGCGCGCAAAAAACATTTGATTTATGGTAACGTATTTAAATTTTATTCATATTTGTAAATCAAATCTTGCCAATTAAATTAAAAAACATTTTAACATTTGGATTTAGCGTTTTGAAACGTGTGATAATTTCCTAGCATTGATCAACAAATTTGTTCGCCCAGAATTTTTAAGAGAAAAAACTGTTAAATTAGTATTTTTTTATATATTTTTTTTTAATTATATCTAATACTTTATATAAGTGTTAAAAAAATATGCAATAAAAATATTCTTCTATAAATAATTTGTTCAAAAAAATTTTTTTAATTAACTCGTGTTCAGTGGCAAACTTTTGAACGCTATTCAATAAAACATTTATATTTAACTTCGAATAACAAAAATGAATTTCAGATATTTTTATTTATTCCAAACGCTATTAAATATTGTTCCAAGTAATTTAGATTGTACAAGAGATATACGTAGCTGACATATGTAAAAGAATACATCATAATCACTAGCATTAATCTATATATAGCAATATATGTATTTTTATCAAATTCAAAAATAATTGTAGTTTTCGTGAAACAGAGCGACGTGATTATAATAAAACTCATACTCTATACGAAAATTCGATATTAATTATTATTAAATTGTCAACGGTTATTTACTGTAACAAATTAGTATTTAATTTTTTTTTGTATGTTGTACCATTTTCTGATTGGACAATAAAAATAAATTTGGGATTATCATTGGTTTAATTTCGTTTATTTTTGACTATTATTGTATTATAGATATTTTTATAAGCATATTACCCCACTTCAAGCATTTCTATTTTGTTACATAATTTTTGTGTTATTCACATTTACGATATCTTTCACAAATCTTTTTATTTCTTGCACTTATAAATATTTATTTATACAAAAATGTTAAAATTTTTAAATATATGTGTTATTTAATACACTTAAATATACTAAAAGTCATATAAAATTAATAGACTTAATATGTGAATCATATAGTTTGTCCAATTCTTACAAACGCATTTTATTGTATTATGTTTAAAGGGTATTTATGCCTAAAACATTTTGTAAACATATAGGTCCGTATTACAACCTTGATTTTAAAATTGTTTTTAACTAATACAGGTGTTAAAACAAGGTAACTGTCATAAACAAATGAACTAAAACACCCTGAAACTGAGTTTTTGATATCAACCATTATAATAAAAAACATTTTGAATAATTCTAAATTCTATTGAATGAGTTTGTCACTTTATATTCTGTGCACATAGTTTACTATATTGTAAAACACTTCTGGCTACGTGCATATATATATATATATATATATATATATATATATATATATATAAAACACATTATTTATATAGTTTTCGAAATTTTAGATTATTATAAATAATTAGTTACTATATTTATATCTATTTTTTATATTTTATTACAAGATATTTATCCTTTAAATATGCCTAAAATTATTTTAGGGCTTAAATTTGGTTAGAAATGTCATTTGTAAATTTATGTAATTGGTAAATTTTAAAACCTTATAATATATTAAAATAGAACGTTATTAGGTTGTAGTTCTGTGTTAATATTTATTAATAGTTGATGTTTCGACGAACACAACGTACGTCCTTATTTTTCTTGATGAAAACGTACGTTGCGTTCGTCGAAATGTCGATTATTAATGAATATTAATACAGAACTATAACCCAAAGTTGTTTTATTTTAATATAATGAATTCTGAAAGATTTTACTATTTTATAATTTATATTTAGTGGAAACAGTCATTAATAATAAATTTTAAAAAAGGTATCACAATAAAATTTATATCAATCAATCTACCAGCATTCTATAAAAATTACATAAAACCGAGCAACCCTCAATCTGTTTAGTTTCAATAAAGATTATTAAATATCTTCGTAAAAAAATCATACAACGAAAGCATGAACACAACAGGGGTAGGTTTTCCTCGTTTATAGATTGTAGGTATAATAATAAAAGTACCTAGCGAAAAAAATAATAGCTTTTTGTCGTCTAACGTGTAAACTCAATATTTCTTGCTAACACCTTAAAGACTCGTACGAGAATTAGGTATTACAAACCACTTTATAATACTTTAAAATAAAATGCAAGCTAGTATAGATATGCAACGGTGATAAAATGAAAAAATACTGTATTAATAATTCGGAATATTTTATCATATAACCTACATTTTTACATTCTCATTCTAGGTTCGCGTCATATTAAAAAGTTAACACCATGTAATACCACATGCAATTTTTAACATTATGCATGTTTTTTTTCCTTTGTAGGTAATAACATGTGTGATATTTCTGGTGGAAATACGGTTGTTTTACGCGACCAAACAGGGTATTTTGGTTTTACAATGTTTTCTTTTCATTTACCGACCAAAACAAAAGGTAAATCATTGCTACATTCTGTTATTGATCAATACTTTTTGTTCTAGGGATATTTTTAATGGTTCGGTTGAACGTTAAATAAAAATTTTAATTTGTGTTCATGCAGGATCAATGTTAATACAAAATTACTCACAAAATTACTTACATGTAACTGTTAATTTCTTTTGTAAATATTTAGTATTCATAATACTTAAATAAAATATATCAAAATTTTTTTTTTAAAACCACGCTTATATTTAAATGCACTAAAAAGAGGAAAATAAATTTTTTCCTGGTTATCCAAAATTTTTAGAAAGAAATAAAAGCGTGGAGCGCCAGGAAACTATATATTTCGCAATGATGATTAAGCGCTCCACGCTTTTATTTCTTTCTAAAAATTTTGGATAACCAGGAAAAAATTTATTTTCCTCTTTTTAGTGCATTTAAATATAAGTGTGGTTTTTAAAAAAGTTTTTTTGATATATTTTATTTTCTGCTTTTTAGTCTTATTATCTGTCATTTACATTATTCAATTGTTAACTGAACAAAAAAATTTGACAGATGTCATTAGTTGTATTAAAAAAATAAATATAAGCGTGTCATATCTTGTAATCGGTTTTTTTTATATAATATTGTGTTGTCTCCTGGAATGAAACTATATGCAAAATTTCAGTGAGATCAGATGATAGGAAGTGGTCTAAAAATTGGTTACAAGATTTGACCGTGACAACAACAGAGTGAGCTAATATAAGCGTGGTAATAAAATCGATCACAGCATATCAGCCCAGAAAATTCTGTATATTCGAAACACTTATTCTTCAAAATATATAAATCACGTGAAATAATATTCGCGCCCAAGCTAGAAGCTTGAAGAATCTTTTTACGGTTAAAACTTAAACTTACTGTCAATTTATGGTAAAGCCACAATTTTTTCTTACATTTATCTTCATTCTACAGTTTACCATAAAAGCACGACCAACTTTACGTTTTTATTAAACAGCTTGTCTCTAAAGATAATAGATGGAGCTGCTAATTACTAGCGATGCTACGCATTTTACATTATAAAAAAGCTAAAACAATGCCGTGTTGGCCAGCTGTGTCACAAAAGTTGTAATATGCCAGTACCGGATCTAATAATTCTACAAAAAATTTGTTGTACAATTTAGATTAGTACAGATCTGATTACAGCCTTGTAAAAATATTATAGCATAGATAATTAATGCTGGTTTTACCGCGGAGATTATACGATATCATTAAATAATGTAGAGAGATTATATATTATTGGAAAAAACTGTTTTTATTATCAGATTAATCTCACAATAATATCTGTTGTGATTCAAAAACGATAATAAATTTGTAATTTATGTATCTGTTTGAAGAAAACTAATTTCGGGATAGTGGAAAGAGTTTGTGCCACACCTTTTTGCGTACACGGCGTAGTTGTGCATGTACTTATAAATTATTTAAACAATCAAAAAAAATTTTACCGAATCTCTTTGCTACTGCAAATCAAAAAAATCTATCTCCTCAAAGGTTCACCTTTATGCGATTGCAAAAGGAATGCAGAAATTGAATTTTTATTGTATGTATATATCTATCCTTTTTCGCCTCGTTCGGGTCGGTTCATTTCATCGCGAACATATGATACAATACATTCTACACCATGTGTGTCTACAGCTCGTCAACTGTTTTTCAATTCATCTGTCTCTGTCAGCGCGCGCCCGGATCGCGTTATGTTTCACGGCCGGTGTGCGACGGCCCTGCCATCTAGTTTGTCGCTTTGCCGTCGCTCAACACACACACACACACACACACTCTCGCTGGAGATTTTATTAGGTATATTTGGGTGAGGATAAATTTTAGCTTGGGGACCTTTATCGAGAATATGTCGATATATTTTGAATCTGATTTTTTTTCTCTAGGTGTGATTGGTTTTTTATATATGGGAAATTTGTTTTGGGATTTTTGATTAAAACGTGTGATTTATTTTATTACACTGTAAAAATATATAGCGAAATTACAAAAAATTAATTGTAAAATTTTACTATAAAAAAATCGGTAATTTTATTTTACTATAAATATTCTGTATTTCTACCTCAAAATTCTGTAATTTTTACATAATTCATAATAATCACATAAAGTAAATAAATATGATCTAATAAGTATGTAAAATTGCTTATTTTCTGCAAATTGCATCACATACTTAATGTAAAATTACAGCTTGCATATTAATATCTGTAATAATTGTAGAATACATCTTTTATATAAATTTCCCAATGTATCTAAGTATACCAACAATAATATTACAGAACTAAACAAATTTTATCTATTTATGGAAAATTTCTGTCAGTAAATTTATTGAAGTTGTTACTAAAAGAGACTTAACTAAAAAACTGTAATATTACATATATATGTACGATTCCATTCTGTTTACATATGTTTATATTTTTGTATCTAATAATATAATGTAACATATTTTTTTTTTCAAAAATTGGAAGTTTGACTAGCGAGTATAGCAATTCTATGTGTGAAAAGAAGACAGTATATGTATGACTTCCATACAATATTGTTTGTACTACTGTAAATGAATTGATCGCGAGACATTTTCAATTGTTTTGGTGTATATACTTACATAATACTAATGTAAAATAATGATACGTTACAGCAATTTTGTAAACGTATTTGACTTTTTTTCTACTGTTACAATAAATAGATACTTTATTCATAAGAATTAGTGAATTAAAGTTTTAGTTTTAGAAAAAAAAAAAGACAACATAAAATAATTATCACCATGTTTGATAAATATTTTGACAAGAAATAGTGAAATAAAGTACAGTTTTTTTTACGCAGTTTTAAAAAAACAGATAACGTACAATAATTATTATATTTGAGAAATATTTTCATCTACGTTTTTACCATAAATCTTCGAAATAAAATACTGGAAAATTGTAACATCGCGACAAGTTCTTTATTCATCTAATAAAATACAGAAAAAAATAAAAACATTTAAAACCTAATCAATTAACAGGCACAAATGTTTATCGTTATATAATACCGCTCGACTATACCGGTAATTTCCCAAAACCGCGCTTGCGAAACGTGGCTTTTTTTTTATAGGTACTTGGGCAAGCGTTAAGCGTTCAAAACCATCCATCTTCCAGGTCTTGCCTTTCCCCCTAGCTTTTATTTCCCGTTTTCCCCCCACTTCACCTCCCCCCCACCGGTACGTCTACCAAAACAGCCCCAAGAGGAAGGGTAGGAAACCGTTACGGTACGGTCGTCGTCACCACATGAAATTTACGCGAATGGAATAAATATAAAGAGGCACGGGCGCGCTATGGTGGCGCGGATACATTTTTCCTCGATCGAACGTTTTCATAAAGTGGATTTCGAAATTATATACAGCAGGAGGGTTGCTAGAGAGTTCTGCTTTTCCTTTTCCACTGTCAGAAGAGGGATGAATGTGTTTTTAGGTGTTTTTCGAAATGGGATAAGTGCGCATGCGTTTTAGAAGTGTTTCGATTGTTTTTTGTTTTGTTTTGTTTACGGAACAGGAATGAGCAACTGTGCTTAGAATATTTAAAACTTGCAAACAAATATTTTGATTTATAAATACTCTACTTCCAATTCCAATAAACTTCTTTATTATTAATTAAAACATTTTGTTTAATATTCTGTTTATATTATATTTGGTAAACTATATGGTAACTAACAAAAAATTTGTGCAAAACAATTATGGGATATAGCAAGCCATGCTTTATTTAACTTTTATTGCTATTGAGATTATTATATATTTAGTTTTATACATTTTAATTGCTTCTCCTATTAAACGAGCATGAATTAATTTATAATAAAATATATAAAGGAAATTTAATACACATTTATATTTTATCTTAAAGTTTATTCACCAAAAACGCAAGCCTACAAAATATGCATACTAAAACGATAAAAATTTTAAGAATATGTTCTATGAAATATAAGTTAATTTAAATTACACTCTAAAAACACTATGATGCCCTGTATATCTAGGTATAATTACTCAATTGCTGCTGTAATTTAATACATAATTGTTTTTAAAATACATAATATAAGAACTATTACAATCATTATGTAATATGATATTACCAACGGGATGAAAAAGTACATATGTATGTATTATGTAATATTACAGTTTCTTCTAGTAAAGTTTCTTTTAGTAAATTTACAGAACTTTAGTAAATTTGTTGTCGGGAATAGGAAAAATTTGTTTAGTTTGGTAATATTATTGTTGAGATAATTAGATACATTTCTAAATTTACAAAAAGGATGTATTTTGAAATGAATGAATTACACTTAAAATATTTTATTATTTTACTATTATTACATAAAATATATACGTATAAGTCTTATTATTTTGATGAATTATTACAGATATCAATATGCAAGCTATAATTTTACATAATTTAAGAAGTTATACCAGCAATATGTAATTCTACATTAAGTATGTGATGGAATTTGCAAAAAGTAAGCAATTTCACATAGTTGTTAGGTTATTATTACTTACTTTATGTGATTATTATGAATTATGTAAGAATTATAGAATTTTGAGGTAGAAATACAGAATATTTATAGTTTTTTTACATTGTACCTAAAATTTGTTGTTAAAAAATAATTAATACAACACTTTTGAAAGCTTCTACAACTTTTCCTACAGTATAGTTGAAAGCGTAAAAGCTCATTTAGACTGTCTTAATTATCATAAAATTAGTGTTATATTTTAGTGCTAAGCTATTGGTTTATTTTTAATTTTATCTATTGTTGTTATTGGTTTTGTTGCAGCCAAAAATTTTCATAATTAATGTTTTTTAACAAATTTTTGTTGTTTCTTCCACAAACTAGTCGATAGTGCAGTTCAGAACTAATAGCATTACGACAAGAACATAAATCTAATTTTGAGATAAGTAGAGAAGTCTGAATGAGACTCAATACCAATATTGTACTTTTTTGAATCGTGTAAATACCGAAATCAAAGATGTTTATTTTATTTCTAATCATTCTGTAGGTATCACCAAAGAAATTTGGTTATAGTTGATAAGCTCATTCGGTTGAAAACTAACCAAATGAAATCAGAAAATATAACTAGAAAGATAAAACTATTTATCTATTCATATGTAGAAAATCCGAATCACCTTAAGAAAAATTCCGCCCCGTCACTTCAAATCTTGACACTAAACCAATACGATCTAACCAAATATTTACCGTTTTAAATTCTCGAATCCCAGCACCTGGTTTTCGGTACGTATCAAATTTCTTATATAACCCATCTTTAAATCAATCTTTCCAAGACTTATCTTAGCTGGAACTTATCATATGCCTTTGTCGGCTTTAAATAATTTTTTTTTCAATGTAATTTTATTTTTAGATGGTGTTTATGATGACAACGTATATTTTTCTTTTGGTTTCTTGATTTCTATAGTTAAAATTGCAAAATACTTGGGTGGATAGGAATGTTCGGCATAATATGTACCCTTACAGGTACATGGCGTGATTGTGTATTAGTTTTAATGTTTAGTTTGACTAGTATTGATTTTAACATTTTATTTATTAATGGTTTTGTAGAAAAACCATTTTTTGAAACTGTGTTTCAATATTTTGTCAAAAAAATTAAATTATATATTTTACAAATACTTTGCAAGTAACTTTTCTTAAAAAAAGAACAAATTATATAACAAATATTATTATTATTAATATTAGAACCAAGAAAATAAAAAAATCTTGTTTTTGAATGATCTGTAAAAACACAATAAAGATTGAGTAGAAAAAAAATAAAAATCAAGTTAATGTGACTGAAGCCGACTTAACACGAACCGAAAACTCAACGACGTGTTGCAGAAACAAAATGGCCGGCTAGACGACGACAACAACAACAACGCGAGCCGAGTTTGTACTCGTTATGCATGTTGGTTTTGCATTTGATGTAACGTCGTAATATTCACTTAAATATGTTTCTTTTTCGTTTAACTTAGAGTCATACCGTGTACCGGGTTTGTTGAATGTATTAAACGTCTCGCTAAGACATGGCGTTTTGTTGTTTTTGCCCTGTAACGGTGGAAACTCTTCGGACGAAGTGGTATTGTTTACCGTACCCAAAGAACTGTGGGAGTTTTTTTTCTGCGATGATGAGAGACTTCACGTAGAACAAGAATTCATATTATGGCCAGCACTGTATATTATAACTCTTTGAAGAATTATTATTTTTAATAATTAGTTTGGTAATATGCAGGCTACTTGTCTGGAGTTTAATGTACGGATTTGAATATATTAATAATAAATAAGAGAAGATATTAGAAGCAATATTAATTTATAGCTATTGAATTGAATCAAACATATTTGATACTAACCGATGTCCTAGTTTGACAGCAAATTAAAATAAAACTGCTTTAGTTTAAAATTCTGTATAAATATTTATTTAAAATCGACGTTTCGACGAATGTAATGTCCTTGGTATTTTTTATCCTGATAAAGACGATCGTTGTGTTTTGTCAAAACGTCAATTTTAAATAAATATTTATACAGAACTTTAACCTAAAGCAGTTTTATTTTAATATAATGAGTTCTGAAAAAAACAGTTAAATTAACCCCCATTGTAAAATGTAATTTTTACACAAAATTATTGTAACTTTTTATACAAAGAACATTGTCTTTTTTAACACTAAGAAACCGTTTCATGATCACCAAAGTAAGTTATAAATTAGCTACTTTACAAGTAAATTTAATAAATAAGTAAATTAACACTGTCGATTCATACAGAAACATTTAAAATAAACAACTATTGCGAGATTTGTCGACTGAGAATTTTGACATTTATCAAAATAACTTTCAGTAAAACATTTTTTAAATGTTTAAAGCACTTGAAAATGGACAAAAAAAAATTTTTCCACCCCACTTTATTGCATCTATCAGTCAAACTAGCTTCTTTAGTATTCATAGTTCCATGGTTATTTGTTACTTGGTTAGGTTGACTGGCTCTGATTTCGAATAATTAAAGAAAAATGTAGCCTTAAGGTTGACTATTAATTTTATAATTTATTTTTGTATATTTTTATGGAAATCTGCCGCTTTTTGTTTGTTTATCATCCGAATTATTTCAACTTAATTCGAAATATTTCGAATGATTTTCATATTTGAATAATCGATTATTTTTTCATTCGAATTATTCCATCATTAGTAAAAACTATACAGGATTTGATAAAGGATTTTGTTGGAATTTGGTAATAATGCTGGACATAATATACTGAAATGATATTCGTAAATTATTATTCTAGAGTAAAATTTACTATCATGATATTAGACCAAGTAATCTATTCGGTTTTATTTGTTTATCTAGTAAATTTATAGTACTGTTACTAGAAGAATAATCGTATTCAATTTTCTACTAACAATAAGTTTATATAAATGCAACAGACTTTTTACTGTATAGAAGTATCATATAAAAAAGAAAGTATTTTATTGTATTATTAACAAATAGTTTTATCAACATATTTTATTTGACATTACTACAATTTATATTACATCTAATATATCAATTAAAATATCATATTAACCTTTTTATTTATAACATAATATTTCAGACAAATAATCCGAATAAAAATCTAGAGATAAATTTATGTTTATTTAATTTGTCGAACAGGAAGCGAGAATTTGATAACAAGAGTTACCAGCGAAAAGAAATACACCATTAACGGTATTTTATTCATTGAAAAACAACTTCTACAAAGGCAAAGCAGACAGACCTAAAGCAAAATCTAACCTATCTTTCTCTCTCAAAGAAAATGTATTCTTGGTCACTTTACAATTCCGATCCTATCTCTGACGTGGTGTTTTTAATGTCGCTGGCTAAAACCGGATATGTCTCTCCTAGTGCTTTTTATTGGGTCGCATCTACAAACCAAGTACCCTGTATCTTATATTGTGATTGTACGACATTCGTTTTATAGTGATTTTAGTAAAGATACTCTCATATGAACTGCAGTTAACTTGTTAAAAGTTAATTTGTTTCAATATAATCATTGTTTTTTAAATTTAGATTTTAAAAAAAGGACTTTAGGTTGTAGTTCTGTATTAATATTTATTAATAATAATAATAATAATACTTATTATAGCTTGCGTTACTAGAGAATGCATTTAAATACAAAACTAAAAAGGTGATATTCTTATGTATAAAGCAATATTTAAATAATATATAAACATATAACTGATATGCAAGAAATGTATAATCTTAATTAAAATAAATAATTAAAATATAAGTTGTTTAACTATCTACAAAAAATTTCATAATTGGACAACTTAACATTTTTTGGTAAGGTGTTGTATTTTAGTACTGCTTTAAAGAATATAGAGTTTTGTGTTCGTTTATAATTTCTGGATTCTAATATAAAATTTCTAGCATTTCGTGTTTGACAGGTATGCGTTTTCTGAAAGGTCTTTAATATACTAGAAAAATTCTATGATAGGTAAATCTAATTTTGTTTTTTGTATAAATATGTTGCTTTTTATTTCCGTAAATTTATCTATTATTAATAATCGAACTTTCGACGAATTCAGCGTATAACTTCATCAGGAAAAATGATACAAATAACATTTACAGTAAATAAAGTTACTCAAATTCAAGGATTTTACAATAATCACAAGACATCAGATTGATAAAGGAAGTAATAGAAATTTGTACAGAATCAGTTTGACTAGTAACTGATTTAAATAATATTAGTTTCCTTTAATTAAAAGTTTATAGATTTTATGATCTAGTTATTTATTTTATTACCTAGTAATTTGTATCTATGTTCTGTTTATTTACTGTAAATATCATTTGTATTATTTTTCCTGATAAGGACGTACGTTGAGTTCGTCGTCTTTTAATCCAATTATCAATTAACTTAACTTAGATTAAATACACTTGCCCGTGTTTCTTTGGTCGAAAATACAGTTTTTAACAAATCAGGCACTGCGCATTTCATACATTTCTTTACATATTTTCAATAATTAAATTTAAATTCAATATAATAGTCATGTTTGGTGCTGCCTCCAGTGGTATATATAGTGAGTAACTGCTGTTTAATAACGTACATTACTAGTAACATAATGACCTCTTTTTACATAGGCATAGGCAATATAGTAACGTAATATAAATATTTTAATACGCTTGAAAAAAACAAATTATTGTATCAATGACAGAATGTCCCAAGATATATACTTGCGGTAGCAGAACATTTTATACAACTTTAAACAGTCACTGACAGTTTTATTTGTATTTTGAAATACTTGTTTGACTACAATATTTATTGTATTTGATTTATTGTCAGTTTGTCTAATAAAAATATATTTTCATATTACCGTATGTTATTTTAGCATGATAAAAATCATATATTGTTTTTTTTTTCTAAAAGTAAATTAAAAATTTTACATGTATAAAGTAAAAGATGGTTTCTTTAGCGTATATAAAGTTTGTGTCTCGTTGAGTTGTAGGATATATGTATGTGTGTATGTGTGTGTGTGTGTGTGTTGTGTACACACGGCGTTACCCAGCGTTCAGCCAGTCAGCTCATAAATCAAGTCGTTAGTTAAAGCACCATAAACATAATTAATAGAGGTGTAGGAACCTGCCGCCAGGTGCGCTGCGAGCACGCACTCAACCAATACGTTTTCTTACCTTTAATTTTTTTCTTTCTACTTCACCTTATACAAATATAGAATTTTATTAATTAAATAAGAAGTTCATAACAATATTTCGATTTTGTAAAAAAAATATTTTTTCTGAAATTATATGCTTGTCATATATACCTAATGTTCAGTAATTCCTAGGTGGAACATATGAATTATATGCTTGAGAAGCTGAACAATTTTTTCTTACATTGTCAATGGTGCGGGTCGTTTAGCCCATAGCCAAGCAAGGAACCTACAGCTTATAGTGGGTTCCAAATGACTTATACTCAGCTGAAATCAGTTCAATTTTGGTTCTAATACCAGAAATAATATTTAATTTAATTTCTGGCGTGAGCACGGCGCGAACCAAATAAATCTGCTGAACATGTTTAAGAATATTTTCACGATGTAAAATTTGAAGATACAGTAATAATTGCTAGACCAATTAATATTAGCAGCAGATTAATAACTGAAGCAATAGAAATTTATAAAGAAAAGAATAACATGAATCACTGTGAAGGCACTAAGTTAAATAAAATTTGGCATCTATTAATTAAAAATCCATTATTCTTCTGATTTAGTTACTTATATGTTACCTAGTAACTTGTTTGCTATGTACTATTATTTACTTTAATGTCATTGATAAATTTTGACCTGATAAAGACGAGCGTTCAGTTTCGTCGAAACGTCGTTTTTATATAAATAATTAACAGAATTTTATCCTAATTTTATCTAAAAAGCTTCTTGACTGTATACCAGATTTTAATTTGATAATAAACTAATAGCTTGCTTTGAAAATCTCTGCGTTTGACTTTGCGGTACTTATATTATAATATAATACAGTCGAAATGTGAGAGAGATATGAAATTTGTAAGTAAAATATTTGTTTTGTGCGTGTTCACAGAGCAATCCCTATGCGTTAAAAGAGGGCGGTACTGCGGCAGATATGTCCGCATGGACAAGCGCTGGATTACAACCTACCACCGGTTACTACCCCTACGATCCAACCCTCGCAGCTTATGGGTAAGTGGAGATTCATTAGATTTTTATTAATTTCTCTTTTTTTCTCTTTCTCTTTCTCTCTTTTGAAAAATTAACTATTTTATAATTACATTACTTATTATGATATTTACTACTATAGTTTTATTATGCATAACAGCAATTAGTAAAAAGTTATTTGAAAATAAAAATTGTTTTTGCTCGAAAAGTACACAGTAAAAAGTTTACATTTTTGTGTGTGTTATTTTTGAGTGTGTTAATGAAACATTGTTAAATTAACACAAAATTTATTGTTCAAATAACACACAATATATTGTGTTAAAATCGCAAAGTGTTAAAATATATTTTTTAACATATTAATTTAATTTAACAATGTTGTATTTTGTTAAATTAACAAAATTTAGGTAATAGACCAACTGGAACACCAAAGTTTGTTAAAATTGTGATAAATTAACAATTTGTTTTTTTACAGTGTATGTAGCTTACAATTCAATCTTATTTACATTTATTTATCACAATTTAAATTCTGTATTTTTATACAAGTTTCTACTTAAATTCACTTATTCGTAGGTTTCTTTGTTAGGGTAAAATTTTGTAATTTAATTTTGATCTATTTTCACGTATCCAGTAGGTAAACACATTACATGACAATTAATCTTTTTAAAATCTATTTAAGTACTACATTATTATATAAATTCTATATTTTAATGTAAGTTTTTATTTAAGTTTATTTGTTTGTGAGTTTGTTTAAATTAAATTTTGACTTTACTTCCACATATCCAATGGACTTTGAAACATTGCACAAATGTATAGTTTCATGATAGTACAATGTGTATTGGCTGAACCCCTTAAATACATAGTTAAAAATTTAGCCATCTTCACAAACTAGCTGGTTAATTAATTCTGTTTAGAAATATCAAGATTGCGATGAATTATTTTTCTGTCTCTAAATTTTTAAATCTGTAACCACTATCTCTGTCCTTATTTACATGACTCAATATGCTTCAAAATATAAAATTTATTAAATATAAAACTTTTATTATTATATATATTAATAATGAATGAAGTAAAAAATCATATCGAATAAAATATACATATAGGTATTACAAAATATTTCAACAAATTAAGTCTCGTGAATTTGGTTACTAATCAAAAGCTTTTACGTAATCTTAACAGGCAGTATGATAGTTTTGCAATGTTGCTATTTTTTTGTAATTATATTTTAAATTTAATGATGATAATATTACACTGTAAAAAAATATGTAATTATACATGTTTTGTATGTTTGTAAATGCAATTTTTCACAAAAAAAAATATAATATTTCGTAAATTATCAAAGTTAAATTACAAAATGTTATTATTTTTACTGTTAAAACCTATATAAAATTAAATAAATTTAAAATATATTTTTTACAATGTAATATTTTAATAATAATAACAGAGTAATTAAAAGCTATTTTTCAAATCAAAATAATAGTCCTGTCCAAGCGTCTACAAATAAAAATAAATAAAAAGCAAATTTTGTAATTTAGATGATAATAACTTAAAATTAAACATCATTTCTTAACAATAAAAGATTTGTGCTCACTCTGCTTACCATAGTTATACAATTATTTAGTAGGTAATTGAAATCTGTGTAGAATCTAAAAGGTATTACATTATTTCGAAAATATCCAAGACGTCAATAACTATGGCTTGGCTTAGTAAACGCCATTGCTTCGAGATAATATCACGGAAGCAATAAGCCGAGTCAATCTGATGAAATTAGTTCATTACGTGAGTAGTTTTGTTGGCGTACGAAACGACGTAATTTCGTGCCCCACTTGCACGCTCGTCTCTCGGCTGCGGTCGTGTATGCCTCTGCGATGAAGCTTGAAAGTTTGCGTGACAACCTCTCAACGGACGCCAGTGGCGTTCGTCTGGGGGGGGGTGGGGGGTGGAGGTAGTGTTGAGTAAAAAACTAATAAGAAATTTTAGTAAAATTTCAATAACAAAAAACTTGGGTATAAATAATAGATAATATTAAAATAAAGAAGCTTTAGGATTTAGTTCTGTCTAAACCATTCAGATAAATCTGCTATTGCAAAACTCTTTATGATGTAAAATT
Organism: Clivina fossor; assembly: GCA_963966155.1. NCBI lineage: Eukaryota > Metazoa > Arthropoda > Insecta > Coleoptera > Carabidae > Clivina > Clivina fossor. The sequence continues at coordinate 9,213,178 of OZ014566.1, forward strand.
CAAAAGTACTATAATAATTGTAAGACACATTAATATTAACAGTAGACTGATAAGAAAAGCAATAAAAATTTATAAAGAAAAAAATAACATCAATCAGTGTTAACTGATTTACATAAAATTTGGCTTTCTTTATTTAATAATTTATAAATTTCATGATCTAGTTTCTTATCTTATTACCTAGTAACTTGTTTCTATGTTCTTGTTTATTTACCGTAAATGTCATTTGTATCCATTTTCTTGATGAAGACGTACGTTGATTTCTTTGAAACGTCGATTATTAATAAATATTAATACAAAACTATAACTAAAGCCGTTTTATTTTAATGGTAAAAAAATCTTTCAGAACTCATATTAAAATAAAACGGTTTTAGGATGTAGTTAAGATGGTGTTAAGGCACTGATTTCAATAAAATTTGGCTTTCTTTAATTACAAATTTATGAATTTTATAATCCAGTTACTTATTTTGTTACCTAGTATCTTGTTTCTATGTTCTTTTTATTTTATTTTATGCCATTTGTATCATTTTACCTGATGACATACGCAGAGTACGTCAAAATCTCAATTTATAATTAAAATTAAAACAGAACTAAATCCGAAAGCCTTTTTATTTTAATATAATGAGTTCTGAAATGAATGTATTATTGAATAAGACGAGAAAAAATAACTTAACAAATTAATTAATTAATTAGTAAATAATTATTTTGTCTTTTTCAGCATTTAATTAATAATATTATATTTGCTATTCTTAATGACAAAAAATGTTTTTGAAATATGAACCAAAAGTTAGACAAAAATAGTGCAAATAAATTTAGGTTTTTATTGTGTAAATCAGTAGAAACTTTGAAATATATAGTTGTGAAATAAAATGAGACAAATTAAAATTTATTATTAGGTAGTATTTTGTTTGATATCTGCGCCAAGTTGTTAATAAACAGAATAAATGAAAATTCTTTGTCAGTATTTTTACGAATAGGAATATTTTTAGCAATATGTAATTCAACAAGTAATTATTTTAGACAAAATGATTTTAGTCAGAATATTGTGGAGAATAAAAACTTAAAATCTAAATTCAGAAATATATATAATTTAATTTATCTTATAATAGAAGAATTTTTGTTGTGATATTTGTTGAATATATATTTTTACTTCTAAAAGTAAATTTAAGCCAACGTTCATAAAACGGGACCTTAAAATATTAGTTACAAGTTTTATTTTTAAATTAATGAATTAAGGTTTATAAAATAAAATAGTTTTTCTTAAAACACAAACGATAATTTAGAAAAAAATCTATATTCGTATTTTGAAAGCTAAGCTTTTAACATCAGTAACAAAAGATAAAGCTAGTCTTAATTAGTGATCTAACGTTACACAAATACTCAATGTACCCAGTGGTCATAAATCAGTGACTAGTTTTTACAGTTATTTAATATGCTTCATTCAAATTAAGTATAAAGTAGTTGGCCCTGCAATCTGCGTACATATCACAAAAAGTTAATAATAACTGAATTAAAAATATAAAAAGAACTGATTTTAATAGTTGATTTGTCAAAATTATAATATACACATAAACATTAAATACACTGACAAAATTGACAGATAAAAATCAAATTCTTCGGATTCAACAAAAATTTAGCGAGTAAAATTTGCATATTTTTTCCAATGTAAACTTCTCGCAAATTTTAGCCAATCACAGGCTGGGAAATGTTATTCTATGTTTCATAACGTTTTTGTTTCAAAAAAATCTTTCAGAACTTATTATATATTAAAATAAAACGGCTTTAGGTTTTAGTTCTGTATTAATATTTATTAATAATGACATATATAATAAATAAACAGAACTTAGAAACAAGTTACTAGCAACAAAATAAGTAACTGAAGGCACTGATTTAAATAAAATTTGGCTTTTTTTAATTAATTTATAAAATTTTATGATCTAGTTATTTATTTTGTTACTTAGTAACTTTATCTATGTTCTGTTTATTTATTATATATGTCATTTGTATCTTTTTTCCTAATAAAGACATATGTTGAGTACGTGGAGTACGTCAATTATTAATAAATATTAATACAGAACTAGAACCGAAAGCCGTACGAGTATATTTAGTTAAGAAACAGCACATCTTATACAACGATATTTATACTTTTATCAATTTGTTTGGTTTGAAAAATAAAATATTTATACTAATTTTACTATGATTAGCAAGGTAAAAGGTCATAGTACGTTGTTTTTTTTATTGAATTTTTTTATTTTTGTTTCAGAATTCTACAAATAATTAATAAATATTTTAAATACACTTTTTTTTCCAATTTATAAAAAAAATTACAAATACAATATTTAAAAAAATTACAATTACACAGTTAAATTTTTTATCAATAAAATGATAAATAATTTATCAATTTGTTCTAAGTTTTAATGGAAAAACGAAACTGTGTTTTGTAGATTTTTACCAGAGGGTAGCCATTCCTCTTAATATCAGTTAATTTTTCGACTGAAAATAATGAAAATTTAGTACATCTAAAGTCACAACTTGTCGAGATATATTTACATCTACCTAAAGTGTACAATTATTTCCATAATAACATTGCACATCTCTCAATGTCACTCAACAATGAATTCATGCCAGTTTTAGCATTGCATGAGAAGCGCCATCATTCCTCCATTCCCTCTCTCCACTTCACTCACATTTTCCCTACCCTCCCACATCAAATGTTTTACTTTTATACTACACAACTGGACACAGATCAGGCTTGATAACATTCGTGATATATCTATGAACAACTTTGCATGTCCAATATTATATACATAGAGTTTGGGTTTATATATTTTTTTGTTTCTCCTTCGCGCCAGTCAAGGTACATTTGTTGTTACACTAATCCAGGAAAATCATTGCGTGTTTCCACCTATTTTCCACAAGTTTTCCATCCTTTTTTTCCTATTATTTTATATAACGTAGCGTGCTAGATGTTTTGTCGTCCTTTTTTATATATATAATTCTCTCCATATTTGCGCTGTAATCGCGTTTATATTCTGTGTAAGTTTCTGTGAAATCAGTTAATACAATTAATGTCAACCTGTACGTAGAAACACTGATAACACCGTTTTAATAAATGTAGATTTTTTCAATTTATGGTTTTTTTTTTGTATTTTGTGCTTGATTTGAAATTTGTGTTAGTGCGTTCTTGACGAGTGGAAAGAATTTATTCTATTTGTTGCATTAACATGTTTTTCTTTGTAATTAATTTAATTCGTAGGAAACATATTTTATTCTTAATGTATTAAACATTCTTTATGCATTTTTAACTAATAATCTTACTAGGGTTAGTAATTTTGATATTATGATAAAATTGATTCAAAAATTATGTAAACTAAAATATTTATGTTGGCAAATTTTTATTAAATAATAGAGTCTACTTCAAGTTGTCAAAAATTACATTATTATTTGACAATAACAAATAATTTTGCAGTTAACAGTTTGAAAAGTTGACAAAAAGCATTCTTTTATTAATTGCACCAACAACTATGTTTGTAAAATTTAAAATTTATAGTTATAATGTTTATTATGAAAATGTCCTATATATGAAAACTAAAATCATTTTAAAAAATATCTAAATAACTTTTTTCAATTTTGGTTAATAACTCGTATATAATAAAAATTGCAATTTTTTAGAGTTTTATTTGAAAATTCTTGAAACAATTGAAAATCAAGTTATGTCATTTGATTTGTTCAAAATAAATTAATAACTTTTCTCTAAGTATAGTATAATGTACATGAGTTTTGTAGATACACTCTAAAACATGTAATTTTACATAGTTCGTAACAGTAAACTAGAAGGTAGTTATAATTTTTACTGTAATAATTTACGTAATATTATATTTTTTCGAGTATATATTTTCTCGGACAATCGTATATCTCCTAAAATATAATTACAAAATAAACACAAATATTGTTCCATAATTCATAGTTCCTTTTTAGATAAAAATTACTATTTGATGTTATATTACACATAATTTATTTAAAAAAAGGTTTATTTAGCATTATGTAAATTTATAAATGTCAGATTTAATAAAATTATCAAATATTAAAAATATTAATTATATTTGATAACAGAAAAACACGAATATATATTCGTAACTTGAAATATACGTAAAATAGTGCTTTTAAAACTAGCTATAAATACGGATCATTGTCTTTACATTATTTAAATAAATAATTAAAAATTAATCCGACTAAAATATTAATATAATCGATTCAAAATTGAAAACTATAGCTGAAAATTGAACTCATCCCCGAAAATCTTTTCAACCCTTAACAGGCACAATAACAATCTTTCGCGACATCGGATGTAAGCCCAGCCGGGTACAATATAAGCAAATAGTAAATCCCGAGAAAACAGACGCTTACAAAATGGCTGTTACGCGACGCCACACGGCTCTTGTATTGATTGGCCGGTTGTATTGCGACGACGCTTACACCGCGACGCGCAACTCACGCTTTACGCTTTAACCATCATCCAAATCCTCTCTCTCTCTCTCCCTCTACCTCTCTTCACTCTCCGTTTGCGTCCCTTTGCAACCGCGCGCCGAAAACCGTGGTATTAATAGCCGAATAAATAGCCTTACAGTGGTTGCTATGTACGGGGCTCTATCATACGGTTACGGGTTAAATAAATGAATGAATGGAACGGTATACTGGATGGTGAGTTTGTACACCCCTCGCACTGTTTTTGGGGTATTTGGCGTATTGGAGTGGAAATTTAATGTAGTCGGTTTTGAAGAGGGGTGATTCTAGGTAATTTTATGCGGGAATAAGTGCTTAAGGGGTGTATAATAGTTTGGCTGTTATTGCGTTGAAATGATTCTTTAATTTTTATTGGAATACGAATTTTGGGCAACCAACAGTATTAGGGATAAGGTAAAGAACTGTAGCATAAATTATTTTTGAATTAAATTATTAGTTTCATTTAGGTATATGTGTAAAAATTTACGATAGTTTTTAATGTAATAGCAAAATTATTATACGTCGAGGGTTGGGCACGTGTAATACTTCGTTGTATATTATACATAACTTTTACGCTTAAAAAACTATTTTTTACATTAAAATTTAAGACTTTTTTACGTTAAAAATGTATAATAATATAAAAAAGGATATTTATTTCTGCACAAAAATATACAGTTATATCTAGTGGCACAAAAAAAAGCAAAATTTCACATTATTTACGTTTTGCACATATTTTACATTTTTTATAAGTAAACATAAATAATTATTTCAATAAATAGCTATAATAATACTTGTAAGATTGGAAACGGTAATAATAAAGAGTGTAGGGAGTAGCTGCCGTTGCGCTCCACGTTTTTCGTTTTAAATCTTACAAGTATTGTCATAGCTATTAAAAATTCACAATCACAAATTTTCAGGACAATCTTTTGGGGTCAGGATTCTGTATGGCGCTAGGAAAAACTATTTTATACCATTTAATCCGTGGTATATTAAGAATTTTTTTTAATTTAAATAATTATTTTCTACGTAGCCTTGTTCTGTATTTTTTGTAGTTGTTTTCTGTAATTTCTATATTTTGAAAAAATAAATTTGCAAAATACACGAATTTAGGGAATTCGTAAATATGGCACAAAAAAAATATATTTATAATATTAATTAATTAATTAGTTAATACTGCATTATCATCCAGTTCTGAGCTATGTTTCTAAGTTTCAAGTCTCTAGCTCAACGGGAAGTTAGTTTAAAATCAATTGCAAGTATCGAACACATAAAACAAAGAAATAAAACAAAGAAAGCGAGTTAATAAAAGTTATTTTTTTACGCGTCAATACCTATCCTGTATATATCATATTTTATTTTCCATTCAAACATAAAAAATTTAATTATTTATCTAGCCTTAAAATATTATTTAATGCTGGTAGTTTTAAATAACAATTGTCGAGGTCAAAAAAATAAATAAATAATAATTTTTGGAAAGCCAATCATAGAAGAAATAAATTCCAAACAACATAGTAATATTACTATATCAACAAATATAGTTTCATGGAAATATGAGTTTTATCGCCAACCAAAATGAGCTTTTAATCACGCGTACTTGAAGAGATAAAAAGCTAACTATACATTAAACACCATTAGCTTCATACTAAACACTATTCGTTAGTAGATATCTCTGTCACTATTATATTTATCGGATTCTGATAATATAAGTGAACAAGCATTGATATATTCATAATTTATGCATAATTATATTTAGATTATAAACGAAATTTACGATATTATTTTTAGTGTTGATAAGGAAAAGGATATATTGTTTATTTTTTTCTTTAATGTGTACATGGTAATAGAATAAAATATGTATATGTACATAATTAAAAATGTTTTTAGTTAACTTCCTTGTTTTAACTATTTTTATAAATTCTATGTTGATTTATAAACAAAAGTTTTAAGTAAAAAATAAAATAAAATGATCAAAAATGCAGTAAAATTAATCGGTATTTTATGAAAGAACTAAAACAAAATATTCAGTATTTGTCTTAATTTTTAATTTTTCTAGGTGCGATTTTAAATAATTAAAAAAAAAATGTATTTGACTGTATATTTTGAAATCCATTACTAATAAAATATTAATAGAAATATATTTTTTCTTCAAGCGTATCATAATATTAATATTACGTTACCATATTGCCTATCCAGAAAGATGATATTATGTTACTAGTATAATAATGACATTATTGTACAGCGATATTATTGAAAATATGTGAATAAGTGCAGGGTGGTCAGAAACTGCATATTCGGCCAAAGAAACTCGGTTAATTGTATTTAATTTGACAACTCCGATGGCTATATTAAAAATTATTAAGTCAAGTTAAGTTAATTGATAATTGCATTGTTTATTTTCGCTTGAATTTGATTATTGAAAATATTTGATGAAATGCGAAAAATGTAATGTATAATGTTGGATGGTAAGAAATTGTATATTCAACAAAAAAAAAAAAAAAAATGAATTCTCACAAATTACGTAACAAATATAAATAATATATATATATATATATATATATATATATATATATATATATATATATATATATATATACTATTCTACAACTATTAGTAACTGGTTAAGGTAACTTGGCATGTATTTTTATTTATTTTTAATTTAGTAGAATACTTGAAGAAAAATCGTATATGTCTGACTCTGAATAGAAAGCTTTTTGTGTTTTGTCCAAATTGCTTGGCTTTAAGACCATAAACATCGTTTTCTACTTCTCGTAACATAATATACTATTAATATTGTTGATTTATCTATTGAGAGAACATTTAATATGACATATATATGTTTCCAAACATATGCTCGATTCTGTACGTAAAACTATTTTAAAACTTAGTTAATTTGTAAAATATTAAGAACAGATAAAAGCTAAATAATGTGAACATAGAGAAATGTTTCCATTGGGCAACAACAATATCAAAAAAGCAAAATGTCAAATCTATAGCCTTAAGGGCAATTGCCAGGATTCAATTAGTCCCCATTATTTTTCCGCCAAGCTAGCTAGATTTTCACGAGGGCTGTGTTCGCAAAGCGTAATTGAAAAATACACCCAGAAACCTAAAAAAAAAAACCAACCCCAATGACAAAGCGCGAGGGGCGGGGGGAAAAAACGGCCCCGAGTAAAAAAGCGCTGACTAAATAAATCGTTCGACATTGAATTATTTTCATGCGAGGAAAAGACTGTCCGCCCTGTAACCAATCCACAGAATCTCGGAACACGATCGAGGAAAAATCGAAGTGTATCAAATTCGTATCTTGGTACTACGGTTGGGAAAACTCCCCGTGTTTTTTCTCGTTTTCCCGGGTTCGGGGTTTTATTGGCAATGCGGCCGCCTTTCCCTTGTCTCTAACCGGGGAGAAAAAGTTGCCAGCGCACTTAATAGGGGGTGAAACCACTCTCTTCGAGGCCTGGTAATCAAATCTCGACGAACATTGAACCACATATCGAGAGGGGTTTGGTTTGTGTTGTATATCAACACGGGTTGGGGTTTCCGTTCGTATCGACTTGACACACGCGAAAGAGAATGGGTGGACAAATAGCGTTTCGCCTATAACAAATGGCTAAACCGGGAAATTGTTTAATATTGTTGTTTGATACGGTTTGTTTCGTTTCCTTAATTTACCGTTTTCGATTGCTTGGAAAACGAGTGGAAATAAATCTTTACAGTGATTTCTTCGACAAATCTTTTGCAAAGCATTTGATCTCCTACTGTAATTTACTTGCAAAGTTATTACAAAACACGGTGAAGTATTTAAAACCCGTTCTTGTTTCTCTATTTAGTAAATTTATTTTGCATATTATTTCTTTTGAAAAGAATATTTTAAAATTTGAATAAACATTTGTATTTATTTAATAATTTGTTAAACTGTGAAATTTAATTCTTATTAAAGTTCAATAGATTTACATATATGTTTTATTGAAAAACAAGTTAAAAACAAATTAAAATGTGAATTTTTTATAAATCTTACATATTCCTGATTTTACAATGCCAAAATAAGATATATTAAAAATTCTACAATGATAGAATAATATATGACAGGCAGTTTTAGCAAATATTAATTAATTTCATACAAAGCTTTTAAAATAACTATTGTGACCATTGTTTGTTTTTAATAATTTTTATTTCTATTATAAAAACATATTTATGAGTTAAAAATTAAAATATTTCATCTGTAGTAAAAAAATTAAATAATATAATTTAAACTATGGTAGCGAGATTTACGTAGTTAATATATAGTTTAGTTTTGTGTACACACTGTACAATTTTCATTTCGGTTAGTTCACATTTAAATCGTGGTATGCATTCTAATGAATGATATTTTTTAATAACGGCTAAATAAATTTTTATTTACAATATATTTTGCTATATGAAAAAACTGTATATACAGTTTTTCTTTTACAAAATATTAATTGTTTCTATAGATTGTTTTTTTTTTATTACTTATGTGACATTTATTATTAAAATTGTTTATATTTTGACATACTTTTCATCACATACTTTTCATCACATACATTATATGTAAAACCATTTAAAATATGCATTTTTGTAGAGCCCTGATGAAGGCAATAGAGTTTGCCTTGTAGATTATAATAAAACAATAAAAAGTCTGAAACTCGTCTATTAATAAATATATATTATTTGTTAAAATTTAAAATTTCATAATGAAATCGAGTATTATTCAACAAATTACTAATCTCTTAATCTCTCTCTTTTTGTTTCAGCTATGGTGCGGGTTATGATCTAGCGGCGCGCCGTAAGAACGCAACGCGAGAATCGACAGCCACGTTAAAAGCGTGGCTAAACGAACACAAGAAGAATCCTTATCCGACCAAAGGTGAGAAGATCATGCTGGCGATCATAACGAAAATGACGCTAACGCAAGTCTCAACGTGGTTCGCCAATGCGCGACGTCGTCTTAAAAAGGAAAACAAAATGACGTGGGAGCCGAAAAACAAAACCGACGATGACGATGACGCTATGGTATCAGATAGCGACGACAAAGATAAGGACGATATGGATGATAAACGAGACGAGACTGGTAAGTGTAGTTTTTATTTTAGTAATATATTAATCGTGTTTTAAAACACAGAACTTTCTTAATAAATATTCTAGTATTCAAATCGAATTTGTATTTATCTGTGCAGATATTCATGGTCGAGTAAAATCGGAACGCACCGTTAAAGACATGGAAGACGATGAATTAACGGACGATGAGCGCAAAGATGATCTACTCGGTAATCACATGCATCATATGCTCGGCGGTGGCTTCAATCTGAAACCGGAAATGAAGAACACCGATTGCGGTGTACCTCTGCCCGCATCCAAGCCGAAAATCTGGTCACTGGCGGACACCGCCGCCTGTAAAACACCACCACCCCCGCCCCCATCACACAACCAACAATGGCTGGGCAGTAATAGTTTTGCGCTGCCCAGTGCCGCGCGATACGGGCCGGGAAACGGGAGTTTTTTACCGGGACACTGTCAGCAGGGGTTTCCCGATGTCCAGACGGATACCCCGCCACAGACCCCACCCAGTATGAAACTCCCGAGTGTCGCTGGTAATCTACTTCCGGCGGGCGCACCATGTAGTATAGGTACGGGTGCAGTGCCTGGTAGTAATGGTACGGGATATGGGGCGCAAGCTGGTTTCCTCGGTGGATTTGGACGGTTGCAGTCACCGCAACGACCACCGCAACCGCCCACACAACCGGGACACATGGGCGCGCCTGTTACCAACGATAATGCGGCGTTTAAACCTTTCTACAAGAGGTAAGGATCAAATCTAATATACTCATTTATTTTTTTAACTTACTTGAATTGAAATTTATTTTATTGGTATATATTTATATAATAATATTTTGAGAAAAATAATAAATAAATAAAATTTAATCATACTTACAATTAGTTAAATAGTCAAATATCTGTTATACTTTCTAGATTATCATGTTATTCTAGCTAACTTTATATTTATTATTGTGACAATATTTTCATTTTTACAGTTATAATACATCAATTTATTTACTTGAAATTGAAATATCTAAATTCATCTCATAAAATATTAACAAATTTATCATATAGTTTGTAAAATAAATAAATAAACGATAAACCTGACAACATAACTTTTTCGTAAAACTTTTTCCTGTACTGGCCATTAATTTGACTTACAACACCAATAAAATACACAACCGAAAACCTCCCAAAAAAAGAAAAAAAAAACCACCTCACCATTGATATTTAAAGCTAAACTAATTTTCCCATTGAATGGATCTCTCTTTCTAAAACGTGGCAATATTCTCTGTTCTGTGTTCCAGTCCGCAGCCGATGAGCGGTGGTTTCGTATCGCCGGTGTGAGTCCAGTGTGGCGAGTGAGTTTCGGGTCAACCCACGCGCGTACGGAAGGCTCAATGAGGAATGTCTACTATCGCCACCTCACGTGACATTGACAAATGACGCCTGATTTAAATCGGTGAATGGGCCCAAGCTGTGAGGCAAGTCCACAGCGTGTGAGAGAGAGGAGAAGCGATTTAACTAGCCTCACAACACAACTGTGCTGCAACCAAACCTATAACTTCCTCCCCTCTCCTCCCTCCTTCCTCCTTCACTCAATAGCATTCACAACTATTGGTAACTAAAACCACTTAAGATCGGATAAAAATGCTACACCTAATAGATCCATTGTTTTCAATCAAAGCTGGATTATTCAATAAACAAACTAAACAAAAATCTAGGACCCACTACTTTCAAAATAATTAAAATTTATCATAAATGAAATTCAAATTAATGTTTGCAACTGCGAAAAAGTTTTGAATTAATAGAATTTCTATTTTTTCATTTCTTTATAAAATTTGATGACGAAATATATTAAAATTGATCAGAGCTATTAGTTTTGTTCACAGAATGAGTCCCTGACTAGACGCATGCGCTTTGCAATTTTGAGCGCTCACGAAGGCTCAAAGTCGTACGCCAAAATTATACTGCGCATGTGTACTTGTCAGGAACTAGTTAGCGATTCACTCACTTGGTGAAGGCAAAAAGATATAATCCAGCAATACAGAAGTTACACATCCTTTCCAATTTTTATCCAAAATCTCAGGAATGGTTGCAGAATCTTCAAACGAATCTTTAAGGGTTGCATTCACCAAATAAACAATGTATATTTTTGTGTAAATGCATTTATTTATATATCTGTGATAAACAAAAAAAAAAAAGAGAAACAAAATTTTTGTCAAGAGCAACATGGTGTCTGCGCTATGGAAACGGGATTAATTAATTCAATTGTTTTATTCGTCTTCTTCATCTTATAAATATTTGAGAAATTTTGCGCGCACCCTTTAGCCTCTCTCATTCATTTGTCGTTTAAATCATCTTTATTTATTTTTGGAGTGAAACATAAGGGGTGAAACTTTTTTATAAATTTATTGTAAAATTATTTGTTATTTATGTATGAGTGGAGTTTCAAGTATGTTTCATGGTAACACAAAAATAAGGGTTTGATTTAAATTGACAAATGTAATTAATGAGGCTTAAGTTTGTGAATTTGTAATTTCACGTAGACGTTATCATATGACACCCCTTTCTTCTCCCTCCCCCCAACACAATCCTGTTTCACTTGTCCCCCCTTTTAATCTGTCAAACAATTTCTTCTTATTATTGATTGTTACTTTTTATTATTATTATTATATTAATTATTATTATTAGACCAACGTTGTTGTGTAAAAAATAAATCATATCAGAAATTTGTATTATTATTATTATTATATTATAAATAAAATATATGAAGAAACTAACACAATGGTCGTAACCAAATTACGGCCGGAAAAAAATATTGTACATTAACTATATTATATCTGTTTGTAAATAGTTCAGTGTGTATAGAAGGAATATTATAATAATATTATCATTGTCTTAATTAAAGCATTAACAAAAATTATTTCTCGCTAGTTTTATTATTTTGCAATATCCCTCATGTTTACTACAAAATGCATATGGAATATACATTATACTGTAAAAACAGAATGGAATGTGCATTCGCATGTATTAGAATTATGATTTCTTAAATTTTATGCATTAAAAATTATTATTAAATCTAAATAATTTATTTTAATTTTTTTAAATTAATTATTTGTTATATAGGTATGTTGTATCAATGTCAAATATGCAAAATTGTTATTAATAAAAAAATTTTAAAAAACATATTTTTATTTATTTATTTTTATAATATTACGTAATAATAATATTTTTATGCTTAAGATTTTTATTTAATAATAAAACTAAAGAATTACTAAATTTATAAAAATGATTTACAAAAGCAATAATTAATTTTGAAATTATGACTGTTTTTAACTAAAATGCGATATAAATACGTAAAATACGGACAATATCCATAGACGTACGAAAGAATATTTTTAGGTAGGGAGCATGTATTTTCTTCTACAGTAAAAAGATTTGAAACGGTACTAGCTCCCGTTATTAATAAACAATATAACAAAAATTAAGAACATTTTAAAAATAAACAATTTCATATATTATTATTAATTTTGATAACTGTAAAAAAGTTTTTAAATGGAAATAAAATAAAATTTTCAATAAATATATTTACAAATCTTAGAACTTTAAATTATTTTCTAAACATAAATAAAATTAATTTGTTTACTTGGAAATTTACTGCTAGTGGTTTATTTACAAATGTTAAATTATGCAAACACTTAACTTTATTTACTAATAAATTATATAATATTTAAATTTATTATTTTGCTTCAAGTTTTTATAATAGTACAACAAATACTTGACAAATTGATTTTTTTATAAAATATAAATGTTTGCTCAATATACTGGGTGTTTCGAATTGAATCAAATAAAGGCTGTAAAAGTAGCTTAATTTTTGTAAAAGCAATAAAAATTCTGCTTTTTTTAGTTATTGTTTAATGAAAATTATACCTATTAATATTTCAATAAATTAAAAATGTTTTTATAATATACAAAGTGTTTCGAATTTATTTGGTTTAAGCTTAAAACCATCAATAAAAGATGTTGACTGTAGCTATTGAATAAAAGCTGCTTTCTTAGATGTTCTGTTGTTTGGTATATATTTAATATTATTTATTTAATTGGGTACGAAATAGATTAGTGTATGATAAGTGTGAAATTGAAAAACGTGTGCTGCGAAAGTTGTTAGTTCAGATAGTTCGATAATTTTGTCTAATAAACATTTGGTTAGAAGAATATATGTGAATGATTTTGTAGGTATACGCTTACGTGGATGTCCAATGACTAAATGGAGTGTGTATGATTGAGATAGTGGTTTGCGTGAGCAAAAGTTTTCAAAGAGTAGGAATAGATGAATAGAAGAACCATGTATGATAGTGTCAGTATGAATGTGGATTAAGCTAGAGTTGTTTGTCTGGATAAGGATGTTTCGAGAAAACTAATTTCAAGATAGTGGCGTTTATGCAACACTCTTTTGGGTACATGACGTGATTGTGTATGTATGTATTTATTTAATGAAAGTTGTGTATTCATAAATATTAATTAATTACTTACCTTATTAATTTGATAATGTATCTGTCACACCTCTTCATCGGAGCTGAAAATAAATAAAAAATATTTAAGCATATATAGGTATCATCTTGGCGCAGGCCTTACCTGCCTTGTAATATCGAAATATTTATGGCAAAATATTTTCATTATAGAACTGACCACAACTTATATCACTATAGCCTAGATTACATTAGTAGAGTACACTAGCATACTTTTCTTCAAATCACTTTACTCTACTAATTTTGGTAGAGTATCTATTTACATAAAGCTAATAATTTGATAAAGGTAAGTTAAATTTAAAATTCATTCAGCTTCCGTTTATTCATTTTATTTTCGTACGTATTAAAATATTAATTAATGATAGCAATTATTTGACAATTTCAACAATTTCCATTGAAAAATAAAAATTTTAACTTTCATTTTACTAAATTTTATTTTACCATAAATATTCTGTATTACTACCTCAAAATTCTTTAATTTTTATATAATTCATAATAATCACATAAAGTAAGTAAAAATGGCCTAATAAGTATTTAAAATTGCTTACTTTTTGCAAATTTTATTACATACTTAATGTAGAATTACATTTTGTTGGTATAATTTCTTAATTTATGTAAAATTACAGTTTGTGTATTAATGTCTGTAATAATTCATCAAAATAATGAGACTTATCGTTAGTACATATTTTGTGTAATAATACTAATAAAATATTTTAAGTGTAGTTCATTCATTTCAGAATACATCTTTTATGTAAATTTAGAAATGAATGTAATTATACCAACAATAATATTTCAGAACTAAAGAAATTTTACCTATTTATGAAAAATTCCTGACAGCAAATTTACTGAAGTTCTTCAAATTTACTGAAAGAAACTACTAAAAAACTGTAATATTACACACATATCTACTTTTCCATCCTGTCGGTAATGTATCATATTACATAATGTTTGTAATAGTTCTAATATTATGTATTTTTAAACAATTATGTAAAATCATAGTAGTTGAGTAATTATATCTGGAAATAGTAAGTATTATTGTGTCTCATGTTTTGTAAGTAAAATTATATAATTTTTTCTTTAGAGTGTAGTTAATACATTAAAATGAAGCTATTATAATTAATCATAAATTTAGTAAAGTTTTTACGGTAAACAAACAAATTTAACTACGTTATTTCTTAACGTACATTGGTTGAAAATTTATAGTGTCAAAGCTTGAAAGCCGTGACTGGTATTAGGTGGTAAATTATTCTGTATTTACCATATAGTTCTTAGTTTCCTTTTGTTTATCTAAATATTCCGAAGCATTATGAAGTGCTGACAATATTCTGTTTGCCTTGTCAAGTGAAAGATAGTGTAGATTTGATGATAAGAAACACACCGGCACGCAATGTGATGAAGACGCTCGTAAAGAGAAACATAAAGAAACAAATAATATATTATTTGATACTCGGCTAAACGATAAAAGTTCTGTAAGGGCTGTAAGCTAATTGTAGAGAAATCGATAATGGTAATTTTACAGATTATATCTTATATCTTTATATTTATTTTGATTCTTTTGGGGTTAATGTATTTCGTAAATATAGTATTTATAATTTTAATTCTTTAACCAAGTAATGTATATATTTCGTTACATAATATTAAAAACAAATAATGTTCCATAAATATATTCTGCTGTAAATGTGTTTTTATTCAGTTGTTCTGTATATTATTATATATGAATATATGAATGGGAAATATATAAATGCACTTGAATTAAAATAGAATGCATTTGATTAGTTTGGATACTTTCCACTATAAATTAGATATTTTGCACTTTGTACAATCTAAACTTTAATTTAAATAATTTGCACTATAAACGCTACGAAACCCTATCATATGCGCTAATGTTGGCTTAGGGTCTATTGGCTTAGGGTAGGTTAGATTAGGTTTAGGTTGTTTAGTTATGTTATTATTTAATATAGGCGCTTATCTCATCGGCCCAAATGATAGGTATCGACTGGCCCCCAAAGTGGAAAGTATCCGTTTTTATAGTGGAAAATATCCGTTTTATAGTGAAAAGAAATTAATACAAGTGATAATATTTTTTTTGTGCAATGTTGAATAAAGTTAAAAGTTGAATAAATTTAATTATAGGTGAATTTTTTTTCTTGCAATATATTTGTTATAAGTGCAAATTGTTTTTATCACAGTGAATATGATCTAAATTAAAGTGAATAAATGTATTTTTATGTATACATATTTGTATCTATTGTGGAGCCCTGAAGAAGGCAATAGTGATTGCCGAAGCGTTGACATTGAATATAATAAAAACATTAAACTGACTGATTTCCGTCGATTACTTATTATTTATAAAATTTTATCAGTCGACTATTTTCCAATTTGATTTTTGTAATGTTTTGGAAAACGAATGGAAGATAATAAAATATTAAATTAATATCCAGATTCTAAAAATAAATTTATTTACGACGATATATATTTATTATAAATATGTGTTTCAGAAATAAAACGGCTTTAGGTGTTTAGGTTATAGTTCTATATTTATATTTATTAATAATCGACGTTTCGACGAACTCAACTTATGTCTTCATCAAGAGAAAATATACAAATAAATTTACAGTAAATAAATAGAATATAGTTACTAGGTAACAAAATTTTAAAAAATCATAAATTTTTAAAAAAAATTGGTTTTCTTTAATTAAAAATTAATAAATTTTATAATTTAGTTACTTATTTTGTTACCAAGTAATTTTTTTCTATTTCTGTTTATTTATTTCATTTGTATCTTTTTTCCTGATGATTTTTGTTACGTTATAAAATATATTTCAGAGTTCAAACATAGAATAGAATTAATACTTGCTGTTATATTTTTCAAATATGTACAACTTTATTATGTGAGTATAATTATGACATTATTTCTGTAAATGTTATTTATTTTAATGAACTTGTTAAAGCGTTACTAAATCATGTCATTATATTCAGTCGATTAACCTAGTATTTAATCTACTATACATACAACTCCCATTGGTAAAAAAAGAAAAAATAATTACACACTTATTTATATCAGAATCAGAATAAATGAAGGTTAACCAGTTTTATGACAGTTCCAATTTTCTCTATATATACTAATTATTATTTAAATTTAACTCTGTTGAGTAATTTCAGAAAATTACTTAATAAACTCATTTACATAAAATTATTTTATTTAATTATATTCGAAAACGTAGTAAACATTATTTTAATTTGTAATTCATTTTATTATATGTATTTATTTGTATGATTATAAATATTGAATTTGACTGCGAAAGCATAGAAGGAAAATAACTGCGCTGGTAATGTGATTTTTACGTGGCGTAACTAAAAGTAATCGGATATGAAATAGATTGGTGTATGTTGATTGTGAAATTTAAAAAATGTTGCAAAAGTTGGTCTGTCATCTTAAGTGAATGTCTAATGAACATTTGGTTAAAAGAATATATATACAGGGTGTTTGTTCGCCAGGTTGATATAGGGCAATAACATGGGATATCGATAATATGCAGAATACTTCTTTCTGAAGTAAAATTTGGAGAAATACTTAGAATACTTTTCGATAGTGAATAAAAAGTTATATAATTTGATTTTAGTTTTAATTTGCTAGCATGTGCCGTTTGGGCGCAATATGAGTTAGAAAAAAAAAGTTACTTAGCTATTAAGTAGCTAATTTTTTTCTCTATTTTATTGAATTTTTTCAGATTTTTTTGAGCAAATTTTGAAAAAAGTTGTATTTTGAAAAAATTTGAAATAAGATTAATATATTTTCGGTCCAGTTCTTTTTCAATAACATATATAATAATTTCAAAATTAAATTAAAAAAATATATGTAAAAAAAAATCTTCTTATTCTAACTAAACTGTATATATATATATATATATATATATATATATATATATATATATATATATATATATATATACAAATACATTAATATTCATGCGGTGGTTGCACGAATTTATTTCAATACGGAAATTGAGTTATCAATAAGTTGTGTTGTCAAGGAAGAAATTTGTTCTCTCTCTGAAATTTTGTTGTTGAACATAAGAAGATGACTTACCACGTCATTTGCCAAGCCACGAGGGGCTTAAAATAAACACTCATTTTCTGAAAGCTGGTCTCTTTTCCACTGACTTCAAAAGATGTTCTTCTATGTAATCATTATTAATGTACAAGTTTATTTAGACCTATTTTTAAGTTTCTTCATGCATTCATATATCATTTTTTTTGATGTTTGGCGCATGTTAGATGAAGGAAATTAAAATATAAACTTGATATTTTTCTTGTTGTTTAATTAAGATATGCCGTAACTGTCAAACTGTCAAAGAAATAACTTATTTTATAAGAAAAATATTCCTTTAAAAAAATATTTTAAAATAAAGCGGCTTTAGATTGTAGTTTTGCATTAATATTTATTAATAATCGACGTACTTTACTTACTTAATGTATGTCTTCATCAGGAAAATTGATACAAATGACATTTACTGTATTTTTTATATCTTTTTGTATCATTTGTATTTGAAAAATATTTTACTATGTTAAAATATTTTAAAATTTATAGTTTTAGAAAGTTATCTATTTGGTAGAATAAAACGGCTTTAGGTTCTAGTTCTGTATTAATATTTATTAATAATCAACGTGTCGACGAACTGAACGTGCATCTTTATCAGGAAAAAAATAGAAATAATATTTCTAGTAAATAAACAGAACATGGAAAAATGTTACTAGGTAACAAAATAAGTAACTAGATCATCGTATTAATAAATTTTTAATTAAAGGAAGCCAAATTTTATTCAAATCAGTGTCTTTACACTGATTGATATTATTGTTATTTAGCTTGCCTTAATCATTATAAATTTCATAATCTAGTTATTTATTTGTTACCTAGTAAGTTGTTTCCATGTTTTGTTTATTTATTATAAATGTCATTTCTATCTTTTTTTCCTGGTGAAATCTCACGTTCAGTTCGTCGAAACGTTGATTATTAATAAATATTAATGCAGAACTAGAACCTAAAGCTGTTTTATTCTAATAGAATGAGTTTTAAAAGATGTTTTACTCTGATATATATATATATATATATATATATATATATATATATATATATATATATATTTGTCATTAGTGTTCTTGGTTTGCGATAAAATTAAAATTTTCAAAAAATTTAAATTGATATAATTAAAAAAGTATATTTTTTGGCAAAATAAAATTTTTTCTTTTTTATCCATATAACTAAATAAATGTTTATAACATCAATCACTGTGAAGGCATTAAGTTAAATAAAATTTGGCTTCCATTAATTAAAAATATATAAAATTTTATGATCTAGTCACTTATTTGTTACTTAGTAACTCGTTTCTATATTCTTATTTACTGTAATGTTATTTGTATCAGTTTTCTTGATAAAGACGACGAACGTTGAGTTTCGTCAAAACGTTGATTATAAATAAATTTTAATACAGAACTTGAACCTAAAGCAATTTTATTTTATGTTAACTAATCAATTATTATAAGTAAAACAATAAAAACATTTACATACGTTAACTGAATCGAATCACAACCGAAATCTGCATTAAAATCAATTGAAATCAGTTACTAAAACATAACCCAAACAATACGTCTAGCTCGAACGAGACTATATCTACATACTCGTATACATAAATACGTTACACTACGAATGGTTGCACATATGTACATCCTCGATGTTGTTGTTGTGGTTGTGTTGATAAATGGTCGAAAGCGGTTGCCTCGTTTATCTCGAATCAATAATATAAATTGAGCAAATGCGATTATATATTTTAATTGTGCGGACAAGTGGTAATATTAATGAGCGAAGCGCCGTGGCCGCGCGCAACACAACAGGACCCCCAGTCTCCCATCGGCCCACGCGCCCATGTTAGCCGCTCGTGCTTAATCATGGATCGAATCTCCAGGCTGACTCTGTCTGACTCTCTCTTTCTCTCTCTCAATGGACTGACTGGTCAATGCGGGATGCTTGAAATGCAAGCAAGCTAGATGAACTGGATGATCAGGGAGAACAAAAAAAAAACTGAAAGTTCTCAATGATTGTAAATGTTTTTACCGTAAGGTTTAATATATTTTATCAAATAGATATTTATGTATGTGTTCTGAATGTACTTTCTAAACGAAATGTACATACATACATACATACACAATCACGCCATGTACCCAAAAGAGTGTGGCACAAACTCTATTCATCATCCCGAAATCAGTCGCCTCCAAACACTCCTATCCAAACAAGCAACTTTCGCTTCATCCACATTCATAATTCCTCTCATACATGCTCTTCTATTTCTACTACTTGGAAATTTTCGCTCACGCAAAACACTCTCAATCGTATCACTCCAACTACTCATCGGACGTCCACGCAAACGTAAACCATCAAAATCATTCAAATAAATCTTTTTAACCAAACGTTCATTAGACATTCGCTCAACATGTCCGAACCATCTTAACTGACTAACACCAACTTTTGCTACAACATAATACTATTTATTTTGACAAGTGTCTAAATATCGCATTATTTTCGAGAAAAATTTAAAATATACGTTATTTAGCATATGCTAATAATGGTATACAGGAATAATACAAATTCGTATAAATACAATAAGAATATACAATAAATAAATTTGGAAGATTTGTTTCAACTTTCGTTTGAAAGATATTAATGAATCAGCATTTTTTATATCTATTTATAAATTGTTGATCATATTTAAATCACTTACTAACACTACTTATGTGGATCGTATTTGGTGTTAAATTTTAACAAGGAAAAAGATAAATTTAAATATCTTTTTAAATTTTTAACATAATTTACGTTTCTTAACTTTTTGTGAAAAATATTACCGATAAAATATTCAGAATATTATTTAAAACAAGATTAGAAGTATATGGATAAACCCATATATAGACTACTTTGACATTTCTCGGAAAGTTGGCAACACTGTATTTTAATAATATTATAATTTATGTGGGCATTAAGAGATACTTTTCTGAAAATTTGATCAAAATCGAATAAATAATGTAGCCACAATGAATTTTTAAAAAATTTTTGTGATTTTTTTCTCGATAAGTTGGCAACACTGTATTTTGTTAAAATTGCATAATTTATTTAGGCACTAAAAAAAACTTTTATGAAAATTTGATTAAAATCGGTTAAATAAAATGATCATAATAAATTTTTAAAAATTTTACTAATTTTTTTCTCGGAAAGTTGGCAACACTGTATTTTGTTAAAATTACATAAATTATATGAATACTAGGAGAATCTTTTGTGAAAATTTGAGTAAAATCGGTTGAATAACATGGCCATAATAAAAATTTTAAAACTTTACTAATTTTTTTCTCGGAAAGTTGGCAACACTGAATATTAATAAAATTATGTAATTAATAGGAGCATTAGGGAAATCTTTTCTGAAAATTTGATCAAAATCGGATAAATAATGTAGCCACAATGAATTTTTAAAAACTTTAGTAATTTTTTTCTCGGAAAGTTGGCATCACTGGAAAAAACCAAAACCACATGACCTTCTTGGGCACTAGGCAAATTTATCCTGAAAATTTCATTATAATCGGTTGAACCGTCTAGGAGGAGTTGCGATCACAAAATTTTGTCTGACGACCGAGCGAGCTGACGACGCACATCCATACACCCACATAAACTAAGTTCAGATTCGTCATCTAGAGGCTATATGAAGGATTTCTATACAAGTTTTTTTTTTTTTTGAAAATGTTACAGACACCGTACCAAACACTATACTACTTTTTCCTTGCAGTCAAAGTAGTAAAAAGTATTAAAGTTTCCTATTTCCTACAACGCATGTTGAAGTGTGTAAAAGATATTATTTCTTTTCAATCTTTACAGGTATATATAGAACTCAGTGCGAATCCAGTAAGATTTATGTTGGAACTATTTCTACTAGATTGACAGAACATGAGAGATCAGTACATCTAAACCATCCAGATAAATCTACTAGTAAATATCATGTGTTAGAAAATCCTTATGATGTAAAATTTGAAGATACTATTATAATTGCAAGATCCATTAATATTAACAGTAGATTGCTAAGAGAAGTTATAGAAATGTATAAAGAAAAAGATAACATCAATCAGTGCGAAGTTACCACTAAATTAAATAAAATTTGGCATCTTTTAATTAATAATTTATAAATTTTACAATCTGGCTACTTATTTTGTTATCTAAGTAACTTGTTTCTATGTTCTGTTTATTTACTGTAAATATAATTTGTATAATTATTACTGATGAAGTAATGATGATGTACATCGAGAACATCGATACATCGATTTTTTTATTAAAATATAAACAGAACTTAATCGTAAAGCCTTTTTATTTTAATATAATAAGTTCTGAAAGATTTTTTACTGTTAAAAATTAAAAAACTTTAGAATTAAGTTTTGCATAATTTTTAATTAATAACATAGTAGTAACATAGCTTTCAGAGCTCATTATATTAAAATTAAAGAACAGCAACTAATTTGTTGCAAAAACCTATTTTTCATCAACGTGAAAAACTCTAATCCACAACAAATCTTGACTCTCTCACACACATACACCACACATCCGACCATCATAGTTCCGACGAAATCCAACATAAAAATCTCAGCTTACCATCGTCATGTCGTGCCGAGTGTTGTAAAATCCCCGCAAAGAGAACAAAAGTTTTAGCACTCAACGCTACTCCAGTAGCAAATGTGCGTAGCCCCATAGTCGAGACTGGTTTTGTGAACAGCGCGCGCCTCTCAACTATTTTATGAGTTGCGTGCACGTATTTTGCACCCACCGTGCGCAACGGGGGTAGTTTATGCCCCGAGTCGTATTTTTGCTCCGAAATTCGTTCTAGGGGCCTTGTTGCTTGTCTCTGACTTTTTTTTCTGGCTAGTAAACAGTTAAATAGTGCCCCTTTGGTTACATTATGCTGTTTTTGGATGATGTAAATGAATGCAGGTAATGTATATTAGGGTAGTAATTTATTTGGGGTTTATTTAAAATAAAATACAATAATATTAATTGCCTACCTGATTAATATATAAACGTTTTAACACAGTAAAAAAATTTTTAGAACTCATCATATTAAAATAAAAATGCTATTGCTAGAAGTTCTGTATATATTTTAATTAAAAGTTGACGTTTCGATATAGTGTACGTATATCATCATCAGGAAAAATTTACAAATGATATAAATAATAAATAAATTAAATAAAAAAAATTTAAAACGGACTAAAAAGTATTAAATAATTTCTCCTAATCCCATACAGATTTATAACCCCATACAGATTCCTGACCTCATACAGATTGTCCTGAAAATTTGTGATTGTAAATTTTTCATAGCTATGACAATACTTGTAAGATTTAAAACGAAAACTACGCATGCAATATATAATAGTAAGGATTGTGGGAAATAGTTGTCGTTGGGCCCTATGTTTGCATATTCATGCATATTTTTTTAATTTATAAATTTTTTAATCTAGTTACTTTGTATATAGCCAATATTAAAACGAAAAAAGTGAAAAGAGTTTGTGCCACATTTTTACGCATACATGGCGTGATTGTGTATAATTACAACGTGTTTTGTTAAATATATAAATATACATAATATAATTAATTAATTAGATTTTTATAATTAAGAAACTAAAAATAATTTTTACACAAATTTTTGCAATGATAACATTTTTCTTGTTATCACATTAAAATATCAAATATTAACCCGTGAAATTTATTCGTAAAATACATAATTAATTAAAATATCAAGTAAGTATAAATATCACGTATATTTTTCCCCGATTATTTATGATAAATTAACATTTTTCTCAAATTAAATTAAGTGCTTGAGTGAAAATTAAATTTATCTCTACCTGAAAACATAAATCATTGTCATATAATTAAATTTTTTACAAATTATATTTGCTGCATGATGATGTAGACAGAAATTATAATAGAAAAATATTAATTTATTATGTTTGTTTTTGTTTGCAATTTCAACACTTACAATTAGATGTATTTCCGTTTCATGTATTCAATATTAATTTTAGATATATGTTGATGTTAAAAATTTATTAGTTAACTGTATATTTTTAAGTTATGATTAAGCAGCAAAGAAGAGAAAAATAACTTATTGTCTGTAAGAAGAACAAACAGGATATTCCATGGAAAATTACTGAAACGAACAGCTGTCACTTTCAAATTTTCAAATATATACAGTTACTGGAAAAGCTAAAATTACATAAAATTTCATTTAACAAAATATTTGTTAATGAAAAATATATCAAAAAGTTATTGAAATGTATTTATTAAATTATTAACATATTTGATTTTGAATTTTAGAATTTTCTATAATTTTACATAATAGATGTATCCTCAGTGCTTGGTGACTGAATGACAATTTCTGCTCTGAAATCTGATATATATACTTGTACCCTCACCAACTTCTACAGGTGCCGTTACGCCGTTAGTTTATTTTGGGTGGTCTGAATAGCTCACCCTTTCCAATCGGACTGTACCTTCAGTTTTCGTTATAGATTTTTCCACGTCATTGGTTGATTCTGGTAATGAACGAACCAGTATCGATCAATGGCATGGAAAAACCTATAACGGAAACTGAAGGTAACAGTCCGATTGAAAAAGGTGGACTATTCAGGCCAGCCAGAATCGGCCAAGGGCGTAACAGCACTTGTAGATAATGGTAGGGGTACAAGTATATATACCAGATTGCGGTGCAGAAACTGTTATTCAGTCACCAAGCACTGAGGATGCCATCAACGATGTGTGGCACAACGTCTGCGACGAGGACAGATCAACCAATTACCTGCTAATAACTTATTTTATTTTTTGTAAGTTTGTGTTAAATTTAAATATAGTAATATATAGTAACATATATAATATATAGTGTAACATAGATGAATAGTCAATAAATATTTGCAAAACTAATTGAATGTTGTTTTTATTCATATTTATTAAAACTCAAAGCTTTTTTTTTAAATTTAACTCCATATACTCAAAAAATACATATTATGTATTAAAAAAAAATAATATGTAGTATAAACGTTTGGCTAAAAAAATGTAATGAATGATTTTGAAGCTATACGTTTATGTGGACATCCGATGAGTAGTTGGAGAGGAATTATGAATGTGGATGAAGCTAAAGTTGGTTGTTTGGATAGGGTTGTTTGGAGGAAACTGATTTTGGGATAATGGAAAGAGTTTGTGTCACACCTCATATGGCGTGATTGTGTATGTATAAATTAATTTCTACGGATCAACAAAACTATATTATAAACAAAATATAATAATATATTTTAACAATCAATTTAATAAATAATACAATCAATAACAATATTCGATTAAAAATATAAAAATTGAATCATCGAACGAAAAACAAATTTTGTTTAGAAGCGCAATTAACACATGCAGAACTAACCACAATGGTAGGAAAACATGTATCGGGTTTGAATGTAAAACCCGGAGCCCGAAAAACCCGTGGAGTTGCACCCTTTTGTTGTAAAACAGTGTAAATGCTGGTAATGTTTTTCGTCAAACGAGCTAACGTTATGTAGCCAGTATGTATACGTGGGGACTTTTGTTAGTATACGCCATTGTACGAATTTCACGAATATCGTTTGCGCGAGTGTGTGTATGTAGCTGGGTTGCAATACGTATGTATATGAATGTATGTTTATAGCGATGGTTTTGTACTTTTGCCCACGCTCGGAAAACGAGCCGTTGAAATGCGAAATTTACATAAAGATAGAATTTAATACTGGGAATGGTTTGGCAGAGTGAGATGGAATTGAAATTTTCGGTATCACCTGATGCTCGCGCCATTTGGGAAATAGTTTATTTCATCCAGAAATTGTTCTATGCTTTTGTTTTACATATTGTTATTATTTGTATGGATATGTATCGACTTTGAAAATTTGTGGTGGTGTTTTTCTTTTTGTTTAAAATATAGGATTTATGGGTCTATTTGGTTCAGATCTGTAAAACCTAACTTGGACGGACACGGTTGTAGGCATTTGTTGAAACATTATTAAAATAATACAAAATAAACACAAGACTCTTGGTGTCTTGTTTCAAATTAATTTTTTATTTATATATTAATATACAATGTATATTTCTGCTTGTTGGGCTATCATCAGTTGACGAATGTGTTAGAAAATGTTTTGTCTTTTTCTAGTAAATTCAATTCAATGTATCGTCTAAAGCCAGCATAAGAAACAAATAACAAGGTAAAATAAAACTGCTTTAGGTTCAAGTTCAGTATTAAAAATGAGTTTTGAAAGATTTTTTACTATGTTAAATAACAAAGTAATAGAAAATATAAAGAATCAAAATTTTAAAATAATTTCAATTAATTTTCTAATTAATCTACTATTAATATTACTTGCTCTTGCAATGATCTTCGTGTCTTTAAATTATACGTTATGTAAAAATTCTAACGCATGTAATATTTTTATTCTATATACAGTGGAACCTCACTTAACAAGCATCTCGCATAACGAGTAATTCGCACAACGAGCAAAATAAATTGTAAAAAAATGACTAGCTTAACGAGCGACGTTTCGCATAACGAGTGATAGAAGAATCCCCGAATTGTGCTATGGAACTTTCCGTGCTATTGCTACATCAGCCTGTGTTTAGAACAAAATGTAGCAAAAACAAATGTCTCTAGACAGCTTTCTAGTAAAAAGGAATTAAGTATGTTACTAATTATTTAATTTTTTTTGTTTTTTGCAAATCGAATTCTGATTCCAGGTTGGTTCATTCCGCGATAGAAGAAAAGCTGAAGATGAATCACGCTCCTTAATAATTTATATGTAATTTTCTTTGAAATTTTGTTTATTCGTTTACGAATAACGCATGTGTGAAACCGACTTAAACATAAAACAAATGAACATAATCATTTTATCATTATACTTACGAGAAAACATAATGACCCATATTCTCACTTCTTTTGTTTATAAAAAATCCTTTATTTTCTGCTTTAAAATAAATTTTTACTTTTACCTCAAATCAAATATAAATATTATTTTCATTTTTGATATATTTTTTTAATATCTAATATTATGAAATTCAAATACACTAATTAAAATTGCTTAATAAGTAATATTAAGTAAACATTAACAGTACCTACTGTTGAAGAAAATTACTTTTAAAAGTGAAGTGAAAATACAGGCCAATATATTTGATTTTTCTTGTTTTTTTTTTAACAAAATTTAAAAAAATATTTAGTAATTCAAAGATTTGTAAATATTTCTGTAAACTAAATTAAATATTATTATAATTTTTCTGAAATATGTACCAAAACTAAACAAATAATCCAAAAAAATAAAACCGAATATATCTGTTAATCTTCTTAAAATAATTTATCATTTTTACAATCGCTTCGTACAGATTTATTCAACGTTTGCATACCAATTTGACCGGGAACCCTACCACGCGTAACATACAAACTTAGGCCCACAAATAACTTCCAACGCATTGTAGCTTTATTAAAATCGAATAAGTTTCTGCCCGAATATTGTATTGTTCGACAGACACAAATTCAAAATAAAAAATTGTGCACTATATATTTATGGACAAGCGCGAGCACACTGCCTGCCTGGAATACATTATAGGCATTGAATCTATATAGGCACAGAAGAATAGGAAAGTTTCGAGTTCAACCTGCGTGTCTAACATTTGTTTTTAATGATGATAAATAAATTCGAATAGATGTGGTCACCTTGTTGGACACTCCCGCTGATTTCAACTACCCCTTTAAGTTGGTTGTTAGAAGATGAGGTACAGTTGATGAATATGAAAGATGAATTTTATAGTCTTTGCTTTATAAACGATGGAAAATTATTGGTTTAGTTTTGGGCTGATTTATTTTGTGAAAAATGACTTCGATGTTTACTGTAAATTGTTTAATATTGAATGTAAAAATAAATAATTGTTTTTCATATTTTCTGTTACTTTTGGCTCTATTAAGTAGTTATATATTTAACTAAACAAAAAAAATCTACTGACTAGCTTAATAAGTAAATTGTTTATCGATTGATAATATAGAACAAAAAAATAATAACAAATTTGCGTATTTGTGATAAAAACTATCACATTTATATAAATTTCGTAGAGTGATTTTCAGATAAAGTATAAATATATCTACACTGTAAAACAAATTTGGTAATTTTACATAAAAACTTGGGGCAATTGATCTACACTAGTTTAATATATAAATTTATAGACGTCATTATTTTTACAAAATATATGTAATATTATTTGCAGATATTTTAAGGAAAATTTTTACATTATGTAAATATAAAATACAAATAATATATTAAAAAAATATTTCAGAACTCATTTTATTAAAATAAAACGGCTTCAGGTTATAATTCTGTATTAATATTTATTAATAATTTACCTACTCTACATACTCAATGTATACGTCTTCATCAGGAAAAATGATACAAATGACATTTACAGTAAATAGACAGAACATTGATATAAGTAACGAGCTAACAAAATAAGTAACTAAAAAATAAAATAAAATTGGGCTTCCGTTATTAAAAATTTATAAAAAAAATAATTATGATCTAGTTACTTATTTGTTTTCTAGTAACTTATTCCTATTATTTTGTTATTTAAATAACAAAATAACAAATAGTAAATAATAAAACATAGAAACAAGTTGATAGGAAGCATATAAGTAAGTAGTAATTAATTAAAAATTTATATATATTTTTTTTATGATCTAGTTATTTATTTGCTATCTAGTAACTTGTTTCTATGTTCTATTTATTTACTGTGTATGTCATTTGTATCAGTTTTTCTGATGAAAATATGTACGTTGAGTACGCTGATTATTAATAAATATTAATACAGAACTACAACCTAAAACTGTTTTATTGTAATATAATAAGTTCTGAAAAATTCTGTTAAAACGATACGATTTATTTATTGAATTTTTTTAAAATAATATAAGTAAATTGTATTATCATTTTACAATTATATTTCTTTCAAAGAAAGTTAATCAAATTACATCTAATTCTAATTATAATCAATGTACGTCGTTATCAGTAAATAAACAGAACATAGGAACAAGTTACTAGATGACAAAATAAGTATAATTCGTTCAACTTCCCAACCAACAAACGATACTCAACCAAATACACCAAAAGTATTAATTCCATTCCAAAGTATTCCAGCAGTACAGTGACATATCCCTACTGTAAGCCCTACTAGCAGGCCTCTATGCAGCACACAAGTACAGACCCCGTGTTCTTGGAATGCTGTTCGGGGGGCGCTTTACCCCCCGCAGTAGGAAGGAAGTGCGCCCCGCGGTGCCGTCCCCTGCCGCCCCCTGGCGTGCGCTAAAGTAAGCCATAAAATAAAATCAACCAAAAGAAGAGAAAAAAAAAATAAAATAAAAAGAATGTCAATGCAAACCATATATACACACACACACACACACAAGTTCTCTATGTCTGCGTCTGCCCAGCAAGCCAAATGAAGAAGTATGTCTTGGTTTTGCTTTATTGTAATAGTGATTTCGTCTGTAAATATTTTGAGTTATCAATTGTTTGGAATGTTTATTTGAAGACAAGATGGTCGAGGAGTGAGACGTGGTTTGGAAAGAATGAATGAATAATCTAGAAAAGTACAGGTGGATTTTGCAACATTGTGTTTTTGTTAAATACCTTTAGTTTACGTTGACTTGGTCAATAGATTTTTTTTTGTATTTTGTTCTGTTTGTATAGCTAAATGGTAAATAGTGTATTATGGGTAACTATTGTTGGTTAAAAGTGACATTAGTTTTGTGTTATTGAATGATGTGTTTACAATTTTTCTGTTGGAAATTGGAAATATGTTATTTAGAATAAGTATTGAAATGTGTTAATACAAACTTTTTAAATATATTTTACTAATTTTTCAAGGTAATGGAATATAAAAATAATACTACTAGTTAGTTTAATTTTACAGGATCGGTTGCATAAAGCATTGTTAACTGATTCAATAAGTCAACTGGGCAACAAATTGGTTGACTTACAAAGTACTTAACAATGTTTTGTGCAACGGAGCCTAAAGTATTTTGAATTAGCTATAACGTATAATCAATTAAAAGAATACAAAAATAATAAAAATTATAAAAGCATTTTTTGTTTTATATTTTATACTCCTATTAAATATTAATTAATATAAAGTTTATTTTTATCTTCTATAAATAAATACGTTTTCTTCTAGTTGCTTATTTTGTTACCTACACTGTAACAAAATCGGAAATTTTACATAAAAACATGGGACAACTGAATTACACCAGTTTAATATGTAAAATAGACGTTAGTATACTGTAAAAATGTAATATATATTTATGAAATTTTACATTAACAGTAAAATAACAGCATTTTGTAATTTTTACTGGAATAATTAACGTAATATTAATTTTTTTTTGTAAAAATACATTTATAGAATATTGAAGTTACAGTGTATTTTTACAAAATTTTTGTAATATTATTTACAAATATTTTAGGAAAGTTTTTACATTATACTTGTATTTACTTATATATATATATATATATATATATATATATATAAATACTGAAGTAAATAATATTACATAAATTTTTTAAAATATTGACGTCTCTAAATTTACATATTAAACTGGTGGAAATCAGTTGCCCCAAATTTTTATGTAAAATTACCGAATTTTTTTGTCATGTCATTTGTGTAATTTTGTCCTAATGATGGTGTACGTGGAGTACGTCGGAACGTCGATTATTAATAAAAACTAATACAAATCTTTTTATTTTAATATTATATTAATTTAAAATCGAAATACTATATATAAATAAGCATGGTTTTATATAACAACATGTACAAATAAAAATATAAAATATATTTGTAGTAAAAGATTATGAAATACTTCAATGTACAAACTCTACATTACTAAATTTCTTTTTCTGTACGCGATTAATCAACTTGTAAAACACTGCTGTGAACTTATGCGTACTATAAATAAAAATTTAAGAACGAAATTTCCTTCAAATGTATAACATTATTTATATGTTTATTAAATATTATTCACAACTTTTTTGATATGCAAAACTGATCTCTATTCTATCTGATTTTAGTATAATCATTAGTTTTTGTTGGTGTATTGCCGTAAGAGAATTAAATGACACGTTGGTTTTAAGCGATATTACGTCATATAAAATTGCCGATGAAGACTGAAGTTCTAACTGTGAGTGTAGGTAGGTTATTAATATTTCATGTGGTTTTTAAAATGATCTGTACTTTATTATGTTAAACGTTAAACAAGTTACAAGTGATTTTGATAACAGTTCAAATTGTTATATGCAGAAATTTTATAAGTTAAAAAAAATTGATATTTTAATCAAAATCGTTAGTGTACTTTTATATATTTGTAAATAAATATATTCAATAATTTATAAACTATTTTCAAGTTACAAATGGATAATGTGTTTTAACTGTATTTTAATATGTATTTTAAATATTATTGACTTGTGTAAGTGCATTGTAAGTACTATAACATAAAAAATAAATATTATTATTATTATTATTATATGAGGCTATTCAATATTTGTTACACATACATACATTTACAATCACGCTATATACCCAAACGGGTGCGGGACAAACTCTTTCCACTATCCCGAAATCAGTTTTCTCCAAACATCCCTATCTTGAAAAGAAACTTTAGCTTTATTCACATTTACAATTTCTCTCAGACATGCTCTAGTATTCTTACTACTTGGAAACTTTTGCTCACGCAAGCCACTCTCTCAATCATACCACTCCAACTACTCGACGGACATCCACGCAAAAGTATAGCTTCAAAATCATTTATATAATTTTTTTAACCAAACGTTTATTAGGCATTCGCTCAAGAGTCCGAACTTTTAACTGACTAACACCAACTCTTGCTACAAGATTTTTTCAATTTCTCACTCATCATACATCCGATGAAATATCGGATAATATTTTGAACTGATGAAGACGAGCGTTTAGTTTCATCAAAACGTTATTTTATAAAATATTTAAACAGAATTTAATCCAAAAAACAGTTTTTAATTAATACAGTATACAGTGTACTATGTTTTATTAAAAAGTATACAGAACCCAAACCAAAACCTTTTTATTTTATTTTAATATATGATGCACTTTGCAATCGACAAGATTTTCAATTGTCGAAAATATAAATCAGTCATTTGTGTGCTGCTAGGCAGTTGGATAGATCTCTCTTTTGCACCACAGTCCGGTCGAATCCGTAAATCACCTCGACAAACGAACCAGACAGATTACACAGACAGTCCACTAAGTTTCCGAACCTTTTCATTTGTTATTTAAACAAACCGGTGACGTATCTAATCTCCACAATGTGTACTTCGTACACGAAATACACATACTCATATGTTTGTTGTGTGCTGAGTTTTTCTCTAGTTAAAGTTATATATATATATACAAGAAAACTTACATGAGTATGGAGAGTAAAGTATTTGTGCGCACGGCAAATTTATTTGTATTTATGCGCGCAAAAATGTTTTATTGTATCGGATTGTAGTGTGTGTCGTATTGAAACTGAAAGAGGGAATTTATTGGTTTGAATCGAGGATTATCTGCATTGTTCTATCACTACAAAATGTTTTTGCAGATTGTAATGCTTTAAATCAAGTTCACTATAGATTGAATACTATTTTCTCTCAAAGGGAAGCAATTTTATATATTTGAAAATTTTATATTTTTTTATATTATGTTACCGATCTATACAGTGTGTCCTAGGACGAGCTTACGCTATTCGTAGTTTAAAAACTGTATCCATACATACACAATCACGCCATGTACCCAAAAAGATGTGGCATAAACTCTTTCCATTATCCCAAAATCAGTTTTTTCCAAACAACCCTATTCAAACAAGTAACTTTAGCTTTATTCACGTTCATAATGCCTCTCATACATGCTCTTCTATTCACTTTCTCAATCATACCACTTCAACTATTCATATAATTTTTTTTAACTAAACGTTCATTTAGTATTCGCTCAAGATAAAACTGTATAATTATATATAATTATATTAAGAAAGTTTTATTAAAAAAATAAATTAAAATTATTTAAAAATGTGCCTAGAATATTGTTATAAACGTGAAGTTCAAAAAAACATTTAAATCTCTTTGTATTTTTTAATGAAAATTTTACTTTTTACTACTTTAATAAATTTTATGTTAAAAATTAATGTTGGTTTATGTAATATGTCCTATGTTGAATGTTGGTAGATTTTTAGTAAAATAGAAAAATATGTTATTTAGATACGTTGTTATTACTTTATTAACATTACTAAGTTAGCCATGAAAAATAAAGTTACTAGTTAATAAGTAAATATTTTATTATGTTCATATAAAATATTTTTTTATTATCAAATTGCATAGTTAACTAATGATTAAATTAACAGTGTTTTATAAAAGTGGTACTAAATGTTTTTGGAAATCATAATTATTTGAAATAAAACAGTTCTAGGTTGTAATTCTGTATTAACATTTATTAATAATCAACTTTTCGACGTACTCAACGTAAATCTTTATCAGAAAAAATAATACAGAACTACAACCTAAAGCCGTTTTATTTTAATATAATAAGTTACTACGTTAAATTATTTGACTATAGGTTATAAGAATAAAGTCAATAATGCAGAGAAAATAAACTAAAATGTTAATAAGTCGTATTCTGAAGCAGGTTATATGTTGGTTAAATCAGATTTCATGTATATTTTATGAGGCTTCGGTAAAATAGCTTTTTCTAATTACAAATTTAAAATTAAAAGAATGTCAAATCAATGCATAAAAAATTAAATAAGTATTCATTAGTTAATACTGTCCTCATTCAAATTGCATAACATCAATATATCCTTCTTGTCAATTAATCCTAATAGCATCAGTTATTTATTTCATCAAGCACAGGTATCTTGTTTTACCATTTTTCGATGCGTTTTTTTTTTATTCGTCACCAAGCGCGGCAGAAAATGAAAATGCCAAAAACGGAATACGCATGTATAATGCAATGTCGCATTAGAGTCAAAATGGTAAAATGTCGAACAGTTCTCTGGCTCTTCTGATAGGTCTCTTCACATATTCTCGTTCTCTCGTCATTTGGCGAAAAAGCTTTTCACATAAATAAAAAACTAAGCTCGGAGAACGTATGTGTGTGTGTCGTTGATACGAAAAGTGCTTTAATCAAACCGGCTGTCAGTATTATTGGCGCCGAAGTCTACGGATGGCCAACGTAATTATTTCGATTTGGACGCGCAGCGAGCAATCGGTCTGGTAGTATGTTGTACGTGTTTGAGAGACTGACAGGATACCTCTAACAGAGTTTGTGACAGGGGGGTGATGCGATGTCCGGCTCGCTGAAGGACCATCACGGGTAGAGAGAGGTCAATTCGTGGTTGGAAATCAATCGTTTTCGTTTTGTCTCGGTAAAGATAGATGGATTGGTTGCATTTTTAGCACAGTTCAAAATTGATTATAATTAAATGTAATTTGATTAACTTTAACATAGTAAAATATTTTTCAGAATTTATTGTATTAGAATAAAAATTGTTTTAGGATAAGATTTTGTTTAATTATTTTATAAATACGACGTTTTGATGTAACCGAACGCTCGACTTCATCAGGTCATGTTGATAAATTTTGATCTGATAAATACGAGCGTTCAGTTTCGTCGAAACTTTATTTATATAAAATAATTAAACAGAATCTTATTCTAAAACAGTTTTTATTCTAATTTTTATTAACTTTGTTTGAAAAAAAATATAATTGTAAAATGACAATACAATTTACTCATATTGTTTTAACGGAATCTTTCAGAACTCATTATATTAAATAAAACTGCTTTAGGTTGTAGTTCTGTGTTAATATTTATTAGGAAAAAAAATGATACAAATGTCATTTATAGTAAATAAACAGAACATAGAAATAAGTTACTAAGTAACAAAATAAGTAACTAGATCATAAAATTTATAAATTCCAATTACTTATTTTGTTTCTACAAAACATACAGTTTCATACAATATAATGGTGCACATTGCATTTCTTGCACTTCTTTACACATTTTTAATAATTAAATTCAAATTCAATTAACTTAACATAATAATTTTTAATATGGCTGTAACTACCTACTGTAAAATAATGTACATTATTGTACTAGTGTAACAAGACAGTTCTGGGCCATGTGGTTATTGTGATTTGTATTTCTAAAAGACTAAGTAATTTTGTATCTATTAGATTTTGCCCTAGTGACAGATTTATGTATTAGGGTTCACGGCAAGCCACTTGGCCACTTCAAGATATTTCTTTGAAATATTTTGAAGTATTTTAGATTTTTGTTGTTATTTGAAAAGTTACAATTTTTAGTTTTTTTGAGAGAAGTATGTTTTTCTCTCGGTTGCAATCAGTTCAGTTCACGCTCGCCTTCGCTTAAGTTAAGTTCGTTTTTAAGTCCGCTTAGAGTGTCAGAGACCTCTAGAATTGCTTAATTTGTTAGATTTTGTTAGTTTTAATTTAGTAGTTACATTCGCGCTTTAGTTTATATTTATACTTTATATATTTCATGTTGTGTTTTCTTTGTATATTTCTGTAATTTGGTTTTTGTGTTATATTTAATAAAAACTTAAATTAAATAATTGTTGATCACTACTTTTACGCACGCTCCCATAATTTAATAAATATATGCAAACCGCTTATCGTGTTACAATGGCGCAGTCGATTAAATAATTATTTGGGTTAGTAGTGATCAACCATAAACGCAAATTTCGAAAAAAAAAAAAAACGCGAGTGAAGTGTATTACGCGGCAATATAGTGAAATGTATTACGCGACAATATATGGTGCTACCGCCGATAGTGTTCGTGGGTCATCCATATACACAAATGAGAATGTGTCGATTTCGGTATTACCGTGGTACGCAAATACCGCATATAAACCGGCTACCGCGACATATATAAACTTTACGGCTTTATTAGACGCTGAGACTACGTATCTCAATTCCGTACCTGTGTATGAAGAAACTGCCGTAATGTCCAGCCTCATCGTCAGCGAAAACGCTAAAACCGCCAGCGAAAACGCTAAAACCGCCGTCGTATCCAACGACACCGCCAGCGAAAACGCTAAAACCGCTATCGTACTCTGCAGTACCGCAAACTTAAACGCGAAAACCGCCGTCGTATCCAACGACATCGCCAGCAGAGATATCGAACCCGCCGCCGTATCCAACGCTACCGCCAGCGAACTCGCTGAAACCGCCGTCGTATTCAACGACATCGTCAGCCGAGATGCTGAATCCGCCATCGTGTCCCGCAGCACCGCCAGCAAAGACACCGAATTCGCCACCGTATCCAGCGGTATCGCCAGCAGACGCGCTACCGCCAGCAAACACGCCGATACCGTCGCTGTTAGTATACAATTTGTAGATTTGTGTTTGTTTTTCAAAATTTTCATGATTATCGCAGAGATTTTTCGCAACGTAAGTTATATTGTTGGAAGTTTAGCAAAAATGTTAGAAATTAAAGCTATTTGTGTAAATAATGCTGACATTTTCACCGGCAAATTCAACGAGAATAAACGTAAATTATTCAAAAAGAAAAAGTTTCGCTACGTTCGAGTAAAATATTTACGGTGCCTACATGTGCGTTTACGCAATTAGTTAGATTTTAAGAAAAAAACATTGGATTCGCCCGCCGTTGCTGACACCCAGCTATGAAATCAGAAATAAGTGCATAGTTTAGTGATTGATGATTTAGTTCAGTTATGTGCTCGCAAGTGTCATCAGATATATAAAATTTAGTTCGCGTAGATATAAGAAAATCATAGTTCGCGTTAGATAAGTGCATGCTAATTTAAGTAAAATTTGGTTATAATTATATCTATTTATTTGATATAATTATATTTAAATGGAGGGCGATGTAACAAGACAGTTCTGGGCCATGTGGTTATTGTGATTTGTATTTCTAAAAGACTAAGTAATTTTGTATCTATTAGATTTTGCCCTAGTGACAGATTTATGTATTAGGGTTCACGGCAAGCCACTTGGCCACTTCAAGATATTTCTTTGAAATATTTTGAAGTATTTTAGATTTTTGTTGTTATTTGAAAAGTTACAATTTTTAGTTTTTTTGAGAGAAGTATGTTTTTCTCTCGGTTGCAATCAGTTCAGTTCACGCTCGCCTTCGCTTAAGTTAAGTTCGTTTTTAAGTCCGCTTAGAGTGTCAGAGACCTCTAGAATTGCTTAATTTGTTAGATTTTGTTAGTTTTAATTTAGTAGTTACATTCGCGCTTTAGTTTATATTTATACTTTATATATTTCATGTTGTGTTTTTGTATATTTTTGTAATTTGTGTTTTATGTCGTATGTCGTTATAATTTAGTAAAAGATTAAATTAATAATTGTTGATCACTACTTTTATGCACGCTCCCTAAAGTTAATAAATATATGCAAACCGCTTTATCGTGTTACAATAAATAAAATTAGTTATGCATATACTAGTAGTTCGCTTGCTTATTAGACATAAATACAAATAAATATTTTGTAAAAATTAAAAAATATGTTAAACAAATATACTGCTTTCTTATACTCATACACTGTAAAACAAAATTAGCGAAATTACTGAAAAATATTGGTAAAATTTTACTATAAAAATATGTATTTTTATTTTACTATAAATATTTCGAATTTCTATCTCAAATTTCTGTAATTTTTAATAATTTATTATTAATTACATAAAGTAAGTAAAAATGACCTAATAAGTATGTAAAATTGTTTACTTTCTGCAAATTACATCACATACTTAATGTAGAATTACATATTGTTGGTATACATTCTTAAATTATATAAAATTACAGCTTGCATTTTAATATCTGTAATAATTCATCAAAATAATAAAACTTAGTACATATTTTATGTAATAATACTAAAAAAATATTTTAAGTGTAATAAATGCTTCATTTCAAAATACATTCTTTATGTGAATTTTCAAATGTATATAATTATAACAACAACAATATTATAGAACTAAACAAATTTTAGCTATT
The DNA here is from genome assembly GCA_963966155.1 of Clivina fossor. NCBI lineage: Eukaryota > Metazoa > Arthropoda > Insecta > Coleoptera > Carabidae > Clivina > Clivina fossor. The sequence continues at coordinate 9,251,408 of OZ014566.1, forward strand.
TATAGAAAATTCCTGATAGCAAATTTACTGAAGTTCTGTAAATTTACTAAAAAAAAACTGATATTCTAATATTTTTAAATAATTATGAATAAAATTAAAGTAGTTGAGTAATTATACCATTGAATATATAATCTTATTAGTTATTAGTTATTCAATGATTATACCTAGAAATACTCATATAATAATATAATCATAGTGTCTTATGGTTTGTAAGTAAAATTACCTATTTTTTTTAGAGTGTATATGATACATACATAAAACCTTAAAAAACATTTCTCAATTTCTGTTCTCTCATTTATCCCTCGCATTTCCTGTCTAGTCCAAATTGACATTGTTAATTGGCAGACAAGTCATTGTCACCATTGGCTTATATCCTCTCCGAAACAAACTCAGAGTCAGATGTGTGCCCCGAAAAACAGATTCCATCAGAGGGGCGAAAACTCCATATGTCCACTTCAGCACATAGTCGAGAGAAAAAAACAGCTACACTCGCGTAAAAGCCTAGCGTGCGGATTACCTCCCTGCGAGGTTTTTATAGATCTGTGCTCACTTTTTCCCCCTCATAGCTTCAGCGTTCAGCGTTCAGTCAGTCCGATGTATGTTTCAGCACTGTTTCGTTATTCTGACGCGGCTGACACGCACTCAATAAAACAGTGACGTTTGCTTTGCCAGTTTAGAGAGAGAAATGTCACACGATTTGATATAAAAAATTACAGGAGTTTGCTGTTATGCTCGTGGTAAATTTTTCATGCTATTATTTTTTTACCGGGCCACGGGATATGTGTTAATTTTTCGTCCAGCCTCAATGTGGCGGATATTACACTTTCAAGTAATTATTCTGTAATTTTGTTATAATCAGTATAGTTTTTGTTTTGCGGTAATTTGCAAAAATTATGTATAAAGAAAAAATAATATACTTTTCCTTTGACTACAAAAATAAAAACTTGCAAATAATAATAAAAATCACATTATATAGTGAATATATATATTTATTAGTAATCGACGTTTTGACGTACTCAACTGATACAAATGACCTTACTGTAATTTCATTTGTATCAGTTTTTCCTGATGAAGACGAGCGTTGAATTTCGGCGAAACGTCAATTATAAAATAAAAATTTAATACAGAACTTGAACCCAAAGCAGTTTTATTTTACTGTTATTTATTTTTATTAAAAAATTTGTTTTTATTATAGATATTCAATTTTACACAAATTTACTGTAGTGTCATTTGCATCAGTTTTTTCTGATGAAGACAAGCGTTGATTATAAATAAATTTTAATACAGAACTTTAACCTAAAGCAGTTTTATTTTATATAATAAGTTCTGAAAGATTTTTTACTATATAAATTTTACACATCAAAAGTATAATTATTTTAAAGTTAACATTAAAAACGTTAGTTTTAAAGTAATATTGTTTTAGTGTGAATGCGGTAAAAATTGTTTGTATAGTTACAATACAAAATCAGTTTGTAAATTAGAAAATGATTTACCTTGTTTCAAACTATAATTTTGTGTATTATTAATATTATTATATTATAATTTTTGTATTAGTTAATTAAATATTAAAAAAATGTTGCGAAAAGTTATATGTATAATTTTGCAACTACATATTTAAAATTTATTATTAAACTACATAATTTTTTGTTTAAATATGTTAATACAGTTAATAATTTTCCAGATAAATAATAGCAAAATAAATAATTATTGTAATAAGAATTATTAGCGGGAGTATTAAGTGTTTTTGAAACCCTGGGATGAAAAGATTGATTATTTTTATATATGTATATTCTTATTAGAATAAATTATAAACATTTCTGATAGTATATTACTAAAGGTCAGTTACATAAAAGATTGTTAATCGTTATCTAGTTGCTCAGTTAATCATTTGATTAATTATTAAGTTATGAAACTTAGCTTAACTTTACTCATAATAAAAATGAGAATTTTATTTTACTTACAAATATCTATGAATTAATTTAAATTTAAATAAATCGGCTTTAGGTTTGTAGTTTTGTACTAATATTTATCGATGTTTCGACGAACTCAATGTACGTTTTCATTAAGAAAAATAATACAAATGACATTTACAGTAAATAAACAGAACATATAAATAAGTTACTAGCTAACAAAATTATATAATTTATAAATTTTCAATTAAAGGAACAACAACCTAAATTCGTTTTATTTTAATATGATGAGTTCTGAAAAAAATTTTTACTATGTTAATTTAAATTATTTTTAGTTTTCATAAAAATTATATATAATAATCTCAATATTATATGTAATATATGATTGAAAATCTTAAACACTGTTCCACTTTTTATATAGAAAAAAATAGAGCATTTCAAATTAAAAACATAAAATCTGCAAAACCGATAGCAACTTAATATCAATATTTTTTCTTTTGCACATCAATTGTTGGTAAAGATATAACCTTTGGACACATTTCTAACTGAAATATATATAGGGTGGACAAAAATCTTGGTGGTCTCGCAGCACGACACCAAGTTTTGGTGCTTTACACTATTGTCAAATTCGTGTTTTGATGTTTCCAAGTTATTAGGTTTCTATACAAATATGTAATGTTGTTTGCCAAAAAAGAAGATATTTTTGTCGTGCTGCTTTACCTACAGCAGTGGTTTTCTTTTCTTGTATTACATCTTTATTGCAAAATATTTACTGAATGCTGTTACGATAGTTAAATAGGAGTCGGTATTTTTAATTTTATTTATTCTTAATTTAAGTAAAAAATCAAAATAAAACGACTATATTAATTCTATATTAATATTTATTAATAATTGACGTTTCGACGAACTCAACGTATATCAAAACATATAACGAAATAAATAACTAGATCATAAAATTTATAGATTTTTTATTTAAAAAAAGCCAAATTTTATTTAAATCAGTTACTAGCCACACTGATTGATAAGTTTATAAATTTGTATTGCTTCTCTTATCAATCTACTGTTCACATTGATGGATATTGCAGTTATTACAGTATTTTCAAATTTTACCTCATAAAATTTTTCTAGTAACTTGTTTCTATATTCTGTTTATTTACTGTAAATGTCATTTGTATCATTTATCCTGATGAAGATGTACGTTGAGTACGTTAAATAATTAATAAATATTAATACCGAACTACGACCTATAGCCGTTTTATTTCAATCTTATAGAAATCTTTAAAATACGACATTTTCCTGTGGTTCATACTGTAAACCATCATTATTTTATTTAAAAATTAACTAATGATTTAATCAAAATAAAATAATGGCGATTTAAGCAAAAAAAATACTATAACTATATAATACGCTTTGTGTAATTAAGAATATAAATACATAACTATATACTTTTCTTCAAAATTTTATATGAATAAATACCATATAATGTGAATAGGTAAAAATAATTTTATTTAGATACAGAATTGGATTCTTTCCAATGAAGAGTCCCATGAATTTTTTAATAAATAATTTTATTATTTTGTTTTGTGACCTTTCTTGAAATTATACGATGACCGATTGAAAATACAAAATAATACAACAATAATTTTATTTAACAAATAAACTAAAATAAAACAGTTTTATTTACAATCAAATATCCGAAACTGTGTCATTGTTTTATTAAAAACTTTTCGATTTGTTTATGTTCAAATACAATACAAACAGATTAAGATGTAGAAAATTCTTAACAAAAAAAAAACTTCTATTCCGTAATTTTCAAACAAGTTTTAAGGTAATTGGGTAAGTAACATAGCAAAGCCAAACGTTTTTTTCTACACTTTTGTGCAAACCGTAAAACCTGCGTAAAAATCGCCGTTAAAATATGTTTTTGTCTCGGCTACATTTTATGCTTTTCATCGGTTCGCTTATCGTAGCTTGAAATTTCGTTGCAAAAACACAACACAGTTATTACTGTTTTATTAACAATAATATTGCGCGCCGCCGCGTTGATAATAATTATTTTTCTTATCGCCCGGGTCTGTGTGCGCTGATAAGCGCAGCTTATGTGTTAGCTATTATTAAAGATTATATTGTAGGAATTATTGTGTATCAGGTATATTATACCTGAATACTTTTATGCTCTTAATAAATGTGCTGTAACAATCTTTTTTTTGTTTTTTGTTTCTGCTTTCTGATTTTTATTTTACGAAAATTGTGTTTTGATTTTTGATTGAAATCTTATTGTATCGTATCGTCAGTTATAGATACTTAAATTTAAAAACCACGGAGAAGTTAGCAATAAAGTTCTAGCAATAAATTCTATACCTCGCCATACTAATGCTTTGCTTCATAACTAAAAAACTAATTAGCGAATTTTAATTCGGTTTACAGCATTCGATAGCTTACATCTTTCTCTAGTTTTGTACTTGTTTTGTTTCGCGAAATATTTATTAGAAATATGAAAAAATAATTTTGAATAAAACGCTTTAAAAAATTTACAATTTCTACTAATTATTCATATACCATTCAATATTTTTTAAATCTCTAGCGATACAAAACTCGTTCACAATAAAAGCTATCAATTGATATATTATTTATTATAATTACGTTCTCAATTAATTACAATTAACGATTTAATATCTTCGAAAATTACACATTTAATTAAATACTTAAAATCAACATACTAATTTCTCAAATTTAGTATGGACAAAAGTTATGTTAATATAAATCATATTATCTAGTTATGCTAAAAAAAAATTTGAACTAGATAAGAAGTTATTTAACAATTTTTTTTCATAATCTTTATCAATCTCCGTCAAATTAACATATTTCTTGTTGAAATTTTGCATAGATAAAACTTTTATACATAGAACGTAATATTATCTAATTATGGCAAAAAAGAATTATCAAATTATTTTGATTAGAAAAAGAGTTATATCTATATAAGGCCCTATAATGTTAAGAGTCCCTGGCTGTAACCTCCCCACCCGTAAACAGTCCCAGTATATCAATATAGTTTAAATAAAATGATGATATTACAAAATTATTACTTACCTTTATTTGCAGAATTATTATAGCTTCAATTGTAATACTCTTCACTCAAAATTATGTCTATATAATATGAAATACATACATCAATACTGTCTGTCCACTTTTATCATATAAAATTCCACAAAGTTAATTGTATCAATTAGAATCCGATATTTGTTGCACTTCTTATAAACAAAATACAAATATATTTATTAAACTTAGTCGCAAAACATTAATACACTAAATTTTATGCAATATTTTTATGAAAAACACGAAATTTTCACGATCTGATGCAGCAAATTACACTAATTTTACACAACTAAAATTAAAAACATAAATTAACTTGTATCAATTCGCTGCTCAATTCTGATTGGCTAATATTTCAATTATTTGAAATTCTTGGAATGCTTTGTTTACGGGTATAAATATTGTTTTTTTATAGAAACAAAACAGACAAAATTTAACAAGATTACGCATATTAATTAAGTAAAAATACAACAGGTCAGACAAGTACCAGACATAAAATTTTATTTATTTAGTTGAATAAATAAATATTTCTATTACTTTTATTTTTTATTAAATTTATTTAATATATAAATATATTAAACAAATGAATTCAATATAAATCGTTAAAATTGTAATTAATTAAGAACGTAATTATAATGAATAATATATCAATTGATAGCTTTTATTGTGTACGATTTTTGTACTACTAGAGATTTGAAAAAAAATGAATGGTAATATGAATAATTATTAGTAACTGTAAAATTTTCAAAGCACTTCATTCAAAATCATTTTTTTCATATTTCTAATAAATATTTCGTGAAACAAAACTAGTACAAAACTAGAGGAAGATGTAAGCTATCGAATGCTGTAAACCATATTAAAATTCGCTAATTAGTTTTCTTAGTTATTAAGCAAAGCATTAGTATGGCGAGGTATAGAATTTATTGCTAGAACTTTATTGCTAACTTTTCAGGGGTAATTTAAAAACGAAATTTTAGACAAAAACGTTTCCAGTATATTATAATTTTAAAATTTATTATATTTTTTTTTATCTTAAAGAATGATAATAAATTTAATTTTCTATTACACTTAGAAAATTTTAGTTTTAAATCCAAGGACCCGTATTCTCACCTCACTTTTTCGTGAAATAGTGATTTATCATTAATTTAAAAATAATTTTTTGCTTCTGTTTTTGATCAAATATGAATAGTTTTTCTATTTTTGATCATTTTTATTATATTTGGTATTATAAAATTTAAATAAACTCTTATAAAGTGCTTAATAAATAATTTTAAGTAAACGTCAAAAGCACTTTTGGCAAAAATCACTTTTATAAATGAGGTGAGAATACGGGCCAAGGTTTTTAGTTTTAACTAAGAGTAAATGTTTTTAGAATTGTTAATGTAAAAAAAAAGGAATGTATATTTATGTAATTTTACATAACTATTAACGATTAAATAAAAGTATTTTGTAATTTTTACTGTGATAATTGACGTAATATTACATTTTTGCTGTAAAAATACATTATTATAGTATATGTAAATATATATAAATTCTATACAGTGTATGTTTTCCTAACAAAAATTTTAATTAAAAAAATAATAATAGTTGTAACAGTATAGCTATTTTGAAAGAGTTATATAAAAATTTTTACTACTTAGTTTAGAAACATAATATTTTTTTCATTAAAAATACAAATTTTAATAGATAATAAATAGAAAAATAAATAATTAATAGACATTCTGACCAAAAATTGACATTCTGATTGAAGATTTAAGGTCAAGACTGATGAATTAATAAATTAATTGACGTATTTCTAAGTGGTGTAAACATGGTGATCAACGAGTTAAAAAGATTTTCGTCAATACGGTAGTAATTTTTATGTCATCTAATGCTAAAATTACTTTAATCAGACTGTCACTTTGACTGATAAGTGTAGGGGTTTTGTGATTAAAGTCAGAAATGATTTTTCAGTCAGAATGTTATTCGTGATTGACCGTGTATGAAATTAGTTAATATTTAGTTTAAAAAATAAAACTCAACTGAAAATAATTAATAAATTTAAATGTATTTGCAAAATTATTAATAATTATTGCATTATTTACAAAATCTGAACCGTTTAAACTGAACCGGACTTGTAAACCGATTTGCAAATCGTTTCAAAAACTAACCGATAAAAAATTGAAAATCGTGAACCGAACCAATTTAAATATTTCTAGAGATTTGCAATCTTGGTTATTCTCAGAACAAAACAAAAAAATTATCTAATTTTTTAACACATCAATCTTTTCTAAAAACCACATACAGTCGAGCAAATCACTTAACAAACTGACTTATCTCAAGCAAGCAACGTGAAACTAAAGAAGCATTATGTTGTCATATGTCTCTAATTTGGAACATTGAACAGTAAGTGTTCTGGAGGGCGTAACGTGTATTTTAAAATATTGTGAAATATTTGCTTCTAGTTTTGTATATCTGTGTGTATATTTTCTTCTAACATCCGAGAACGTTTAAATTAGGTTGTCATCCCAGTTGGGTACCGCCCTTTTGCCCATCATTCTTTGTCACTTTAGACTTTAGTTTGTAAATTATTCTTAACAGACTTTGTGACATAGACACTGTGTGAAAAGAAACATACTGTATTTACGAAGATTAGTTTTTCATATATTAGCAATTTCAACTTCAATATTTAATTTTTTGTTAGAAATTTTAGTTTTAATATCGATAAATTGTGAGACTGGTTTTAAAATTGGTTATAATTAATATTGGTTTTAAAACAATCCAAATATCCGAAAATCAACATTAAAGAAATAAATTAGGACCCGGTTTCATAAACACTAAAGTAAATTATAAATTGACAAGAAAATTTAATAAGCAAGCAAATTTACTCTGTTTTTAACAAAAAAAAATAATTAAAATCAATAACTATTGCGAGATTTACTGACTAGAAGTTTTGACAATTGTCAAAATAACTTTCAATATATTTACTAACATTTTTAAATTGTTAAAAAGTATTCGGAAATAGATAAATATCGTGACAGAGGTAAAAACTGCAAAGGATCAAACAAAGAAAATTTGTTAGAAATATACATACAGTGTCTGCTAAAGTCTCTAAATATAAGATTTTTTTATTATTTGTTTTTTTGATATTATTATCACAGACTTTTTTGACATTTATTCAAAAACTAAAACTACACTATCCGGAAGTACTCATATAATTTCCGGTATAAGTCAAATTAAATAATAATAACTTACTTTATTTGTAAAAATTTTGAAAAAAGTTATTTGTAAAAATGTTTTAGAATAATATTTTAAGCCCCTATACCAAAATTTTGTTTTCAAAGCTGACTTAGACAAACATTTTTTTAAAAAAACATGTATTAAAAAGGAAATACTTATTAATAAAAATGTTTAAACATTAAATTTTTTCATATATTTTAAGTAATAATACATTTACGAGTAGGCGAATTATATTATTGTCAAATAATGATTAAATTTTAATAAAGAGCTAAAAAACTAGAATAAACATTTAATTGAAATTTTAACTATGTTTTCAAATTATCGATATACAAAAAGATAAATAATAAACATGAAAAATATCTAAATAAACATAACAAAAATTAAAATATATATAGACGTATAACTATAAATTACAAAAACAAAAATTATACGAGTTGATAATTTTGTAGATAACTTTATACTATAACACTTTATGGTTGTTTTCAATTCACACTTGCTAAGCGTCAAGTGTAAACAGTCCTTAAACTGATATAATGATAACATTTTCAAGAGCTCACTTTTTTTCTCATCTGTGAAGAGTTACGCTCTAAATGGGCCAAACGATTAATGTCAAACTGTTTACTAATCTATTAACAGAAAATTAGGTGTGGAAAAATATATCTATCGATTTTTTTATATACACATATTTGTGTATAATAAACAGATTATTAGGTTTTTTTTTTTGTCAATTATGTAGTGTTGCATTATTTAAAATATACTGAAATTTGATATTTTTATTTATAAATTATACTGGTGTTTTAATAGTATTGAAAACATACTTAAAAAAAATAATTAAAATATTAAACAAGGCTAGCGTTGCGTTTCGTCGAAACGTTGATTATAAATAATTTTAATACAGAACTTCAATTTAAAGCAGTTTTATTTTAAAATTGAAATAATTTTCTGTAATTAAATTATATAAAATTATCAACCCAACGTTATTAAAGAAATAATTAAAATTAAAATGTTCATTACTACAAAACTGTGATCTATATAATTTTTACGATATTTTTTGTTTAATAGTTAAATTTTTTAAACTATAGTTTAACTTATTAATAATAATTATTTAAATATAAAAAAAATAATATATCACATTTTTAAAACGGACTAAAAATTATGAAATAATTTCTTCTATGATTGTAAATTTTTAATAGCTATGATAATACTTGTAAAATTTAAAACGAAAAAAGCCAGCTATACAATAACACCTGCATCAGCTGAATTCTAACACTGATCAAATCACCATACTGACGAGCTTATAAAAAGCGAAACATGTGTTTATGGTTAACTGGTCAGTCATTGATGCATAGCTTAACAAGCCGATTCAATAATTAAGAAACTTGTGAAATTTTAGGGAAAAAAATCTCAGCATTTGATATTATTAGAATATTAGTTAATCTTTGTTTACTATTACAAAAGATAATGTATATACTTATTTAATAGAAGTGGAAATTAAGAAAAAAACTACTTGAAAACAGAATATGTATCCATATGTATGTAGATAGTTCGTGTTAGTGTAAGTATAAAATTAACCCCGACGTGACGGTATGAGACTCACTATACGTATAGAGAGTAACTAGTTAGAATTAAGTAGAACTAGAGAGTATAATAATGAACAACGCTAATGCTTTTACTTGCAATATGCCATGTACCATGTTAAAGGTTCAAATTTTGCTATAGTTAGATGGGCATTAACTTTGCGCGCTTCGCGTTCCATGTGCATGCATATGCACATTTCACATTTGCACTTACCACTAAGGTATATTTAGATTCAAATATGAATCGTAGATTCTAAATAAATTACTTTAAAATAGCATAAATTATAAAATTAAATTTTTGATATTTATTTTAACTAGTTTTAGTTTTAGTTTTACGCACAATCACTAAAATTTTACCAATCCAAACACTTGACATACTTTTGCTTTTAACACTAAGTATTTGAATTGATCAAATTCTTGTGCTTGTGTGTAAAACTAAATCGGCAGCCTAAATGAAACTTAAAGTAAACTATTTTTCTGTTTAAAATAATTCAATTACACGCTAAAACTATTGTTCAAATTTAGAGTTATATGAATCGTAAATTCCAAACAAATTACTTTAAAATGTAATAAATTGTACAATTCAAATTTCAGATATTTATTTTAACTAAAGCCTCATTCAAACTGCTGTTTTCAGTTCTAGTTTTATGCACAAGCACAAGAATTTGACCAATCTAAACACTTAATACACTTTTAATTTTAACACCAAGTATTTGGATTTATCAAATTCTTGTACTGGTGTATAAAATTGAAACTAAAACATCAGTAAACAATATACAAAAATACATTATTTATGTCATTTTTATATTTTTCCTGATGATGATATACGCAAAGTAAATCAAAACGTCGATTTTTGAATAAAAATTATACAAAACTTAATCCTGAAACTTTTTATTTTAATATGATTTCTTTTTTATTTCAAATAATGTGCATATATTTTGAAAAATAATTGAATTAACACCAATTATCTAATTATCTATTATCTAGATAAACTTTTGTTCTGATGTCCAGTATTTTATCTAGATAATAAAAAATGCTCTATCTTATCATTATCTAGATTAATACTATCTTTATCTGTCCCAGAACTATAAAATTTTGAAAATTTTCTAATATAAATGCTGTTAAAATTGCTCAGAATTTTGTTGTCTAATATAAGCATAAGCTTGTGTGTACCGGCAAACAAATTACCGATATATTTTATGTCGTGGGATAAATGTGACAAATGTTCTATTATAGAGAATTGAAAACAATTACCGATTAAAACTAATAAAATGCGCAAGAATCTCAGAACGATAAGATATAAAATTTGAAACGCTATCAATCTTGTGGGTACGATGGTCAATGCACGAATTCCGATTACTCTCTGTTTTGCTCTTTCTTCCTCTCTCGTGCGCGCCCCAGCAACAATTATACCGTCGAAATAAACAAACAAACACAAAGGCACGCGGAGCAACAAAGTGATGTCGCCATGCAGCGTATGTTTTATTTCCCCCCATTGTTTCATTGTTTCACGGGGCGCCCGGAGGGGTGGACCCCCTCACGGCTCATGCCGTGCCTGACTCCGTGTGATTTATCTGCATCGGGCCAGAGAATGTTACGGAGTAGGCGCCACCACTTGCCGAGTCAACTGCACCAACTCTTCGGACTTCGGGCTGAGGTTGAGTTGAGAGTTGGCTTGTGCTGGGGTATTGCTTTTGCTTGGAGGATTTTTTTTATTTTCGGTTTTGGCCACGTGTTTTTCACTTGTCTTTTGTCTTTGTTCCACTAGCCCACTCTTGGAGTGTAGTTGAGGACATGAGTCCACTAAGATGGGCTGTAATGACGCCATGGATATGGTGTGTTAAGATTGAGAAATTTAGAGCACTAATATTTGAAAGCAGTGGTTGATTTTCTTCATTAGACAAATAATACATTAAAATAAAGTACTTTAAGTTTAAGTTCTATTTAATTTTATATAAAATTCGACGTTTCGATATATTAAACGTATATCATTATCCGGAAAAAATATATACAAATGATATAAATAATAAACAAACAAAACATAGAAACAATTTACTAGGTAACAAAATACAATTAACCAGATTACAAAATTTTACAAATTATTAATTAAAGAACGCCAGATTTTATTTAATAGTACATTACAAATAAGTGACACCACTGAAAATTCAAAGCTCTTGAATTAATTACAATAAAAAAAAAGTTTGCTGCCACTTTGTAAAAAATTATTGAAATTATTTTTAAGTTGATAAAAACTTTGATACCTGTTGTCTCAAAAATCGACTTTTGTTTGTCACTATTCTAAAGCAATTTAAGTATTTGTTAAGAAGGTAATTCACTAAATGAAACTAATTTTAAAAATAAAATTGCTTTAGGTTCAAGTTCTGTATTATAAGAGTTTTACCTGATGAAGATGAGCGTTGAGTTTCGTCGAAACGTTGATTATAACAAAATTTTAATATAGAACTTGAACGATTTTTTACTATGTTAACTAATTTTAAATTTCAAGGTTTGTTTTTTATAAATTTATAGTAATTAAATATCTATTGTTATTCTAAATTAAAATAAAAATTTGATTGGAAAAATACGGTTTTAATCGGAAAATTAAAAAAAATGAAAAAAATAAAAACAAATCTTATTATTAAAGAATTATTTTTTCATTTTATTAGCAAAAAATAGTGCTAAAATTTAAAAAATTTATCAAATAATGGTTCAAATACAGTAATTATTGCAATTTTGTTTAAAAATATTTTGGTTTTCTGAAAGATAATATGTACAACACTCTGTCATTTCATTATTTCGTAAAATATATAAATATAAATGGTGTAGAACATACACACTTTGATAACATATATATATACATAATGAGACCATGTACCCAACGTACAAACTCATTCCAATATACCGAAATTAATTTCCGTCAAACGTTTCTATCAAATGTTATATCTAAATTTATTTAACAGATTTTTTTACGTATAAAAAAAATGTTACGCTATAGACCTTACAAGTTTGTTCAGAATCTCACCCAACAAAAATATTTAGTGTCTATTTTTTGAAAATGGAACTCATGAAAAAAAATATTTCTTTCTCAGACTGTCCCTTGCTTTTACCTTTTTCTGTTCCTGTCTTTTTCGGTTTTTATCAGCAATTACGTTCATAGTTTAAAGATTAGATATAGAGCTTTATTGCTATTACAAAAGTATTTGACCATAATAGTTGAACATTCTTCTTTTAAAATTGGTATAAGATAACATGGCTACACTTAACAACGGTTTATTTAATAAGCTTTTCTGTAAGTACTTCTTGTTTACACTTAACGTATTACAAGACCATAAACACAATTAGTGAAGGAAATATATTACTGGTGGTTTTAATTAATTTTTTTTATTTAGTTTTATGAAATTTGCAATAATTTTGTGGTGACAAGAAATGAATATTACAACTTGTGAAAATGGAATTGAAAAAAAAATAGCATTACTTTCTCAAGACTGTCAACTCTGTTGCTATTCTAGTTTTATCAAAAACTTTTTTGGTATTTATCAGCAATTATGAGTAAAGATTAGGTTTTTCGTATTACTATCACAAAAGAAACTGACCATAGCTATCTAAACAACAATTCAAAATTTTACATTCTTTTTTTTTAATTGCTATCGGAATTTATTATTGATAAGAAATTCTGTATTTTGAAATTAATATGTTACAAACATAAACAAAATTTGTAAAAATAATAATATTTATTATTATTTTATTAATTTATTTAGTTTTTAAAAATGTAACAGGTTTGCCTTTTAATTTCGGAATTAGAAAACAAAAACAAATATTTATCATCGAAAATGGCTTTATTGTCTCTCAAAATATTCTCCATGTAGATGGATGCATGCTTTTGGTTACCCAATTTCGACATATAAAAGGCAACCCTCGTATTTGAAAAGAATTGATTTAAATAAAATTTGGTTTTCTATATTTAATAATTTATAAATTTTACATTTCAGTTACTTATTTTGTTATACACAGTAACATGTTTCTGTGTTCTTTTTATTTATTGTATATGTCATTTGTATTATATTTCCTAATGATGATGTAGGTAAAGTACGTTGAAGCATTGATTTTTAATTAAAATTAATACAGAATTAATTCGTAAAGCCTTTTTTTTTATAACTTATTGTTTGTATATATGTATCAGTTTCTATAATTTTTTAGTGGAACATAGGCTGTATATACTCTAAAACTGATAATTTAGTTTACTTACATTGTCAGTGCTGCGGGTCGTTAGCCCACGGCTGAGCAAGGTACCTACAACTTATAGCCGATATCAGTTTAATGGCACATGGTATCTGTATGATGTGAAATAAAAAAAAATTAAAAATTAGAAAAAACTAAAATTAGTTGGGACTGTTAACAATTTAAAACAAAATATTAAATATTTTTATAAATAATTGCAAACATGTCTTGAAAAAATAACCATTTTCTTTAACATAAGAGAAAGGAATTTTGTGATTAGAACAAGTTGTATTCAAATGCTTAAACATTATAGAAATAAAACTTAAATTTTATTGGAGAAACTATAAATTTCCGTGTATATATGCTATAAAAAATAAAATTAATCATAAATTTTTAAATGCATAAAATTTACTAAAATAAATCTAAGTATAAATTATTAGGTAAAGGTTACTTTTCAAAACAGATTTAACAAGTTTTTTTAAATGTCATGTTTAACATTATTATATCTTTCGCGAAAAATAACTAAACGTGTTAGATCTATTAAAATTATGACATTTATAAATTGGTATAAATCTATCGTAATCATATTTTTATATGTTTTGTCTGATAAAAATGTCAAATTGTTATAATATGACAGAGTGTATCTATATTCTTTGATATTCTGTTTATTTCAAATGTAATAATTTATTGTATGAATTAATAATCAAATTGGAGCAGATAAAAATGTATAGATAAATCAGGTTAATGCAAATTTGTTTCAAATATTTTTTTACTTTACTTTCACTATGATATAATTAAAATAACTCAAAAATTAAAACTAAGATAACGTGTTATACTTGATATTCCAATTAGCTATTATGTATGAGAAAAAATTTTGGTAATTTAAAATTATCTTAATTAAAATATAGTACTAAAAAATTTTATAGTGCTACAGAGCTTATAGAACAATCTACTGGAATTAATAATAATAATTAATTTATTTATAAAAAAATTTACTTATCGTCATATCACATTTAATGAGGGAGGTGTTGTAATTATATCAAATTTGATATATCGAGAATTTTACAGATAAGCACGAATTAGGATTATAGTATCTGTATCTGTACAAGAATTTGAATATTTTCTTTTTTCTTAAACTTAACATACTTTCATTTTAAAATTAGGTTATGAAATGGATCTGAACGAGTTAACAGACAGAAATTAAATTACCAATTAATTGAATTTACATTTTGAACCGATAACAGAACATTTTCCGATTTGAGAATGTTTTGTGTATCAGAAACACGATGTTGTACACAGCAACACAGCTCATGCTTTTACTTCATGTATAAATGTACGAAGTTATCTATGTCATAATTTGCTAATTTCAACGTAAACAAAGATAACATTTTGCCTGGTTGAACAAGTGTCAAATGAAGTTTGCTGCATGTTACCTGCGCATATAAATTTTCAAATTGATCGCTGAATATTTCAACTTAGTAAAATATAGTACTATGATAATTTTTTTATTATTATTACCAACTTAAAAATGTATCATAAAATTATAGATTAAAATTTTGTTATTTTATAATTGAAATTTGACGTTTCGATACATCAAACCTGATATCATCATCTTGTTTTTAATTCGAGAAATTAATTTTCTAAAATAGGACGTGACTGTCACGGACAAACTAAGCATGCGCTTGTATAAAATATTCTGTACAGATTTCTATATAATATTGAATACTGAATCGTATAATACAAAATTTTATTTGTACAAAAAACTACAAATTTTTTGTATAGAAAAATACTGCGTCTAAACCTAACATCAAACCCGGTTTCATTAGCACTGTTTAAATTTACTTCAAACGTATATGTATTTACTCTATAGATGTCCGTATTAAAAAGAAGAAATAAATTTAATCTATTGGTATTAAAAAATAATTATTATTAATAATAATATTGTAGTAAATTTTTGAAATAATATTAGTTTTCGTTTATAAGACTTGCCCTTAATACTATAATAACATTAATAACTCTATATTATTGATAAAATTATAAACAATGCATGCAAAAATATTAATTTTTTCATTAAAAATGTAAACTGAAATTATTCATTTACTTTCAAATATTATACAGTTTCAATATTCGTCTATATAGAGTGGATATTTAAAACATAACAATTATATAAAAATTTGTAAAAAATTGTCAATATAAAAATTGTAAAATAATAATAATTAATGTACTAGTAACGAAAATAAAAATGTAAATGAACAAGGCGGTAGAGAAAATTTTTGTATTTTTGCTTATTTATTTCTCTCGGAGTTATAAATCTTTTCTTCGTGTCTCTACTCAATCTTTATATGTATACAATTATTATTCAAATTACATTATATAAAACATAATAAAAATATAAAATAGAAAAATAAGACATTTTTTATTTAAAATAAATAATAATAATGTATTTAATATAACAACGATAATTTTAATTTTTACATAATATTAAACACTAATTATGTAACATCAGCTAACATTAGTGTGTTTTGTAAATTTTTTCGGTATATTATTCTATATGTATATATGAATGTATTTTTATGTATACATATTTGTATCTATTATAGAACCCTGAAGAAGGCAATATTGATTGCCGAAACGTTAGCATAGAAGAGAATAAAAAATATTTACCTGACTGAAATCCATCTATTACTTATTATTTAATAATAATTAAAACTTAAAATTGGGTATAAATACAGACTTGTGTTTTCAATATAAAAAAAAAGTCTTCCAGTGTTTATATATAATTATTATTATACAACATAATTATGCAACATAATAAAAAAATAGAGCCAAAAAAAAAAAATTTGTATTTAAAATAAATATTAAAAAACTTTTAAAAAAAGCTATAAATTTATTGTGTTTTTATTACAATTTTTTTAAATTTTATTTTGTATAATTTATACCAAACTGCATATTGACAAATCTCTAAAAAAATATACTAGCATGAAAAATATTTGTTAATCAGTATATTAATGTAAAAACAACTTTGAGTACCATATTGATAAGACAAGGTTAATAACATTAAAATGAAATTTAGTAATTTTTACACACATTAATAAAATATTCACACATATGTGTTAACGAGTGAAATTTACATACGATTTTATTCTGATAACATTTGGACACGATGTTGATATTTAATAGTTATTAGTATATTATCTAAAACGCTTGAAACCAAATGGAAATGTTTTCTACGTGAAAATTATCATTAAATTTTGGCAAAGATTTATTTTTGTTATTTTACTAATTTGTTGATAAGCGATAGGAAAGTATTTCGTTTTAATGTGATGTTTATTAAATAGAAATGAATTTGATAGTCGAAAAAACATGATATTTTTTAAATGTTTTAAGTAGTTTTATCATTTTGAAAAGCAAATTGACAAATTATAATAAATGTGTTTTTTTTTAATTTCAGTTTGTGTTTTTATATATACTTTAGTTTAGAATACAAAAATAAAAATTTGCTGCTTAATATTTTGTAACCAGAGTTTAAAAAAATTATAATTGCAACTTAAATTTTTTGTTGCATAAACAAAACTGGGTCCTAAAGACAAAATAAAAACAAATACTTATTTAACATAGTAAAAAATTTCTCCTATTCAGACAAGCAACTTTAGCTTCATCCACATTAATAATACCTCGAGATCGAGAGATTGTGGGTTTGATTCCCGCCAGATAACGTAATTTTTTTCATTTAATATTTCGACTTTAAAAATTATAAATATTAACTTGTTGATTTAGTTTTATTTATTGATATCGATTCTCTTAGCTTAACATATAGTTTAATTAAGTATATAATGGTAACTAGTAATAATGAGTGTTATTTGATTTTGAAAATTCTCTGTACAGAGTGGTCCGTAAGCCTAAGCATGCAAATCGATACACGTCAATGCACAGATGCACAGCGGTGAATAATTACCGAGAAATCAATTAGAACAACGATTTATCATAATGCTTTTGGGTTTGGTGTGTGTGTGTGTGTGTGCGTCGTTACGTCAGCGGCGTCGCGGCATCGCGCGTCCGTTCACGTCACTGCATCAATCATACAATGCGTTAATCATTTTACGACGCCCTCTCACTTCCACGGGGGCATGTCACTTAGTTTTAAATAAACGCGAGGGGCAGGCAGGGCGTTTTAAAATAGGGAAGTGAAAATTTTACAGATATAAAATATGTACATCAGGAGAGGTGGAGGGGTGACTCTACGTACAGCAAGTTGCTTAATCAAGTCGGCTAGTTAAAAAGTTTCAATTTATTAATTTATCATATCACGAGTTTAGGGGGATGATACGAATTAATTTTTATTTAAATAATATTAGTGATTGTATAGTTTACGTAGCCAATAATTAACACGTTGCTAAATTAAACAACTAGATGGTCAACTGTTTTTGAATCACCTCTTTTATTAGTCAGTTGATAAGTTTATAAAAAAGTTAACTAAAGCTTTGTCACTTAGTAACTTAAAATAAAACTACTTTAGGTTAAAGTTCTGTATTAATATTTATTTGTAATCGACGTTCCGATGAAGTGATTATAAAATTATGTAAATAAAACAAAATTAATATAACACGTTTTTAATACGGACTAAAATGTATAAAATAATTTCTCTTAGCCCCATACATATTTATAACCCCATGCAAAAGAACGTGGAGCAACATCAACTACTCCCTACACTTTTTACTATTATCTATTTCATGCGTCCCACTTGCGTATTGTTTAACTTTAACTTTAACTTTAACTTAATTAATTAATTAAATTAATTATAGTTATATTAATTAATTAAGTTAATAAATTAACATTAGTTCAATATTTCTAATATTATTAATTAAATAATTAATTAATAATTAGGTATTGTTATTCAGTTTTGAGCTTTGTTTAAAGTTTCAAGTTTAAAATCGATTGCAAAATATGTACTGAACAGACAAACAAACGGGAAAGAAAGCAAGTTATTAAAAACGTTACTAAATATTAATACAGAACTTTATCCTAAAGCAGTTTCATTTTAATATAGTAAGTTCTAAAAGATTTTTTTATGAACCTAGTAACTTATTTCTATGTATTGCTTGTTTATTATTTATGTCAATTGTATTATTTTTTCTTGATGAAGATATGCGTAGAGTATATCAAAACGTCAATTATTATAGAATAAAATATATACATAATTTAAACTTAAAGCTTTTTATTTAAATTTTTATTTATGTAATAGCTGTATAGGTTTACAATTCTGTACTCAATGATAACATGCTAATTTCAAACACTACAATTTGAATAATTTTAATAAAACAAAAATGTTAAAAGTATGACTTAAATCAGTAAATATTTCTTCTAATTTTCGATAACAACAAAATTAAAATGCATTTAAAAATATTTAATTTACGTGCATTCTTGTTTATTATCAAAACGTTATGACAAATTTTATGTTTAGTTGGTATTTTTTTAACTTGTTATCTACGTTTAACTGAAAGAATTATTATTGTGATGTACTGAGTTATTTAACGACAAATTATTGCCATTTTACAAATTATATTTCTGTTTACGTCGATTGTTAAATGATAAAAATATTACCATATGTCGCAATGACTGTTATTTTCTGTTACAGCGACAATATGAATATGTTTCTGCATAAATACATTTTAAGTTTTTTAAAATAAATGCTTCAGATAATTTTTTATTTACTTTTTTCTTGACGTTATCAGTAAGAATAATTATTTAAAAAAAATAATGTACCACGTTTTTAAAACGTACTGAAAAGTATAAAATAATTTATTTTAGCCTCAAACAGATTTATAATCCCTATAGATTTCTGACCCCATACAGATTGTCCTGAAAATTTGTGATTGCGAATTTTTAATACTTATGACAATACTTATAAAATTCAAAACGAAAAACATGGGACGTATGCAATAGATAATAGTAAAGGGTGTAGGGAGTAGCTATCGTTGCTCTCCAAGTTTTTATGTTATCGTTTTATAGAATATAAAAAAAAAATTTTCAGACATTGTTTTATATATTGTTTTTATCTATGTACGTGATAATTTATTATTAAAATGATAATTTAACATGCATTTAACGTAACAACAATAATTTTATTTTTTTTAATTTTCTGACCAAGAAATGTATATATTGCATTATATAATATTAAGCACTAATTATGTTCATCACATGTAACATCAGCTAATTATATTCTGCTATAAGTGCGTTTTTGTTTAGTTGTTTTATATAATTTTTATGTATACATATTTGTATCTATTGTAGAGCCCTGAAAAAGGCAATAGTGATTGCCGAAACGGTGGCATAGAATATAATACAAATATTTAACTGACTAAATTCAGTCTATTACTCATTATTTATTAAATTTTACCAGTCGACTATTTTCCAAATAAATACTATTATAATATAATATATTTTATTTAATAATGACACAAAAATACAAAATAATTTAATTATACAGTACAAACATTTCAATTAAAGTATTTAAGAAGAATCCAATAAGTCCCTCATTAACTGATAATTTTCTCAAATAACGGAGAATCAGATCAAAGTTTTTTCTAATAATACCACTCAAAGAACGAATCAGGTATAAATGAGGGAAAAAAAAACTCACGGTAATTACTGTGCATGTCGTTTCGGATTCAATTAAATCAAGGAAATAAACGTTTGAATGTCACGTGGTATACAATCTTCCAATTATTGTACTGTACCTAACTTCTTTTCTTCATTTTCTTCTTATTGCTTCTGTCGTTTCATCTTTCTACAACGCGGGATGTTGACATCCATCGTCTGTTAAGAAACAATGTTAATTCGCCGAGGCCCCCTTCTATATAAGGAGAAAATGAGAAAATTGCCCCGTTTGTAAATATTTTCCTTACTTAATTGTGATTTACATTGGTAAGGATACTTGTGAGATTTTCTCAGATTCATTTTGTTTAATCTAATCTGAATTGCTTGCTGTAAAAGATTTTTTATATATGGAAATAATTAGAGAAATTTTTTAATTATATGCTTTACAACTTTATAAATTTTTTGCTTCAAGCGTATTAATATTAAGTTATTATAATAGTAATATTATTATAAAGCAGTTAGTTACTATATACATCACTGGTGGCAGCACCAAACATAACTACAACGTCAAGTGTACATATTTAATCTAATATCGAAACAGTAAAACAGTATGGTTCATAATTCTATAATATCATCTACATACATTTAACACAGAGAGTACACAGATAAGTTAACTAATAATTTACTAACATAACGCAACGTACTAAGTTCATAGTATCATAGTAACACGTAACATAGTTCAATTCATTAGCGTACTGGGCGTAACATGTAAAAAATAAGTACTGCAATTCTAAGTGTCGTTTTTGCGAAGGTTGTATTGAAATGAATCTATAGTGCTCTAACTTAAAACAGAGCTTCCCAATCTATGTTCTAAAACAATATTTTGGATATATAAATATACCAAATAATTAATAATGATTTATAAATTTTATAATCTAGTTACTTATTTTGTTACCTAGTAACTTGTTTCTATATTATGTTTATTTACTGTATATGTTTTTTACCACGCTTATATTAGCTTACTCTGTTGTAACGGTCAAATTTTGTAACCAATTTTTAGACCACTTCCTATCATCTGATCTAACTGAAATTTTGCATGTAGTTTTATTCCAGGAGACAACACAATATTTTAATAATAAAAAAAAAAAGATTACAAGATATGACAAGACGACAAGCAGAAAATAAAATATATAAAAAATTTTTTTTAAAAAACCACACTTATATTTAAATGCACTAAAAAGAGAAAAATAATTTTTTTGCTGGTTATCCAAAATTTTTCGCTAAAAGTAAATAATAAAAAAAAAAATTGTGCTGCATAAATTGTGGTTTCTTTCCAATGTGCCGTATTATACAAAAGGTTGGAAAGCACTGATTTAAGGTACAGGTAACGTAAACTATGGTAAAGTAACGTAGAGTTAACGTAAGAAGGTAAGATAGATACGTGGTAGTGTACAGCCAGGATACCGATATCTCTTATCGAAGAAAAGCATGTTGCATTTGCTCTATGCAGTATATATATATATATATATATATATATATATATATATATATATATATATATATATATGTATAAACGAGTCGTTTCTTAGTTCTCCTAATGAATACAGACACCACCATGTTGGAGGTCTGATGCTATAAACTATTTTCAAATTGAATGGAACTTACTTAAGAAAACAATTTACCATTAGAAAAATAATAAAATTTCATAATTTATTTTTATTTATTTTTTGATTTTATTTATCGACAATATTGTGATAGATAAAAAAAATTTATCTAGATGAAATAATATATAACAATATAAAATTTATCTACATAATAGATGATTAGATAATAAGTATTAGTTAAAAAATATATTTAATTTTCACATATTATTAGGGAAACACGAAAATTTGTTTTATTGTTATTTCTAATAAAATTAGTTATTGACATTTTTTTCTAAACTTTACAATAAATTTCTATTTTTATTTTTAACTAGCTATACCCAGCATACGTTGTCATGCCACTCAAAGATAGAAATTGGAGACGGTCTGTATATATGCGTTCACCATGTTGCTCAGTTCCATTTGCATACGGTAGTTCCTATTACAGTTGGTTGTTGAAATTAAAATTTTATATAAATTAAAAAATATGTAAACTTTGATGAGTTGTGCGCATGCCCACGCTTCTTTCCTTAGAAACCTTTGCGAGCGTGCACACAACAACTCACTAAAGTTTCATCGCAATCGGGTGAATGTTACAGGAACGCATACGGGATATACAAACATACAAAGAAAAAAAGAATAAACCATACATTCATTTTTATTTATATAGATTAAAACATTTGATTTAATTGAAATCTATTTTTTTTTGTTTACAAATAGAACCTAATTTAGTACTCTCTTCAGTTTGGCGCTCTGTGCGATTGTCTGGCTTGCCTGGTGCTTCCGCCGGCCCTGGCTCTAAACTATATTTATTATTTAATAATATTAATTACTTTATGTTATTAATAAAATTATAAAGAACTATTTTATTTTATAAATAAAAAAAAATACGTGTCAATTATTTTTCACGTAAAATAACATAAAAAAAAATTTACAAAAAATAATATCGCTATAGAATGTAAAAATTATTTACTTGCTTTTTTTACTACGTTCAGTTAAATTTTCAATCAAAAAATAATGAAACGTGAAATTATAAAATGACGTATGTACCTATCTTATAAATAAGCAACTGATATATCATTGGTGGATCAAAGCTGATAAACACAATTAGAATTTTAATTATTCCCTCGTTTTATCTTGTATTCGACTTTAGCTTGACAGGGCAAAAAAAGAAGAAAAAAATAAAGACAATCAAAAATCCAAATTAATTAATGGCAATTTTCCGGATAACCAACATCCGATACTGTTCCTGTCAATCACAAGCAGAAAACAATTGACTCTAGACCAAAACAACTGAATGTCGTATTTTGTGATTCTTTGGCTTATAAATACGGTTTTGATTGGTCAGTTAGTTTATCTTTATCTTTGACGAGTTTGAAACTATATGTAGATATTGTAATGTTCAATCTGCATACATACTCAATCACGCCATGTACCCAAAAGAGTGAGGTACAAACTCTTTCCACTATGTCGAAAATAACTCGACGATTCTGTACATCTTTTCCAGTAAAATAAAATGATATACATGTAAACAAACTAATTTAAAAAAATATTATAAATTATTAATCAAGAGAAGTCAAATTTTATTTAATTTAGTGCCTTCACTAACTAGATAATTTCAGTTGCTTCTTTAATTACTCTGTTATTAGATCTTGCAATAATCTTTGTATTTTCAAATTTCACATGATAGAAAAATTTTAAAGCATGTTGGACAATAGCGAATTTACCAAAATGATTTTGATAATCTTGTAGAAACAATTTTACATATTTGTCCAACGTAAACTTTACCGCAATCATTTTGTTTAATATTATATTTATTGTAATGCTTAATTTTATATTTAAACATTTATTGTAATTTTATAATTTGCGTTCTCTAACTCTAACCATTCCAATGCAGACAGGCATCTCTAGCTTCATATACATTTGATAACTTTTATACATGTTTTTCTATTCTTACTACTTGAAAACATTCTCTCACACAAGCCACTGTCTCAATCATACCACTACATCTACTCATCGGACGTCTACGCAAACGTATATCTTCAATATGAAGAAAAGTGTAAGGGTTTTTTTTAAATCCAATAAAAGGCAAGAACTACACTGTTCAGAATAATATTTAATCCATTTTTAATTCTCCCGGTTCGATTTCATGATAATATAAAATATTCGAAATCGATTATTAATTAAAGATTATGATGAACAGTGCAGTTTCTGGTTTTTATTGATTTTAAATAAATCTTTACCCTTTTCCTCATATTACCTCAATTACACTTGGGCTATCTCAACTTAAATATATTTTCAAAATCATTCGCATATAGTTTTTTAACCAAACGTTCATTAGACATTCAAACTAGATTAACCGAACTTACTAACACAAACTTTTGCAACAACATTTTTTCAATTTCACATTCATAATATATTTCGTAACCGATTGAAATTACATCAACTTTATTAGTAAATAGTCAAAAATTATTTTGAATATTTTCAGCATTAGGTAATATAAAATCGCAAAAATTTCACCCAACTAATAAGTATAAAATTTATTTAAAAAATGTTATCAAAATAGTTAACGTAAAGAAAATTTAACAATAAAAATCATTAACAATATAACAATGTAACATGAAATTCTAGTTTATAATTTCATTATATAGAATAAATAAAAATGTCACAGGTATTTAAAGACCATTTAAAATTTTATAGTTGTTTCATCATCAAAGCGAAAATATAACATTTTATTAAATAATATAATTATATATATATATATATATATATATATATATATATATATATAACTGATAAATGCAGAATTTACTCAGCACTTTTGTATGTGCTGCAATCTATAAGCGTTAATTAAATCTTTATACTATTAAAGTAGTAAACAATAGATTGTTAATCTATTTCGTTAGTTTTTTGTTTTAAACTATGTGTGTGCGTATACACTTTATAATAGTGTTGTAAAATTTTATTTAAGAAATTATTAAATGGTAATTATGTGTAAGAATTTTTTTCGAGTTGAGTAATTACATTATTTATATAATTCTAATGCCATGAAGATCAATTTAATATACATTTTAATTTAACAAAGACATCTATTAAATCACTTAATTAATTTTGAGAAATTTTTTGTATAATAAAAACAATATAAATATTGTTGTGCCAAATTAAAAATAAATATTAATACTTTTCTATTCATAAAACTTTATAAAATAAAACTTGGGTTATTAACGTTTTATTTTTAAATTTACATTAATAAAATAAATGTATATACAAATATTTTGTTAAATTTTATTACCAATTAAATACTGCAGACTTTTCTCTTCTCGATGTAAGTTTTTTGTATTAACTTTTAAATGGAAATCTTGTATAATTAGCTTATTTGATTATTAGCGTATTTTTTATCAATAAAATAAACAATAATTTTGTTAAATTTTACTTATACCCATACTAATAAAATTGTATTAAAATAAAATGGCTTTATGTTTAAGTTCTGTATTAATATTTATTAATAATCGACGTTTCGACAAACTCAACGTCCGTTTTCATCAGGAAAAATGATACAAATGATTATTTGATTTGTATCATTTTTTCTGATGAAGACAGACGTTGAATTTGTCGAAACGTCGATTATTAATAAATATTAACGCGGAACTATAACTAAAATTCGTTTTATTTTATTACTTGTACTTATTAAAATCTAAAGATATTCCATTTTTTCAATGTTTATTTAATAATTGTGCAAATTTGAAAATAACAGTTGCTTATTATATGTACAAATATAAAAATATTTTTATTTATTTTCTATTTTCTTTAAAACAGAATAAAAAAATTAACAATCATATTTAAATTTTTAAGTTTTTGAAAAAGAAAATTAAAAATTCAATCGATATTATCAAGTTTTTATCTGTAAGGTTATACACACTCAGTTTATTGTACAGTTTTAACTATACAGGCCGAAATACCGCAGTTATTTCGTAGCGTGATTTATGAAAAAATCGGAGTGTTGTTTAGACGAAAATTTAGAACTAATATGGACTGAGTAAAATCTGTAGCCAATAGATTTTTCAACTATAATTGCGCAGTTAAAATAAGGAGTGTGTGCGTGTGTGTGTGTGGCTGTTGCAGTTTATTTGATATTTGAATTGATGCAATACCATTAATTTGTGGTAAATATATAGTTATTTAATAAAATATATCGTGGACTATAAAATTTTTGTAGCCTTTATTGAAAATATTATATATTAAAATTCTTGTTACGATTTAACTACACACTAAACTGAGTAAAAAATGAACAGTGTATAAGCAAAACTAAGCTATCTGTAAAGTGTATGGCGAAACGTCTGCAACGAGGATAGATCAACCACGGCATATCAGCTCAGAAAATTCTGTAAATTCAACGTTAAGTGTATTTAGTCTGACATCTTCGCCGGCTATATTCAGAATTATTATGTTAATTGACAAATGCATTTTTTATTTTCGCTTGAAATTCAAGTTGATTATTGAAAAGGTATCAAGAAATGTAAAAAAAGCAATATGCACTTTTCAGAAACAGCATATTTAAACAAAAAAAACACAATCAAGTGTATTTAATATCACCGACGGCCATATTAAAAATTATTAAATGAAGTTGATTTCATTGATTTGTTTTTTCATGAATTTGAATCTGATCATTAAAAATGGGTGAGAAAGTACAAAAAATAAAATATACACAAAATAATATTAATTCTCATAAATCACGTAATAAATATAAATATATACTATTCTACATCTGTTAGTAAAGTTAAAGTTACTTGGTATATATATTTATTTATTTTTAGTTTCATTTGAAACGTTTGCAGAAAAAATACCATACTTCACTCGGAACAAATTTTTTTTTATGAGATAGCTTGTATCTGAGATTAACACAATAAAGATCGCTTTCTACCTCTCGTAACATAATATTACTATAATAATTATTATTATAACAAATTATTTATAGTACCAAAAAAATATTCACTCAAAACATGTTCAACTGCGTTAAACATTTGTGCATACGTCTAAACTTAAAATCTACACTTTACAATACAACATTAAACCGCAAAAAAAATAACACTTTTTAACACCGCTTGAGAATTGAAAGAAGGGCGCCTACATTAAAACTGCACGGCGTTTTCGGGCCAAGCTCTCGGGTTCGTTTTACCAAAATTGTAATTGGCGCAACGCAAGTGAAATTTGACACCCGTAGGTTCAAGCGGGGAGGCCCAAAAGTCGTTCGTTTCTTTCGCCTCTCATTAGAGTAGTTTTTATTTCGTTGCCGATAATAAAAAGGTGAGTAATGTTTTGTCTCGAAACTTGCACCTGCTTTTGTGTTTTTCGTTTCTGCGAGACGCAAGCCAAAATATACCTACACTTTTTCAATTGGCTAATTAAATGTTTTCAATTCGAATGTATTTTGAACAATTTTTAACCTAGAATCTCTTTACGAAAGAGTTTATATTATGTAAATCTCCGTTGAAGTATTTGGTAGTTTATAAAATACATATCAAAAACATAGTAAAAAATCTTTTAGAACTCATTATATGAAAATAAACTGCTTTAGGTTTAAGTTCTGTACATGCCATTTGAATCAGTTTATCCTGATAAAGACGAACGTTGAGTATCGTCGAAATGTCGATTATAAATTAATTTTAATACAGAACTTAAACCTACAGCAATTTATTTTATATATCAAAAAATTCAGTATAATTATAATACATCCGGTTAATGTAAAAAAAATTTAGATTCTGCAGTTTAAATTTTAGTTTTTAATTCGGTAAAATTCGCGCTATAAACATTTTACTTACGTTTATATAAGAGTTTTCATCTTATAGCTAAACTAGCAATTTTTCCTGAGTTAACAAAACTAGACAATCTTTCAACACAGACCTGTGAATATTACAAAACAAAATACATTTTTTTTTTTAATTTTGTGGCACAAACTGTTTCTACTATCCCGAAATCAGTTTCCTCCAAACATTCTTATCCAGGCAAGCAACCCTAGCTTCATCCACATTCGTACTGACACTCTGTCATACAGCTCTTCTATTCCTACTGGAAACTTTCGCTCACGTAACAGTCGTAACACACAATTTTAAATAAAATTGCGTAAAACTCTTTAATGAATAAGTTGTCGCACTTTATTTGAATATGTATTTTAAAAAAATATATTTTTTAGATAAGTTATACTAACGTTACGGTAATATTACTGATATCTAATCTAAACATTACTGATATTTATAAGAACTGTTTTATTAGTATATTGTCTACATTTTGCGCCGTAATACCACGCGTTTCAGAAACCTGAGGAACGTGTAATATACACTGTACCTTTTCTTAATTAGTTTACAAAACATTTTTATATACACGTACACATAAGCTACTACCAGGTAAATATCAACTGTCAAATTGAAAATTTTTCAAAATTGTTGTGCATTTAGTGGTGTTATGTTACCGAAAGTTAGTTGCAGAAGAAAAGAAAATGAGTTACAGTGAATTACATGTGTTACATCACTGAATTCAGAAAGAAAAATGTTTTTTCAAATATGTTAAATTTGAGCATTCGCGCCTAATCAGAAATCAAAAATAGTTTGTATTTTAAGACAAAATAAGAGTATTTTTTTCAAATAAAACAAAGTATTAATTACTTTTTGAGAATGAGTACTTAACGTACGTACAGTAAATAAACAGAACACAGAAAAAAGTTACTAGGAAAGAAAATAAGTAACTAGATTATAAAATTTATAAATTATTAAATAAAAGAAAGCCAAATTTCATAATCTGGTTACTTATTTCATTTCCCAGAAATTTGTTACTATATGATGATAACAAACGTACAGTATGTTGAAATGTCGATTTTTATTTAAAAATTTATACAGAACTTAATCCTAAAACTTTTTTATTTTAATATAGTGAGTTCTGAAAGATTTTTATTATGTTAAGCAAGGAATTGTGAACTAAAATATCTTAAACACTAATAAAAATTCTATATATTGTAATAAATAAAGAATATATCAAAAATTAATTTCACTGTTAAATGATATCACTTCAAATTGTTATATTTCAAAATATTTAAAAAAAAATGTGCAAAATAATTAAATTTACTTTTACAGTCTATATTTCGAGACAATGCGGTATCTAGTTTGAGCCAAAAATATAGTTATTTAATACATTTGTAACCTGCTTTTTACAGAATTTGAATATCTCATTTTAATTTCGAATAATGAAAATAATGTAAATACTATAGAGGTGTTTAAAAAAAAGTTCTTTTAACAAACTGTATATATTTAGAGAAAAGCCAATTTTAAAATTTTGCAGAGTGTCTAAAAATTGTAGTTACATCATTGACAATAACTTTTTAATATCAAAAAGGTAAACCTTTATCACTTTCACAATCTGCCGAATCAATTTCTCACTCGTCATATCATCACCGAAAACAAACCGAGAATAGAAACACAACTTTAGTTGAGAAATATAGTAACTTACATAAACAGCTAAACTTAAAACTGGAAAACAAAGAATCAGTGCTTGTAGCCAAGCTATAGAGAGCCAGGTCCAGTCAGGTACGATTCGTTCATTATCCGTGAGATGTCAGCCGCGTAGCGGCCTTTGTGGGTGTCGGGGTATCTTTTTCGCTTTTTGAAGTCCCCCCAAACACTTTGGCCACGACTCATTTGTCTTGACCGGAGACCTGTACGGCCGGAGCCCCGATCACCGATCCGATACCGTGAACATTTTAATGGCTAAACCATGTCTTGATGGCTAGGATATTAAGCAAAACAAAAAACGACACATCAATTAGGTGGGTTTTAGGCCCGGCGTTTGTCTTTTTTTTTATTCTCTCGCTTCGCTTTATTTTTCTTACTGCGCGCCGTTTCCTTGCCGTGGTGGTTCATTTGTTTTTTTTTTCTTTCTTTCTTTGTCGTTGTGTTTTTGTTTTATTTCGGTTTTATTTACCTTTAATACGGTATGGAAGAGGTGGGTGTTAAATTAAGAATTGTCACCAAAGTACAAAAAAAGGGTCCTGGCGCCATTTTTGTTTTTTAGGCTGGAGGTGAAATTAATAATGGTTGACCTTTAGGTTTTAGTTGAAAGAAAAGAAAAAAGTGGTTTGAAAACGCCGATGTATGTTTGGTAGTGTTGATTAATTTTAGGTTAAGATTGTGAGAGATAAGTTAAGTTTTATACTAATAATTAATTTTCAGTTTTTTAAAAATAAAATAGACAAAGAAAAAAAGTAAGAAATATATATTTTGAATACAAGTAATTATTGTAAAAATGTTTTAGAAATTCAATTTTATTTGATGTTCTTTTGTTTGTAATTAGTAATTTAGAATTTGCTTATAAAAAGTAAATTTAATACATATATTTAGGCTCGATTGAACAAAACCTTGTTAACTTAATCGATGAGTTAACTCGACGACTAGTTTGTTAACTGTTTTCAAAGCGCAACTCATTGATTGGTCAGTTAAAAAGTTAACGAAAAAGTTAACTTACAAAGCTTTATGCAACCCAGCCTTAATTTCCCCCTAAATCAAAGAAATCATTAAAAATTACTAATTTGGCGGCAACTATTCGATGTATTTCGTATTGTTAGGTGTAACGTATATTTGTCAATATCAAACATAATATATAGAAAATAGAGATTAGATGACGTAGTATCGTCTTGTGGTGTCAGATTTTATAGGGATATAAAGAGAATTATGTATTTATTAGATTTTTTTGTAATTGATTTATCTAAATATAATTTTGAACACAATATTTGGAATATTACAGTAAATAAACAGAAAATAGTTACTTACTTATTTTGTTACCTAGTAACTTGTTTTCATGTTTTGTTTATTTACTGTAAATGTCATTTGTATCATTTTTCCTGATAAAAATATACGTTGGGTATGTTAAGTATATTGATTATTAATAAATATTAATACAGAACTATAACCTAAAGTTGTTTTTTTTTAAGGGGAGGTACCACCCTGAATACTAAAAAAAAGAGGCTATTTTCACGAATTAATTTTGGGCACAGGAATGTAAATAAATTACTACTTTTTTTACATTGTATTTGGCACATATTCCTCTATATTTTCAAATAGTTCGAAGCCTTTTTGTAACCAATTGCGACCGCTACAACCTCCGAACCAAGACCATGTCCCAAAAAGACTGCTGCTGCGTTGACAGGCTGGAGCGCTCAATTCCCATTTGAAATAAATTTTCTTGTTTTTAAAATGTAAAGTAGATTGTAACTTAGGGATCAACTGGCCGGATTTCAAAAAAATACATTTTTCGCCAAGTTATACTCATTTGAAAAAAAAGTTTGAAAATTTCGTTCTTTTTTTGGGTCGCTAAAATCGAAAAAACTACATATCAAAAAAATGACCAGTTGATCCCTAAGTTGAAGTTTTGGCAACATTTTCCCCAAATTCCAAATTAATCGGACAAAAATTGCGACTTGTATGCTGTCAACGCAGTTTAAAAACATAGTTTCTAGAAAAACGCGTTTAAAGTTTCAAGTTTCAAGCAGAGCGCTGCTGAGCGCTCTCTATAAAATGCTTTGTTGCACATTTATTATTGCGATTTACGCTTCCATACTTTAAAACCTGGTTCTAAAGGGTTCAAAAAACACATTTAAGTAAAAAAAAAATAATCGATTTTTTGAAATTTTCAGAGTGGTACCTCCCCTTAAATATAAGTAGTTCTGAAAAAAATTTTACTATGTTAAATGAAAAACAAACAATTGTAATAAAAAAAATTCATTTCGTGATAACTGAAGTAATTAGTGTTAATAATTTGATCTCATCAACAACATAAAAAAAAATTATTTAAATTAAACAAGATTTTTAAAACACACATTTACATTTTAATATCTAATCTGAAATTTAAAAAAATATATCTACTTAGTTTAATATAAACATTTATAATTAATAAAAGCAATTAACTAGCCTTAATCTTGATACAGAATAAAACATGTACATGTATAGTTTGTATGATTGCAATAAATTTAAAAGAAACCGCACATTAAAACCATCAGTACAACATCTTATAAACAATTCCACCCTCATTTATTCGTGTAAACTCGACACAATTATCTCTCAAAATACACGAAAATAAAAGAAAAAACCTACAATTTAACGGCCGATCATAAAGTTGCTAGCTTGTGTGCAAAACAAACACACATTAAAAATTAATGAATTTAAACATTTGCTTGTAATTGGTACTTATCACTATTGGGAACATTTGCACATAATTAGCGAAATTCCCACAAACTAGTATCGGATCGGTTGTTTTCTAAATTAAAAATTAAAAAACGAGAGAAAGAGAGAGAGAGAGAGAGAGAGAAAATTAATGTAGACGCGCGGTTAATATGTTAATATGATATGAAATGCAGTGAAAACAAACATCGCATCAGAACACACGATTCTGTATGCACATACAAAGTTGTTGATATCACTTGAACTATCCTTTAAAGCAATTAACTTATTCAGTAATTGGACTATATCTTTGCTGCATGTGCTCTTTATACCTTTTTCTTAAAGCATCAGGAACTATTTACATTATTGATTGATATTGGGTATTGGTTTTTGTAATTTTTTTGAGTTATTAAAACAGGATAACGACCAAACAACATACAGAATATCCAACAAGTAGTTGCTAAAACTAAGCAGCTGTTATTTTCATTAAATATATAAAGTTATTAAAAAAAAAAAATGCGTTAATAAATTATTTGTTTATCAGTGTCTTTTAATATCCGTTAGAATATCTTCATGATGTTCTGAACCACTCAGATCCAGCCGATATCAGATCAGTGGTACGAAGTTCTAATATTATAAATAAAATTTAAATTTAATATCTGGTGTGAACCAGGGACGTTTGGGGTTACACATTACTATACCGGAAAATCTTGTAATAACATTTCAAACTAAAAAATCAATTTTGTTCAATGAAATAAGCAAATCAATTTTATTATGAATAATTTTCAGTTACGAAAAAGTTAAGCTTGTGTCCCCTATATAATGTGAATGCAACCTATGCTTGTCCAGTTGCGCCATTAGCTCGTAAGTTCGTCAATAAAACCTTCCATCCAGTCACTATCACTATCAGTCCGAACATTATGTTTTATACAGTCGATGATGTTGTATTACATATGTGTAACCACACGGTGATATCGGCTGAAACGTAAGTCGTTTCTTGCAATGATGATAAGGCCCCCATAGTATCCGTACGAGACTGCATATGCACCTTTGCCAATGAAATCAGGCCTATTTAGCATTAAATGTTGTGTATATTTATATGCATCGGGGATAAATTGATAAGAAAATGTACTCATAAAATGCTCCAGATTAAAAGTGGAAATTGAAAGACATTAAATGCGATGCAACGGAGCTGCGCTCATATTGAAATCTATTTGTTTATACTGTATACTGTATGTAAAACATTATTTTCTGTGTATGCTGTTTAATGTTATTTAATTTTAGATAATAAGTCAATTAATTAATACTGTTATTATTATATAAATAATTATACTGTTAAAAGAAAAAATAGCGAAATTACAGGAATACAATAATAAAATTTACTATAAAAAAATCTATAATTTTATTTTACTATACATATTTTGTATTTCTATCTTAAAATTCTGTATTTTTTAAATAATTCATAATAATCATATAAAATAAGTAAAAATGATCTAATAAGTATGTAAAATTGCTTACTTTCCGCAAATTGCATCACATACTTAATGTAGTATTACGTATTGTTGGTGTAACTTCTTAATTATGTAAAATTACAGCTTGTATATTAATATCTGTAATAATTCATCAAAATTATGAGACTTAGTACATATTTTGTGTAATAAATACTAATAAAATATTTTAAGTGAAGTTCATTCATTTTAACATACATTTTTTATGTAAATTTAAATATATATATATATATATATATATATATATATATATATTTATACTAACAATAATATTACAGAACTAAACAAATTTTAGTTATTTATAGAAAATTCCTGACAGCAAATTTACTAAAGTTCTGTATATTTATTAAAAGAAACTTTAACTAAAAAATTGTAATATTACATACATATGTATCGTTGGTCGTATCATATTACATAATGTTTCTAATATTTCTGATATTATATGTATTTTTAAACAATTATGTAAATTTACTGCAGTTAAGTTATTACACTTAGAAATACTGGGCATCGTACATATATATTTATATATACATATATAATAATATATAGAACAACAGAATAAAAACACTTACTGCAGAATATATTGATGTTACATATGTAGAACAGAACATAATTAGTATTCAATATTATGTAACGTAATACATACGTCTGCAAATTAAAAAAATAAAAATTATCATTCTTATAGCAAATACATTAACTATTATTATTATTGTTTAATTTTATATTATAATTTGATATACTAAAATTCGATATACTAAACATATATCGTCATCTAGAAAAATATAATATATAAATAATAAACAAGTAATCATAGAAACAACTTACTAGATAATTTTAATATAAAATTGAACAAAACTTGAAATTTTTTTCAATTTTAAGATTTCATAATATAATGTTCCCAAGAATAGAAGAAGATGTATGAGAAGCATCATAAATTTGGGTGAAGAAAAAAATTATTAGCTGGATAAAAATAATGGAAAGACTTTGTACTACACCAGTGTGAGTAAATGGCATAATTATGTATGTATGTAGTTAATCTTAAAGCTTTTTTACTTTCATAAATAATTTTTAGTTATTTCAAATATTTTTCGTACAATTTATCAAAATTAGTTGTATTACAAGAAAAATATGTATAACTAAACGCTTTTTCTTTGTAAACTAATAAAAACTACATAGTATATAAGCGCTAATAAAAAAAATCTAATATAAAAAACACACCATTTGAAAAATCTGAACATTCGAAATATCTCTCACATTTAAAACCTCATAAATTTTATAAGTGTACATCGATTTAAAGCAATGTAAACGAAACCTTTATTATACGTTATTTAGATAAGTTCAACACACACACACACACAAACAGCAAGAGATAGGCCGCGATAGATGGTTCGTCCGCTTGATCACAACACAAATAAAGAAGAGAAATCAAGCCTTCTTCTACGAAACATTAAAAACAGGCGTTGATGGCGCTTGAACTGACACACTCTGTATTTTTATTCTTTCCTTATTTATTTATTTATTTTGTTAATCTTATTTTATGTATATTATAATTAACGCTATAAAACGCATACCAAATGTTTTTCACTCATAGACAATTATACTATATCTAGAGATACTGCAGTTAATAGTTAAAACCATCATTTTCTGCAAATTGATTAGATTTAAAAATACGTAATAAAATTAGTAAATCAGTATCGTTACGCTATATTATATATATATTTAATAAATATAATTTCTCTTTTAATAGATGCAACATTTTTGTTTTGTATTCTGTTATATATTTGGATCACTCGCATTTGTCACTTAAGAAATATAAATAATAACTCAGTATAAGCTGCAATTCTGTGCACATCTCGTAAATAATAAATATAAATAAACATAAAAGTAAAATATACATAATTTCCAAGTAGTAGGAATAGAAAAGTATGTATAAGAGGAATTATAAACATGATGAAACTAAAGTTGCTTGTCTGGATAGGAATGTTTAGAGGAGACTAATTTCGGGATAGTAGAGTTTATGCCACGTCTTTTTGAGTACATGACGTGATTGTAATTGTGTATGTATAATATGTATGTATGTAAAAATTATAAAATATCAAATCGAAAAATACACATTTTTGTTCTATAGTTAAGACTCTATATAAGCTATATCTAGTTAGATTATGCAGTTAATACAGCAGATAATTTTGTGCAGAATAAAATTTGAACACAATTTAAATTTACTATATATAAAATATACCAATCTAGATATTGTAGAACATCTACGGTTCTACTAGATAAATTTCTTACGACACCTAACTTAACTATTAATGTTCTCTAAACAATTCATGTTCGAGTCAATCAGGGGCAAACAGAATTAGAAAAACGTAAAAAAAATAAAAACACATAACTTATCTCGGTGTATTATTATATGAGTTCGCGGAATTAAAACTTAGAGAGCTAGGCTCTTAGTTAAAACCCAGTTAAACATTAAAGTGTTCTCTAACTAAAATAACTTACCTTCTTTCACAATCTCTGATCGCATTTTATTGACATTTTAAAAAGGCGAATGATACGTTCAGAGCCGGATTTCTATTTAAAAAGACCTGGACTAAAATAAAAATTGAGATCTTTTCAAAGAAAAATTGTATTTACAAATACTAATAAACAAAGCGCTTATTAAAAATTTGATATAATAATAATTAAAAGAAATGACAAAAAATATGTAATATTAATGAATCTTTTTTGATACTTTTTTTATGAAGGCAGCTATACAACCGAAAAGATCTAAGGTTGTTGAAAATGTTGTGCCTGAAAATGAAAATATAATTTATTTTTTTTGCCTTTTGTAGAAAATGTTATCGAGCAAATAGGCAGAATTATTAAAAATAAATATTAAAATTGCATATTTTCCTTACATGGTCAATCAGAAATGACAGCCTGACTACAAAAATTAGACTGTCATTCCTAACTTCCATCATACAGCTCCTACACTTATCAGTCAAACTGACAGTGTTAGATCAACTAAGACAAACTGAGATCTCAGCAAATAATGCATTAAATTACTATAAAAATTACTACCGTACAGACAAAAATCTTTTTAACACGTTGATCACCAATGTTGACACCATATTTATTCAGAATAAATACAGTTATGAGAGAGATTCAATATCAGTTCGTGAAAAATTAGCGGATACTTTAAGATTCCTTACGACTGGGAGAAGCATTCAATTGTCAATTTTCCCTCCACTTCCCATGATTGAAGCTCGGATTTCAAAATATTTGAAAATCCATTAATTAATTTATCAGTTCATCAGTCTTGACTTTACACCTTCAATCAGTATGTCAATCTAAGGCCCGCTTAACAATCCGATTCTATGATTGAGTAACTTTTGGGAAAAATCTCAACATTAGAATTTATTAGCTCGTTTAGTTAAACAGTTCGCCAAGCATGGGCCCTAAGTTTCAGACTATTCAATATAATATTAAATCCGGCCCTGGATACGTCCAACTTTAGCGTTTGTTTCGTTTGGTCGGGTTATCTCTCGATTTTATATCTCTAAACACGTAAGAAAACAGCATCGTAAAGTGTTTTTCTTGTTAAACGCGAAACATTTCTGTATTTTTAATTGGATTTATATTATGCTGTAAATCAACTGGAACATTTTAACTATGAGGTTATAAAATAATTGAGAAATGATTAAAATTAAATGTAAATTTGGTAAATAGTTGTTTTACGAACCCGAATATTATTATGACGGCGATGAAGGATAGTTTGTGTCTGGGTGGCCAAATTAGTAATACGATACTATTGCGATTTTAGTTTTATGATTGTAACATTTTCAAGTTTTAGAATATAGTGATTTAGTTAGTGATAGTTTTACAAAATGATAACATTTATTGCTGTCGATAGCAAACAAAATAAATTTTAATGATATTTTTGTACTGTTTTGTTGCGCTAAATTGTTGAAAATCAATTTGAAATTAAAATTATATTAAATTTTCAGTAATTCAATTTCGGGGGGCAAAACTATTTCCTCAAATTGTGTACAACAGATTGTTAAAATTTTAAGTATGATTTAAGAAAATATAATTACATGATTTAAGAAAATATTTATTTTACCATGATTTAAAAAGATTTTACAGAAATTTTAAGGAATTTTTTGAAGATTTCACAAAGATTTTAATTAATATGTACACCAGATTGTACAAGTGGTTTTTCTCTCATTCAGTTTAAAATAATCTGAAAAAAATAAATAATACAATGAAGTCATGTATTTTACCTACAACATAATTTACGTGCAGAAAATGATTATTGAAAATTAAATTAGGTTGCAAGCTATGTAGACAATATTGACAATAATAATTACATTAAATAAAATCAAGATACATATAATTATATTTTTATTTGATAACAAATATTTAGAGCCAGTTATTAATGTTATTTACTTAATCATTAGTTAACTATGCAATTAGATTGTCAGTTGTCTTTGATAACTGGCATTTGTTTAATCATCTTTTCATAAATAAAAACAAAAAAAAATTCATAATTTCATAATGCTGAATTAAGTTTAGAATTTGAAATATGAATTTATCGTCTTTGTTATCTACCGTCGCAGCATATAATAAGAGAGAAAAGTATTATAATCGTACAAATTTATATAAACATAGAAAAATTAAGCCTTTTATAATATGAATCAATTATATTATCATAATGGCTGTTTCTCTATAGACACGTGTATAATAAATTCTTTTAAACAGATTCTAAAAAAATATTTCAACTTTGGACATAAATATTTCAAAATAAAGCTTCTGTAGGTCGTAGTTCTTTATTAATATTTAGTGTAATTTATGTTTCATCAGGAAAAAAAGATACAAATGACATTTACAGTAAATAAACAGAACATAGAAACAAATTACTAAGTAATAAAATATATTTTATCAATATTTCGCAATAGAGAAATATTTCAAAAAAAAAAAAACAAATTTGCAAAAATTACTTATAAAAGTTAAAACTAACAATTTTATTTGAGATATTTCCTGATACAACTTAATAAATTTTTTATATTTTATGTTTTATAAAATGTATTTTTAACAAGCTAAATACGTATTTCAAAAGTTAATCTTCCATAATCAACAACAAAATACCAAACCAACTACCAAACTAAAGTACATAACTATAGTTTAGCAATCTAAGATTACACAAATACTTAAAGTAGTCAGTGATCGAATCATATTAATATTTACAACAACGATAAGTAAATCAAACTAAATTAATAACTAACAAAACACAATAAAACTAGACGCCATTCAGCGATTTTTCCATCGAAAATTAATAGATTATCAGTCGATAAAAGTGAGGTTATAAATCGTATAATAAACAGAAAATTGTTTCTACACATTGTAAAAGTCTGCATTTAAACCAGCTTCGTTTAGCTCGGGCCGAGCGAGTTTATATTATAGTTTAAGAGCAAATCGACAAATAATACTTTTTAAATCATTGCATGCTGCGGTGTGTGTGTGTGTGTGTTGGGGCGCGCGCTTAACAAACACGTATATTAAATTTATATACTCATAAATTGCGTTGAACATTTCATTTGGTCATTCGATACGGTACACTGGCTTTCGATCTATGCTTTCAGTATAAACACACGAATTGAAATATTGAGATTTGTATTGCGTCCAAAGTGCGCCTATAGTGTTTATGTTCATCTGTAAATCAAAGTGGAGCCACCATTATGCGGTTTAACAAATGAAATTAGATTTTCATTGGGCTTAAGTTTTTAATAATTTAAAGAAAAATGTCTATATTGAAGTAAAAACTGCTTAATGTTGTTGTATTATTAACAAATTCAAGACAAGAAAAAAAAAATTTCTTGATATAAATTTTAACAATTTAATATGTTCACTTATTTCGTTGTATATTGTTTTGTTCTATATCATATATTTGACTGAAAATTATTATCAAAACAAAAAATAGCTAAAAAATAAAGTTTCTTATCTTAAAGAAGTTACTATGGTACTTGAAGCATATCATAAAAAATATAAATTGGAAAATAGTCGACTGTTATTATTTTCATAAATAAAAACAATTTGACGGAATTCAATCAATTATGTATATATTTTTTATTATCCTCTAGGTCAACGTTTCGGCAATTACTATTGCCTTCTTCAGGACTCTACAATAAATATGTTTACATACTTGTATTTATTATATATATATATATATATATATATATATATATATATATTTGTTATTTGTATATATTGTAGAGCCCTGAAAAAGGCAA
Source organism: Clivina fossor (assembly GCA_963966155.1). Lineage (NCBI taxonomy): Eukaryota > Metazoa > Arthropoda > Insecta > Coleoptera > Carabidae > Clivina > Clivina fossor. The sequence continues at coordinate 9,291,638 of OZ014566.1, forward strand.
TAGTGATTGCCGAAACATTGGCTTAGAAGACAATAAAAAATATATAATTGACTGAATTCTGTCTATTACTAATTTTTTATAAAAAAATATTTTGTCAACATTAAGGTTCGGTTGCACAAAGCATTGTTAAACGTTTTGTAAATTGACCAATTCGTTATCTTTCCAAACTGATTAATTAATGAGGTAATTCAAAAATAGATGATAATCTAGTTGCCTAGTTAACTCACTTAACTTATTTAACTTAACTTACTGCGGGAATACTGTTGCGAGAGGTATTTTCTTCATTTTCATATCATTTTGTCATTTTTTAGAAGACATAATCTAATATTTCAGCGAAAAAAATTTTCTCTTCTCTCTCTTTCCACCTAAGCTATATTATTTCACTATATCACACTATATTTATGCAGTGATTAGTAAATAATATTAAATAAACTTTTATCAAAAATCACTTTTAAAATGCGGTGAGACTACGAGTCATATGGTTAATTTTCTATTTAATTTTTAAAACAGTAATTTTTCATTTAATTTTCCGTTTAAAATTGTAACTAATACAAAAATTCAATTAAAAACGCAATATACAACTAATATTTTATAAATGAATTTTTAAATTACACAATTAAAAATCAATTCAACAATATTTCTCGCAATTACATCGGGGGGCAATAATATGGTTCTTGAATAATATTACTTGATATTATATTAAAGATCAGCCAATACCTGCTAAACTAATAAATTACAGCTTAATATAAAATAAAATCAAAATACCTTACTACAATTATTCAACCAATCGGAATCAATCGTAATGATCACGTGATCAAATAGAGGCGGGAAAATTGCGACAGAGAAAATTATCGAAGAAATTAATGTATTATCGGAGAGCACATCGCAGTTTATATACAAGCATTGTATTTAATACATAATACTAAAACTAAAAGTACTTACCTATATATATAGGTTGGGTTTCTTCGTTTCTCTTGCGAACGCGAAGCTAAAAGCCGGTCTCTCTGCTTTTCTGGTTTGTTTGTTGTTATTGTGACTGAGACACGACGATGGGCGCCATTTTGTCGCCATTCAACTGTTTGATCCTTAAATGGCAATTGAATTCAATTGATACTGTCTTATGGAGAAAAATAGTTGGATTTATTGATAAACTCATTCGGGTTTGATGCATATACCTTATAATCTTAGAAATGTTATACGAGAATTTTGCTATTTACAAATCATGTTGGAATAAGATAATAGTTGAATGGAATGTTTAATTTATAAATAAACCATCAAATAAATTATATATATATATATATATATATATATATATATATATATATATTATATCTATATTACGAAAATTGTAGTCAATTTGGAAGATGTTTAAATAAAAATCTCAATTGTAGATTCTTTGCCAAGCTTTCAGTGAAAAATAAAATAAAAACCAGAAAATCAAAAAAAAAATTCTAGCGCCCAAACAGCATATGCTAGCAAAATAAAACTAAAACCAAATTATATACTCCTAACTTTTATGCCCTATCGAAAAATATTCTAAATATTTCTCCGAATTTAATTCAAGAAAGAAGTATATCGCAAATTATCGAAAATGCATGTTAAACGCTCATACGAACTTAACGAACGAACACCCGGTATATATAATGTATAATAATAATGTATGTTGGTTCTGTAGTGACCACAATAGATTTTTTCTAATATGTAGAAGTATCAGTAACTATAGCTAGAAATCTATCATTTCAATATTTTGATTTTCTCTACCAAAAAGAATTCAAAACAAATTTCTAACGATATTTTAACTTTCAACAACAAATCGGTGTTCTAAATGAGCTTCAGACAAAACAATTCCAGCTCGGTTTAATCACTAGCAGCACAGACTGCTTCCAACCTTAAATCAAATTATTTAAGAAAAACAAAAGAAAAACTTAACTAAACATACACACACACACACACACACAGGAAATGCTATGACACCCACTTCTTCAACATTTTAAACTGTTTACATTCCAAACGCACACGGACGTGCACAAATACCAATGTCAACGTATTTATCACACGCGCGTTCTAAGATTTAAAAGCGCCGCTACGGCTGTACGTCTCCTATGATTATATCATCACGAGAGATATTTATAAGCGGTTGATATTTATTCATTTTTTTTTCTTTTTTTGTTTGTTTTGGTTTCGTTGTTGATGCGCGCGATGAGGCAAAATATTTATTTATCATAAATATGTGAAATGAGCTTGGTTGAAAATATCATAATGTAACTAGAATCATAAGTCCGTTTGACAAATAAAAAATTTCCAGATTTTTTAAGTAATTTACTATTTCGATATTATTTAAAATAATAATATAAAATGTAATTGGTTTTAATAAAAGATTTACAAGAGATTTTATGATTTGGTTCACATTTATTTTTTTATACGCTAAGAACACAACAAATTAATTATTTTCCGTTAATTTTATTTATCATAATATTGGAGTACATATAAATTGCACGCAGCGGTTTGGTTTTAATCATTTTATTCAAAGAAATTAAGGGATTAAGATTTCAACCTCAAACAAGGTAAGATCGGCCACCGGCGCGTGTCAATAATTTGTATATATTTATTATTATGTAAGTAACAGCTACCAACAAAACTATGTTCAACATATATTTTTTCTTATTTAATACACCATTGCTATAGGATTATATACCTAACCTAACTTAACCTATTGTCTATTTCCATAATTAATATTTGGTTATATTGATTTGTAATCTTGCTAATTATTGATAGGACAATGTTCAAGTTCACATTTAAAATTGTGCTGTGTCAAATAATTTTCAAAATATGCTATAGAGTAAACGAAAATATAGTCCGAGATCCTTTTAATCCGATAATTCGCAACCGACGTGCAGTTCGGTGGCATTTTCGACTGCGGCGTGCAGTTTATGTGCTCAGATTATCGGTTGGGTCTAAGTGGTTCGGAACACACTATAAGCTGTAAGTCTCTTGCTTGCCTGTGGGCTAACGACCCGCTCCATTGACAACGCAAGTAAGACTTGTTAAGAAACTATGATCCATATTCCCACTTCTTTTCATTTCATTTTTTGCTTTACATATATATATATATATATATATATATATATATATATATATATATATATATTTATCTAATATTACAAAATACAAATAAAATAATTAAAATTGTTTATTCAGTAATTTTAAGTAGTCAAAAGTACTTTTGACAAAAAAAATTTAAAGTGAGGTAAGAAAACGTTTTTATATGTTCAGCTTCTCGAGCATGTAGCTCCATGTTCCACCTAAGAATTACGAGAATTGATAACGATGATATGATTGAACATATTTCTTTCTTTCAAATAATGTTTCTAAACCTAATAAGTTTATTTAACTATACCTTTAATAAACTTTAAAAACACATTTTACAACAAATTATTTAGCAACACACTGTATATTTTCATCTAAGCACTTAATCTCAATAATATATTTACATTTAATATTATCAACATTATTGAAAAAGTGAATTAATAACTGTGTCGCCATCTACCCAGCCGATATCAAATTAAAATTAACCAATTCATTCGATTTCGAGACGAAAGAAAATAACATTTATACATCCTAGGTGGCCGTGCCATATACTTCCCTCCCCACACCTCTTTCATTTACCTCTTGCGCAAGACGGACATATCAAACGTACGTTCAACGCAAATTAAATGTCCAACGGCAATAAAACGGTGATTAATTACAGATTTTATGATTTTGATCGGCCTCTTAGGGTCGAAGGGATTTTTGTTTAGTTTATAACGTTAAAGTTGCGTACTTGTTTCGCTAGACGAATGGATCGTTATTTAACGATTGCCTATTGTTTTAACTATTTATTGGTAATTATTTATATATACATATATATATATATATATATATATATATATATATATATATATATATATATATACGTATATGGGCGTACGAATAATTAAAGAATTGAGACATAAAATTCGATATACATGTTATGTTTAATATTTTTACATTTGATATAAATGTTGTAAAGCAGTTATATACAGTGCATCTCAAATTAGTCCTTTTAAAATAAATTTGTCTTATAATCAAAAGAGTGACATAAAGAAATAGCATTACCAATATTGCATACACAAACTGAGAAAATTTTAACGTTAGATCTGAGGTTTTTGAATGGTAAACTTATGTTTTTTTAATAAAAATAATAGAAAAATTATAGTAAACATTAGTTTAACTATATTCAAAGCTTTGTATGAAATTAATTAATATTTAGTTTAAAAATAAAAATGCATTTGAACTAAAAATTATTTAATAATTTTACAATTGCATTTATTCCAGAAAAATACTACGTTTCTAAAGTTTAGTTTAAAAACACGTTAGTTTTGAGCTAAAATCTTGAATCTAAAGCAAAATTTTTCGCAATGTACATACACAATCACGCCATATATCTACAAAAGTGTGACATAAACTTATTAAATTCACTGTAAAATATGTAATAAAAATTTATGTAATTTTACATAACTACTAACAGTAAAATAGCAGCATTCTGTAATTTTTTGTAAAATATTTTGTTTTTAAAACCAACTTATTGGTCGTTGTAACTCCGCCAAAAGTTCGAATATCGAAAACCCGTTTTAACAAATTATTTTACACACTTTCAGCTTTCAGAAATTACAAGGAAAATCGATTTTTGCAAGTGTCAAGGTGGTGTTCCGTCCTTAATTTTGCTTTTGAATTAAAAAATATATTTATTAATTAAAATTATTACTTTAGAACAGTGTTTGTTATTCTAAACATGTGTGGTTAAAAAGTAATGTTAACCGTTGTATAAATAACTATTCTAACGTTGTAAACGCATTTCCTTAAATAAAATTAAATAATCATTATAAATTCACAATATAGTGTAGCAGTAGTAATCAATTTTTATGAATCAAACATTGTTTTACAAATTTAGCAAAGGTTACTAATAACTTCCTCTCTATAAGGCCGGAAAAAAATATGCTACCGTCCCGTTATTTACTCAGAATTTATTCACATTGCAAGCGATACTTAGTTCACAGAAATAAAAATAATAAATACACACACAATTACGCTAAGTACCCAAAAATATGTGGCACAAACTCTTTCCACTATCCCGAAATTAGTTTCCTATCCAGACAAGCAATTCCAGCTTCATTCACATATATGTTCATTAGACATTCGCTCATATAATAAATGATAAATTCTTCCACTACTGTGAAAATGAGATTTTTACGTGGGGTATGTGGTGTGACTAGAAGGAATCGAGTACAAAATAGATTAGTGTATACTGTATAATGAGTGTGAAATTGAAAAAAATATTGTAACAAACGTTGCGGTGTTAGTCAGTTAAGGGGGCAAGTAGGTTTTTTTAATGAAAAACTAGCCCATTTTCAGGAATTATTTTTAGTGTACAGGGAAGGCCTAGAGCAATGCGACTTTCTTCATCATGTAAATCGTTTATTGACTTGTATGTCGGATTTTTTGGTCATCTCCCCTCCTCAAACTTTACCCCACCCCCTCTCCGCTTCCCGTAAGCCATGTCCGGAATTTGGAGGTATGTGGTTCCAGGAATTCCTCTGCACTGCTTCATCTGAAAAAAAAAAAACCGTTTCGGATTATTGAACTTGAATATATTCCCCATCGTTTGAGGGATCCTTTTTTGAAAATTCGATTTTGTCGCAAAACGGCGGACTCTTAAAAAAAAGAAGTCAATTTCGACCTTTTTTTCTGCTTTCTTGGATGATAAAAAATAAAAATAATAAACATTTTTTAAAAAGGATCCCTCAAACGATTCCAAATTTTATTATCTTTTTGCTGGCAAAAAATGAGACAAATCGGTTAATATGTTCCAGAGATAATCCTGGAACCGACAAAAAAAATTTAGTTCCAAGAAAAACGCATTTAAAGTTTCAAAATAAGTTTTAAGTTAGAAAAGTAAATTTTTTTCACTTACATGTAATCATCAATTCCAGGGCCATATAAGCATTCCTCCTGTTTATCTTGGGTGTCTATATTTCCGGACAGTCTCTGCCGAATCCGTGCCTCTTGAATAGAATGCTCCGTTCTTATTGCTGACTGGTGGCAGCGACGAGAGTCATATGAATTAGGGTACCTCACCTAAGCGAGTTCCGGAGTTTCGCGACAAAAATCGCTGTAACTTTCTTAATTATTAAGATTTCGAAAAACGGTTTAATGTTTTTAATTCTTAAAGGATATCTCTATCAGAATTTGTAATTAAAAAAAAATCAATTTTTTGAAGAAAAAAAACCTACTTGCCCCCTTAAGATGTGGTTTGGTCATCTTGAGCAAATGTCTAATGAACTTTTGGTTAAAAAGAATTTATGTAAATGATTTTGATAGTATACGTTTGCCAGTGGATGTCCGATAAGTAGTTGGAGTGATATGATTGAGAGTGTTTTGAGTGAGCAAAAGTTTCCAAATAGTAAATGAAGCTAAAGTTGCTTGTTTGGTTAGGGATGTTTGGAGAAAACTGATTTCGGTATGATGGAGAGAGTGTGTGCTACACTCTTTTGGGTACATGGTGTGAGTGTATATGTATGTATGTATTCAAGCAAAAATTCGAAATAAATATCAATCATATATCTTCATCTCTAGCCATTTGGAAATTTATAAATCCTGTGTTGTACGCTTTAGCTTATGTGATGTTTTTGTAAGATTGTGAGTAGTTGGAGTGGTATGATTGAGAGTGTTTTGCGTGATCGAAAGTAATAAGAATAGAAAAATATGTATGAGAGGAATTATGAATGTGGATGAAGCTAAAGTTGTTTGTTTGAATAGGGTGTTTGGAGGAAACAGATTTCGGGATAGTATAAATAGTTTGTGCCACACCCAATTGAGTACATGGCGTGATTGTGTATGTATGTATGTGTGTAATCGTAAGTATTGTAATTGAAAAGTTAATGGCCCGTATTCTCATTTCATTTATAAAAATGATTTTTGCCAAAAGTACTTTTGACGTTCACTTAAAATCATTTATTAAGCATTTTAAAATAATTAATTTAAATTTTATAATACCGAATATAATAAAAATGATCAAAAATAGAAAAAACTATTTACATTTAATGAAAAACAGAAGCAAAAGTTATTTTGAAATTAATGATGAAAACACTTTTTCACGAAAAACTGAGGTGAGAATACGGGCCCTTATCTTTATTCAACTTACATTCATTTCCATTCCTCAAAATAATATTTCGAATTGCATAATCTATATGTAATTGTTTAGTTTCATTTTGCTTAGATTTTCAATCGAATATACAGTGTGAATGCATCCTAATAAATCATTCCATCATTCCGGATGTCCCATACAGACGGCACGTACACACAGGGGTGTACGTACGCGGATAATGGGCGCGCGGGCGTTTGACTATGTCTCGTCGCGTATAACCGATCCGGCCCGGTCCGGTGTACTAGCAAACCGGAAGAAGCGTGGGCGGTATATATATATATATATATATATATATATATATATATATATATATATGAGTGTGTGTGTGTGCCAATGTCACGTGACCGGAACACGCGGCCGAACAAGCGCAACACGTGTTTGACATGTCAGATGTGAGACGCATTTCGAAATGTCTATGCCTGCTGGCCGAGAGATTCTGATTATGTATGTTGCATACGATATGACTATAGATTCGGTGGCGCGATATTCGGTGATTAGCATCGTATGGATGAGTTTGTAGTTAGTCGAGAGTGATTTATTTGAGTATTTGAGTGATTGTGAGAGATGAAGATATCTCTGGTTGGTGATAAAAATTTTAAAAAAATATCTATTTTTATTAGAAGAAAAATGTAATATTACAAATGGCAAATAAACTAATACTTTTTTAACAAAAGTTTGATAATCCTATGATTTAAAAAAAAATCATACTTTGTGCGCATGAGTTCCACACAATATTTTTTCTGCTTTGCAATTAGATTACAATTAGAAATAACTTATACAAACATCAAAAATACAATTGACAGTTTTAATACAAGACAGCTTCAATTGTTTTAATGCATTTTGCATAACGCTAGAGTAAAATAATAGTATGTTACGGCATTTTGTAAAACAATATATTCAGTTTAAATTAAAAAAAATTAAATTTAGAATAAATCGGGCAACCTAAAATTTAGAATTTATAAGTTAAAAATTTTAAAATTATTTTCATATAAGCATATTCAAATTTGTTTAAATAAGTGTAAACATGTTTAAATTATAATGAAATAAAATGAAAAACAAACATTTAAAAAACATTTAGTAAAAATCAATTTGATGTAATGAATTTTGAAAAACTGTTGTCAAATAATTTAATATTCTTTTTAAACTATACTAACTATTATATTTAATGAGGTTTAGACTACCCACATTATATTATCATCTGAACTACAGTGTATGTAAAGTCTGTGAATTTACATATTTTTTTTATAGTAAAATCATATAATTTTCTTTGTAATGCAAATTTACTACATTTATTCTGTAAATTTCATAAAATTATTATGGAATTACAATATCATATAATATAAAATAGCAAATTACATATTTTTTGTATAGATATTTTCACGAAAGTTTATGTAAATTTGTGCGGCAATAGATAATATTATAATAGTATTTTTGCAGAATAATTTAAGTAATATTACAGATAATATTCAGTGATATTACAACTTCTGTATAATTACATTTTATGTAAAATTACACAATATGACAAGACATTTTTATTACCCTTGGTTTTTTATAGTAAATTACATTAAAAAAATTTACTCTGTATAGAAGTATCAAAATCTGATTAGAACTATAACTAATTATTGCAAATTAATAAAAACTAATTCATGTAAATGTTTTAGTTACAAATATTTAATTAATTTTTTTATTGTTTTTTACAAATCCAATTTTAACGTTTCAAAAAATTTAGCTAGTTTCTATTTTGACAAATTTACATCAAAGGTAGATAGAAATACATTTTTTCACAAACATATGCAAACAAATTCGTAAATTTTTCTACATGACAAAAACAGATTTTTTTTATTTTAATCGTTTTAGCAAAAATTTAGTAACACGTTTATTTAAAAAAATATAAAATAAAAACGATATAGAGACACGACACAAAAATATAATTGAAATTTTTTTACAGAATTTATTTTTTCGACAAAATGAATTTCAATTTTCAAGTGCATTCATATATATATATATATATATATATATATATATATATATATATATTTTGCTGACATTCGTGATACAACCAAAATTTATTTCTGTTTTTTTTATGTTTTTAATTACATTGTCCAATATTTTGTCAAATATTTCAAGTCATTGAAGCTACATTGTTTTGTTTTAAAATCGTAAATAATTTTCAATTATATTATAATTTATTTCAAGTAGTTAATTTTTGGTTTTCGTATTGTCAAAAATCTGTTTTGTATGATAATTTTTTAATGAGTCTCCCAAATGTTTTGAATGGCGAATGATTTATGTTTTTTCGATATTATACATTTAATAGAATGAATTAAGTAAATGATTTAATAATTATTGAAAAATAATTATGCAAACATTAAATTAATACTAATGTTAGGAGACAAGATGTAATTTCACACTCATCATACACTAATCTATTTCGTACCCGATTTCTCTTAGTTACACCACCTACTCCACGTAAAAATCTCATTTTCACAGCAGTCATTTTTAATATTAGATGTATCATTGACATGTCTGTACCGTAGCTAATACGTCAATATAAATATTGTAAAAATCCATTCCATTTATAAAATTATTTGACATATCGCAGAGATATGAACAAGATGAAAACTTGATAAAATAAAATTCTATAATTATCCAAACTATTTCAAACATCCATAAATAATACTCAAATAAATCGTTTTAAATCCAACACATGTAGATAGTCAAGCAAACTATGAAAATAACAAGATATACTGGCGCTGAAAATAATTTGTTATAGAATGTTTTGACGATGGCCACAAAAATATTTAACTGATACACATTGCTCGTAACCTATGTTTAAACGCCTGATTTGAAATTTAAACTTTGCCAAAACGAACACAAGCTCGTTTTCCTTTTCGTTATAAATCCCAGATGACAAAACTCAAAACATGAATTGTTGAAATATATGTTACGGCGATTAGAAGACACTATTTCTCTACTCTTTTCTAAGTGACAAAGTGTCATGTGATCGGGTACAAACATAAGTTATGTTTGTTCTACATGGGCGTACGTGAAAAATTTATCTTTTATTTACAAGATACTCGTATACAATTAGTTCTTGATTTTCTAACATACTAAAAAAATCTTCTCCGACCATACTATATTATAAAAACAAAAAGCTTGGGATTAAGTTCTGTATATATTTTATTTAAAAATTGACATTTGTATATTTTTTTCTGATGCTACATAGAGTGTATCGAAACGTCGATTTTTATTAAAATTTACACCGAAATTAATCCTAAAGATTTTTACTTTTTGATTTTCTATTTATTGTTTCGTTTTAGAATGTAGGTACTTTCGGGCCACAGTATTTCCAACTTTGGATACAATCATAGAATAAATTTATTCTATGTTTAACTATTTAATAGTTTATCTGGAGTTTAATTTTCAATCTAAACTATAATTTCGCTTAAAAGTTAAACCGTATTCATGCTTTCAACTACAATTACAACTTAAATTTCACATAAGTAACTTAAAAGGATATTCCCATTTGTAGCATCGATTTATAGGTGTCTTTCAACATTTTTTTTTTATAACTTTTACAACAAATACAGTAAAAACAATTATATTATTTAAAAGTGTATTTATTGAAGTGTTCAGCAGTATTTTTTTTTCAAAAAATCTAATTTTTACTTGCCAATGGTGACATAAATTCGCGTTCTATATTTTTGAAACAAAAACAAATTAGATGTTAGTACTTGTAACTTTCATTCTAAACTACAAAATGTATAAGTTTTAAACTAACTTGACTTGAGACTTTAAACATAGCTCAGAACTGAATGACACTGCAATATTAACTAATTAATTAATAATATTAAATATGTTAAATTAAAGTTAATTAATTAACTTAGATAATTATAATTATATAAAGAAAAACGTGAGGCGCATGCAATAGATAATAGTAAGAAGCGTAGGGGGTAGCTGTCGTTGCCCCATTTTTTCTGTATAGGGTTATAAATCTGTATGAAGGGCTAGGAGAAATTATTTTATACTTTTTAGTCCGTGTTAAAAGCGTGGTATATTAATTTTTTTTAATTTAAATAATTATTTATTTTAAATATGAATTTATCTTCTTTTATGTGTACGTATGTAAGTATATATTGAAACATGTCTGTATGTGTTCATCGATGTCCAATTCACATATGGTAATCTGTCAGGCATTGAACAGTTGTTCCCGTTCAAAGTTCAAACACAAACACACCGTTCGACTGACGCTGCTTCGAATCGCTTTTGACCGTTTGCTTACCTAACCTAAACACATTCTTCGGCAAATCATACAAAATTCATGAAATTTGGGTCATGCGAAAGTACAGGGAACATATCGCCTTGACAACACAAGCGTATTTCAATTCCATTTGATATTAGCATTTCGAATATTATATTCAATTCGGAAAGTTTTTAACACATAAATTGAATTTATTGACAAGCTGCATAAAAATAATCGAACGTTTGAATAACAAATTTTTGTTTTGTTTAAAAAAAAAAAGCACTTGATTGAAATTCAATTTAATTTTTGACAATTTATTTACATAAACTATTCAATGTTAAATAGTTTTTCGTGAATACTAAATATTTATTATGTATACATTAAATTTACAAAACGAAAATACTGATCATTATTTTACCTCAATGACACTACACAATTTTATTTTAAAATATATAATAATAAATTAAATATTTTGATAAAATATTCTAACATCTTTCAGAACTCATTATATTAAAATAAAACGGCATTAGGTTTAAGTTACCTTATTAGTTATTACTTGTTTCTATGTTCTGTTATTTACTGTAAATTTAATTTGTATCAGTTTTCCTGATGAAGATTTTCGTTGAGTTTTTAATAAATATTAATACAGAACTTAAAAACATTTTATTTTATATAATGAGTTTCGAAAGATGTTTTTACTATGTTAATCTAAATTAGATAATTAAAATAAAAGATTATGGCTCGTATTCTCACCTCACTTTTAAAAATGATTTTTGTCAAAATTACTTTTTACTTAAAACTACAAATTAGACAATTTTAATTAGTTTTTTTGAATTTTGTAATATTAGATATAAAAAAATTATGTAAAAAATAGAAATACTATTCATATTTGAAAAATAAAAGAACTTTTTCATAAACAAAAGAGGTGGGAATACGGCGCCAATATATATATATATATATATATATATATATATATATATATATATATATATGTATATATATATATATATATATATATATATATATATATATGTATATATATATATATATATATATATATATATATTTTTATCTATCATAGATGAATTATCTAGATAAATCCCAACACTAGCAAAACCAAATCAATTTTTTTACCTAATATCAACACTACGTCAAATAACTCTTTCTAGAAACATGAAAAAAAAACGACGAAGATTTCTCTTCACCCTATCCCGTACAAAACACCACATCGAAAGACAGCCCGTGGCGTTTGTGTTGACAGGCATGAGACAGATGTGGCCCCGGTGTAACCGAATCGCTTCGTCTCTCTCCCGCGCACAGCAGCCCAAGACAACAAATATTAAGAAATACCCAGCTCTGCACATCTCTGTCTGTGCATACGCTAATTTACTGTATCATCGTTGGCACGGCAGGTGGCTGCGTTTAAAAACCAACATACGAAATTTATATCTATGTACTGTGGCGTGGAGACCAAGAAATCTGTGTGTGTGTGTGTGTAGCAGCAGGATGGGTATAGTTGGAACGTGCCTATGGACAGATATACTCGTGGTTTATAAATTATGAGAGGTGGACTAGAGATGTTAGTTTGAAGGTTTGAAGAATTAGAGTGGACAGTGTTTTGTATTTTTGAAAAAAATGATTTATTAATGAAGAGAATTGAGGGGTAGAAAATATTTCAAGTGTTTGGAGAATTATAATTAAATATCAAGAGTACCGAGCTTCTGTACAAAATATTTTATACACGCACATTTTTAGTTTTTTCGTGACAGTTTCTATAGAAATAATTATTTAAATAAAAAAAATAATATACCACGTTTTAAAAATGGACTAAAAAGTAGTAAATAATTTATCCTAGTCCCATAGAAATTCCTAACCCCATACAGACTTTCCTGAAAATTTGTGATTGTGAATTTTTAATAGCTATGACAATATTTGTAAAATTTAAAACAAAAAACGTGGGGCGCATGCAATAGATTATAGTAAGGAGATCAGGAAGTAGCTGTCCTTGCGCTCCACGTTTTTCGTTTTAAATCTAATAAGTATAGTCATAGCTATTAAAATATTTACAATCATAAATTTTCAGGACAATCTGCATTGGGTCAGAAATTTGTATGAGGCTAACAGAAATTATTTTATACTTTTTAGTTCGATTTAAAAACGTGGTATATTAAATTTTTTATTTAAATAATTATTTTCTGCTTTTTAGTTTTGTATGTATGTGCATGTTCTGTATTTTTTGTAGTTTTTTATAGTTTTTGTATTTAAAAAAAAAAAAATTGCTAAATACACAAACGTACGAAATTCGTGAATTAGGCACAAGATAAAAATTAATATTTGTAATATTATTAATTAATTAATATTGCAATGTCACCCAGTTCTGAGCTATATTTCAAGTTTCAAGACTCTGGCTCATCGGGAAGTTAGTTTAAAATCGATAGCAAAATTTGTACCGAACAGACAAACAAACGGAGAGACAAGAAAGCGAATTAATAAAATGTGTTAAAATCTGTGAATTAGAACACGTTCTATTTTTCATACAGATTCAACGCGAAACTGAATGCGGATCGCTATACGAAACAATCAATTTTTATTTAGGTTATATACATATTATCATCAATTCATATTTATATGTACAGCTTTTTTTAAATTTTTTTATTTAGTTGCAGCAGTAAATATTATTGTTGTTGAATATGCAATTTTTAAATTTCAAATAAATTATCAAAATGTAAAATATCATTTCGCATGCGTCTGTACATTTTATTCTATATCGTGTAAAACGTATTAATTTTGTATAATTTCTATATATAATTTTGTATGGAAAATTGTATAGATTTTACAGTATAAGGATACTTACAATCTTAAAAAATATATTGTATGAAACTCATACATAAAGTTCTTTTTTCAAATCTCTTATTCGTGAACAATGTATTAATTTTGCATTTGTATTTTTATGGTACTGAAAGTAACTTTACAAACTTAATTCAGATAAAAACGAAATATAATTTTAGACTTAAAATAATCGTATATTTTGGAAATATCTCTTTTAAAGATAATAAAATATTTTACTAATAAATATTATTACTCTGTTACCAATAAAGTCTGTTCTTGTCATAATCTAAAAATTCATATATAACTTTTAAAAACACATGTTTTCAATATCATAAACCTATTAAACGCATGTAAAACAGAAATAAAACTGTCACATCATCCGTATAACATTGATATGTCATCGGCCGAAATTCGTCAAAAAAACTTAAACATATGTTGAAACATTCTAACCTCCATAACACTGCAACTATCTCAACAATAATATACCCAAATAGTATAAGCTATATCATTCGTCTTTCTACACAGCAATCCAGGGATGAATTTTTCAAATACCCCACTGCAGTTTTTAATCTATTAAAAAAAACAAGAAACAGAAAAACAAAAAACAAACGTTCAAACATGGCAGATTGAAACATTAATATAAACAATCGAATGTCGGGGTCCGTATTCATGCAGTGACAGAATTATGAGTCGAGGTACCAAAGGGACAGTTTCCCGGATGTGTTTAGCTGCGCGCGCAGCTAGGGGTATTGCGTACTCGCTGCGCAGTCGCTCATAAATATGTATTATGCGCATCGGGGGAATTATATCTTTGTAGATTATGATAGATAGTCGTGCTTGTGTTCAACATTTGTAGAATTTTGTACATGTAAATTACGATGAATTTGTTAAAACGGATGGCATGATTTTTATTATTTTGTTTAGCAGCAGTTGATTTTGCTTGATTATGTTTAGGAAAATTATATTTACTATTATATGCTAATTATTTACATAAAAATAATAGATATTTTATCAAAATAAAATCATGGACGTAAGCTACTTGTATGCATGTAATTATTAGTGAGATATTGATATGAATAACAATAACATATGTTAATATGTTTTTTCATAATGAAATATTTTTATGTAAAAAATATGTTTTTGCGTGATATTTGAAATTTGCAAATCATACTCAGTAATATGTATTACTTTTTTACATATAAATAATAAATATTTATTTTAAATATTTTTTATAACAGCTCATAATAAGAATTATGCTTATTGACAGTACAAAATAATTCTCTTTTTTTTCTTTCTTTAATAAAAAAAAAAATTTTATTATTTATTAAATGATAAGTTTTTCTTGGCTTCAGCTAATTGCAAATATTTAAATGATCAGTATTATTATTTAATATTAGTAATATGAAAAACAAATGTAAGTTTTTGTGTTCTAACATTTAATAAATTAAAAATAGCTAATACTTCTAAAAATATATTTATTTATATATAATGAAATTATGTAATTGTTCTGTAATTTGTTCTAAAATTCGAATAAAATAGAATAAATAGTGAATCCAAAATAAAATTTTAACAATTATTTCAAAGCTTGACAACACACCAAAAATGAAATAATGGAATTTTCATTACTAGAAAAGTATTTTTTGATAATTTGGTTAAATTCTGATAAATAGTGTAATCAAAATAAAATTATAAATATTTCAACGTTTTTTTTTCTCAGAGAGTTGGCAACACATCATAAAAAGAAAGTTTTGTAATTTCTTTAAATAAAATTCCGACAAATATTGTAAATAAAATATTATGTTTAATAATAATAAATAACAATAGAAAATTTTAAATTAATAATGAAGATATTAATTATAAATAAACTTGTAAACTAACTGTGATATCTTGGTGAAATTATAGAAAATCCTGAAGCCTGGGGACAAATGACTAAAAACTAAAGACTCCATGTGAAAACTGGAGCTAATAAAACAAATAGTATCTTTATATTTTTTTATTGGATATATTGTTAGTAAATTATATGCAATTATTAATAGTAAAAAACCTTTCTGAACTCATATTAAAATAAAACGGCTTCAGATTGTCGTTTTGTATAAATATTTATTAGTAATCATCAGGAAAAATGATATTTGTATCATTTTTCCTGATGAAGATGTACGTTGAGTACAATCTAAAACCGTTTTATTTTAATATAATGATTTCTAAAAGATTTTTTACTATTTTAAGTTTTGTTTCATTATAATATTACTTATGTTTGATAATGTAGTGACCACATCAGCTAGTTTTTATTTTAAACTTTTCTGTAGTCCCTAGTCATTTAATTTTCCAACACCAGAGAGCATTTGCATGTATGTATAAAGTAAAAATAATATCCGAACATAGTAAAACATATGTATAAACAATACAGTCCGAGGTACACAGCGGGGAGTCGAAGTATTACAACGCATAATAATATAAAATGTTAGTTTCGTATAATTAGTCTAAGCACGGACACAGGATTTACGTGTCGCATTAATTATCAAACATATATAATAAACTGTGAGCGGAATATTAAAAATAACGCCTTCTATTTATTTAGATCTAGAATATATTTAATTTTAACTGGCAAACCACGAAACTACCTCATTTTTATTGTACTAATATTTACATATTTTTTTTTAACTCTTGTTTGTTGATTTTATGATCTTATCTTTATGATTTTATTTTGGTATGAATTATACTCTGTTCGGTGTCATAACTACTCAACATAAAACTCAAGTCAAAATTTAGTATTTCAAATCAATGCAACGAATTTTAATATTAACAATTTTGAAAAAATAATTTAATTTGAACGTCAATATTCTCTCAAACAATTACGTTATTTCTTTTACACTGTAAAAAATATATCTCAAATTTATGTAATTTTACATAGGTTTTAATAGTAAAAATAACAACATTTTGTAATTTTACTGTGATAATTTACGTAATATTACATTTTTTATAAAAAATTACATTCACAAGTAATGTAAAATTACATAATTTTTTTTATAAAATTACATAAATTTTTTACAGTGTATTTGCGTTATCAAATTCAATGCATCAAAATATCTTACAAGGGTGTGTAGTCAACAAAAAATAACGGTCGATCTCGACTCCAAATCCGATTTTTATTTTAACTGGCTCCGACTCCGAATCCAATATAAACTTTACCACATTCGCACGGTGTTCTATATATATCCAAAGATTGAAGAAGAATAATATCTTTTATGTTGGACAGACAGGTGTTTCTAAAAGATTGACAGTACATAAGAGATCAATACGTCTAAATCACCCAGATAAATCTGCTATTGCACAACATGCTTAGCAAATCTTCATGATGTAAAATTCGAAGATACTGTAATAATTGCAAGACTCAACACTATTGAATGATAAGATAAAAAAAATATAATATCAATCAGTGTGACAAGTAACTGATGTAAATAAAATTTGGTTTTGTTTAATTAATAATTTATAAATTTTATGATCTAGTTACTAATTTTGTCACCTAGTAACTTGTATCTATGTTCTGTTTATTTACTTTAAATATTATTTGTATTTTTTTCCTGGTAAAGATGTACGTTGAGTTCGTCGAAACGTCGATTATTAATAAATATTAATACAGAACTACAATCTAAAACCGTTTTATTTTAATGTAATGAGTTTTGAAAAAATTTTTCTATGTCATTTGTATCATTTTTCTTGATAAAAATGTATATTGAGTAGGTTGATTTTTTCTCCCGAAATAGGTTTTCTCTAAACATCTCTATCCAAACAAGCAACTTTAGCTTCATCCACATTCATAATTCCTCTCATACATGCTTTTCTATTTTTACTACTTGGAAACTTTCGCACGGGTAAATATCAATATTTTTTGATTTTTAATGAATTTTTTTTAGAGTGGGTCACCCCTGAGAAGTTAGCAATAAAGTTCCAGCAATAAATCCTATACCTCGCCATACTAATGTTTTGCTTAATAACTAAAAAACTAATTAGCGGATTTTAATTCGGTTTGCAGCATTCATTAGTTTATATCTTTTTCTAGTTTTATGTTAATTTTGTTTTACGAAATATTTATTAGAAATATTAAAAAAATGATTTTGAATAAAGTGCTCTAAAAATTTTACAATTTTTTCTAAATATTTATATTACCATTCAATATTTTTTAAATCTGTTTTAGCACAAAACTCGTACTTAATAAAAGCTATCAATTGATATATAACTCATTATAATTACGTTTTTAATTAATTAGAATTCGACGATTTAATTCCCTCGAAAATTAAACATTTATTGAAATACTTAAAATTTCTCAAATTTTTGTATGGACAAAACTTGTGTGAATACTAAACCATTTTACCTAGTTATGTTAAAAGAAATTATCAAAAAATCTTAATTAGATAAGAAGTTATTTAATAAAATTATATTTTTTTTTATAATTTCAAACTCCGTCAAATTAACATATGTATTGTTGAAATTTTGCATAGATAAAACTTGTATAGATAGAACGTAATATTATCTAATTATGGCAAAAAGAATTGTCAAATTATCTTGATTAGAAATAGAGTTATATCATAAAATATAAGTCATTGCAATTTCACTATGTAGATAAGACTCTTAAATATATACACACATTTCGACAGCCGTTTTCAGTTCAGCAATAAATTGTTTTGTCTAATATAACTTAAAAACGAATTAATATTTTTTTTTGTGGTTTGAAGTAATCAATTGTTTACATCTTTCTCTAGTTTTGTGCTAATTTTATTTTACTAAATATTTATTAGAAATATTTATAAAATGACTTTAAATGATAAACTGTGAATTTCAAACTCCATCAAATTAACATATTTCTAGTTGAAATTTTGCATAGATAGAGCTTGTATAGTAAGAACGTAATATTATCTAATTATGGCAAAAAGAATTGTCAAATTATCTTGATTAGAAATAGAGTTATATCATAAAATATAAATCATTGCAATTTCACTATGTAGATAAGACTCTTAAATATATACACACATTTCGACAGCCGTTTTCAGTTCAGCAATAAATTGTTTTGTCTAATATAACTTAAAAACGAATTAATATTTTTTTTTGTGGTTTGAAGTAATCAATTGTTTACATCTTTCTCTAGTTTTGTGCTAATTTTATTTTACTAAATATTTATTAGACATATTTATAAAATGACTTTAAATGATAAACTGATAATTTCAAACTCCATCAAATTAACATATTTCTTGTTGAAATTTTGCATAGGTAGAGCTTGTATAGTTAGAACGTAATATTATCTAATTATGGCAAAAAGAATTGTCAAATTATCTTGATTAGAAATAGAGTTATATCATAAAATATAAGTCATTGCAATTTCATTATGTAGATAAGACTCTTATATATACACACATTTCGACAGCCGTTTTCAGTTCAGCAATAAATTGTTTTGTCTAATATAACTTAAAAACGAATTAATATTTTTTTTTGTGGTTTGAAGTAATCAATTGTTTACATCTTTCTCTAGTTTTGTGCTAATTTTATTTTACTAAATATTTATTAGACATATTTATAAAATGACTTTAAATGATAAACTGATAATTTCAAACTCCATCAAATTAACATATTTCTTGTTGAAATTTTGCATAGATAGAGCTTGTATAGTTAGAACGTAATATTATCTAATTATGGCAAAAAGAATTGTCAAATTATCTTGATTAGAAATAGAGTTATATCATAAAATATAAGTCATTGCAATTTCATTATGTAGATAAGACTCTTATATATACACACATTTCGACAGCCGTTTTCAGTTCAGCAATAAATTGTTTTGTCTAATATAACTTAAAAACGAATTAATATTTTTTTTTGTGGTTTCTAGTAATCAATAGTTTACATCTTTCTCTAGTTTTGTGCTAATTTTATTTTACTAAATATTTATTAGAAATATTTATAAAATGACTTTAAATGATAAACTGATAATTTCAAACTCCATCAAATTAACATATTTCTTGTTGAAATTTTGCATAGATAAAACTTGTATAGATAGAACGTAATATTATCTAATTATGGCAAAAAGAATTGTCAAATTATCTTAATTAGAAATAAAGTTATATCATAAAATATAAGTCAGCCTTATTTATAAGTTCGGCGGCAATTTTAAAAGCAGGTAGCTGGGGTGACCTTTCTTGTCTAACAGAGTATATATATATATATATATATATATATATATATATATATATATATATATATATATATATATATATATATTGTAGATATACTACAGTGAATAATGATTGACAATTTATGATGACATAACTTTTTTTCTAATGTACTGATAATAAAAAAAAAGACATTTTAACTTAAAAACGAATCAATATTTTTTTTGTGGTTTGTAATAATCAATAGCTTACATCTTACATTGTTTTTGCAATTGGTTTGGTAATGGAATATATGTTTGTGTTTTAATGTGTTTATATCAAATTTTGTTTCAAAAATAATTTTATAAATATTTCTAATAAATATTTAGTAAAATAAAATTAGCACAAAACTAGAGAAAGATGTAAACAATTGATTACTTCAAACCACAAAAAAAATATTAATTCGTTTTTAAGTTATATTAGACAAAACAATTTATTGCTGAACTGAAAACGGCTGTCGAAATGTGTGTATATATTTAAGAGTCTTATCTACATAGTGAAATTGCAATGATTTATATTTTATGATATAACTCTATTTCTAATCAAGATAATTTGACAATTATTTTTGCCATAATTAGATAATATTACGTTCTTACTATACAAGCTCTATCTATGCAAAATTTCAACTAGAAATATGTTAATTTGATGGAGTTTGAAATTATCAGTTTATCATTTAAAGTCATTTTATAAATATTTCTAATAAATATTTAGTAAAATAAAATTAGCACAAAACTAGAGAAAGATGTAAACAATTGATTACTTCAAACCACAAAAAAAAATATTAATTCGTTTTTAAGTTATATTAGACAAAACAATTTATTGCTGAACTGAAAACGGCTGTCGAAATGTGTGTATATATTTAAGAGTCTTATCTACATAGTGAAATTGCAATGACTTATATTTTATGGTATAACTCTATTTCTAATCAAGATAATTTGACAATTTTTTTTGCCATAATTAGATAATATTACGTTCTAACTATACAAGCTCTATCTATGCAAAATTTCAACTAGAAATATGTTAATTTGATGGAGTTTGAAATTATCAGTTTATCATTTAAAGTCATTTTATAAATATTTCTAATAAATATTTAGTAAAATAAAATTAGCACAAAACTAGAGAAAGATGTAAACAATTGATTACTTCAAACCACAAAAAAAAATATTAATTCGTTTTTAAGTTATATTAGACAAAACAATTTATTGCTGAACTGAAAACGGCTGTCGAAATGTGTGTATATATTTAAGAGTCTTATCTACATAGTGAAATTGCAATGACTTATATTTTATGATATAACTCTATTTCTAATCAAGATAATTTGACAATTCTTTTTGCCATAATTAGATAATATTACGTTCTATCTATACAAGTTTTATCTATGCAAAATTTCAACAATACATATGTTAATTTGACGGAGTTTGAAATTATAAAAAAAAATATAATTTTATTAAATAACTTCTTATCTAATTAAGATTTTTTGATAATTTCTTTTAACATAACTAGGTAAAATGGTTTAGTATTCACACAATTTTTGTCCATACAAAAATTTGAGAAATTTTAAGTATTTCAATAAATGTTTAATTTTCGAGGGAATTAAATCGTCGAATTCTAATTAATTAAAAACGTAATTATAATGAGTTATATATCAATTGATAGCTTTTATTAAGTACGAGTTTTGTGCTAAAACAGATTTAAAAAATATTGAATGGTAATATAAATATTTAGAAAAAATTGTAAAATTTTTAGAGCACTTTATTCAAAATCATTTTTTTAATATTTCTAATAAATATTTCGTAAAACAAAATTAACACAAAACTAGAAAAAGATATAAACTAATGAATGCTGCAAACCGAATTAAAATCCGCTAATTAGTTTTTTAGTTATTAAGCAAAACATTAGTATGGTGAGGTATAGGATTTATTGCTGGAACTTTATTGCTAACTTCTCAGGGGTGAGTGGGTCCGTAAATTTTTTTTTTTTAATTTTGTTTGTGGATCACTCTAATATATATATATATATATATATATATATTTATAAATAATAAAACATAATTGTAAAATAGAAATAACTTTGCCAGTATACATCTGTAAATCCGTTCTAACTAAAAAGCAGTATAATTTTATTTCACGCCATCAAGCCTTCCCTCACTTGTATATGAGTTTTAAGATGTTAAACTTGAAGGCATTCCTCATCTTATCGAACACTCGTGAAACAATATGAGTTTGGGAAACTGTACCAAAGCACTCGGAAGCATCTGTTCCCTGTTCTTGACAAATTCACTCCTCGACTGTGCGCCAAAATGTCACACCCGCCTTTAACACCCTTCGCATAAAACAAAGAACCCGGGTCTCTCCTTATATATATATATATACAGCACATGGATATTATAACGTAAAGCAACACTTGGTCTGATCATTATTAGCTGCTTATTTAATTAATACGTTTATGCGTTGATGTATATTAATTAGCGTAACTTATTGTATCTTGAAGGACGACGAACTAGGAAATCTTTGGATGGGGGAGATGGAAAAGTTTTGCTTGCGCCGCTCCGTTCACTCAATGTTGAAGCAATATGTCTTGAGCCAAGTTTGCCGAACTGTAGCTTCTGCGTTAGCTCTCTGAATTAACAAGTTGTTTTAATAAAATTCTACCCTTTCTCTGGCGGTGGCGCTAGTACCGAGACGCCCTCTGTCTACTTTGTTTGTTGACTGCCTTTTGCGTCACTTGCTTGACTAGCGACGAAGTTTTCCGTACTCGTTAAATAAATCAAAAGTTTCAGCTTGGATTTTGTTCAAGTTGCTTTTTATGAAGATAGGTATGTACCGTTCATGAGTTTGGTTTTTAATTATGTATTGGTTTTACGATATTACGATTAAAACAACTCAGAAATACATTATATTTTTCGAATTTTTTTATATTTTTAACATGTCTTTATTAACTCATTTTTTTTCCTGTCTGTTTGTCTGTTTTGCAATCAATTTTAAACTAACTTCCCGAGATACTAGATAGGTACTTGAAACTTTAAACATAACTCAGAACTGGATGACAATGCAATATTAACATACATACACAACCACACCATGTACTCAAAAAAGTGTAGCACAAACTCTTTCCACTATTCCGCAATCAGTTTTCTCCAGACAAACAACGCATACAGTAACTAGGTACACAAGATGAAACAGCAGAAAATAATTATTTAAATAAAAAAAACTATATACCACAATTTTAAAACGGACGAATTGTAAGAAGTATAAAATAATTTCTCTTCTAGAAAGACATGGTACGCATGCAATAGATAATAGTAAGGAGTGCGCCTCATGTTTTTCTAAAAAAAAATTTATATTTTATACTTTTTAGTCCGTTTTATAAACGTAGTATATTAATTTTTTTTTTTAATTTAAATAATTTTAATACAATCGTGTTGATATACCGAGTGAAATCTGTAACCAATATATTTTTCACAGCACATAAACCATAACTGCTCAGTTGAAACGGAGCATGTGTGTGATTGTTGCAGTTCATTTGACATGTGCATCAATACAATACCATTAATTTGTAGTTAATATGTAATTATGTAGTAAAATATGTTGTGGACTGAATAATTTTTGTAGCTTTTATTGAAACATGTCATTTATTAGAATGCCTGTTGGGATTTAACTGCGCAAATAGACTAAATAACAACTGTGCTATGATTTCACTGCATAGTTAAAACTGTGCATGAATGGCCCATCTAATAAATTTAATGTTAATATATTTTGACCTTCGTATAAAATTCCCAAACAAATAGAACAAAATTTTATCATGCAAGTTGGACAATGACGCAAAATACTCGTGACAAATATCCGTTATTCTTTTTTTTTTATTCTGTACATAGATTTTTTTGTACCTTATACAGCCAACTAATAACAAAACAAAACATATCGTGCCAACATAATAATATCTCAGCGAAAAAACACCAAAAAAGATTGGTCACACAATTCTAACACGCATACCA
Organism: Clivina fossor; assembly: GCA_963966155.1. NCBI lineage: Eukaryota > Metazoa > Arthropoda > Insecta > Coleoptera > Carabidae > Clivina > Clivina fossor. Next base: position 9,316,123 of record OZ014566.1, read on the forward strand.
ACAGTGGCAAAACAAAACCACCAACATTTTTTTTTTAAATATAATATAGATTCGCGCGGCGTTTATCACAGGTGAAGATCTTTTTTGACATCCGGCTAATGACGCCATATCCGGTTCTCAATTCCTCCATGTACATCACACGACACTTGTCATTGCTGTGTGTTTACGTTTGTTAAGTTGGCACTTCCGGTTTGCCGATTTTTCGACACGCAGGTATTATTTTATTATAATAACAGCAGAATTAAGTTTGGTTAATTTTTTTCGTAGTAATTAATGTGATTTCTCAAGTAGAAATTTGTTGACATTTGTTTGAACATAAAATGATTTCTTAGAATATAAACAATGCATGTTATTTGTTGATTATGTACACAATTTTTTATACATAAACTACATAAATATGTAAAGTTATTACTAGTCAAATGAACTAATTAAAATTGCTTAATAAGTAATTTTAAGTAAACGTCAAAAGTAATTTTGACTAAAATCATTTTTAAAAGTGAGGTGAGAATACGGACCATTATATTGATGTATTATTATTTTTTTATCTCCTTTAACATAAGAGTCTCAAAGATTCATGGTATGTATGTTTATTGAGCATTTTACTTAGGTATTCTAGAGTTAAAAGCATATATTAATGGTTATTTCTCATGAGAATAAATTTAAAAGAACGAATCACAGACAATTTATTATGAATTTGTGATTATGATTATGCAAACACAATACTATACTTTTTCTACAATAGGAAACTGCGTTCTTCAATCTGATATTTCAAAATATTTGTAATATAAAAGGGTGATTTATGATGAGTTTACCAAACTTTAACAGTTTGTTAGGGAGATCATTTCGAGCGAAAAATATCATATGAACTTGGGTTTTATTTCAACAGAAAATTAAAGTTTTTTAGTTGTGTAATAAATTTACGAGTTTAAGAACAAGTTACCGTAATAAATCGCAGTGAACTAATATATAATTAGGTTCCTGCTTTTGCGACAGACGTTCCTAATCACTGGACTACGAGTCCATAACGACATTTTTCCAATTGTATACTGTTTTTTCTAAATTTAGTAAATTTTTAAATTATATATTAATTCACTGCGATTGATAAATGAAAATTCAAATATTTATAAAACTCTTATGCCTGCTTGCAAATATATGTATATATTTTCGTTAAAATGAAAATTCTTGGATATTGTCAGAAATTTCGTGGCAATATACATAGAAAGATTTATTACGGCATCTAAGAAATTTAATTTTAACAAATCGTTATTTTTAACGAAAATGTTTCAGCATACAGGGGTTAGTGTCAACATTGCTTTAATATCAAATTACCGCAGAAAAACAAAATAAAACAATAGTTAGCTATGCATAAACTGTTTGAACACTGACGTATATTTAAGTTATTTATTTAATTGATGTTAAACAATGTCTATGTTGCAGTCGGAATATGTTTGATATTATGTTTTTAAATATTCGTCTGAATGTTGAAGGATATGCAAATTTGCTTAATAATGGACTTCATAAAAAGTTAGAAGATACTTCGCCGTATATTCGACAACTCATGTGGTTCTAACATGATGATCGCATGGCTAAATTTTAAAGATTTCATATTTTTTTAAAGTTTTTTCAATTAAAAAAATAGTCTAAATTTAATGACCAGAATAGTGCTACAAAGCCATTCACATTCAACAATTTCTACAAAACTTCATCTACCTCTGCTACAATTTCAATACCAGCTTGCTCCTTGTCTGCTAGGCAACCACACCAAACCATTTTACCGTATAACAAAAACCAAATACCCATTTCATTTCCATCTACAACCGCAAACCAAAGCAAGGTACCTTAGTTTTAAGGTTCGACACTATCACTCAGCGGTGCACCAGACATGGAGCACACACAGCTATCAGAAAAAGGCGGTCTGATCTCGCATTGCTAATGAGAGGAGGGCCGTTCAGATTGAAGGCAGCAACGCGGATTGGTCCAGGTGAACAACGCTTAAGGTGCATACTTAGGTAAGTGTATGTGTGTTTGTATACGTAGATCAGGTATATACATAGGTGCGGAGAATGAGAAAAATTGAACTCCAATGTTGTTGATGTTGATTGAGGTTCAAGTTTCTTACTAATACCTCCCTCCTCCTCCTTGCTTCTGGATTGGAAAGAGGGCTGGGGGGATATTGGAAGAAGTTGTCGAATGGGTATGAAGAAAATGCTGACTTGATCAATTTTAAAATTTTCTTATTGATTTCACCGCATGAAGTGTAATAGTTGAGTAACTAGAAGATCTATTTCACAAATATCACTCTAAAAAAATTATGTAATTTTATCTACAAACCATGAGACACTATGATACCCAATATTTAAGTTATAATTAACTCAACTGCTGTAATTGTTTCAAAATATATAATATCAAAACTATTACGAACATTATGATATTACTAACGAGATGGAAAATTAAGTAAGTATGTAATGTTATAGGTTTTTAGTAAAGTCCCTTTTAGTAAATCTACACAACTTCAGTAAATTTGTTGTCAGGAATTTTTCATAAATAGCTACAATTTGTTTAGTTCTATAATATTTAATATTATAATCGGTATAATTACATACATTTCTAATTCTAATTCTAATTTTACATAATTTTAGAAGTTGTACCAACAATATGTAATTCTACATTAAGTATATAATGCAATTTGCAGAAAGTAAGCAATTTTACATACTTATTAGGTCATTTTTACTTACTTTATGTTATTATTATGAATTATGTAAAAATTACAGAATTTTGAGGTAGAAATTCAGAATATTTATGTATTATTTTTATAGTAAAATTTTACTATTGGTTTTCTGTAATGTCGCTATTTTTTTTACAGTGTACTATACGAAACATTTCAAATTAAATCTAAATATTGGCATGTATTTTTAAATGCTTCTGTTTCAATTGTTTTTAGTATAAACAAATAATTCGCACAACTAATATGATTATAGAAGAAGCAACATAGCCGATAGAAATATGCAAGAATTGAGATTAGAAAAGAAATAAACTCTATTACCAGATATAAATTTTAAATTATAATAGAGTATCCAACATAATTATATGTAAAATTAACAATAATTTGATGTGGAATATTTTATATTTAAAAACTTTTTTCTTTATTTCTATATTAATAATAAAAATTATTCGACGCTTTAGAAACTTATTCTATCATAATTATATATGTATTAAAATAGTGTATTATATAACATTTACCTTTTGAATTATATAGTTTTTTGTTGAATGTAAATTCTGGGATTCCGTACCATGTTTAACATGCTTTGTATAACGTAATGCAGCAGTAAGTCTACACAATTCCATAATAGATGTATAAATAATTTATTTTATATAAAAAAAATACACTGAAATTAATTACTACGTTGAAAATAAATTCAGGTAAAGTTAATTTATCAATGTTAACATAATATGATTATTCGTAGAATACCCAATGAAAGATTAAAAAAGTTATATTATTACTAAAGAAAGAACAGTGAGACAAAAAATATATGTATATATATATATATATATATATATATATATATATATATATATATATAAGATGGTTCGGACATGTTGAGCGAATGTCTAATGAACGTTTGGTTAAAAAGATTTATTTGAATGATTTTGATGGTTTACGTTTGCGTGGACGTCCAATGAGTAGTTGGAGTGATATGATTGAGAGTGTTTTGCGTGAGCGAAAGTTTCCAAGTAGTAGAAATAGAAGAGCATGTATGAGAGGAATTATGAATGTGGATGAAGCGAAAGTTGATTGTTTGGATAGGAGTGTTTGGAGGCGACTGATTTCGAGATAATGAAAAGAGTTTGTGCCACACCCTTTTGGGTATATGGCGTGATTGTGTATGTATGTATGTATGTATATATATATATATATATATATATATATATATATATATATATAATAAATTTAATATTATAGAATAACACAGGCTTTAAGAGTTATTTTATATAGTTGAACACAAAAATATTCTAAATTCTGCTTCTTATCAAATATCAATAGTATTTCTATATTTTTGTTATATTTTTTAATATCAAATAAACTAATTAAAATTGCTTAATAAGTAATTCTAATTAAACGTCAAAAACAATTTTGAGAAAAATCACTTTTAAAAGTGAGGTGAAAATACGGGTCTATATAATTATGCTATTTTAATAAAACTTAACAATTTTTTGACAAAGATTTTTGAAAATGGAATATACCAAATAGAAGGTACAACTTTTTGGCGTACAGTGAAAAAAATATTACTTTAGCACCAAGATTTTTACATTAACTCAAAAGTTAATGTGTTATGGAACGGTAAACTTATGTTTTTCTAATTAAAATTAAAATAGTTTGAAAATAAAACTACATTTGAGCTCAGTTTTAAAATTGATTTTAACTAATATCAGTTTTAAGACAACGTAACTGTCATAAAAGCTGGACTAAATAAATGTACTAAAACACCCAAAAACCGAACTTGTAATATTATAGCCTATTTTCTAAACTAAATAATAAATAATTTTATACAAATCTCTTATACTGTTAAGGCTTTATGACACGATGCATTAAAATGCAGAAAATCAACACGTTAAAATGCGCAATAGTTCAATTTTTGTAAAAATTACCGCGCTGATTTTCTGCATTTTATTGCATCTTGTCATACAAGCTTTGCTTATTTTTATTTTCTACTATTGAAATTTTAATTTCTATTAGAAAAACAAGATATGTGATAGGGCATTTTTTCTGGGAAAATAAATTAATGGCAACTTAAGCAAAAACAAAATACTGCAACCTAATATATAATACGTCATGTGTAATTAAGAATATAAAATATACTACTAACATTGCTAGATTTTTAGATACATCATATGATGTACTCGACTGGATTAAACTCATGAGTTTATCATGACCAGTCAAAATATGACATTTTTTTCTGCGAAAATAAATTAATGGCAACTTAAGCAAAAACAAAATACTGCAACCTAATATATAATACGTCTTATGTAATTAAGAATATAAAATATACTACTAACATTGCTAGATTTATAAATATGTCTTACGATGTACACGACTGGATTAAATTCATGAGTTTATCATGACCAGTCAAAATATGAAAAAAAAACATTTATAAAGAAAATGTATTGTTTATTATTATAGATATCTTTTAATATATGTTACTGTGTTACTGATGTAGCAACAGCAAGAATAATCCCGGGCCTAAGCTTGTTTTTGTAGTGGGAACGAAAGTTTCCATTCGGCAAGCGGAACTCACTCCTTGCCGGGATCTAAAGTTCTCTTTCGTACGATAAAGGTTAAACATTTATTCCGGTTAGCAAATTACAGCTTGTGATCAAGATTTTCCGAAAAACACGTGGCAACTTAGCCGGCCAGCGCTCCTATTAAATTGTGCGCCAGGTTATATTTACAACTCTTGTGTCTTGTAACTTGTTGACTTAGTTCGTGCCGTAATCAATATCAGCGGCAAACTATCGACTGCACCATGTATGTAAACAATGTTTTCAAGCGAATGCAGTCTAGTACCGCTTTACTATAATAGCGTTAAATAGTACAATAATGGTGCGTGCATCCTTTATTTAATAGAATTTCTCGTCTTGAAACGAAACAAAAAGAAATCGTATTAACAATTTTAATGATCGCATTTGATAGGTAGTTGATTAATGTAATAGACGACGCGATGCGACGCGCCACACAACGGCCACTTGCTGAACTACATGGAACGTGCGAGCTTTCAGCGAACAGGACGGGATTAAAAACAATTTTTTCCCCCCCCCTATAATTTTCATTCATTTTTATGTATTATTTTTACAGAATGAACAAATTTAAATTATAAAAAAAATGTTTTATATGTCAAATGTAAATAAAACTAACGTTGAATTTATAGAATTTTCTGAGCTGGTATGTCGTGGCCAATCTATCTTTGCCGCAAACGTTTTGCCATATATCGCAGATGGTATCCTCAGTGCTTGCTGTCTGAATGATAGTTTCTGCTCCACAATCTAGTATATATCTAATACAGGTACAAATACCAGATTGCGAAGTAGAAACTATCATTGAGTCGACATACTTTCCCAGAAAATTCTATAAATTCAATACTAAAGCTAAATTTATTTTATTTATATTTTTTAATATTTTCATTTTTTTACATTAGCCAAACTTAATATTGAAAATTATGGTATAGTCTAAAAATCTACACCACGAAAAATTAATAATGCACAATATTAAATGTAGTTTTCGTACAACATACGGAACTACTCTATGTCTTTTCTTAACACTCAAGTGATAAATTCAAATATAATAAGAAGTATGTCTCAGCTTTATCCCAGAAATATTTTTGCAGTTTATTCATAATGCTTTATTTTTACAAACACTTCTGTTTGGGTTTTTGTATTATATTTACACATACACATACTTTAAATGTTTAAAAATAAATTTAATAATAAATATCTATGACCCAGTATTTATAAATGTTGGAATATATTTATACTTGGAATAATTTTAGAATTAATCAATGAAATGTTATCATTTATTTTAAGGATATACTTATTTTTAGTCAGTCACAAATAATTTTTTTACTCATCTTAAAAATAAATAAAACTAAAAATACTAGTCCATAATAAGCTAAAATATATAACATTTGAGTTTGCGGAACAGTATCATGTAAACATATGCTACATTTTCGTGACATAGACTATTATAATTTGTAAAAATTACAGTTATTTTGCTATTCGTGTCTTAATTGTCCTTCCCGTTCATTTTCCGATAAAAATTGTTGCCTAATACATATATGTTCAATAGTTGATTAATATATTATAATATATATTAACAAAAATATATGTTTAATTTTTATCATTAAATTTTGTATGTAAATAAATGTATTACTTTATATTTCATATTAAAAAAATACATATTAATTTAATAAATAAAGAAACTAACTTGATAGAAATTTTCACCATGAAATAATCTGCAAAAAAAAAATACTGTTATTCAATGTTTAAAAATTTATTTGATTTTATTTTTTATTTATTCTACGTAATTTGATATGAAATTTGAATCTTTTTTTTTATTAAGAATCTTAAGTATTTTTAATATAGTTAATTTTCGGTTAAATATTGTAGCCATCTTCCAAATAAAATGTCCGACGAATGACAAACAAAAGTATATATAATACAAAGATAAATATAATAATTCCATATCAAAAAAACTATTATTCAATAAAATATTATAGATATACAATTGTAATTTTATATCTACTAAAGTTATATGAAAGTTTTTTTAGGACAAAACGAATATTATTCAATATAGTGAAAAATCTTTCAAAACTCATATTAAAATAAAAGATTAATTTCTGCATATATTTTATTTAAATATCAACGTTTCAATATACACTATACTGTAAATAAAGTTGCCATTTCATAAATTTTCCGTAAAAATAATATAATTTTGTAATTTTAAGTAAAATAATTAATTTACCATATTATATCTGTTTTTTTTTTTTACTGAAAAAGTAAGTAACTTACATAAATGTACATATTTTATATTTATATAATGTAAAAAATTTCTTTGAAATATCTGTAAATAATATTACATGCATTTTGTTAAAATACCTATGTCTATAAATTTACATATTAAACTGGTGTAAATCAGTTGTCCCAGGTTTTTTATGTAAAAATTACCGAATTTTTTCCTGATGGTGGACGTGAAGTACGTCGGAAAGATGATTATTAATAAAAATTAATACAGAACTATATCCTAACGTCATTTTATTTTATTATGAATCTATGATAGATGAAGCAAGTTGTTTGTCTGAATATATACGTGTTTGTCAAAAACTAATTTTTTCTTGCATGAGAAGAGTTTGTGCCACACTCTTATAAGTAGATGTACCGATTGTGTATGTATGTATAAATACATATAAATTAAATAGCAAATAAATATGCAAACAACTGCAATGTTCACCGGCAAATCGAAATCTGACATTTGAACTTCCTATGACATGCACTTAAAAAAATGCTCACTTAAACATATAATATACATTGTTGTTTTAATAAGTGCATTGACATATAATAATATTTAATTAGCATTCATTTTAATTACATTAATTTCAATATTTTTATATGATATTTGCATTAAATTGTTTAACAAGGAAAATCAATTTTAATAATCCTCTTTTATTGATCGTAAACCAATTGAATTTGTTGGAAAACTTAACTAGTTCTAAAAAACTAACAAAATATTAAAAAAAAAACTTATTTGTTAGTATTAATTTATCACAAATTCAACAAGAATTTTATAGTACATTATTATACAGCGAACATTATAAAAATAGTGCCATAAGTCGAGTGTGTTATAGCCATAACATGCAAGTTGAACACTGTATGATTATACAAATCGAGTAATTTTCAGGCTTTCACGGCCATTAAATTTATAGAATCTGGGCTGGTATGCCGTGGTCGGTCTATCCTCGTCGCAGACGTTCCGCTATACATCGTAGACGGGATCCTCAGTGCTTGGTGATTGAAGATGCCATCTACGATGTATGGCGAAACGTCTGCGACGAGGATAAATCGACCAGGGACAAAAAATTCTATAAATTCAAAGCAAGTATTAATTTGAAACCCATTAAATAACTCCAGAGCTAGTTATACTGTATATATGTTACTTATTTGTTACCTAGTAGCTTGTTTCTATGTTCTGTTATTTACTGTAAATATCATTTGTATCAGTTTTTCTGATGAAAACGGACGTTGAGTTCGTCGAAACGTCGATTCTAAATAAATATAGAAACAGAACTTTAATCTAAAGCAGTTTTATTAAAATAAAATGTATAATTCAAGAACAAAAATGTAAATAAATGAAACTAAAAAAATATCTCTTTAAAATATTGAAAATTTATTTAAATAAAATGCATATAACAATAAGTAAAATACAGTCAGAGAAATAATCAAAACTGTTTTCTAAATAGCTACATTAAAAATTCAGCAGACGAAACAATAGAATGTGCTAATGAGTTCTTCAACTGTTTTATTGGCTAAAAGTGATTATAGATTATGAATGCATTTGTTTTTAATAATACTATAATACAATGTCTGTCGTAGTAACAATATTGCAGTATTGTTTTAACATCAGATCGAGACACCAGACAGATTTTATTATCATTATAACTGTTCAACTTTTATTTTGTTTTTGTTCGTACAAGTGTCGCTTGCTTTGCCCTCATATAAGGTGAGTTATTTTATTTACATAATTTATTTATAATATATTATTATTATTATAGTTTATATGATGTTACTTAGAATCCTATCTAATAACAAGTATATATTACAGAAATGTTGTTTGTTACAACAATTTTTTAAAATATATAAAAATAATTATATATTTTTTAAGCATTATTTTTATTTAATACACAACTATTGTACGTGAAAATTTAACAATTTATAAATGCGAATTAAATAACGAAGTTTGAATAATTATAAATTAAATATACGTATTTTGCCAAAAATATCGATTGTATCTTTTCATTTACACCTTATTTATTTGTTCAAAAATGACAATTTTTGATAATATTTTAAATAGTATGTATGTTTTAAGTTTGGAATATTTAAAAAAAAAATATTATTATTGTAAATATTCAAATTCAGTCGAATTCTATTCTTGTACAATATGATTTTAAAATAAAACGGTTTTAAGATATAGTTCTGTATTAATTTTTATTAATAATCGATGTTTCGACGTACTCTACAGCAGGAAAAATTATGTTAAATTATTCGTATAATTTTTCCTGATGATGATGTACGTAAATTACGTGGAAACGTCAATTATTAATAAATATTAATAAAGTGCTACAACTCAAAGCCGTTTTATTTTAATATAATGAGTTCTAAAAGATTTTTTACTATATGTCAATATGACTTTATTTGCAATAATTTCAAAAATATTAAAAATTGCTTTATTTTTATTCTGTTGATAAAAATAAAAGCAATATAGAGAATTTTATGAAGTGAAAAAATAGGAAATATATACGTATACGAAGTATCATTGAAAACATATATTTTCAATGATATTTTAATATTGAATATTTTAATAATTATATTATTTATGACAATAATTAATATTTTTTATTGTTTTTATAAAAAAAAATATTTAACATATATTTGCAGTTGATGTGGTTTACTAACCAAACTTTGAGTTTACTGATAATTATTGTATTTTTGACACATGTTTTATAGAATGTAACAAAAACTTTGTTAGTTTTGGTTACGAAGAAGATTTAAAATAAATCGAAAGCTTGCCTTTAAAACTTAAATTCCATTTAAGAACCTTTCCATATTGAACTGATATACCCATTAATTTCTTACATAATTACCTTACCAGTAACTAGTTATTTCAATTATAATATTATTATGAATAAATATTTATTTTTATGAATAAGTACATGTAAATGTGTTATTTTATTTTATGTACTTAATATTTTTATTCCATAATAGTTTTATGAAATTTACAGAATAAATTTAGTAAATTTGCATTACAGAGAAAATTATATGATTTTTACTATGAAAAAATATATAAATTTATAGACTTTTTTTTACAGTGCAGTACGACAAATTAATAAACTATTATTTTTTTATTTTATACCTAGCCAATATAATAGTTGAACGCATTTTCTGATTTTATGTAGGTATCACATTTACTGGACGGCATATAAGCCAGTTGCAAATTTCAATTATAATAATAATAAAAAAATATTTGTTTAAAGAAGGTCAATACATCTGAAGATTTTAGTCAGATTTATTGCTAGGTAAGTTGAGTTAATTGGTTAATTTTTTATTTGTTCAGAAGTGACTTATCTAAAGATTTTGATTGTCGTTATTGCTAGATTAAGTTCAAAAGTTAGTTTTTAATTTTTTTTATTGCTATTAAATCGTCGTTTACTTACAATTTTTTGTGAGAAAAAATATTTTGGTGTGAATTTACTTTTTTTATCGTGAAAAACATTATTTGTCGTTCATCTTATTTTTTTGTCGTAACTTATATCAATTTCGTGGTGAGTAATACTAAATACCATTTTATTAAATGTTTATAACATTTTTATTTAACCTAGTAAAAAATTAAAAATCGTCATTTCGACATACTCTATGTACGTCATCATCAGGAAAAATGATACGAATAACATATACAATAAAATAGACAATAGGAACAAGTTACCAGTTAACAAAATAAGTAACTAGATTATAAAATTTATCTTAATTAAAGGAAGCCAAATTTTAATTAAATCAGTTAGTGGTCACTAGATTGATGTTATCTTTTTCTTTATTTTTAGTTGCTTCTCTTATCAATCTGCTGTTAATATTGATGGGTCTTATTATAGTATCTTCGAATTTTACATCAGTTTATTTTGTTATCTAGTAACTTGTTTCTATGTTCTGTTTATTTACTACATATGTATGTCATTTGTATCACTTTTTCCTGATGATAATATACGTCGAGTACGTTAAAACATTGATTTTTAATTAAAATTAATACAGAACTAAATCTTAAAGCTTTTTTATTTTTCTTTAAAATACTTTAAAACATCAAATAGAATTCTATTAAAATTAGAAAACTTTACTAATAAAAGCAATAATTAGAACTTTGAACAATAAAACATCAGGTTATAATTATATATTGTTTTGACAATTGAAATTCTGTTTATAAACGAGATAGAAACAGATAAATTCCGGTAATTTATCACGATTAAAATTAGAAAGGATTTACTAAATTATAGCGCGCGTGCGCGCGCACGACTAAGTGATTAACAATCACCTACTACCACAATTAAAACAAACCGAATATCTCTACGTGTATATCTATCTGTATATAGATACCCCGCATTTCCGCTTTAAACTACTCGTACATCAGCCTATCAAAACGATATGTACATATACAGTACAGTGTGAACTTCTCACACTAATGACAGACTGCTATCAATCTTCATAAGATTAATGAAAGAGAGAGAGCACATTGAAAACTTTGGCACCGAGCGGTAGATTCGCGTCTTTAGGGCCCCCGAAATGACAATGTCGTTTGCGGTTGTCGAGTGCTGCCATCTGCCCGTAGTCGCCGTAAAATACTTCGGCCGGCCGCCGCCGCCGCGATCGTCGTTTGTTTATTGCGCGCGCTCAAAAAGAAATCAATTTGGTTGGTATGATTTGACATGGTTGTTGTATATAGGGACGAGTAGATTGGATTGTGTGGAGAGAGAAAGAGAGGCGATGAATGAGAGAGAGAGAGAGAAGGACGACCATCGATCAGTTGTTGAAAAGAGATAGAGAGTGTAAAGAGCAGTGGCGTCCAACGTGGGCTGAAAAATATATTTTATTTCAATTATAAAATATGCTGGTTCTGTCATCTTATGCGAATGTCTAATAAATGTTTAATTAGAAGAATTTATGTGAGTGATGTTTAAGATATACGTTTGTGTTGACGTGCAGTGAGTAGATGAGGCGGTATGATTGAGAGTGATTTACGTATGCAAAGGTTTCTAAGTAATAGCAAAGAGAATATAATATAATATAATATATTGGATTCTCTTTGGTAATAGGAATTGGAAAACATTTAGGTGAATGAAGCAATAGTTACTTATCTGGATAGAAGTATTTGGCAGAAAATAATTTCGGAATAGTGAAAAAAGTTTGTGCCACACCCTTTTGGGTACATGGTGTGAATATATTTTAATATAAAAGATTTTTCAATGGTGCAGCACTATGAAAAAATTATTAAATAATATCTATATAGTAACTCAATTTTTTTTAAAGAATGATTACTTTACATATATTTTCTGTAAAACACACAGTAATATTTATATTTATTATTAATTAATTTAATTATTATTTTTTTATATTACTTTGGAAATTTATTTTGTGGACATGGAAGTATAAAATTTTAAAATTTATTAAAATATATTTTTTATACATTAAATATCTACCTACAGTTTACTCAAAAAAATAATTAAAACATGATTAAGTAACTTCATTTTCTTAACTTTTTTAAATAATAATTTCTTACATTTCAGATTATGTATTACATATTTTAAAAAAAATTTAAATAAATACTTTGGTATACTAAACAGTATATTGTAAGAAAATTAAACAAATAAAAAGGCACATATTTTTGAAGTTTTTACAAGGCTGAGATTCTGTGTATTTTCTAAAAATTTATAGTTTGTAGACAAAATCGAGTCTAATTACATTTTGCAAAACAACAGAATAGTTGTTTTTATTTTTGCATCTAAAATTTGAACTTAATTAATTTTTATTGTAATTTATATTGATAATAAAAAAGTGGTTGTTATATTTTGTTCAGTTGCCCCAGCCTAGAATTTTTTCCCGTAGCGCTCATGCTGGTGGTGAACTGGTTAGAAACGAAAGGGGGTTGGTAGACGCACGTGCGTGTATGTGTCGTCGTCTAAAGGTGCGAACAACGAACGAATTCTCGACACGAGAATGATGCGGCGAGGCGGCAGGCGGCAGGAGGAGGGCTAGCGTAGCGTGCGACGGATCTATGTATTAGTGTACGTGTCGGTCGATCCGTCAGAGTGCGCTGGATGCGAGTTCCTATACCAGTCAGTCAGTCGGTATTAAATGTTGGGCGGCCGTCGCGATTGGGCCAGACGTTGGGGCGGAGCAAGGCGGCGGGGCAAGCCTATCCCGCATTCAGCGCGACCCCAAGAGAGGGGAAAAATACACTCGATCGCTATGCCGCCGCTGCGAGAGACAGAGGGAGGGGGTAATAGGAAAAAGAAGTAGGGCGCCGGTTGAAATTTTTTGGTGGGGGTGCCGCACAAAAATCGTGCGGTATTCTGAGAAAGAGAGTAGCGGCAGCGAGAGAGCGTCCCCGGAGGCCACGACAAACAACACGCCCCCCGCCACAAAACAAGCGCACCGCGCGCCGGATTTTTTACGGATCACGAACTGCGCGCGCTTGTACCACTGTAATCGCGACAATTTGTCGCCGTTAAAAGAATTCGGTGACATCAGTACTAGTCGCGAACGCGCACTGGCAAAAACTACCCGCAAACATTACGCCACACCGCATTGCCGTTGCGTTGCGTTTTTCTCTCACCTCCATTGACACACACAAGCCATCATCATCTATCTGCCTTTCTACTACCACCATCAACCTCAACAACTATTAGTATTATTACTATTATTATCATCGTGTGTGCTTGCTCATACCTTTGGGATAGTTTACGTTACTAATATTATTAAGACAATAATTACAACTTTTTGTGTGTGATGATCCCATGAGTAAAAAAGAACATAGTCAGAAGCCGAAAAGTACAAGAAGACTAAGAGATCTAACCGTAACAACACGGGAACATAACAGCTAGAAGCTAGACCGATTAAGCAAAACAACAAGACAACAAAAACAGCAGCAGCAGCAGGAACGGAACAGGAGCGTAAGAGCCATAAGGAGAAAAGAACAAAGTGTGCTTACACAGAAAACAGTCGCGCGTGTGAGCCGCAAGAGGAGGAGAAGGGGAGCGACACACACAAGCGGCCTGGCGGGGTGACGGGGGACGGACAAAACTAGGGGCGTCCCGCGTTCCGTCCCGGGACCCGCCGAGTCCCCACCCCTGTATGGTTCGGGCCTGAGCCACCCACTGGGCAGAGCATCGCGCAAAAATCAGCCACAGGGTCAGGCCGGCTAAAGCAAGAAAAGAAACGCGACCACTGACGTGCCGCTGTTACGTGTACACCACACAATTATCACCTGGTGGCGGTGTGTTGTTAGAACAGATTAACCGCGCCTCGCTTGCTACCGGGCAATTTTTACCACACCAGTCGGTCGCGCTACCAGTTCTAGACCTAGGCTCTCTGTTGTTGCGCTTACATTATAATAGTTAACTCGGCCGCCGGTTTTTTTTCTTTTTGTTTGCTTTCTTTGATTCTTCTTCTTATTGGTTTCTTGTCTCTTGTCGGACTTGATTAGTTTTGCTAAATAGTGACGCGATTCTCTGCTGTGCTTTTTGGTTCGGTTGGCGTGATGGACCACAATGCGTGTACGTGAGTGTTTTTCGGTGCTGGAGAGGAACCGCGTGTTCCGCTTTGATGTTGTTGTTGTTGTTGTGTTGAATGCTAGTGTGAAATTAGTGACTGCTGCTGCTAGTTGGAAACGTACTAGAGCTGCTATCGTACTACTACAACAACATTGTGCGCATATGTACAAAGATGATGCTGCTGCTACGAGGGTTTCCTTGGCAACCGACGTCAGCTTAGTGAGTGTGTGAGTGCAAAACTCCTCGGCGTGGCATATTTGAGCCGCATTTGGGACGATTAACAATGTCTCAATTTGGTTTCCGGACGTCGCCGAATACTCAGGTACTTGCTACTACAACTCTAATATGAAATTTCTATATTCGTGCCCCCCCCCTATTATTACCATTGTTTTTGTCTCTTTGTAACGCAGCGATTTTTTACAAAACAAAAATATTTTTTGTAAAATTTGTTCAGACTATGAATCTTCAATTATTTCTTTAGCCCTCTACAAGGAAACGTACATATATTTTTATGATTAATATAATTATTTGAGTAGTTATTTATATCATTTGAAAATGAAATACATTTTAGTAAAAATAATGTAGCTTATGTTCATTATTATGATAATAATAAAATTTGAGAACGAAAAATTTGATGTTACAAAAAATAACACTATTTTCTGTGTAAACGTTTCTGGGTAAAACTAACATTAATTTTGAGTAGAATAGTGTCAGAAAACATGTTGGTGTTAATTTAATATAGGGTCCTTTTGATAACACCAGCAATTATATATTTATTTGACATTTTCTTCTAGTACAAATAGAACACCGTATAGTATCAGATATTTTTACTGTGTAGTATTATTTGACAATTAAAGCAAAAATATTAATTTTGTATTTAATCACTAAATTATAAGCACTATCGATCTTTTAATATTTCAATCTATATTTCTATTTTAACGTTCGCACAAATATTGCTAGTAAAAATTAAAATAAAAGAATAAAGAATAAAGAACAAAAAAATTTGATGATAATAATTTAAATAAAATAAGTATTCTTTCAAATAATGAACGTATTCTATGCTAAATTTAATATTAAATATATCATAAGAACCTTTGAAATAACATCTGTAACCTATGTTTTCAAAGTCTTATGATTTTTTTTTGAGACTCCAACTTTTTTTTATATTAAACTGAACTTCGAAATTAATTAAAATGCATCGATTTTTATCTATTCGACAAATTACAATATTTATCTTCTTTTATTAGTAATAATATTTTTAATATGTTGAGCAATACATTATTTTTAAGTTATGAACAAATCTAAAAGTTTCTCAAATATTTGATATTTTTATTTTATATATTGCATTATAGAAAAGACATAAAAAGTTTTTAGAAAAATGACTACAAAATAAATAAATTGATATTATACTTTAACAGTAAAAATATTTAACATTATCCAGTGTCTCATTTGGGACATAGGTATCAAATATAGTGTAAAAATTATACTCGGTGAATATGTCAAAAATTAACACCTACATTACACTATTGTAAGGTGTAATTTGTACTCAAAATTAGTGTAATTTTTTTTACACAGTAACGTTTACACAATGCCTTATTTTTTTAACATCAAATCGTAATAGATTCTTAAACGAAAACATATTAAAAAATATCTGATTATGGATTGCGAGTAAAAAACATTTTTGTCAAAATATCATTGATAATTAGATCAAAATTTTGAGTTACTAACACTAATTATCTTTATTAAATATATTTCTAAAATTATATGCAAAGGCAACAAGATATAACAAAGAACAAATTACAAACAAAAACATCCGCATTACAAAGTCTCAAAAACAAACATTGCATTTGTCTCAAAATTTGCCCCAACACATTAAGCCTCAAAATGCACTATCTAGTGTCCCATTTAGGACACACCAAATATAGTGTAAACATTACACTCGGTGAATATGTCAAAAATAACTTTGCTAGTGTTAAAACACGACACTAAATTAAATTAACACCTACATTTTTTAACACTATTGTATTGTATATTTTGTACACAATTTTTTTTTACAAAGAATCGTTTACACAATTCTTAAACGAAAATAATATTACTTAATAAAATATCGAATTATGGTTGTGTTATGGTGTGATAATTTGATCAAAAATTTAAGTTACTGAAACTAATTATCTTTATTATTAATTATATGTAAAAACAACAAATTACAAACAAAAACATCGCAGCATTACAAAGTTTCAAAAAAGGGCAAATCGCATTTGTCTCAAAATTTGCCCCCAACACATTAAGCCTCAAAATGCAAAGATCCAATTGGCCGCTCTCGTACTACCATGTACCGGGTACTAGTTTGTTTTAAGCCTATAAGCCGGGTGTAGTCCAGTGTTAGTCCGGACAGACATACATGCTCGCTCATACTACGGTCCGGACTATTTTGTACTAACGGACGAGATACTAACTGCGCGCACCGGAATCTTAACAACGTTCGCCTCTAACGGCGGGGTATACCGGACTGTGTTAAAATTAGGATCCCCTATTCATCTATCATATTTGATTAAGTCGCGTTCGAGAGTTCATGCAAATTAAAGGACTCTGACTATAGCTCTATAAATTTACGATTAAATTGCGGAATAAGTTATATTATTAAAGTTGTTGATGGTACTTGTTTCTTTGCTGTATCACACAGAAAAATTAGTTATTTTATTAAAATAAAACGGCTTTCGATTGTAGTTATGTATTAATATTTATGTTTCGTATCATTTTCTTAATTAATATGTACGTTATTAAACATTAATACAGAAAAAACCTGAAGCAGTTTTATTTTAATATAATAAGTTCTGATAGATTTTTTACTATGCTATAGTTATTTTATTTAATTTGTGTTAGATATAAATGTTTGGAATAAAGTTACTCTTGGAATTTAAAAATTAGCTAGTCATTTAATCTGAAGATACATTTTTAGCCACAAAGATTTTTTATTTATCTTATGTATAAATAAAATTAAAAATACTGGCCATAAGTGGATAATATTTTTTATAACATAACATTATTTATTTTAGCTACATACAAAATTATATGAAATTAAATTTGTTAGTTTATATAAATTTTAGATAAATATAATCGAAAACTACAGAATAAATCAATAGATTAAATAAAACGGCTTTAGGTTGTAGTTCTGTATTAATATGTTTATTAATATCGACGTTTCGACCTACTCAACGTACATCTTCATCAAGAAAAATGATACAAATACAGTAAATAAAGAAAACATAGAAACAAGTTAGTACGTAAAAAAATAAAAGATTTTTTACTCTGTTAAAAATAGATAATATAAAATAAAATTTTCTATTTATTTACTTTAGATCAATATACCAAACATAATTATCTACCCTTGTATTAGATGTTTCATCTACGATTAGAAGAATCATCAATTTTTTAGATGAATGATGTAAAATACTAGAAGAATCATCCATTTTTTAGATGAATGATGTAAAATATTAGAAAAATCATCTTGAAATTTTTGCTAAGTAATTTTGTCCGTAAATAAAATTATTTTACTGATGTTAAATAAAATATTGTAAAATTATTGTTATTTGTCATATTTTTTATAAATGAATTTCAATTTTATTATAAATAATAATAAGATATTTATTAACGGTTTTCATTGTGTTTTTCCCTTCACATTTAATAAAGAAAATAAAAACGATAGATTGATGTATAATTTAAATAGAAAAATTTGGAATTATAAATACAAAATACTTATGGCAATCTACTGTAAAAAAATCTTTATAAATTTGTATTGATAGTTATAATAATATTACTAGAAATTATTGTGTTATAGTCTTAAATTCAGTGTCCATATCTTGAAAATGAATAGTTCATATTTTTACCAAAAGCAAAATTTAAAACATATTTTTTTGTTAAATTCTTATAAAAAATATAATTTTATATAATACTTATACTGTGTGTAATAAATGTAATAATGCAATCCAATCGCAATATTAATTAATAATACATAATATAATGCACAAAATAATTCAACATAAATTAAATTTTAATAAAAATAATTCTCTTTTACGTTGTCAAGAAAAGTATACGGATATATTAATAATTATATGTTACATAGTTACAGAAGATTATTAAAAATTTTCTTGCATATACAGCAGAACTTACACGGTCAATATTACTGTCAGTATTTTTTTTTTATCAATAGTACTGACAGTAGATATCAAAATATTCTTCAATACTTATAACTTTATATGATCAATAAATACTGTCAATATTTTTAGATATTGACAGTATTATTGTTTGTATAGGATCTGCATAAGTAATATTTTTTTGGCGGAATACATATATACATAAATAACATATATTCAATTAACACATTGATAAAAAATTCTATTTTTCTTGAATTTTTATCGAAAAAGAACAATGAATAAATAATTTCAACAATAGTATTAGACTGAGTATTCGATAAACCTTTCACAATCAGAAAATTTTACAGTACATTTTTCAAGAATAATCATATTGATTAATTTAATTGTAAATGTGTTTAAATATTTGACTGATATTAATAAAAAATCATTAATTTTTAACATAATATTGATTAATTAAATTGTAAATGTGTTTAAATATTTGACTGATATTAATATAAAATCAGTAATTTTTAACATAATATAATGGATAATTTATTACAAAAAAAAACCATAAAAGACAAATACTAATTATATGTTATGATAAACATATGTATGTATGTATGATAAACATTATTAGAGGGAAATGGTACCCACACCTTGTCATACATACATACATACTAGTTTACATTGGTATCAACATTTACATGTTTAAGAGGTATGCGATCACGCTTTAATTTTTAGGAATTGTAATTAATATTTCAAATATTCTATTATAACTTTTATTTTAAATATTTAATTAATAAATGTTGATATTACGTGATATTTTAGTCTTGAAATGCATATGTTTCCATTTATATATCATAGATATTATTTTATAATACTTATATTAAAATTTTTGCAGATCAAAACAAACAAAATTGTTCAGAATTTAGTTTTCCTAATGTAATTTTTGATTCTCGAAATATTTAATTTAATAAACAGGTGTTAACATAGGAAAACAAAGAGAAGCAATTGAAAAAATAACATCAATCAGTATGAAGGCACTGATTTAAATAAAATTTGGTTTCTTTTAATTAATAATTTATAAATTTTATAATCTATTTTGTTATGTCATTTTTCAATTAACATAGTAAAAAATCTTACAGAACTCATTATATAAAATAAAACTGCTTTAGGTTCAAGTTCTGTATTAAAATTAATTTATAATCAACGTTTCGACGAAAGTCAACGCTCGTCTTCATCAGGATAAACTGATACAAATGAAATTACAGTAAATAACAAATCATAGAAACAAGTTACTAGGTAACAAATAAGTGACAAGAACATAAAATTTTATAGATTTTTAATTAATGCCAAATTTTATTTAACTCAATGCCTTCACAGTGATTAATATTACCTTTTTTTCTAATAAATTTCAATTGCTTCTTTTATCAATCTGCTGTTAATATTGATGGGTCTTGCAATTATTATAGTATCTTCGAATTTTACATCATGAAGATATTCTAACGCTTGTTCAGCAATAGCAGATTTATGTGGATGATTTAGACGTTTTGACCTCTTATGTACTGTCAATCTACACTCTAAAAAAAGTAGTGTTAAAACTAACACGAAATAGTGTACACTCGAGGACAGCACAATTTTAACACGACCAGTACGAGTTAAGTTTAGTGTTGAGGTTACACGATGATATCAAATATAGAGTGCAATAACAAATATAGAATTAAATTATACTTTCCATAGAGTTAATTTAACACTAAAATTTAACTCTTTAAAAGACTGGCCTTCGTGTAAAAAATCGTGTGCGTTTTACACTATTTTCGAGTTAAAATTAACTTTAAAATTTTAACCATTTGAAAATTTAACACGTATTTGAAGTTTTTTCTGTGCGTCGAACATTCTTTCGAACATTCGCATTCACATAAAATATTATTATTTTTACTGAGGATACAATTTTAGCTAATTACAAATGATTTTTACTTATCAAAAGAATAAATAAAAATTCAAAATACTGCCCCTAAAAAAAATAAAATTATAGAACAAATTCATTTATTCGTAAAGTAAACAGAAACCAGCGTCGTTTTTAATACCTGACATAATTGTGTATACATTGTATATAGTTTCTTATCACAGTTACTAAATAACTAACATTTTAGTTATACTTTCAAATTGCTTATTATATTACCAACTGAAAGCGATATCCTAAATTATTGATGACTATTTAAACATTTAAAACAAGTAATGTATTATACTTTTTTCATTTTTCAGAAAAAAAATAATATTTATATCGCTTTCTTAGTTTTCTTATGCGTAAAATACAAAAAGTTGAAAATATAATTTTTCTGTTATCATTTAATTTTTATATATTTATATTATTTTTTGTTCAAATGATGCAATATATAATATTATCGCTGTTTTACGCAGTTTTGTAAAATTTTTATGATAGTTTGTTATAATTAATAACGTGTAACGTTAGCAACATTGTGGTCAATGTTAAAAATAAATCGTACACGTGTTTGGCACTTTTTTTTTATTGTTTAACATGAATAGTTTTTTTTTATTAATGTAATAATGTTTATCGTAATTGTTTATATAACATATGTACATGCAGTAAGTGTAAAATTATCAATGTACAAGTAAGCCGTTTTATTTGAATATAATGAGTTTTGAAAGATTTTTTATCATGTTCTTGTATATAACATAGTAAAAAATCTTTCAGAACTCATGTAAAATAAAACGGTTTCAGGTTATAGTTTTGTATTAATATTTATTAATAACCAATGTTTCGACGTACTCACTGCGTACATATTCATCAGGTAAAATGATACAAATGATATTTACAGTAAAAAAAACTCGAATGTAGATAACAAAAATAAAATTTATAAATTTTTAATTAAAGGAAGCCAAATTTTACTTAAATCAATGCCATCGAAGAACTATAATCTAAAGCCTTTATATCCTTTTATATATTTTACTGTAATATTGATATATTAAAACTGTTTAATAATGCATTTTTGAGGTTATTTTATTTATTTTAAACTAATATCATTAAAGAAAAAAAAACAAAATCAAATGACTTGTTATTCTGGCTTTTCACGGCACTCATATTTGAGATACACAAATATTATCCACAAACACTAACAGGATTTTTTATATAATACTAACTGAATAAAATTAAGTTTTATAAATGAATCGAGTGGTATTGTTCAAAATATTATCCAATTGTTTTTTAGACGAACTACTTGTTAATTCCGTCTGGTGCTTGAATATGTCTGATGTGTTTGTATCGTCCAAACTACTTCGAAAATTTAATAGAATTCTGGCTAAAAAATATACTGTATTTTAAAAACCTACTCTATTTAACAAAAATTTTAAATAATTCAATATTTATTAAATAAAACGGCTTTAGGATATACTTCTGTATCAATTTTTTATTAATAATTGACTTTTCAACGTAATCCACGTACATCATCAGTAAAATTAAAAAAAAAAACAGTGTTTTCTTTATGCAATAAAAATATTTGACACTATCCAAAGTGTCATTTGACATACCAAATATTGTGTAAAAATTACACTAAAATAATGCCAAACAATACATTTGTTGATGTTACCAGAAGGACAATAAATTAAATTAACATTTTTACAAAATTTTAAAGTGAAATTTATACACAAAATTCTACATAGTTTTACTAAAATATTAACATAAAAAATTTTGACACACTAAATATACATCATCATCAGGAAAATAATTACGTCGGATTTTTAATTACAATAAAACAGAACTTAAACCTAAAGCTTTCTATTTTAATATTTTTTACTGTTTGATTTTCTAAACGTTATTGATTTATATTCAAAAATACGAAATTGTAATAATAAAAATGAAAACAACTTTAAAATATTTACTGAAAATTAAAATACAATTGAAAATATTATTTTATTTAACAAAATTTAAGATAATTCTAATAAAAACTGATAAAAAATAGCACTTTTTCCTTTGCTTCAGTTATATTCAACATAAGAAATAAGTAATAATAATTATAAAAAATTCAAAACTTGTAAAATTATATTACCAGTTACTTTAACATTCAAATGTAACAATAAAATTATATATATCTTCTTTCATATTAAACTTATTGATTTTAGATAATTATCAAATAAGATAATTGAAATTATACGCCAGTTTAAAATCATAATCGTAAAGTCACATAAAAATTTTCGATTATTACCCTCGTAATAACCAAAAAACGCAAACAAATAAACATTGCCTCACGAAATCAACATATGCAGCTGTTTTGTTCAAGTCCATTTCGATAATTTTGGTCATTTTTAGTGACAAACTCAGTCGTTCAAAGTAGCACGCTACACAACAGATGTGTGTATGTGTCGCCCATTCGTACCTCGAAATACGTAACAGCGAAATATATAAAAAAAGAGAGTCTTCGGTGAAGGTTCTGAGTGCGTTTCCGGTGCGATTGATCGAGAGATGATAACTCTACCGAACTTGAGACATCGCCTTCTTTTCGGCCGTTTAGTTTCCACCGTTTTATGTTAATTATAAGCGACGTGGGAATTACTTTTAAGTGGAAAATAAATAAGATCGAAGTGAAACAAAAATATAAAAAAGATATGTTTGGTATCTGGTGGACAGCTGCTGAGTTTCATTGATAGTTTTTCGGAACGGCTGTTTGGAAAGGTTCTGTTGTTTTATAATCCGTAAACTGATAAGTTTTTCTTTTCTTTTTCTTTCTCGTTAATTGTGGTTATTTTTGAAGTTGGTTTTTGTGTTAATTGTATTTAATTATAAACAGACAACCGTAGGACAGTAGTAATATGTTGAACTGGGACTCCAAAGGTCTCTGGTACGCGCCATGCTCACGTCAAATATATTATATTTTGTATTAATAGATTTAACATAGTAAAAATTTTTCAGAACTCATATTAAAATAAAACGGCTTCAGTAATAATATTTATTAATAATCGACGTTTCAACGAACTTAACGTACGTCTTCATCAGAAAAAAAAGATACATATGACATTTATAATAAATAAACAGACCATAGATCTTGTGGGTAGAACTATATCAGAATTTAGTTGGAACAAACCTAATATCTGATAAAACTGATATCAGTTGCGCCTGAGTAGTTTTTATATAATTATTATTATTTTACTTGACTGTGGACTAACGATATGCATTATTAATCACTGTTAATAATAGTTAAATTTATTGTAGAGTCCATTTTATTATTTTAATTAATTTCTTTAAGAAAAATATCAACAAATAACATACCGTAAAAATACAAGTAATAACTACTATTCACTATTTACAGGTTTGAGGTTGTACTTATGACCAATAAATGAATAATCTTAAATAACCGTGAACAGTGTTGACAATTGTCTTATTTTAATATAATTTTCATTTTTATATTTTCTGCACTTAAGAATAATATAATATTATTAATTTTACTCTAATACTCTTTTCTTTAAAGAGATATAAAATTAACACACATAATTAATGATAAAATAATAATAAATCTAATGTGATTTTACGCATCGCATTATAACATCGTTTGGTAAACGTTTATTTTTCACTGTGTTTACAGTGTGTAAAGTGTAAACCTTATAAATAATTGACAATTTATCAATACTTATTTGTAAAAAATATTAATACACAAATCTTTAGACAAAATATTAGCCTTATTACAGTGAAACTTTTGTTTCTTTGTATACCGGGCCTTACAGTTGTTCCAGTTAGCCACTGTTTGAAATACACTGTGTACAGTTGAGAAGTCTTGTTTGGTTTGTGGGCAAACCGTCTATAGAAATGCAATTAACATTGTTTATGAAACTGTTTAATTCCGAATCTCGAACACGATTCATTTAAAAATTGTGGGAAGTATTATTTAATAATATTGATTAAACATATTTGATTGGCTTAAACATGCTTTAAACTTTTTACTGTAGAAAGTTTTGATCGCAAACATTACTCAGAAAGTAAAACAAAATTTTTATTAATTTACAAAATAATAATATTATATAAACACAGTAAATCAAGGTTGAGAAGATGTTTTTTATAGCCGAGCTGTATTATTGCATGAGATACGTAGCATTGAGGAAAATAAGATATATAGACGCGAATTCCCACTTCTTCTATTTATGAAAAATTGCTTTTATTTTTCACTTTAAAATACCTATTATTAAATATGAATAGTATTTCTATTTTTGATACCTATACTGCTATACTTTTTATATCTAATATTATAAAATTCAAATTCAGCCGTTGTTTAAACAGTTACTTTTAAAAATATTTGGACAGTACCATAAGATAAAAATTAAATTTTATTTCCTAATAATATTAATCCAAATTAACACAGTGACTTGATTTACAATTATCCAATTTAGAATATTTTTTTTAAAAATTATTCTTCGTAATTAAAAAAATAATAATAATATTTTTCTGTATTTAGAAAGAGAAACAGTAATTAATTAATGATAATTCTAATTTCCCAAAATTTATAATATTTGATAATTTTGATTTTGGTAATACGAAAATTGTGTAACATCGTTATCAGTCAATAATTTTTCCTTGTTTAACAATATTTTTTAGTAATATTACACTATCAAAACTAAAATTTAGTTATAAAATATTGCATAAGTTAGTAGTTTTTATCTATTATGTCATACACAATTTTACGTTGTTATTTTGACAATAATTTGCGAACATATTACACTAAACACGTAGATAAACTAAACAAAATATTGAAAAATGTCATTTGTTTGTCATTTGGGAAGCGCATGAATTATATTGTTTTCTAGATATTTTGTTTCGTAATAAGATATTTGCAATTTTTTTTAAAATAACATTAAAAATGACTATCGAAAAAATTACTATAATTACAAAAATATGAAAATAAAACGACTTTAGATTATAGTTCTATATTAATACGTACGTTTTCATTAAGAAAAAGATACAGCATAACATCGAAACGTAGATTATTAGTAAATATTAATACAGAATTATAACATAAAGCCGTGTTATTTTAATATAATGAGTTCTGAACGATTTTTTACTATGTTCTAAAAAATACTCTTTGAAAATTTTTAAATTTATATATGTAACAAACAAAACTTTAAATACGAATAGTACACAATATTTTTTAAATGAAATTTAACGAAATAATTGATCAATTTCTGAAAATATCAGAAAATTTATTTTACTTTTCCAAACTAATTATAAGTAGAATTTGGATGTTATATAACAGAAAATATCTTCTAGAGAAAATGTTTTTAGTTTTTATGTACTTACTCTGAAATCATGGCCACCACGAAGTCATGTACTTTAATAGGTTTGTATAAACGATGACGTATATTTCTGTAATTTTGAATAAATATAATTTTTATTTATGCTCCGTAAAGTTATCGTATTCTTTTAAGAATAACCGATTTGGTTTGCAACTTATGCTGTAATTCCAGTCCGATTTCGTAAGAGATATAGCGTTGCAAACTATCTAGTAAATAAAATTCTTCTTTTGACAGAAAAAAAAGAATATTTTATAATGCTACGAATCTTAACAAGTTGTGTACAAAATTTCAATATTAGTTCAAGTAGTATCAGTTTGGTGTTACTTTAAATTTAGTTTGGGGTTTAGTTTTATACTGTAATTACATTCTCATCTCGTAGACTTGCAGCGTCACGTTACTTTGTCTTTTTCTAATAAATGAAATCCATTTTTTTTATAGACAGAGACAAAATACAGAATTTCAACATTAGTTTAAGAAATATCAATTTTATGTTGTTTTAAATTATGTTTAGTTTTATGCTGTAATTCTGTTCTCATAAGATTTTGAAGCTATACGTTTGCGTGGACGTCCGATGAGTAGTTTGAGTGGTATGATTGAGAGTGTTTTGCGTGAACGAAAGAGAGAGAGTGACAGAAATTATGAATGTGGATGCAGCTAAAGTTGCTGGTCTGGATAGGGATGTTTGGAGGAAACTGATTTCAAGATAGAGGAAAGCGTTTATGCCACACCCTTTTGGGTACATGGCGTGATTGTGTATGTATGTATATGATTCGTAGTATTACAATATTTTTCTAGTAAATTTATTTTTTTTTTTGATAGAAAAAGACAGAATATGTCGTAACGAAATGCGAACAAAAATTACATTATTAATTTAATTTCCAGTTTGATTTGCAGCTTTATTAAATTCTAAAAAGAAATAAAAATATTCCAAGTTTAAATTACAGACACTAACCACCGGATTACGTCTGCCTTACAAAAAAAATATTACCATCAATGAGTAAAATTTTACGAGAAATATTATACAATAATTAGTATATAAAATATTCATTATATGTTAAGTAAATCACAGTGAATGACAAAAACTTGTTTTATATGACGATAATATACAATGTAACACTTTAAATTTAATGATATTATAATCGGCTGCATTGATTAGAATTTTAAATTCCTTAGCCAACAAATCTGTTTGCAACAGATTTCACATACATACACACAATTGCAATAAGAAAAACGTGTGTAGTTGTAGCACATATCGTTGTTACAATAAATTTTGAATTGCAATGTAATCATTTCCAGGATATATATAACGTTGGAACAATACTGTGAAATTATGGTTTTGTGTCCCGTTAGCAATAGAGGTTAGGTATAATAATTAATTATAACAACTAATTATGAATTATTTATAATTGCCAACCTATTTAATACGCACCGCTTTAGAATCGCAACAATTTGTGTATTATAAGCTTGTTTGTAGGTTATATTAACTTCTTTTGTTTCGACATTAATATCTGTGCAAAGATAATGAATACTGATTTATATTTATATTAGAAATGTTCATTTCGAGGTAATTGATTTGAAATATATATAGAATATTGTATATTATTGTTTTCAAAACAGGGATTTTGTGTTCTCTAAGGATTTCAATATGAGATATGTTTTTCATGGATATAAATGAAATTTAACCAAAATAATAATTTTATTAATGAAAAATATAATAATTATCTTATAAAAATATATTATTAGTTTGTTAGATTATTAGCTTTTTCATATACTTCTGAACTCTTTCAGAACTCATTATATAAAATAAAATTGCTTTAGGTTCAAATTCTGTATTAGAATTATTTATAATCAACGTTTCGACGAAACTCAACGCTCGTCTTCATCAGTAAAAAACTGATACAAAAGACATTAAAGTAAATAAACAGTACATAGAAATAAGTTACTAGGTAACAAATAAGTAACTGGATTATAAAATTCTATAGATTTTTAATTAATGGAAGCCAAATTTTATTTAACTCAATGACTTCACAGTGATTGATGTTGACTTTTTCCTTATAAATTTCAATTGCTTTTTTAAAATAAATTTTATGATCTAGTATTCTAGTAACTTATTTCTATATTCGATTTATTTACTGTAAATGTCGTTTGTAATTTTTGTCCTGATGAAGACGTACGTTGAGTTCATCGAAACGTCGATTATTAATAAATATTAATACTGAACTATAAAATAAAGCCATTTTATTTTAATATATTGAGTTCTAAAACATTTTTTACTATGTTAATAAAAAAGTTATTATATTTAATCCAAAGTAGATTTTAGATTATTTGTGTGTTTAATTTGATATCATTTTTATAAGATTATATACAACAAATTAGAAAATACGTCTGGTATATATCATATAGTAGAATAATAGTAGTGTTTGGTAACACTGACAAGTGTATTTTTATAACATTTCTAGTGTAATTTTTGTGTGTCTCAAATAGTGTCAAATATTTTTACTGTGTATTTTTCAAGATGAGTAAAAACATTGAATTAGGCATTTCGTTTTGTAGAAAGTGGCAAATATTTTTTCAAAAGTCGAAATTCAATATTTTGGCAAAAAAAAACTATCAACTATTTTAAAATTGTCTAATAACGTTATAATATTTATATATTTTTTAATTCGATATTTTTACGCCATTATGGTATTGAATTAACGTATTTCTACGTATTATTTCACGGAGATGCAGTGTACGAGGCAATTACTGATTACTTTCAGATAAAGACAAAATTAATGTAATTAAGAATAACATTTGTACAAAAATGATTACAGTGCAAGATCATATAAGAACATTTTAATATAATCAAATACATATAAGTTCTGTAGTAGATGTGATGAAAGGAAAAAATTTACGATTACAATATAGAATGTAATAAACCGGTATTGTCAGATACAAAACCCGCGTACACCATAAATATTTATCGACATTGTAAAGACAGTTTCACAACAATAAATTAGTGTTAACTACAAATATATTCATACACATAACATACGATATACACGTATTAATTTTCGTTTGAGAATCGCGTACGTGATAAAATCTTTATTATAAAAATACTGTTTCATAAAAATCATATTTATATGAGCATCTGATGTGGTCTGCACTTTTATATCCTCTACGTTTCATAATTTATATCTCGGAATAAAACTGAGTACGATTTCTTATGGATATAGCGATAAATCTCTAAAGTTATCCAAAGATTAAAAATGGCCTGTTTACTTTTTTTTCGTGCAATTATCGAAGGGGTAATTAAATTTCTTAAGAGTGAACATTAAAAATGTTTATAGTGAGAGAGTAATTACGAAACGATTTGTTTAAAAGGCTTGAAGAAGTATTTTTATTAATATGAGACAGGAGCTCATTTTTATCTGTCAATTTATGTACAAGAATAAAAAGTTGTTTGAAATTTTCTTTTATAGATCTGTACAAGTTTTAATGTAGATTTAATTTCTCTATTAGCTTTTTTTTTGTTTTCGTTATGATATTAACGAAATTTTAAAGTTTAAGTTTATATTGTGAAAGCGGTATTATTTTTAGTTTTGAATTAAAGTTACACAGTAAAAAATTTGTTAAATTTGATGTTGAAAAAATATACACTATTCTTTATGTAAAAGTTGATGGTTTTTTGGTAATATCAGTAATGCGTATTTTTTGACATTTTCTCTTAGTCACTATTTTTGGTATGTTACAAATAAAACACTTTATAGTGTCAAATATAGTATATGTAAATAATGAAACAGTTTTTTGTTCTACTAAAAATTAATTATAAATTTTTGTAGAATATTATTAGTTAACAGTTTTAATTTGTTGAAATGTTCTAGCAAGTTCCAAATAGTTGAATTATTTCAACTTATTAAAAATAAAAATAATTCGATATGATATTTAAAAATAGTTTATCAGAGTATTTACTTATTTATGAACTAATATCTACTTTAAAAATGCAACATTTGAATTGGAAAATTATTAATACAATATGATAATGTAATATCAATATTTTGATACGTTTGAAGAATAATGTATTTTTTCTTTAAGCGTATCATAAAATTAATATTATGTTATCATATTGCTTATATAAAAAGAGGTCATTATGTTACTAGTAAAATAATGATATTATTACACAGCAGTTAGTTAGTGTATGTATACACCACTGGTTACTACATATAACTACAACGTCTGACATCTTCGGCGGCCATATTGAAAAACTATTACATAAAGTTAAGTTAATTAAAAAATTTATTGTTTAATTTCGCTTAAATTTTAATTTGATTATTAAAAATGTGTGAAGAAGTGCAAGAAATACAATGTGCATTGTCCAGGGTGGTCGAAAATTGTATATTCGACCAAAAAAATATTAATTCTTACAAATCACGTAACAAATATAAATAGCACATATTATTCTACTGTTAGTATGGTTAAGGTTGGCATGTATTTTTAGTTTAGTTTCGTTTAAAACGCTTGAAGAAAAAAACGTATATGTTACTTGGAATAGAAAGCTCTTTTTGTGTTTCGCTTCGGCTACAAATATCTGAGTTCAATACAATAATTATCGCTTTTTACTCCTCGTAATATAATATAATATTATTATCACTTGTGATGTCACAGAATATTAATTGAAATTAAATCCGCTTGGTGCGTATTACTTAGTTAGGATCGTCAATATTTTGCGATTTTCCGAAAAATATTTTCCCCCCTTTTCAAGTATAATTTACAACATAATTTAAATAAGCATTCTCTTTGCCAACCAAAATAATAGGCCCAAAACTCAAAGAGCATAAAACCGAAACTCAATTACCATTACAGCTAAACTACCCTCATCATTGCTACAGGGTGTCTCAAATATATATAGTATAAGTGGCTCCTGTGCACAGTGCGCAACGTATAAATGACAATAATTTGGTAAATGGTTACCGCGACGAAGTTACGCTTCCGCAACAGACAGTCCATGGGCGTCCGTTACAATTCGGAGAGTGGGGGATAAACAGAAAGAGAGAGCCCCCCCACAATAAAAACTAACCCATGCGCAACGGTGTCTGTGTGTGCGAGAGACCAGCCCCACTGATTTATAAGGATTTAATATTTATTTTGATGGGTGAAATTTGGCGTTACTAACGCTTCGTGTGCTAGAGGGTAGCAACCCCCCTTATTCGGGCAGAGCGAAAAAAAAAAGGCCCCGAATTGAACAGCTGCTCGTGCTTTCTATATAGATAGTAAATCAAAAGGAAAGTGGAACCTAATATAATACATTTACTATATTTACTTTTCGTATACAGAGAATCAGTTTATTCTGTCAATATTATATATGGTGAAGATTTGTTTGGTCTCTATATATATATTTATAGATTTATACGATAAAAATATTATGAAAAGATTATATTTGTATTTGACATTAGTGTGAATAGTATTTTTTATTATATTTGCAGTTTGTTACAATTTATTTCAGTACAAAACAGGGTGAGTTTTTCGTGCGTTTTACACAAATCAATCCTGCATTAATAAAGAAACATTTTTCAAGCTTCTTGAAGCTTTATCGTACAGAGTAAAATTATTATTAATTTTAAAGCCTTATTCACACTTCTCTACTTATCTCGAAATTAGTTTTATTTTTTAGTCGTAATGCTTATTAATTTTGAACTGCATTTTTGGTTTTACTAATAATAATCTAAATTTTTCACTGTAAAATATTGATATAAATTTACATATCTATAAATGTATTACAAAATTTTGCTATGTAGTTATGTAAAATTACATAAATATGTATTATATTTTATTTTTTACAGTGTTGGTTACATTTGATAAAATTAAAATCTTACATTTGCTTGGTTCAGAATCACTAGCTCTGCACTGAAACATAATACTAATTTTGTGATAAGTAATGTAGTCTGAATGCGTTTTAAAGAATTGAATGTTTGGTTAGGAAAAAGAAACAGTGTAATTTATATAAAATGTAATTTAAGGCATAACGACTCAATATATTATTAACATAGTAAAAAATCTTTCAGAACTCATTATATTAAAATAAAATGGCTTTAGGTTATAGTTCTGTATTAATATTTATTAATAATCAACGTGCTCAACGTACGTTTTCATTAGTATAAAAGATACAAATGACATTTGTCATTTGTATTTTGTTCGTGATGAAGACGTCCGTTGAGTCCGCCGAAACGTCGAATATAAGAAGATACTACATACACAGTCATGGCGTAACCAACAGGGTTTGACACAAACTCTTTCCACAATTAGTTTTCTCTAAACATTCTTATCCCGGCAAGCAACTTTTGCTTCATCCACATTCATACTGACACTCTGTCATACATGCTCTTCTATTCTTACTAATTGGAAACATTCGCTCACACAAGACACTTTTTCAATCATACCACTTCATCTACTCATCGGACATCTACGCAAACGTATATCTACAAAATCAATCACACATATATTTGTAATCAAACGTTCAGTACACATTCGCTCAAGATGACCGAACCATGTGAACTTAACACCAACTTTTGGTGAATATCAATGAAATCAAGCTATATTTTACATTTGACATGTGGTCACCATAAGTTTATTAATATAGTGTAAAAAGAGCCAACTTATACGTAGCTCTATAGTCACATGCAGTTAATTGAGTTTAAGTTTTTACAGTATTTACATTAGGATTTTGTAATATGTTTTTGTACAGTATTTTTCTGTTGTTATTACTGTTACAGCTTGGTTAAGCGGGCCTTACATGATCATTCGGAATGACATTCAAACCAAAGATTAACATTCTGATTGAAGGTGTAAGGTCAAGACAAGTGTCAAAATCAATATAATTGTAGGAGCTTCGTGATTGAAATCAGGAATGACAATCTGATTTTTCAGTCAGACTGTATGACGTAATCAATGCTTCGTAGTAGGCAATATTTAAAGTTGTAAAAACTATCATTTTTATAACCTTTATTCAAATTGATTTTAAATATATTTTTATTTTAGGTAATAGAATGAAATAAAAATAATTGAAATAATGAAATTCAATTATAGTGAACACAGTCTTTATTAATAAACATTACAGTTATGAATATAACGTCTAGAAATAGATTAGTGCATTATAATGTTAATATTATAAATATAGGTTTCTTGTAAAATATTTGAAAGTATAATATTATATTATTATTATTATTTTTAATTTCTAGTTGCGCGCATAAAGGAGAATTAAAATTAACATATGTATCGTAGTTTTACTAGATATAGTTGAAGCATGGCAAAGTTGTTTAATTTTGAGTGACAATAAAACTGTTAAACTACAAACTACATTTATAAACTTTCTCTTAGTTGTGTACGAACATGTGTTACATACACCAATCGTGTTAAAAGACATTCACTCTGCAGATAATCTTGTTCATTAATTACCTCTGCAAAATTATAATTTAGTTTTAGTAATGGAATAGTGTGCAAATAGTGTGGAATATTCCACATTTTATATAAATACGTTACTTAAATTAAAACTTTTTAAATATTTATTTGTTTATTATTTATGTCAATTGTATTTTTTTTTTCCTGATAATGATATATGTAGAGTATATCGAAATGTCGATTATTAAATAAAATATAATCAGAACTTGATCTTAAAACTTTTTTATTTTCGTATAATGAGATCTGAAAGATTTTTTACTGTTATATTATTTTTATTGTTGGGAAGTTGTTAAAAATAATTAGATGTCATTTTTAAATACAGTTATTGAGAAATTACGTAGAAAAAAGAAAGTCTGCGATTTTTATTGGGTATGAATAAAAAAAAACAAATCAGTTTATTTTATTATTGAAAAATAAGCAAAAAAAATAATAACTTAGGATATAAATTTATACAAATTGCGTAATAATTTATAAGTTTAAGTAAAAAGAAATTATAATTTTATTGTTGGTGCTTATCACAGAATATATATATTTTTACACGAAGAAACATAAATATTAGTAGTATCAGTTATAATTATATCAACTTTGAAAACTTAATGTTGAAAATTATGAAAAATTATCGTGCGAATAATTTCCAAAGGTCTTGTAATTTATTTACTATGAATTACGTAAATATTGTAGTATAATTTTATGACTATACTTAATTATGATAATAATTACTGTAATAATATTAAAAATAATAACATGTAGTTTAGACAATTTTTTCTTTAATCTAACAAGTAAATTGGTTGTTAAATAAAGTCATTGGAAACGTGGCTGAAATTATGTGTTTTCAGTTGATAAAAAATGAAAAATTATTTGCAGTTTTTGGTAAATAAATTAACTAAATTGTTAGCGCAACCTTGTTACTAGTTTTGTGTAGTTCTAGTTTCTACAGAATGAACAGTATTACATAAATGTACGAAAATATATAACGTGAGTTTATCGAAAAGTGTCGCTTCAATTTTCAACGGAACTTGCAAGTATAGACCGATCGGAAAGAATGGTCCATCCAGACCGGGCAGAATCGGTCAATGGTATAACGGGCACCTGTGGAAGATGGTGGGGTACAGGTATATATACAAGAGCACCAAGCACAGAGGATGCCATCTACGATGTATGGCAAAACGTCTAATTTTAGTCTATACTTTCATTCTATAAATTCAATAGATACCGGCTATGAAAGTCTGAAGCTTATTGTTTTATAAACATCTCATTTATTAATATAGTAAACAAATAATCTTTCAGAATTTATTATATTAAAATAAAATAACTAGGTTTTGTAGTTCTGTATTAATATTTATTAATAATCGCGTATTAAACGTATTCCAAAAAATACAAATGACATTTATCTTTTTTTTTCCTGAAAAGATTTTAGTCTGTTAAAATGGCGATTATTAATAAATATTAATACAGAACTACAAGTTAAAGCCGTTTTACTTTATTCGAATTTAGTGCACAGTAGATAGCTTAATAACATTTTTAGTTGATAGCCGATTAGCCAATTTTTATTCAGAGACGATTAGTTATGATTACTGTAATAGTTACTATTGCTCTTTTTTTTATATAAAAGAAAGAGTAACCGCTGATGTAACCGTAAGTCACCACTGCTTAATAAAAATCGTCTATTTAGATTGTTCAACATTTATCCGCTAAAAAAGTGATTAAATTTCCAATTAACTTATTAAACAGCCGTTTTGGAAACAATTTATAATGTAATCTCGTTGTTAACTCTTGATTAAGTTTTAGGCAACCGGCTTTTTAAAGTCATATTTTAACTTTAGCTGTTTAACTCGGTATATTTTAAATTATAAAATAAAAAGATGAGTTCTGTAATAATATTTATAAATAATTTTTTCATCAGGAAAACTGATATGATATTTACAGTAAATAAACAGAACATAGAATTAAGTAACTAGGTGACAAATAAGTAATTAGATCATACAATTTTTATAAATATTTAATTAATGGAAGCCAAATTTTATTTAAATCATATGATTTTTCCTGATGAAGACGGAGATTGAGTTCGTCGAAACGTCGACTATTAATAAATATTAATACAGAAATTAAACCTAAGCCGTTTAATTTTATATATAACAAAATCTCACCATTTTTAATATAATTATTTCTCCCCTCCCCCCAAAAAAACTCCTAATTGTTTAATGGATCTACCCCTCCTCTAAATCATATATTAAAAACACCCTTCCCATGATTCTAGTCCATATAACGATACAAGAAAAATCTCTATCCACCAGAAGTTAACACGAACCTCATAATGGATCCTGCACCACATAACTGTTTCTTCTTAGCAAACATAATTAAGACAGGCTAGTCGACAGTGTTACTTTGCCAATGTCACTATAATGACATTGGCAAAAGGGTGTTTTATATATACACATCTATATCTTTCGCTCGTTCACGGTAATAAATCATAGACTTGTCAAAAGTTGTCGGTTACATCTACGAAACGCGTTCAGCCCGTCGTCGTTTGATCTCTCGGCAGCCGAGTTGCTAAACTAACGCGGCGCAGGTTCACTTGGATGTTTGTGTGATTTGACACCGTGTGTACACATATAGGAACACACTATTGGGTTGTGTTAGTGTTTGGCCTTTGAGAAGGTTTGCGACACCAGGCGGGGCAGAGGGATGGAGGGAGGGAAGTGTAGCGGCAATGCGGAGGGAGGTGATATTGGTGTCGTTACCTAGCAACGACTTGGCACTGTTTCAGTCGTCAATGTAATTTGCTGTTCGAGTTGCTAGCGTTGTTCTTTTGTTTTTTGTTGTTTTTAGTTTTGTTATGTTCGCTTTCTTATATTTTGTACGAATAGAAATGAAATTGAAGACTAGAGTTGAATGAGACATTCAAATGAAATATTAAAATATATAATGAATGGTCTATTGCCACAAAAATTTATTAGTAATATTTTTAGCCCCTTTGCAGTATTTTGAAATGGGTCCTTGTAAATATATACAGTTCTGGACAAAGACGTTTTTTTAGACAATTTACATAATTTTTAATAAAACTCGAAATTAAAACGAAATATTAAAAGTCTGCAAAAACTACAGGAAACAGATTTGGCTAACTATATATCGCGGTATATGCAGTAGGGAATAATAAAAAAATAAATTTAAGTATGTTTAGTCAATTTTTTGCAAAATTCTTCTCTGAAAATATTGTTGAACATAACATTTGGTAGTCAAAATATTTTGTAGTAAAATAAATCTTCGATATATTTTTTTATTTGTTACAATATATAACTTTTTAATTAGCTGGTTTTTAGGAGCTCTTAACTGGCAGGTCCTACCTCGCATTGGGGATTTTGCGTCCAGAATTTACGCTACCGTTTTGACCACTGGGTCAAAATTAGTGACAAGGTTACGCTACTACCATTTAGTTAATTTATTTACCAAAAACTGTAAATATGTTATCATTAATTATCAACTGGAAATACATAAATATATACTTGTTAGATTAAAAAACAATTGTCTAATTACATGTTGGTTATTTGAGTACTTACCTATATAGATTGCATTAATTACAATTTTTGACTTATTACAAATTTTTACTGATGCTGGAAGAAATTTATTCCAAATTTACTACAATTATTTATATTTAAGATTTTTTTAAACTGTTCAAAAAAAATTTATCTAGATTTTTTACTGTATGTTTATTTAGAAAATTAGCAGTGACAAGGTGTCATATTTAGTTCAGAGAAACACTATTATGATTAAAACATTAATAAAATTTATTAATTTTTAATATCTGTTGCAAATAATTATAAGTGTTTACTAATGATTAAAATAAATAAAATATATTATACAGTAAAACATAAGGAAAGTACTGCTTTATTTACTCTAAGAGATGTTTTGCCATTAATATTAGCACATATGAGACATATATTTTCTACATTTGATCAAAATTTTAGAGTAAGAATGTACAGTTTTTGTTCTGATTTCAAAAATTATAAATAAAATAAAAAAGCTCTAAGTTTTAACTCTGTTAAATTTAATAGTACTAACAGTCGGATTCATAATAAACACTTAAATAATTAAAGTCGACTTAAGCCGACAAAAAAGCATCATTTTTAAATTCTATAAACATAATTATTATTGTTGTCAATAAAACCATGCTTCTTTGTCAACTTTTCACACTTGTAATCGTAAAATGATTTGATATTATCAATAAAAGAATGCTTTTTGATCAGCTTAAAATCGACTTTAGTCAAAGTGTTTATTATGAAAATGGCCGTAAAACCTGAATCTTTTTTATTTTAATATAATAATTTGTGAAAGATTTTTTACCATGTTATAAATAAAATAATTGCAAATGTATAGTTTTTTTTTTACTAATATTAGTTTTTTCTTGGTTTTATTTTTGAACCAATACTTATATGAAATTCGTGTTCAAAATTATCGGTAACGTTTAGTTCTGTTAATAAAAGTAATTAGAAGTGTTTTTAGTTCAATTATTTTTTTTAATTTCCTAATTTGTGAATTTAGAAAAGATTTGAATTCGGCAAATTTTAACTTTTTAACTATTAAATTTTTATATTATAATTAAAATGTATAGTATTCGATTAGCTGTTTTCGAAAATCATAATGAAAATTAGCAGCATTTTTTTTCAAATAAATGTTTTTCTTATTTATTTTCAGATATAAGAATTTTGAAATGTTTATTAATTTTGTTAGTATGTAAATTTTAATGTTTTTTTTTTAATATAGAATTAGTATTTTATATCTGCATTTCAAATTTTTAATTAAAATTTTCTTAAAAACAAAAAATGCATTTATAAACATTTGACATATATATTTTTGATTGTAATATTTTTACATTTTTCCAAAATATCCAATTTTATCTTTTTATTTTCAAAATAAATCATTATTAAAATTGCAATAATCTAGTAACAGAATGTGTTTCTAGAGAACACGCCTCTTAATAAAACTATATAAATAATTTATAAACATATATTCTAGGTTATAAAATAAAAACAAAAAAAAATATTTAACACACAGGTAATAATTCAAAAACGTATCAAATCGCTTACGATTATTATTGTGCAAAATAAAGTTGGCGTTGATTCGATGCAAAACAAATGAAAAAAGCGGCAGGTCGATCAAGGTCTTTTGTCTACACACATACACACACACGCACACACGCACACATACACACACATTTACTCATATACCTACATACAAACACATACACGTTACAATTTGAAATCAAAGAATATTAAATGCTTTGAGTATAAAATGTAAATTTTCTTGCTTTGCAAAAAGTAGCAAAACGCAAGCTATAAACATTTTACTAATAACATGTTTTCAATTCAGATATAACGATTCGCAATTTTTTGCTGCAAATCTTGCATAAAACTCTTTGTTTTCCATCCGCAAGAAATTGTAATCGACTGGTTACGGTTAAATGCTTTTCATCGCCTGGTTATAACCCGACGTTATAACCAAACTATTATTTATTCCACATGTACCTCTTGCCTCTTATAACAAGCTCTCTTTTTCTCTCTCTCTCTCTCAAACACACACACATACACACGTACACTCTCTCTTTTCTTTTCGTTTTTTGTTAAAATTTTTACACATTATTATTTATTTGATTAGAATGTAACAACGCCGCTAACTTAACTGAAATGGAAATATTCGCTTATTATACTGTTTACAATAAACAATTTATGTCATTAAAATTACAAGGGTCGTTTGAAAAGTAATAACTCCGATTTTGTAGTGTCAACTAGTAATTTTGTTATTACACTGTACATATATTAGGTGTTAAATTTTTTTTTTTGTAAATTTAAAAATATATGGTTTTTATTTTAGATGTAAGCTGAGTGTAAACACAGCTTACGGCTTACTGCCATACCTTTTTCGAGACAATTTTTTCTCATTACATGATCATTATATTAATGCATTATTAGTTTTTCAAAATCCATAGATAACTAGATTTCATGTAGTAAAATATGATGAGATATTTATGTAAGATGAGATGAAATGAAACGTAAATAAAATAAAAAAATGCTCGAGAATTGAGATTTCTCTTTCACTCGGTGAAAAAATGATCACGTGACCGTTTTCTCACTCTTGAAATATTTATTTTACTAAATATATTCCTTGCTTATGTTTGAAATTAAGATTAATCGTTAATCTTTTAACCGTTTTAACGTCTAAAATACATATATAATTATTAATTGTTTATTGTTTGAGTGTTAAATATCGGATTGAGCTTATACAAGTAAGTAAATTAAGATTAAACACAAAATGGGTCTCTTAATAAAGCCATATTGTTTTAGTCGTAATTGCTTACGAATGTATACAAATTTATACGGTCTTTTGGTATTATAATTTATTATAATTTGGTGTGTGTGTGTATATGGTTGGAAAAAAAAGAACAAAAATTATTAACTATTCATTATTAAAACAGTAAAAAAAGTCTCACTTATTGGTTATATGCTTAGAATTTAACAGTTGTTTATTCTTTTACTACTTAAGGGTATAGGTATTTCTAATTTTATTTATTCTTAAGATACATACATACATACACAATCATGTCACGTACTGAAAAAAGAGTGTGGCACAAACTCTTTCTACTTATTCGATCAAAGAAAGATTAATTCTCACAAATCACATAACATATATAAGTAATATATACTTACACATACTATTCTATAACTCTGTTAGTACAGTAAAAGTTATTTATTTTTAGTTTCGTTTCGTTTAGAACCCCTGAAGAAAAAGTCGTATATGTCACTGAGCATTGAATGCTCTTTTATGTTTCGCCCAGATTGCTTGACTTCGGCCACAAATATCTGGATTCAACACAATAATCATTTCTTTCTACTCCTCGTAACATATACTATATTTTAATATGTGCTAAAGTTTCCAAGTAGTAGGAATAAAATTGCATGTATGAGAGGAATTATGAATGTGGATGAAGCTAAAGTTACTTGTTTGGATAGGGATGTTTGGAGGAAACTGATGTCGGGATAATGGAAACTGTTTGTGCCACACTCTTTTGGATACATTATCTAAATAAAATGGACGAAAGCTAAATGAATTTTAAACTAAATTCTCCTCTATACAAAACTACTAGCTTTGTGTAAACATTTGCTCTACCAAAACTAGTAGAGTAGAGAAATACAGATAAATAGTATAATGTAAACTATTCTTAACACTCCTTTAAAATCCAACACTTTGTTAAAACGGTACCACTGTTTTTGTCTATTATATTATTCTGTTCGATTACTGTAGAATCCTGTTGCAGGACTATAACACCTAAAAATCGAGGCTGTAGTATCAACCAATGTCATTTAAGTACTTTAAAATCAAAACTGAAAAAATTCTCCATAAAAAACTGTTAAATTATTTCACACACACACACATAGCGAAAAAAAAAACCATTAGAGACATAGCATATCGTAAGCATAACATAAAAGTAACATTAACGTTGCCAGCGACAGATTTATTTTTAATAATGGCGAACGGAATACGAGACAGTTCATGTACGAGTGTGTGTGTGTGTGTGTGTGTTTTGTGTGTGCATGAACGAACACTTTTCCCTCCCCTATGTAAATAAATAATGCAGTTATTACGGCCCAACAAGTTCATTTAGGATACGCGCTGTATATATACTATAGCTACGTACTACCCCTCTTGTGCTATGTGCTGCCTCTGTATTAGTACATAATATAGAAAGCTATAGAGAGAGGTACGAAGGGTGACGCCCTTTTTCGCAATGTGCTCCGGTAAAGCCCAAGTGGGGGGGTGAAATTACGCGGGTATTTATAACTCCGGGTAGTTTTTCGGGGTGTCTCACGCGCATTTAAGATGAAATCTTTTTCTGTCGATTTTCTTCATTCTTCTACTTCTTTTTACGCAATAATGCGTGGCAATTGTATTGGATTGGTGTCGGGTGGATGTTACACGGTTGTTGAACGCGTCGCTACGCCGAGACAGAACCGGATTCAATAGTTTTTCTGTAATTTAGTACTAGTATATTTTGTCTATTACTTATAAACTCATTGTATTGTATTTTTTTTTTTTTTTTAATCTAGTTACTTCACTGTAAATGTAATTTTCATATTTTGTGAATGTAATTTTTCATAAAACATGTAACATTAAGTAAATTGTCACAGT
This sequence comes from Clivina fossor, assembly GCA_963966155.1. Classification (NCBI taxonomy): domain Eukaryota; kingdom Metazoa; phylum Arthropoda; class Insecta; order Coleoptera; family Carabidae; genus Clivina; species Clivina fossor. The sequence continues at coordinate 9,358,244 of OZ014566.1, forward strand.
AAAATTACAAAATGTTATATTTATCTATGTAAAATTATATAAGTTTAAGATATGTTTTGCAGTGTTTGTAACTTGTTTCTATGTTAAAATAACACGGCTTTTGGTTTTATTCTGTATTAATATTTATTAATAGTCGACGTTTCGACGAACTCAACGTAGTGCATCTTCATCAGGAAGATGTACGTTGAGTACATCAATTATTAATAAATATTAATACAGAACTACATCCTAAAGCCGTTTTATTTTAATATAATGAGTTTTGAAAGATTTTTTTACTATATTGTTTTTATATTTTACTTTTTTATTATTTACATATATACACTGTAAAAAATATATCTTAAATTTATATAATTAAACGTGGTTATAACAGTAAAAATTAAATTTTGTAATTTTATTGTGATTATTTAAGTAATATTACATTTTTATGAAAAATTACATTCACAAAACTGATAGAATTACATATTTTTTTTACAGTGTACAGAACTTAATCCTAAAGCTTTTTATTTTAATATAATAAGTTCTGAAAGACTTTTTTACTGTTATGTTCAAATAAAATTTGTACCTAAAATACTTTGCGAACACATAATATTTAAAAACATTTTCGCATAAATCGTAACAATATAATTCTATTGAATGAGTTTATATCAGTTTATGTTCTGTGGATACACTTTTGTAAATTTTATGCTTTGCAATCAATTTTATCCAATTTTTATTTTTTTTTCCAATTATTACAAAACATCAATATGATATAGCAATAAAATTTTACCATATATAAAATTAAATAATATATTACAAATTGTAATTTTTATAATCATACGCATGCTCGTTATTAGAATCTTGAGTAATACGCATAATATCTGGTAATAACTGTCCGGTATTTTTAAATAAAAAATTCGTATACATTTTTCATTTTATGAAGCATTAATATAAATTAATTTTCCAAAATTTTCAAAGCAAAGTGTGTTTTGACATATTAATAAAAATAAATTAACATTAAATTTAAAAGATCTCACAAAAATTGTTTCAAACACGTTTCTCAAAACTCAAGTTCGAAAATTTGCCACATCATTCAAAAATAATTTGCATTCATAAGAACTTCTTTCTATATTTCATATTTTATAATTCTTTTCATTCATCATATTTCCCCAATAGGCGCACGAAGCAAAAAAAAATCTTTACCTACTAATATTTTTCCTTTATTTTTTTTTTCATATTGATCACGTATAACTACAATCTGTTAACAATTTACCTTCTATAATGTCAAACAAAATTTGCATTTTCTTACGTTAAACAGAACGGAACGATGATGAATTACAGTCATGGTTGGCTATGGAATAAGGGTTGCTATGGTAACGTACGTTGCATTTCTATTGTGTATATGTTTGTTTACAGACTTTATATGGTCTAGAATGGATTTCTAATCCTCTGTGACGTTGCTACGCATAATATTATAATCTATAATGCATTTTTTTAAAAATATTTTCTTCTTTATAATATTGTAGTTTTTCTATACTGGGTATTTTGTTTTTTGATGAATTCATACATGTAAACTTCAATAATTATAGTTTGCTCAATTTTTTAACACAAATCAAATATTGTAATTAGATCTTTAATTGTTTTAGCAATTTTGGAGTTAATTGTTAAAACTAAATTTTTATTGTTATTTATTTATAAAAATTATCGAGATATTTTGTTTGATTTTCTGTTAAAAATATTAAGAATTATAGCGAAAATATTTTGAAAAAATCGATAGTAATAAAATCTTTTCCCTGAAATTTATCACACTATTTCAAATTCTTCACGTTCAGTTCGTCGAAACGTGGATTTATTAATAAACTATAACAGAACTAAAACTTAAAGAGTGTTATATTCCAATAACTTTATATTAAATAAAAGAATAACTATTATAGCTTTTCATAGTAGTTGTATAAAATATTAATTATGATTAAAAAAAATCTTAACACATTTCAATAAAAATCGAAACTATTGTAAGTTTACACATTTAGGCGTAATTTTCCCAACACGAAATACTGAAAACAAACAACAAAACCCTAATTAATCTAGAAGTGAATGGAAATTTTGATTCTACAACAAACGGCTTTTGTATTAAGCGTATATTTCGATTTTCCACAAACCATTTATTTGTTTTCATCAATAATTTCAATTGATAATTCTCGCGATACGGAATGGAAAACGGACAATGCATTTATCTGGGTATGTAATATTAAAATACAAATAAATTATACGTATCTGTTTGATAGTGAATATTTTAAAATACAAACACACATACACACACACACACACACATACACACAATAGTTTATTACGGGAAAACAAAAACAAATATTTATGCTAACATGAATTAGCGTTGAAAATATATAGTTTTGTTTGGAAATACGTATATATACAATCGGGAGAGAAATATTGTATTGCGCCTTTTATATCATTTATAATTTATAATATCGGTAATACTACGCAATTTTAGTTATTCATTTTGAAATAAAACATTATATTATGAAATGTAATAACCTACATTATTATTATCCGTTTTTGTGTAATATCGAAACAATAATTTTAAATCCATATATTATATGAAAAATATTATATATTTGTTATTTGATGTTACGTGTATATATATCACAGGAATACATTATTTTAAATATAATATTGTTTGTTCTAATGTCCTTTGCAAAATTATTCTTCTGTTTATTATGTATTTATTTATATAGAAAATATAAAAAATTTTAATAATTATAAAAATGAGTCTCCTTATAAATAAACAAATATGTGATTTGCGTCATTTGATATATTTTTCTACAATTTTCATAATATATTTTAATAAAGATTACAAAGAAATTATTGTAAACAATACTTAACGGTAGTAAGGTTTTTGATTAATTATTCAATTTTTTTTAACACGATTTTATTAACTCGCTTTCTTGTTTGTCTATTTGTTTGTTTGTTTGTATGTTCGGTATAAATTTTGCAATCGATTTTAAACTAACTTCCCGATGAGCTAGAGACATGAAACTTTAAACATAACTCAGAACTGGTTGACAATGCAATATTAACTAATTAATTAATAATATTAGAAGTATTAAATTAAAGTTAATTAATTATAATTAATTAAATTAAATTCTTTATAAAGTGCTAACAATACCCGAACGATAAAATAATAACTGTAGGTAATAGAAATTATCTATTGTATATAAAGTTTGAGATGACGAATCTAAACTAACTACTAATTTTTGCTAATGATCGCTTCTTTAGTCGTGAGGCCAATTTTATAAATGCGTTTTTTCTGACCTTATTCACACAATTGTTGAATTTCTTATAATGATTATATTATTTAAAAATTAAAGAAAAAATAATTCAGTTACAGATGACGAATCTGAACTAATTGTTGGTTTTTGATGGTGTTCGTCTATTCGATCATTAGTCAATTTTGGAAAATAACTTATTTTCGAATCAGTTGCATAAAATTTTAACTATGACTCATTGTTGTCAAGTTAACGAAACATAAATAATTCTGTTTTATACAACTGGCCGTGAACCTATTCAAGTAATTTTTACAAAAAAATTACAATAGAATCTTTAACAATTCAAGAAGTGCATGTGCATTTTTTTTTCGTAATATTGCAAATCTTTGGGAAAAAATCTTGTTTTTCAGAATGCAGTGTTTTTTTATAAACACATTTTTCAGAATAAGTTATTAAACGAAAATAATAACAAAAAACAATAAAATTAGTCGGTTTTGAGACAAATGTTTCATGTTTTGTTTGAAATTCTCAATAACAAATATTAACAAAGCCGATTAATTTTATTATATGTGATTTATTTGAATTTTTTCTTTTAATAAAATTTTTTCCCAAGAAACACAACATAAATGATGTATCATTGTGTTTATATATTTATTATGTTAAATACTGTTGTTAAAATACTAAATAGAATTTGCTTTTCGGAAACTAAACAGCAATAGAAAATTTAAATATTCAGAGAAGTAGGTTTATAATATCTCTAATATCCATATAAAATTTCGTGCTAATGTAAAAAAAATACACGTAGCTATCAAGATATTATAAACTTTTGTCCAATTCTGCATTGAGTGGTTTATTAATGTTTTAAATATTGTTACTTTTCTTTGTACATTCTTAAATACATCAGAGGCGGATTGCCCATATTACTTATTATATATGGCAGTTACAGTTTGACTATCGTAAGTTTCATAGCACATCATCTAAAAAAGTAACTAAATCTAAAGTACTTTCATATAAGCACATAATAAATATCTTATTTAAATATTATATAATTGCATATAATAATGTAATTATTGTTTTATTCTTTATAATTTTAAAATGTTTATGTTGCGTGTTAAATAAAATAAAAATTGAATTGTTAAATAAATACTAAATTAGTCTTGAAAAAAAAAAGGATTTTACTTAGATATTTCATACGGTATGTATACGCAATTGGCTATTTATACATACTAAAAAAAAAAAATACCTAAACCAACCTAACCAAACTAACCTACCTTAAATAGCCAATTACGTTACATTATGTATAAGTAGCCAATTGCGTATACATACCGTATGTATAAATAGCCACTTTCAAAATTTAAACGTCAAGTAAGATTGACAACACAAAAACAAGTGATGGTTTTTTAAATTTTTTAATGTAAACATACAATTTAGCAAAAATAATCATTATTGCCTAGTATAACGAAAATAAATACAAATGTCAAAATATTATTGTATGTAATTAGTACTTGTTTGTTTGTAAATATAACAAGATATCATTGATAAACAAATTAAATTTTAATTTTAAACTATTCATTTTACATAAAATTATACACAAATAATTTTTGGCTTAAATTCCAAAACAAAATCAAAATTTCTTATGTATTTCTATATTATTTTCAAATACTTTAATAAATTTTAATAACGTTAACATAGTAAAAAATCTTTCAGAACTCATTATATTAAAGTAAAACGGCTTTAGGTTGTAGTTCTGTATTAATTATTATTAATAACCGACGGACTGTATGTACTCAACGTACGTCTTCATCAGGAAAAATTATATAAATGACATTAACCTAGTAACTTGTATCTATGTTTTGTTTATTTACTGTAAATTTCATTTGCATCTTTTTTTATGATGAACACGTACGTTGAGTAATAAATATTACTACAGAACTATAACTTAAAGCTGTTTTATTTTAAAATAATGAGTTCTGAAAGATTTTTTACTATGTTAAGTACCGTTATTATTTCGAAAATATATTTTCATAAAATGTTAACTTGATCAATGGCTGACTATGTAATTAGAATGTTAACTGTATAAGAACTACAACCTAAAATAGTTTTATTTAAGCATAGTGTTATAAAAAAAAATATTAGAGAATCAGTTCAGATCTGTAAGAGGCACTCAAAATATGAATTTATTTTTTAATTTACCACATGAATTATTCTTCGTATAGTTTTTAACTAATTCAAAATTTAGTTGGAACAAAAATAGAATTAGAAAGAAAAAATAGGAACATGTGCTTTGTCATTTTTTTCACTACACCTGCCTGTCTATCTACTATCTATCTATAGTTATTTGATCACGTGATTTACTGCACAAATGCATAAGCAAACGGGTTAAGACAAAGATTGAAAAAATAATTTCTTATAAATCTAACTCTGTCATTCTTTTGCCTTCTATTCCTCTATCTAATGTTCAGATGAATAAAATAATTTTTTTTTTGTTTTATGAAATATCTAATAATAAGTACCTAGTTTTGGATAATTATAATTTTGTTATTGAAATTATTGCTGAGAAATATGTGTAGTTAATATAATAATAAAATAATGACATGTTTGTCAGTCCGTCCCTGTTGTAGGTACATATAGCCAAGTAAATTGTAAAATTTTCTAATCAATTCAGATTAAGTTATTAACAGTTTGGCATAAAATAAGAATATTGTTCTTTGAACATAATAATTAAATAATATAATAGCGAAAATACAAAGAAACATTGTATTGCAAAATTCGGTGCGTTCATAAAGAAGTCAAATTTACATTTAAACAAAAATTTGCTTCGATATTATTGTATGGAACTTTACAATTTTTCTAATTTCTTATTGTTAGTTTTTGTTTTTAGCCTTATAAATGGACATTAATTAATAGTGTTTTATCCAGTTTCAGAATTGTGTTAATTTGACAAATGTATCAAAAATTGTTACATTTGCATGCAACGAAATTTTGTTTTTTGCGGTTCTTATTCTCGCATAAATAATGGTATTCATATGGAAAAAATATATAATATTAACTTATTATTAACAAAAAAATTGAACAATTGGATTATTGGGACTAAAGAAAATGCTTTATTGTTAATGAATGAATTAAGGTTTTTTTTTGATAAGTTATGAAAGTAATGCAATTATTATTCAATGAGGTATATTTTTTTCACACCTATATATTGGAGAAATTTTTTAGAATGCAAATCAAATTCAACTTGTTTTACAAAAGGCAGATTAGATTAGAATTTTGAATATAAAAATTCTCTGAATAAATAATCCAGCATCACGTATCTAATAAAATTTGACATACATTATCGATTTCATAAAGATTTCAACAAAGGTCGGTTTAATTTCTTCAAAAATATTTATTATATTTACACGAACTGTTAGAGATATTAAAAATCTATTAATTTTTTATTATATTGATTTCCAAGAGTTTAATTCAAAGTGTTATTTTTCTCTTTATGCAATAATGATTAATTTATTACCAGCTAAATCCACTTTGAGCATGCGTCAGGCAGAATTGATTCCAAACTGATTTGATGGTATAGATTGAAACAAACCTACTTAAGTTATATACGTGAAAAAAAAAGCTTGAATCATTCAATAAAGAAATACTTAACAAAAAAGTTTGTGAAAACAAATGTATATTTTTGTTTGAAAATGTAAATTAATTCTAAAATTAGTGATATAGTTTATCTAGAGCTCATAATCGTATTGTATTGTATTATGTTTGAAGGGAAATTGGATCTAAAATATTTTATATATACACATAATATTTAAAAATATTTTTACATAACTCTAAGTTTTATTGAATGAGTTTATGTGAGCTTAAGTTTTGTAAACTCAGCATAATAAGAGAGAAGTTTCCGATTGCATTAAGAAAAAAAAAATGCTATCGTTTGCATTTCTAATGTATCGCCATGCATTGTATTTTTCTGATCGATTTCGATTACGAACAAAATATTGACTTTACTATGAATTCTAGTTACAATAGATGGGCACTGAGTTATGCCGTCATATCTATTATTGTTTTAAGTCAGTTGTTTTGCTGTTTGTAATTTTGCTCTAGTATGTATGCGTTTTGTTATCTAAATTTATCCAAGTAATCATTATTTATATTAATTCTCAAGTTTGTTTATTATACTCACTAAGTTTAGATAAAGTGTTTAAGATAAATATAGATTTAAATATACTTTCATACAGTTTATTATTGAACAATTAAAATCCTCTGCTAAAACCTGTAAATAACTAATAATAGAAAAAGACAAAATGTCCTGTAACGCTGCAGGTCTCACAAATGTTAACCGAATAGACCCATACAACCCAATATATTTCTAAATGTTGGTGTAATTTTATCACCGGAATAATTTAAAAATTAGCCAATAAAATATTGTCATTTCTTAAGAGGTTTTTTTGTTTTTTAAATCTAATTACGTATGATTTTTGTACTTATCTGAAAACTAAATTCTTCCGTTTAATATGGGTACGATATTATTTAATTCGAATTTGTATCTGTTTTCAATTTGCAGTCATCAGTGTCATCAGCGCCCTCTAGCCAATCCCCGCCCGCCGTATCTCTCGCCATGGCCGTGACGGGCAGCTCCGGACCGACATCGTCTAGTGCACCGTCCGCATCGCCGTCGGCAGCGGCAGCAGCAGCAGCGGCGGCCGCGTCGCAACGATGCTGCGACACGGGCCGACCGCTCTTCACCGATCCCATTACCGGGCAAACGGTCTGCTCGTGCCAATACGATCTGCTCGGATATCAGCGGCTCGCGGGCGGTGTACCCGGCATACCCGCGTTGAGTATGTACAGTGCACCCTATCCCGATGGGATGGCCGCTTATTTTCCGGCTCTGGGAGCGGATCAGGCGCCGTTTTATACTACCTCGGTGAGTTTATGATTTGGTTTGATTTAATTAATTTTAACGATTAATGATTGATTAAATAATATTCTACTGTAATAATTTCTTCTTAAAATGCAAATGAAAGATAGCACATACAGCTATTGTGTATTATATTTCTTATATTTTTTTTCTACCAGCAACAAGGAAAACATTATTGAAAATATTAATTAGTAAAGAAGAAAAGTAGAAAAGAAATGGATATATTATCTGTTTGTATCTTTTGCTACTTACTGAATAAAAAAGGACAGAAATTTGCAGACATTACAAAGAAACCGCTGTAAGAGCTGCTTTAAGAAATAAAGAGAACGTTTGTGATTTCTCATACGATCGATTGTGACGTCAATTTCAACAACGAGACTAAGACCTATAAACTATGCATCAATGATCAGTTAACCATAGACACGTGTTTCGCTCTTTAGAAGCTCGTCAATATAGTGACTTAATCATTGTCCGAAAACACTGATATAGGTGTAACTAAAAAGATGTAGCTGAGAAATAATAAATACCACTAGCGCCATCTATATAATTTAAATGTAAAACCGCATTAGGTTTGTAAAGAACTAAAGAGTAGCGCACTAAATTTCATTTTGGTATCAGACGGCAATAAAGCACCGTTAATTCAAACGATTCTAACTTATCATTTATATATATCGAGCATTCGTATAGTGAAATAGCAATCATGTTCACGGCTACTCAATTCGAATGCAAAGCAAATAAAATAATGTTTTTCAAACGGGAATCTGATTTCCATATATTCTCTCTCGTACCAAACAAGCAACTTAACACAACAAATGCACACACGAAGCCTTGAGACCATACAATTTAGATTCCTGCATCTAAATCGACTATACGGTAGTTAGTTTCTATGTCAAACGATTTTCAAATGGATCGTTTTAAAATGTTTTCAAACACGATAACGGTACTTTTGGAACATGAGATGTCCTTTCTTGGTGCCAGCTACTTTATTTCTTTACGTAAATATTTGCAGTCGAAAGAGAGAAAGAAATCGATAAATTATTATTATTTTATATGAGATTTTTGCGTGGGGTAGTGTAACTATAGGAGGGGATAACGGTAAGAAGTAAATTGGTGTATGAAGATAGTGAAATTGGAAAAGTTAATATGGTTCGGTCATCTTGAGCAAATGTTTAATAAAAGAATATATATATATATATATATATATATATATATATATATATATATATATAAGTGATATTGAAGGTATACGTCTGCAAGTGGGCATCTGATAAGTAGATAAGGAGGTATGATTAAGAATATTTGCGTGAGCAAATGTTTCCAAGTGATAGGAATAGAATAACATGTTTGAGAGGTAATAAATGTGGATGAAAGAGAAGTTGCCTGTTTGATTGAAAATGTTCGACTGAAACTAATTTCTGCATAATGGAAAGAGTTTGTGCCATACTTTTCTAAATACATTGCGTGATTGTGTAATTGTGTATGTACAGACACTGTAAAGAAAGTTGCCATTTTACATAAAAACCATAGTAAAAAAATTACATATTTCTTTAGCAATTTTCTGTAAAAATATATTATAGGAGTATATGTTTTTTTACAGACAAAGTAAGTAAACTTACATAAAATATACATATTTTCTATTTACATAATGTAAAAATTATCCTACGACGTCTGTAAATTATTATTAAACTAGTGTAAATCAGTTTCCTAGATTTTTATGCAAATTAAAGAAATTAGGAATAAATTTTGTATATAATTTAATAAAAAATTTAACTGACTCTACGTAGAAAAAAATATTAGAAAAAATTATGCAAATGACATTAAATAAATACAATTTTGAAACAAGTTACTAACTAGGTAACAAAATAAGTAACGTAGTATACTAAATATGAGTTAAATAAAATTTGGCTTCCATTAATTAAAAATTTATAAAATTTTATGATTTAGTCACTTATTTGTTACCTATAGTAACTTGTTCCTATGTACTTTTATTTACTGTAAGCGTTGAGTTTCGTGAAATCGTTGATTATAAATAAATTTTAATACTTAAACCTAACGCAGTTTTATTTTAAACTAAATATAAAAATACAGTGGAAAATTTGTTACATCTAGATAGTCTAAATTCTAGTAACAGATTATCTAGTAGTTATATGAATTTCTACATTTTTAATTTTGTTGACATGTTGTTTGGGTAATAAATCATATTTTTGTACCGATGTTTTCAATTTTCAACTCGGGTAATATACATACACAAAACAGTCGTTTCTAATCAAGCGATGTTTACATAATTAGCGAACATATTTTACGCGCGATAGCACAAATTTACTGGTTAACGTGTACAAAAATGACAAACTAATATAAATATTTTTTACAACGACGAAACATTCGTTTTAGGTTATAAATTTTACGTTTTTATCGCGACGATGTTCAGTTTTTTTATTAGGTAACTTCGTGTTAACAATATGTTCGCATAAATTGTGTAACTTTGTCCGGTTATTAAAAAACGACATATATATATATATATATATATATATATATATATATATATATATATATATATATTATGTGCTTTATCGACATGTCCGTTAAAAACGATTAGTTCATTATTTATTTTTAAAATATGAATAAAATGAGTACAAGGAGTTTATAAAGTTTCTTCCACCTACAGGTAATATCGTAGATGGAATTTGAAGAATTCGTATAAATTATTTTTATGACAACTGTTATGATGAAAATATTTAGGTAAATTATAATATACTCAATTTCTGATTATTCAAAACAGCACAATAAATTTATGTTTTGTCATTTTGACAGAGAAGACTTATAGTAGTATTCTGTATTATTTGTATTTTGAATAAAAAAAAAAACGAATGCTAGTAGTCTGTATTATTTCTATAAGTTGTATGAGATTATAGAATCTTTTGTCTTTTTTGACATATACATAACTTACGAAAAGGGTGATTTGACGACGAAATGTAATGTATCTGTTGATGGTACACGTTTAGAGCAACTAGATAAATTTGTGTATTTGGGTAGTTTATTATTTAAGAATGGTCGTTTTTATAGTGACATTGAAAGAAGATTTAATGCTGGTTGAAAGGTTTTTGGTGCTTTGGTTACTTTTGCCAGGAATGCAAATGTTATCAAGGAAGCCCTTTTGAGTATATACAATGCTGTTTTGGTTTGTACCACACCCTTTTAGGTACATGGCGTGATTGTGTATATATGTATGTGTATTGAAAATATATATATACTTAAGTTATTTAAAGATTTATTAATATTTAGCGAAAACTAACTTCTGCATAATGGAAAGAGTTTGTGTCACACCCTTATGGATACATGACGTGATTGTGTACGTATAAAAATGGTTTGTATTAGAATTAGAAAGTTATTAATTCAGTAACAAGAATAATTGAAAAATTAATAGATTAAAACGATATAGATATATATTTGAGTTTCGTGAGATAATTCCCTATAGAACAAAACCAAACCTAAAACGATATATGAAACAGATAATAAATCTTCATCTATTCAAATCAATCACAAGAGAAATTGACTAACTGACAAACAAACAAACGGAACATCAGTTAGTCCGGAATGAGGAAAACCGAAAACGCATCAGATTCGAAAGGTGGGACAATTAAAAATATTCATCGTGGTCATCAATATAGAATTGTCCAATTAGTGCCATTTAGTCTTTCACTGAACATATCTTCAACTCAAACACACATACACACATCTCCAGAAACCAAACGGACGTGTAAAGTGGCAAAATAAAAATAAGAAAAAAAAAAGAGTACAACTCAACCGAATAAAAAGAAAGAATAATCTACCTTAAGCGTTGCAGTTAATCAAGGATTCTGTAGACCGGTTCACTGCTGCGTTGCCGTGATTGCCGTGAGTCTGGTTTTGCTCTGTCTCGCGGTGTTGCCGTGGCTGGGTGTCAGACCTGGGGTTCTATTGTCCACCCGTACCAGCGATGGTGATTAATATAATAATCCGTAATGAAGTTATAGGGAACACGAAACGATCGCTTGATTTATAACAAAAACATACTGAGCTGAAGAGAGTGCACCATAAGGTTGGTCTGTTTGGATCCGTTACCCGCGGTGATACACGCGTGGTTCTGTATGTTTTCGTTTTTGTTTATTTGTTTGTTTATGGTTTTTCAAGTGGTTTGTATGGTCGTATGATCAGTGGTGGCGAGGAATAATATTTATCATTTTAAATTTATTTTAAGCGATACTTGACTCAAATAAGTTAAATAAAATTAATTCTACAGTTTACATCTTTCAAAATTTATTTACATTTTGATTAGTACGTTCTGGCAACAAACTGTATCATTTTCAGCTACAAATATTTATTTTACAAAACATAAAACTGCTTTCGGATAAAATACTGTTTAATTATTTTATAAAAACGACGTTTTGACGAAACTGAATGCTTGTCTTCATCAGGTTAAAATTTACTAATGACATTAAAGTAAATAACAGTACATAGTAGCAAGTTACTAAAAAATTGTGCACATAAATATGAATTGATGATAATATATAACTTAAATGAAAGTTTGACGTTTCTAATACCAATGCGCATTTACTTTCGCGTCTAAAATACATGATACGTGTTCTAATTCATACATTTTTCCATACTGTCACGGACAAACTGAGCATGCGCGTATATAAAATATTATCTACAGATTTATATACAGAATCTAATATTGGATCGTATTAACTTATTAACTTTATCCTATGAAGCTTTTTACAAAGTTTTATTTACTACATATGTCACTCATATATAGGTATTAGATGTCCTATTTAAGCTAGGGAGTTTTGAGACAAAAAAGTTCTTTATAATAATGATACATAATTAGTTCTTAAAAATTTATTGATTTCTATATATATATATATATATATATATATATATATAAGTAAAACTTTTGTTAGGCAACTTTTTATGTAGATTTTTGTAAAATATAATAAAAAATATTTTTACTTATCATATTTTTATTTATATATTAGTTCATATAATTAACTAATTTCTTGTTTTAACTATATTATATTATATTATTATAATTATACATTATTTCCAATCTATAGTTGAATTTTCACTGGTTAAATGTAAATTAATAACCAAATTTTTAGTTTCTAAAGTTTGCTTCTATGGAAATAATTCCGAATAATTTAGTACTAATATTCTTGTATTACTATTGGTGAAATCTTATCATGGTTGTGCGTAGGAAAATTTTTCATTTTTATAGGTTAGAAAAAGTAATAATAATAGTTAAGACAATCACTTTTTCGCAATTAAAGATAGCAAATGATATTCAAGAAATCAATTTTTAAGTATGTCATAAAATATCCATGCATTGTTTTTGAATTTGATGGAAAACTAAACTGATAGATATGAATAACCAAAATGAAATTGCAATTCTTCTATTTCACCAAACGAAGGATACGAATTTTGATAATAGAAATGTTTTTTTGGATTAAAATAAAAACTGTTTTAGTATTAGATTTTGTTTAATTATTTTATATAAACGATGTTTCAAAGAAACTGAACGCTCGTCTTCATCAGGTTAAAATTATTGATAAATTTAAAACATTTTTAATTTGAATATAATGAGTTCTGAAAAATATTTTATTATTTTTTGGATTGTTTTACTTATACATAGATTGATGTACTTGAGATGTATTATAAATATGAATAAAACAAAAATATGTAGAAGAAGGAGTACATAGATAAATAAATTGAAAATTTATATTAAAAAATCAGCTTATCAACATGATTTGGCTTTCAAATAACCAATCACTTCTGAGACAGTAAACAATCTAAATACAATTGATTAAATTAAAAAAAATTTATGTAACCGGCCCTTACGAATTACTCAAAATCATTAAGTTACATTTATTAAAATTTATATATAAAATTAATCAAATTCACCTCATTATTTTTCTACCGATATACAACTAATTTAATATTTCCATAATTATGATAAACATTCATTAACGTCACATTACGCATATAAACCATTTAATATTTCTTCGTAATCAAAAAATAAAAATAAGACTAAATAAAAATGCAAAGCCAGGTGTTTGCCTGGGTAACGGACGCCACTGTCAGTTCACGTAAATCCATCCCAATCCTAAAGAACTTCTATATATGTATGTACAAAACATACCAGCGAGCATACACACACACACACACAGCATTCATATTCATAAGCGAGAGCCATCGTACGCACTTAATTAAATTTTAACTGTCATGTTTAACTAAATTATTCGAGCTTAAGTTTGAAGTACACGACAATGAAGAAAGATGATTGTGTGTTACGTATGAATTTTTATCATTTTTTGTTTTGTTTTGTTTTCTTTCAATACACCTACAATTATTTGTATTATATTAATAATGACAGATAATATTTTTTATGTGATTATATTATGAAGATTATAACATAGTAAAAAATCAGAACTCATTATATTAAAATAAAATGGCTTTAGGTTCAGTATTAATATTTATTAATAATCGACGTTTGAACGTACTCAACATACATATTCATCAGGAAAAATAATAAAAATTACATTTACAGTAAATAAACAGAACACAGAAACAAATTACTTATTTTGTTAACTAGTAACTTGTTTCTATGTTCTGTTTATTTACTGTATAATATCATTTGTATTATGCAGATGTACGTTTAGTACATCTAAATGCCGATTATCAATAAAAATTAATACAGAACCTAAAGCCGTTTTATTTTAATTTATATTATACTATATTTAAAAAGTGAAAATAAAAAGAACTTCAATTGTATTAATTTAATATTTAATAATGTTGGTAATAAATGCCCCAATTATTCAGAATAATTATTGTGCCTACATTCACTATTATTTATGACAGAAAAATGTAAGAAAATAATGCAATAAAATTGGAAGAATAATTCTACTAAATAAAATTATAATAATACTTTATAGTATTTTTACAGTTGCAAGATAACTATTGCTAGATATTAATTAATCGTTAAGATTTTTATTGTCGTGAACGTTTGAATTTTATTCATACAATGCTGGAAGGAAAATGAAGTTATTAACTTTTATCTGAAATGTTGTGAATATGTTTTACATAAAAATCACCGCATTTATTATGTGACCTGCCTGTAAGCGTAGATAAAATTGTATTTGTATGTAAATTATGGGTTATAATATTTTGTGTATTTATTATTTAATTTTAATAATCACTCTCGTAATTTCTACGCATTGTAATGAAAATCAGTTAAAATAAAAAAAATAAAAATAACACTATATTTTGTGTAAACGTTTCTGTATAAAAAAGTAACATTACAATTACAATATACAATACATTTTACAATAATCTAAAAAAAATTTAACAAGAAATGTATTGTACTTACATTTTTACATTATTTTATTGTTTCCGAAATAGTGTGAAATACGTATCTATATAATAATCTGAAGGCTTTCACAGCTTGCCAATAGAATTTTCTGGACTGATATGTCGCAAACGTTTTGCCAAACATCGTAGATGGCATCTTCAGTGCTTGGTGACTAAATGACAGTTTCGATTCCGCAATCTGGTATATATACCTGTACCCCCACTATCTTTTGCCGTTACGCCATTGGGCGATTCTGGTTCTATATAGTTTCAAGAGCCTTTTTTTACGGGCCTCTATGCAAGTTTTACTACTTAATAAGGTGTCTCAAAATTCACACAAGAAGTAATTTTGATAGAAAATACAGGCTTTTAATTAAAAATTGTAAATTTCTTATTGATTCATAAAGTATACAGTACACAGTACAGTATATAGTATACCTTTTCTTTTTTTTTTCGTTGGCAACACTTTACCGCACAAATGGTGCAAAACTCAAATCCTGCGTGAATTTTGGGACAACTTTTATATCTTTTTTAATTGAACCAAATCAAGTTTACAATATACGTAAATTTTCTACGAAACTCAAACTCTTCGTAAATCAATAAAATAATAACTCATCGGACAATAAAATTTATAACAGTCGTAATATAGAAATTTATTCCCCATTCGATAATAATTCAAATAATTCCAAGATTGCATGTTAAGTAGTAACTAACTTAACTGTAGAAAATAAACGTAACGTTAGGTTTTTCTTCGATTATAATTACCATTATCGGTAGTAAAAAAAACAGAAACGATATCAATCAAATCGTATGTGACAGCGCGCCTGGTGGCTAGAACGGGGTACTAAAAGAAACAAGACACGTTCTGCGCGCGCAGCTAACTTGGGATATTGCGCAGTACCCAATAGTCCACAGCACAAACTCATACACACACTTACAGACTGGGAATAATTTAAGAAGTAGCAGGACAAAAAAACTGCTTGTATAATATTCGCTGTGCTCACACAGAAATGTAGAGAGACGTTTTCTTTTCTGCCGCATGATGAATGAAAATGTAAACTGAAGATTTCATGTTTTTAACATGACTGTATAGCGTCTGTTATAGTCGATGGTAATGGGACTTACTGCTGGCGACATCTCGTGAGGAATTTTACTTACAATGAATTTTAGATTTTTTGTGTGTTTCGGCTTGTTGAGGAAAATAGTTTACTTACAATTTTTATTATATTGAATCCGTCTTAGACTGTTGTAATTTGTTAATATCTAATGTTTACACTATTTGTCGTTACGTTACGCACATAAAAAGAGAAGGAAGTTATCAAAGAACGTGCTTGTGACGAAGATAGATAATATTTTGAAACATAACTTAAATTATGGTCATCTAAAATAAGCTTTAAATATATTTACAAAGTTTATATTTTAAAATATGACAGTTTAAATAAGCAAAATTTACATCAATCACAGCCAGTTTTATAATAAATATTTTAACTAAAGTCAACTTTAAGCTTTCAAAAAGGCTTTGTTTTATTGACAAGAAAAAATAATTTTACTATTAGAAGTGTGAAAAATTAACAAAGAAGCTATTGACAAAAATAATTATTATTATAGCTGAATTTAAAATAGATGATTTTTGGTTGGTTTAAAGTTGACGTTTGTTAATATTATTTTATTATTATTATTATTTCATATAGAGTATAGAACAAACAGTATACATTTTTTGAAGAAAAGTGTTTTTTGAAACTAACCACTAACTGAACTTAATCTAACATCAGATTTCCCTATTGAATTTGTTTGAAATTACTATTTTGAAAGCTAACAGTAAACTGAGCTTGCAATTTATTTTCACAAAGTTATTTCTGTTAAATTAACTGGTACTTGTATTTAAATAGTATCGGTAAATGTGTGTTGATGTACTTTTATAACAGGATTTTATACAAATTTTGTTTTAACACTGTAAATGGAACTTTATAGTATAAAATTTGTTCTAACCTACTCCATTTGAAATATGTCCAGAACTATCCAAAGACATGTGAAATATGAATTTAACTTGTAATTTACTATACTAGAATTATTTTATAATTTGCTTGGAACAAAATGATGGTGTACTAAAAAACTAAAACGTTTTACTGTAGCCATTTTAGTAACCGCAAAATTAACATTGTGGGATGATTAAAAATAAAACAAATATAGATCGGGTACGAAATAGATTAGTGTATGATGAGTGTGAAATTGAAAGAAATGTTGTAGCAAAAGTTGGTGTTAGTCAGTTAAGATGGTTCGGACATGTTGAGCGAATGTCTAATGAACGTTTGGTTAAAAAGATTTATTTGAATGATTTTGATGGTTTACGTTTGCGTGGACGTCCGATGAGTAGTTGGAGTGATATGATTGAGAGTGTTTTGCGTGAGCGAAAGTTTCCAAGTAGTAGGAATAGAAGAGCATGTATGACAGGAATTATGAATGTGGATGAAGCGAAAGTTGCTTGTTTGGATAGGAGTGTTTGGAAGCGACTGATTTCGGGATGATAAACAGAGTTTGTGCCACACCCTTTTGGGTACATGGCGTGATTGTGTATGTATGTATGTATGTATGTAGGAAAAATATGAACAATGTATATAATCAATTATCATTGCATTATAAACAAAATATTGCTTATTAGTCTTATATCAGTGTATTTCGTAAAGTAGCGAAATTTTAATAATAGTATTTATTTTGTGCAAAAAATACCGATATTTCTAAAAATTAATTCAAACTTTATCGCTTCACTTTGATGAATGTACAATGGAAAATGATTTTAATAGCGTATTTTTTTTTTGTTTTTTCCACGAGATTAAAAAATTGAGTTATAGTTTTATATTTTACATATAATATACAATATGATATGGGGATATAATAACAGAAAATTGAAAAATATTATTTCTTAAGCAGGATTTATTGTGCGATATTATTACCATAGATTTATGTTGGTTGACAGATTAGTTACATAAAATCTAAATTTTATAAAAATATTCAAATAAATTGAACAACATTAAACTTTAACATTATCAATTTTTGATATAATGCCTAAAGAATATAGTAGTACAAACTATTTTCATTTACGCAGAAATTAGTCATCGCCAAACATTTCTATTCAGACAAGCAACTTTTGCTTCAGCCACATTTATAATGTCTCTTATACAGACTCTTTTATTCTTACCACTTGAATATTCAATTGTTTTTTACCACTTTAACTAAAAGAAAAGAATGGTATGTATAGTGATTGGTATGGTGTTTAAAAAATAATAAAATAAGTTTGTGAATGTAGTCTCTAAATGACGAATCTGAACTTATTTATTATAAATTTATTAAATAATGTTGTGACATAAATATGATTTAAAAATTATACATTTATTGAATTTTATTGAATAATTCTTCTTAGAAATGTGTCAAGTTTGTTAATATTTATCGATTTTTTTAGAAAAATTATTGCAAAATATAATTTATTATATTATTATAACAAATTTATAATTTATGTTATCTTTTTAAGATAATGACATAATGTAATTTAAGATAAATTCATTTGAAAACAAAATATGATAAAAACACATCGAATATCTGGCGAGGTGGTGCAGTGGGAGGTTGAAATATATTTTGAGGAAGGCTATGGCCCCCACTGGATCACTCACTGGCGCCGCCACTGATTTCATATTATACTGAAAATTTATTGAAACTTCATCTGATGATTAAACGGCCATTTGTTTACACCTTCCGATCTTTTATACAAAACTTTGATTTAACAATGCTTTAATTTGTTTCTTAATTTGTTTATTCGTTCGGTTCTATTCAGGCATTGTAAAATACAAAATCTGCTTCATTGTAGCATTGTAAAATACAGAATTTGTATAGAAGGTAATTAGTATTTGACTGTGCACAACTCGCATTTTATTACAATGTTTACAAAACGGACTTGTTACTAAGCAGTTTCGTTTTTTACTTTTTTTGGTTTTGTTTAAGAACATAATTTGTAATTGGTTTGTTTATCGAGTTTATCTAACAAATAAATTAAAACGTAATTAATTAAACAAATGAATTAAAACACCCAAAAACTGAGCTTGTAACACTAGCCAACAAATATTTTAATTTTAGGAAAATGTATTGTTCTCGCCGGGATTTGAAACCGGAACCTCTTGCTTTCGCCGCAATCGTCTTAACCACTAAACTGCTAGTACACGACAAAACAAACACATTTTTCTAATTATAGTGTTGGTGACTATAGTCATGACTAATTCTTGAAGTAATTTTAAAAGTAGTCAATAAAATATCATTTATTCTGAGAATAAATTTTTAGCTAATGAATTTTAATATTTATTTGTCTTAAGGATAAATAAAAATTAAAAATACTGGCCTTAAAATAAATGAAATTAATATGAATTCAAATGTATACTATTTAAAAAAATGTTATAAATATATATAAATAAATTTATTATCATAATATTAACTGTAATTCTAACAAAAATGTGAGGTCAAACAAAGTCCATATTATATTATGTTAGACCTGCGTGATTTGCTATTATTTCGAATAGAAAATATCAATGTTACCGGAGAGGTGTGAATTCATGTTTATTGTAAAGGGGCAATCAAATACTGAAATACCTGAAAATACTCTATTTAGGTAAAGGTCTATAATTTTCAAACTTGAAACACGAATATCTTACCAAACAACAGTTTAGAATACGTAATAAATGATTTCGAATCATGCAATCTAGTAAACAAATCCGAGAACAAATATACTTATTTCAAAGTTCTAGGTAGTAAATTTTGTAGGTTGTAGCTGAAATAGAAGAGTGAATAGTTTACAAAGGGGGGAAACAATTTCCTCAAATTTTATACATTAGATTGTACAAATTTTAGTTATGATCAAAATAAAACTGCTTTAGATTGCAGTTTTGTATTAATATTTATTAATAACATAATGAACATGCAGATTTATAAATAATAATTCTTATTGTTATTTTTATTTCTTATTAATATTTATTAATAATCGACGTTTAGAAACTCAATGTACATCTTCATTAAATATCAATTTTTCTGATGAAGAATGTATGTTGAGTTTATTGTTTTCGAAAGAAGTTCTAAAAGATTTTTTATTTAGTATGATTTGCTAAGATTTTATTGATTTTTCGATGATTTTACTAAATTTATACAAAATTTCTAAGATTGTAAGCATTTTATTTTATTTAACATGAATTAAAAGAATTTTTAATTGATTTTATCATGATTTCAAATGATTTTACTGTAATTTTAAGGGATTTTAATTAATTTGTACATCAGATTGTAGAAGTTCTTGCACCTTCGATAGTTTAGTATGAATGATTTTATGAATTAGATTCAAATTTAATAAAAATTAATGTAATTAATTAATTAATTAATAATGTAATTTTTTTATATACAGTCTACAGCCTTATTCGATTATTTCTGACTATTCAAATTTTATGTGTATTTTAAATGCTATTTAAAAATATATTATTAAATAAATGTAATTCTTTAATCATTATTTTTCAAATTTATCGTTAATTTTTGTTTAAATATTATGCAAGTTAAAATAAAATGAGAACACAATGGAAATGTTTAAAAAAATTTTTTTAGGTAAAAATTTAAAAACAAAAAATTAACTACAGTTTTCTTTTAAAAAAATTGAAATTTGGAATTAATGAAACATGAAATCCACTTTGAAGACCTTAACTAGATTTTTTTTTCAGTTTTTGCAAATAAAAAAGTTAAAATGAATAATTACTTAATTAGTAACGAAGTAAAATCAATTTGCTGCCACACCTTAAAATTAAGAGATACTTGATAATGTATACAGTCGAAATATTCTTCAAAATTATTCAAAATTTGAAGACCTTAATATTTTTTAAAACTGGCACAAATAAAAGAGTTATCATGAATAATTATAGTAACAGTGTAATTTCAATTTACTGCCACACCTTGAAAAAAAAATGACACTTGACAATGTTTTGCTATTCACTTGAAATAATAATCAAAATTGATTAAACTACTTAAATCAATTTTTGATCTATTATTTCAAACAATAATTTACTTGAAGAAAAATTGACATCCAGTAGAATTTGATCTGTGTTTATTAATAAACAAATTGCGTAATAAATTTGTTTCTACAACTGACAAAAAAAACTGTATTTTATTTCACTATGTTCCTGTTCTTGATGCCGTAATCTGTCATTATATCATTTTGGTGTTATACATATATCAAAATAATGCATTCATATAAAATTGAAACATGTTTTGCAATCATAGCGTTAGAAATGTAAAATTTTAGATTTAGATTGATGTTTGTATAAGTATTTTGATTGCAGCATACTGTGGAAATCTTTTTCTTTTACTTACACTGCTATTTTACATAAAAACCATAGTGAAAAATTACATATTATTTCAGCAAAACAATAAATTTTCTGTAAAAATAATATAAATTTGTAATTTTAAACAAATTAATTAATTTACTTTGTTATATATGTTTTTTTTTACCGAAAAAGTAAGTAAACTTGCATAAAATATACGTATTTTATATTCATTTTATGTAAAAAAATTCCTGTGATGCCTGTATATTTACATATTAAACTGGTGTACATCAGTTTTTATGTAAAATTATCAATTTTTTTTACAGTGTACATGAAATTTTTAACTTTTCACTTGCATAAATTGCATTTTATAAAATAAATTTTGTGTTATTTAAATCTTTGAAATCATTTTTTTTGCATTTAAAAATAAAACAAAAGCCACTTTTTTTGCTTTTATCTCTTTTCAAATATGATTAGTATTTTTATTTTTCATATATTTTTTTATATTTAATACTATAAATTTGAAGTAATTTTAAGTAAACGTCAAAAGTAACTTTGACCAAAAATAATCACTTTTAAAAATGAGGTGAGAATACGGGCCTTAATTTGTACAAACAAAAAGAGACAAAAAAAAAACGGTGACATATTTTAAATCTTCTATTTACTAGAAGTACACAATGCAAGTGCATGTAAAATTGTAAAATCCGTCCTTATACGTATTCAATATTAACCCATTGCGTACCGTTTCTAACTTCATCCATATTATGCAGGCTAACTAACTGTATTATCGACCAAACCAGCTCATCGGGACGCGGCCTAAAAGGCTTCCTCTTCGTTAAACAGATTTAAATGCGAATTATGCGTGAGTTATTATTAAATATTGCCCAGCGAAATAGTTTATCATTACCATAGTCTACAAGGTTTCAACTATTTCAATTTTTTTTTATGAAAACGGAAAACTATAACATAATTTTATTTATGAACGCAAAGAAAACCAGTTGTACAATCTGGTGTACATATTAATTTAAAATCTTCTAAAGTTCATTAAAATCTTAGTAAAATTCTTTAAATTCAAAATTAAAGCAGTTTGAATCATGGTTAAGTCAATTAACAATTTTTTGAAAATCATGTAAAATGTCGAGTAAAATTTCTACAATCTTAGAAATTTTGTATAAAATCTGTAATATCAACGAAAAATCAATACAATCTCAATAATCATACTTAAAATTTGTATAATCTGGTGTTAATTGAGAAAGTGGTTTCCCCCTTGCTTAAGAATGTAAACAAAATTTGAAAACCGAAAAATGTTTCCATAAGCTTGAATCTAAACCTACATACACAATCACGCCATGTACCCAAAAGGGTGTGGCACAAACTTTTTCCACTATCTCGAAATCAGTTTCTTCTAAACATCTCTATCCAGACAAGCAACTTTAGCTTCATCTACATTTGTAATTCCTCTCATACATGCTTTTCCATTCTTACTACATGGAAAGTTTTGCTCACTTTCTCATACCACTCCAATTACTCTTCAAACGTATACCTTCAAAATCAGTCATGTACATTTTTTTAACCAAACGTTTATTAGACATTCGTTCAAGATGTTAGAACCATCTTAACTGATTAACACCTAACTTTTACTGCAACATTATTTTTTTTTCAGAGCATAAACCAGTAAAATAACCGGTTAATTAAATCAGTCAATCGATATTGCTTGTAAATATTTTACCTTAACCAATATTTTAAAATCCTTAAAAGCCAGTAAATACTTTGCAACAGCATTTTTTTTTTCAAATTTTGCACTTAATCATACACCGCTCTTGATTTCTCCAAATAATATCACATACTCCATGTAAAAATCTCATTTTCACACCACTTTTATTTTATGTTTCAGCAGCCAAACCCAAGCTATATTATTTATCATCAAAAAGACACAAAATTAAAGCTTACTAATCTATGTCAGAGCAAAATTTATAACTTATTATTTTTTTTTTGTAAATACTATTCCAAAAATCAAGGTCTCGTCCGTAATCATATAACAACAAATTAATTGAAAATCGTGTGTGCGGCCGCGGCACACTTGATTAATGAGATTTAAATAAGCAATATGTCTCCTATTTGACCCGCGTATGTAAACATTTGAAACCGATGCTTAAAAACAATTATCCGAAACATAAATTAGTCATGTAGTTCGTCTTACTGCCCGGTAGAGAGAGGGGTCAGGGCGGGCCAGATTATTGATGAAAAAAAAAAAAACAAACTATTGCTTGTATAGCGTGACAAATACGCGCGGGTTATCAAAGTTGGCTATGTGACGTACACAGTAGGACCACACGTATGCAGAAATAATGTTTTATTTTAAATGTTCAGGGGACAAAGAATTTAGGCGCAAAAACGCGACAATTTAAACTATGTTTGATAACATTTATATTGATTTAGATTTGTATGTGACATGATTTGTATACATATTTTACACAATTTTTTTATGTCTCGCTGTGAAATATTGTTATTGGTATTTAAAATTGTTTACAAATTGATTTTGTAAATAAATATATTAGTTGTATTTAATTAAAATGAAAGTGATGCCATTGTGGAATTTTAACTTATACTACACTATAAAAAAATCGCTGTAAATTTACAACAATAATCCTAATAATTTTACTATGTATTTAATAATAATTTTAAATTTTCTTGTAAATTTATTAAAAATCAGTTAGTATTACAAATTTTTTATATATTTTTACATTTAAATCTTTTCACTAATTATTTTAGTTTTTTTTACTATGGTTTTTATGTAAAACTCTTTTTACAGTGCATATAATAATTATTACTCATTACATTTGCTTACAGCTCATGTACATATATTCTTTTATTATATTTGAAATTTATAATATTTGTTGTTTTTACCTAAATAACTGGATAACTTTTACATTAAATATCCCTGCAAAAAAAAATTAAACAGTATTATAAAATTAAAATTTAAAAGAGTGAAAATTACGCTAATAGGATTAATAAAACCTTTAACTAACTTTTAAGAAAGTGTTAAGGGATCTTTTTAATTGTATTGATCTTTTTTTTTAGGCTGCAGGATTGGACCTAAAGGAAAATTTAGCAGCAGGAGCTGCAACTTGGCCCTATCCCTCCGTTTATCACCCTTATGATGCGGCTTTTGCCGGTTACCCCTTCAACGGGTAAGCTTAACTTAATTATCCCTTTTTTTTATCATTAGAAAAACTGAAATATATACTCAACTATAATCTCCAGAATGTTTAATAAATACGATTTTTTAATTTAAAAAAAAAAATCGAACTAGAGATCATTCGAAATATTTCGAATTAAATTAAAATCATTCGAATTAAAATTGAAATCATTCGGATGATGAACAAACAAAAAGTGGCAGATTGTCATAAAAATATGCAAAATAGATTATAAAATTGAAAGACAATTTTAAGGCTAAATTTTATTTATTTATTCGAAATCTGCGTCAGTCATTCTAACTAACTAGCAAATTACCATGGAACTATCAATACTAAGGAAGTTAGTTTGACTGATAGATGCATTTAAAGTGGGGAGAAGAAAAAAAGATGCCAAACATATAAATAATTATATTTAATTTTAATTTCTTATTTAACTAAAAAGTAATAATAAAAATATTTATATAGTTAAATACTGTAGGTTTAGTAAGGTTATTTTGTAGTACCAGTTACATACACTTTTTACTTTATTTAATAAATAATTAAAATATTAATTTATTTAGCATAACATAAATTTAAAATATTTTTATTATTATAATATTCAGTTACTTCAAATGCATTTACATCTTGTATGTAAAACATTGCTATTGTGATACCATCCTAGCAGTTTTAATATATAACTGACAGAGACATAGTAGTTGTACTATTATCATTCATGTCGTCATTCGAATGATATAATTCGATTATGATATTCATTCGAATACCGATCATTTGATTATAAAAATCATCCGATTATGCCCATTACTTAGTATACATGAATAACTTGTTCAGTGACATTTTAATTTGTTTTAAGACATTTTATTTAAAACTGTTATCAAACAAACAGCAAACGCATTATTTAAAAACTTAACTAAGCTAATTGTAGTTCTAGAATAGTGCTAAATAGTTAGCGATAGTACCTAATATAGTGATACACTATATATTGCAATTACATAATAACAAAACATAAATCATACATAATATAGTGACCAAACTAATTGTATGTAGACGGATATATACGCTCTACGCACATTCATGTAATATGTAAACCGTTTATACACTATATTGTATACACTATAATTAATGCTAAATGCCTATTGCAATTAGTTTAAACTATTTTGCCGCTTAGTCGAAATTGCGGAATAATTATTATTGTACTTCATAGACCGTTTCATATATATGATAGTGAAACTATTTTTTTTTACTAGATTATAAAAAAATGTATTATATATTTATGTAATTTTACATAACCCTGAACAATAAAATAACAGTAATTTGTAATTTTTACTGTGATAATTAACGCAATATTACATTTTTTCTCTAAAAATACATTTATAGAATGTGTAAAGTTACATCAATTTTTTAGTTTCGTAGCTCTTAAATGTACAACTGCCTGTCTTGTTTTAATTTTGAAAATTATTCTATAACATATTTTATTTCTCTTACAAATTTGGCGATATACATTACATTTATTCACATATTTTTAAATAATCAAATTCAAATTTAAGCAAAAATAAATAAATATAATTGTCAATTAACTTAACTTGGTTTAATAATAAATCTGTTGTTGCGGCCACCACAGAACCGACCGTCATCGTGTTAAGTAAATTTATGGAAATATAATTTTTTTTATAACTATTGTAGTCATGGTAACTAAAAACAAAACTGTCTTGACATAAATATGATAAAATTATGTATGTATATCATAAAAATATGAAAAAATATTTAGCCGTATCGAAAAATGTACCTAATAAAATTTGTTAGTTGTAACTTGTTTAGCAACATTTTGTTAAATAATTTTTTTAAAATATATTCCTGCTGCGAAATAAACAAATAAAAGTGATATTAGTAAATTACCACTTCCGATTGGCAGATCTTTACCAAAAGTTGATCAAATTGAGATATTTACCCCTAAAGCTTAAATTTTGTAACAATTCGTGCTTATCTGTAATAATTTCGATATGTCAAATTTGATATGATTACAATATCTTTTTTATAAAAACTGATTCGGAATTTTTATTATTTAGGGCCAAAATTTCTACCAGTATCATATAGAATAGTTAACTATAGAATAAATGTATATATTTTCATGTTACATGTATTCCAATGGTAAGCTATTTCATATATTATCCGAAGTTGTAAATACTGGCCTTTAATAACATTAAGTACTTCATATTATTAATGAAAGTATATTTAAAATAAACAATGCAGATAGTACTAATTTTCTCATTATATGTCAGTTAAATTATTCATTTATTTTTAAAAATACAATTTTTAAGTCTACTTTTTTTTTCGCGTATATTTGAATCCAAGAATTTATATCAAACTTCCTATTTTATTGTCAAAATAGAAATGATTAAATAATAAGAATATTGTTGTAGTAATAAAAATATTATTTATTATTAATTAAAAATATGCTGATATGAGTAGTAGGCAAGTTAAAGATTAATCATTTTAAAATGATATAAATTTATTTATTGATTTTCAGTGAACATATTGTAAATCTTACATAAAATAAAACATTTATGTACTGTATTTATAATTTCAAAAATTTCAATACATACATTCTAAAAATAGTTAAAACATAATATCTTTCGATAAATTATTTTTAAATTATAGTATAAAAAACATTCTTGGTACAGAATTTTTATATCTTATATTTTTAATTACTATATTGTAATTACTAATTCTTCCCATGCGTATAAGGAATTTAAAACGCACAATATGATATAGATATATGATTCTGGTTTTTATTTAATTCAAGGTTAAACTCACTATAAATTAAATATAATATCAATCAAAATTTTATTCTTGTGATTTATGACGCATTTTATAAAAATTTAATTCGCTATATTATTTTATAACAATTAAATATTCATAAAATATACAATTAAAAACAAATACTTCTTTCAAGTATATTTCATCTACTGTGTTTAAAAATATATTTAATAAATTCGTCTTTACGACTTCATTGAGAAACGGATGTAAAAAGTCGAAATTAAAGGTTCATGTACCCCGAAATATTTGAACGTTATCCGATGTTATTTATTTTAAAACCGAAATGACAAATAAGAAACAATTTGTACATGACATCGTAATGGTGACAAAGTTATTTCGAAATAACATTTAATATTTTTACACGCATACATTCAACAGAATCGTATACGTGAAACGAAAACATAGACAAGAAATAGTGTTAATTGAATAAACTGGAAAGATAACCGATTCAGTCTTATAATAATTATGTCAAAGAAGGCGCTGATAAGATAAGTAAGTGACAAACGGGGGCCATCACTTTGACCGCACAAACTAATTATAAGTACATCAATATTGTTGCATAGACTGTTTACATTAGGCTCTGATCAAAAAGTTTTTAAACTGTCCGTATTCAAATATTGTGTGTACAATACAAAAAGTAAACAAGTATTGTTTTTTCTGGTTGTACGTTGAGTACGGCATTTATTAATATATATTAATACAGAACTGCAACCTAAAGCCGTTTTATTTTAATATAGTGAGTTCTGAAAGATTTTTTACTATATTAAACAAGTTAAAATTAAGAGTTTTTTTTAATAATTTATTAAAAAAGATTTAGATATTTTTATGAAAACAGAGTAATGTAATTTATGCTGAATGATTATTTCATGAATATTGACAATAAATAGTTTGACCATTGTTTTAATAGGAATATATTTAAGTATAACTCAAAATTGGTAATATGTAATTTTTTTACTTTTTGCAGTATACTCAGAATATATATTTTTTTGCTAATAATAAAATTGAAACATTAAATTAGATATTTAAATAAATTGTTAACATTCACTAAAAAAATATTATTTTAAAACCAACATTTTATACTATTAATTCAAAATTAAACATACTTTTGATCTGAAAAATTGGGTTTCTATATATACATACACAATCACGCCATGTACCCAAAAGAGTGTGACACAAACTATTTCCATTATCCCGAAATCAGTTTCCTCCAAACATCTCTATCCAAACAAGCAACTTTAGCTTTATCCTCATTTATAATTCCTCTCATACATGATCTTCTATTATTCCTACTACTTGGAAACTTCCGTTCATGCAAAACACTCTCAATTATACCACTTCAACTATTCATCGGACATCCACGCAAACGTATAGCTTCAAAATCATTTATAATAAATATAATATTTTATAATGGATATAAATATTTTAATAAAAATAATTAATAGTAAGTTATAGTATAATTATTTTGAATTTTTTTTTATTTTTTTTATTTACAATTCAATTTGAGATGATTATTTTTTAACCAAATTTTTATTATATTTTCACAAGCTAGCAGTGTAGCAGTTCAGGATCAATAGCATGACGACTCAAACATAAAAGTAATTTTTAAGAAAAGTAAAATTATTTCCAGATTAATACTAATTTCAAACCAAACACCTGATACAATAAACATATTGACCAGTACTACAAAGTCAGTTTGGCCAACATAACACCTAAACAATTGAAAATCAAGCTTGTGATACTAGCTATTGTTTTTGTAATTTTCTTTTGTTTTTTCGAATAAATTCAAATGCAGAAACAACATGACAATACATGCTTGCACGTTGAGTTTTTAAAGAAACACAAAAAAAGGTTTGTATTCGTAAATTTCTCATTAACATACAGAACATATATAAAAGCCTATACATACGATTCTAGTTCCGAAACTTTTTGGGCTAATTCTGTGTCTATATAATACGGTATATTTCACTTAACTTGAAGCAAAGTGGTGGTCCATTTGTTATAGGAGTGTACGTCATTCAGAAGCAAGTACTGTCGGGTCAATTGTGACCAATTTATCGTTCGCTCTTATCACCAGTTATAAAACGACATTTATTTGTTTCATAGAAACACTCACATTTTTCGAGTTTCTATGCTGTATATTGTCATACAAATGATACACTGTATGTTTTTAATTAAATTAAATTTATAATGGCTATTGATAGCGAACTAAACATAAATTATATTAATGTCTATTAATGAAGAAAATATATATACTTTGTATATGAATAATTTTTTTTTTATGTTTATGAAACTAAATATAAATATGAAAAACAAATTACTGAATTTTCTTACAATTATTTACAAATTTCTTAATACATATATTTCTATAAAAATAAACATATAAATGTATTAAACATTTTACACAAAGAATAATATCGGTAATTTTTAACATAGTAAAAGATCTTTTAAAACTCATATTATTAAAATAAAACAGCTTTAGGTTAAAATTCTGTATAAATATTTGATTTTTCAGTTAGACTGTCATTCCTGATTGTCCGTGTAAGACCACTGCTTTAGACAAATCATCTAAAGATTTTTTTCTGTGTGAGATAATCGACGTTTAAGTCAATTGACAATAATTTTTGTTAAATTAGAACTTCAAAATTGAAGAAAAATAATAATTGTTAACACTTCCTCCCCCTAAAACAGTTTCAACCAGAAAGTCATTGTAGAATCATAGGCGTCCGTTTATGTCCACACCTCTCCTGCCTCTTGTTTCGGGTTCCGATGAGGGAGTGAGTGATGATGGGGCTAATGTGTCAGGCTGGCCACCGTCGGGCCACGCACCCTCACCGCGCTGTCGACCGCGCTCGTTTATTATTTAGAGCGATAACGAGAGAGGGCGACACTCTCTCTCTTTCGACGGTCGCCCCCAGGGGACAGCGACCGCACGATGCTGACGCCATTTACACCTTTTGAATTAAATATTAGCGGGGTGGCGGTGCAATGACATTCGCTGTCAGCCTACTACGAATTAGGCACAACAATCGAAATCATTGAAATCTGTTCGAATTGATGGCAAGCTTCAAATTTGAGACACAGACCAGAAACCGATAAAAATGTTGGTCAGCGGTTAACCAGTATAATAATAATAATAATATTTATTATTGCTTGCGCTAATATAGAATACATTGAAATACAATTAATTATACAAATACAAAATTAAAAAAAAAAAAACCAAAACAAAAAAGTGATCTCCTTTATGTATAAACTAATATTAAATAATTTGTACATAGATACATACATACATACACAATCAAGCCATGTACCCAAAAGGGTGTGGCACAAACTCTTTTCATCATCCCAAAATCAGTCGTCTCCAAACATTCCTATCCAAACAAGCAACTTTCGCTTCATTTGTAAACTTATATATATATATATATATATATATATATATATAAATATATATATATATATATATATATATATATATATATATATATATATATATATATATATATATATATTAATATATTAAATATATATTAATATATATTAATTCTCTACAAAAAACAAAATGTAATATTAATGTAATGTAATGTAATGTTTTTTGTATTAGTTTTCCTGATAAAGACAAGCACTGAGTTTCGTAGAAACGTTTATTATAAATAAATTTTAACACAGAACTTGTACCTAAAGCAATTTTACTTTATATAATGTGTTTTGAAAGATTTTTTACTATGTTTAAGATATATTTTTTACAGTGCATCTTCACTATTATAAATAACTATTATGCAACAAATGCGAATATGCCGTTATACTACTATAAAAAAATATCGAATTAAAAATGCGAATAAACATTCTACATTGCCAAATTTGTCCAAGTCCTAGCACAATAACCTATTACATACATAAATAAACTGGCACCATCAATCGCATTACTATTTGTACACGTCATTTAGACACTCGGAAGTCAATTTCCTGATGTGTACGCATGCTTCTCTTTATACGGTAAAACCCGGTTCACTACCGATTTTGCATGCTTGGAATAAAGATAACAAAACTAACAAACGCATTCTGACAATGAATAACATTCATTGCCTACTTGGATCAATGTCCTCTATGCCTTTACGTTGGCAATAGTTCATTCTAATTATTACATATTGAGAATTGTACTAACATGTCATTGTTTTTCTTTTTTCAGTGACAATAAGTATGTTTATTATGTATTTAAAAATACAGATTTGGAATTTTTAATTAACAAATGAATGAAGAATGTTAAGGAAGTTGTAGCTGTAATTGTCATTTTTTTTTATTTATTGTTTTTATTTTATTAATTGCTTTAATATTTTGGTCAAACGATGATTTATTTTGAAGGTGTACACGGAAGCAGCCGTAGGCCAGTGGTAGTGTGTTGGGCTCCGGACACTAAAATTAAATATTATTTCTGGTATAGTGGTTTGGAATCCACTATAAACTGTAGATCCCTTGTTTGATTGTGGGTCAATTACCAGCACCATTAACAATGCTAGTAAAAATTGTTAAGAAACTATACGTTCAGCTTCTCGAGAATATAGCCCCATTACGAGAACTGATGATGAAAATTATATTAAAATAAAACAGCTTTAGAATTAAGTTCTGAAAGTTTTTTTTTCCTATAAAATAAAACGGCTTTAGGTTTAAGTTCTGTATTAATATTTATTAATAATCGACGTTTCGACGAAGCCAACGTACGTTTTCATAAAAAAAAACTGATACTACTAAAGAAAATCATTTTTATTCAAATAAATATTTTTATCAATAGTAGCAAAAAAATATCTATTTGATTATAAGATATTTATTTATTACAAACGAATATATTTTTAAAATAAAAGTTTGTATATTTACTTTCAATTAATTAATTTAAAATAAGGAAATATATAGTAAAAAATATTTCAGAACGTATTAAAATGAAAACGGCTTTAGGTTTTAGTTCTGTAATAATTTATTTATAAATCAACGTTTCAACGAACTGAAAGTGCGTCTTTATCAGGAAAACGCACGTTCAGTTCGTCGAAACGTTGATTTATTAATAAATTATTATACTGAACTAGAAATTAAAGCCGTTTTTATTCTAAACAAATATTTTATTTAAATTTATTTATTAATATCAAAGAAACACTTTTCTCCGTGTATGTTTACATGGCCGTACAAGTGAATTTTATGTTAAACTAAAATTATAAGTACAACTTGGAATGATTGAGAGTGTTTTGCGATAGCAAATGTTTCCAAGTAATAACAAAAGAGCATGGTATAAGAGGTATTGTGTATGTGGATGAAGCAAAACTTGTCTGGATATGAATATTTGATAAAAATAATTTCTGGTTGAATTTCAAGTGTTTATGCCACACCCTTATAGGTACATGGCTAACTAAAAATTTATATTTTCTCAATATTTCTTAAAAATGATGATTCCATATAGATATTGGAATAGCAAATTATATAGATATATAAAAATATAATAATTAAAAAATTTTACCTTTGTCGAATTCTATTACAATCCTGATTTACTCGAACTCCACTGTCTTTGAAGGTTAGTTGCTCATATTAACACTCGCACTTTTAGTTTTAAAATAATGTATTTATACTCTGATTAATTATTTGTCACCAATAATTTAAAATAATATTAATACAATTCAGTTCGCGCATTTTCATATATTATTTGCTATTTTTTAAGACTTAAATAATTTAAAAAGAAACAATATAAAAACATTATTCAATATAAGTTGAATCGATATACTTTTTTATCACATATACTAGCCATAGTTGCTAATACTTTTAGCCAGTACACACTTTATTAAATTGTCAAAGTAGTTTGGACAATACAAAGACATTACAAATATTCATACACCAAGCGAAATTCGAACTCGAGCACACACGAGCACATCGCGGTAGCTTTCCAGTTCTCGACATAGTTAAAACGCACGAAACACAAACATGTTGATACTGTAAAAGTAAAATCACAATTATTGTAACAATTTATATATAAAAATTTGTTTAGTTAATATTGTTGTTACGCAAACTAATTATTACCAATTAATTTTATTTTTGTCGTTAAACATTTCTTTAAAATGTTGTTTATAAAAAACGTGAATTATTTACAAATTAAATCTTACGAAGGCAAGGTCAATGCAGTTTTTTCTTACAAAAATTAACTACTAATTTAATTAGTTCATGAAATGGCCATTTAAACAAAAACAAAATACTGTAATAATATATAATACGCAATGTGTTATTAAGAATATAATATAATATATATATATATATATATATATATATATATATATATATATATATATATATATTTTACTTGTTTTTAGTATAACCACAATCACCATGTTATATTTCTTAAGCATTTCAAATAGTTTTTTATAATATGTCATTGTACATGTAAATATACATTCGCAAAAATAAATATTATAATTATTCACCATTTACAAATTGTATCTAATCGTAGACAAAAACTATACCACTAACGTCAGATTATAATAAATAAGAAAAAGTCGTTATTAAATGAAGCAACCATACTTTATTTTCCATTGAAATTAATTATTTAATAACAGACGTTTATTTGTGTTTGTATGATATTGATATAGTTTTTCATATATACTAATAGTTCTAGATATAATGAGTTTCTATACAAGTTCTACTATATGTTATAATTATAACGAAATTTTTACAAATATATTTTTAAATAAAAATGAGATCAAACAAACCCTGATGTAAACGGTTATAATTTTTTACATTATTAATAAATATTTCTAAACACATTAGGCAAGTCTAAAGTAGGTTTAAAATATTGAAATTTTAACATCCATTAGAGTTATTTTTACATTTAGTTTTTACAAAAATTTACGACTTAAATGTTTTAGAAATTTGTTGGAAAAACATAATTTTATGTTTTGTTGATTGAGATTCGAAAATAATTCCCGAGCGTTTTTATTGCATAAAATTACCGATTGAAAAAGGAATGTTTCTTCAATACTTTATCAATAAGTTTTACCTAAACAATAGTTTAAATGCAATTCATGTCAGTAGAAAATTATGTAAAAGAAAAACAGTGTGTTTATGAGCCTTTGTATTAACACATAAATAAAATGCGAAAACTGTCAACAAAAGCAGTTAAATAGCGAGCGAATTATGCAGTTTACACATAATTCTAGAATTATCTAACATATGAGTAACATTAGAAGAAAAACGAAACGAATAATAAAACACACGGTACACTTCGTCGAAACGTAAATTATAAATAATTGTGCTAACAGATTAGAATTATGAGGGTAAAGTATAATAACGGGTCAAACAAGGTTATCACATTTGACTTAATATGCTTGAAAAGTGTAGAAATCAAATACCAAATAATATTATCGTGATTTTAACTGTGTTTTGGTTATTTCCGTAAAATCGTTACTTTCGCTAAACACAAGTACCTTTAGTTAGCTTAGCTTAATTTTTATCGAAAACGAAAAGTGTTATGAAAGGTCTGCGCTTATCAAAGAAATACGTCGATAAATTAACATGCTGACAATCTCCCGGTGAATTACTATCAAAAGAGAAGTAAACTAAGAAATTTTAAGTTTATTTTTTATTCTACTGTAGATTAAAGTCTCATTCGGATCTTTGATTTAGATACTTGTTTTTATTTGAAACTCAAAATTAAACGTAATTTTGAGCTGTAAACTTATGTTTTTATTATGAAAATAAAAATTTTAATAGAAAAAATAATAGTAAGTAACAGTTTGACTATTTTAAAAACTTTGTATTATTCACTATTTAATTTAGAAAATAAGCCTGTATTTCCATCTCTTTTGTTTATGAAAAAGTGCATTTATTTTCACTTTAAAATAAATTTTTACTTCTACCTCTTATCAAATATGAATGGTATTTAAATTTTTGATATATTTTTGGATATCTAATATTATAAAATTCAAATAAACTAACTAAAATTAGTCAATAAGTAATTTTAAGTAAACGTCAAAAGTAATTGTGACAAAAATCTTTTTTTACGAATGAAGGGGAATACGGGCCAACTTGTTTTGCTAGAATAAATATAATTGTAAAATTATAAATAATTTTTAATTAAAATTTAGTTTTATTTTTAAACTAAATATTGACTAGTGATGTCTTCAAATTCTTATAATGTGTTAATTAAGATGAATCAGACCTGCGTCTACTAAAAATATTTTTCTTAAAATTGAATAAACTTTCATCTGTCAACGTTTGCTTAGAGCTAATAAATCACCACGTACATTGCCAAAACAACATCTTTTGTTAATATTCTATTGCAATATGATCTGCTGCGACGAAAATTTAAACAAAAAGAATTTAACATTGTAAAATATTTTTCAAAACTCATTGTATTAAATGAGAACTGTTTTAGGATTAGATTTTGTTTAATTATTTTATAAAAACAACGTTTCGACGAAACTGAACGCTTGTTTTCATCAGGTCAAAAATTTATCAAAAAGAATTAAAAATATTCCTAAAAACAACAAAATTAAATTATTATTAAATGTTGTATTTTTTATTTAATATTCTTTGTGCGTAATAATTTTATTTTTTATCTTTTAGAACTTAAAAATAAATATACAAAAATATAATAATTTACAGAATTCTCTTTCTGCTTCGAATAGAAATTTTAAAAATACTCAAACATCTGAAAATTTCAAAACATCTACATCATCTGTTTACAACTTAAGGCTCGTCGTGCACATTGTTAACTTGTGCCAGCACACTGGATATTTTTTGTTTGTTCTGTCGTCATAGTAACATAACTTAAATATTAATGATAGTTGTCAGTGACAGAAACTAACCAGTTAACCAACAGTTAACAAATCTACTTGTTGTACGTACAACCGAAAAATCTTTGAAATAAATTACACGTACACGGCCGAAATAACTAAAAATATCACGCGCAAACTGTTGACATATTTTGATGTATTATTCTATTCTTTAAAATAACTCTATGTTGGCTTTTTTAACAAACACCAGAATTTTTTTCAGACTAATTTAATCTTTTTTCTTATAAAAATAATTTATCAAACATAATTGTATTTTTTTTTGCAACAAAACATATTAAAAATAAATCTTGTTTATCTACAAATTACGAGTCATTTAGATTATCATATTTATCTCAAAATTAATGTTAAGTTTTAGTGTTAAGTTTTGAACAAAATTACTTACAACATAAAAAATAGCGAAATTACAGAAAAATTATAGTAAAATTTTACTATAAAAAATCGGTAATTTTATTTTACTATAAATATTCTGTATTTCTATCTCAAAATTTTGTAATTTTTACTTGATTTATAATAATCACATAAACTAAGTGAAAATGACCTAATTAGTATGTAAAATTATAAAAATACTGGGCATGATAGTGTCTCATAGTTTTTAGGTAAAATTACATATTTTTTTTTTAGAATGTACCGCTAACTTATAAAAAAACAAAGCAAATAAACGATTTTAATTTGTTCAGTTGTTGGTTTTATTGCAGACAAAAATTGAGATTAATAATGTTTTTTAACAAACTTTTATTATATTTTCACAAGCTAGCTAGTGGATATACCGTTCAGATCCTATAACATTAGAACTAAAACATAAAATATATTATTATCTTTCAATAAAAAGCAATCACACACACAGTACTAAATGAAATTGTGTGAATTAAAAGAAAAACACGGAAATCTAAGAAAATTTGGAAAACACTGAGAAAAATAGAAAACTAATAAAAATAATCTTTGATTTTATAAAAATTTTCACGCAAAAAATATTTATTTAAATAAACGCTGGTATAAATTAATTTTCAGTAAAATATTTGGATTTCCATTCAAAGCCAAGAAAATCGTTAAACTTTTAATACGTTTAATTCGCAAACTAAGTGATTTTTTTAATGACATGCTTGGTAAATATTAGTGAAAATTAGCATAAACCTGAAACGAATCTAATTTTGTACAAACTTACCGATTTGATTTCGAACTTTGTGCGCTAAGCAAACAATTACAAGAAAATTTTGTTTCGCAAATTGTATAAACATTAGCTACATTTTAATCAATTATTTGAGCATAAACGTACCAGTTTTCTCAAAAAAAAATCATGCACACACACATAACATACTTGTAACATTAGTAACTGGAAATAATTTGTTTAAAATTAAAAATGTTTGCTTTAATTTATAATTTTACATTTTACGAATTTAATGACTATAATACTAAACACCGTTTACAGCAAAATAAATCGATTTTGTATTTAAGTAAAATTTCAATTCGTTTGCTTTAACAAGTAGAAAAATTATTGAAAATATATATTCACAATTTCATATGCTACGTAAAATAATGTGTGTTTTACTGTATCATATTTTTATAATTGAAATAGGAAAACAAAATTTTTATATGATTTTTTTCCCGTATTATATTAGTTACCCATAATAATTGTTCATCGAACTTGTATAATGGATATAACTCACATGAGTCGTAGGCGACTAGATTACTATATTTTTCTAGACTATGAAATAGAAAGAAATTACTTGTTGGTGTAAAGTCACTTTAAAATTATTATATTTGTTTCTGTATTTATTTGTAAATTTTATCTTGAGAACAGCTTCAACAATTTAGATAAAATACTATGTATTCGGGTGCGGATCCTATACTGAGAATTTTTTTTATTAAAAATAATGGAGTTTTATATTTAATTCAAAAGTAAACGTGTGACTGAACTGTAAACTTTTTAATTTTAATAAAAGAAAAAAAAATAATAGTAAGTAAGCTATTTTAAAAGATTTGAATAAAATTAGTTACTATTTAGTTTGTAATTGTAAGGATATTAATAATTTTCAGTTTAAATTTAGTTTTATTTTTAAACTAAATATTAACTAATTTTATACAGAGCTTTGAAAATTGTTATAATGTTACTTTTATTTATTTATTAAAAAATTTATTTCCATTAGACAAACATAAGTTTACAGTTCGAAAATACGATTACTTTTGTGTTAAAAGTAAAAATCTCGGATCTAAAGTAAATTTTTTGTCAAAGTACATTATATAATAATCATTTTGACAGCGTTGTGCTATTAGTGCATTATTTATTAATTAGTATAAATTTTTTATATCAGAAAAGTAATCAATATGACTGTTTATTAAAACCAAATACTATATTGAAAAAAAAAATTACCGATTACGCAATCGATATTGGACCAATACAACTGTTATTAAAAATAAAACAGTATAAATTTGAATGACGTGAGTAATGACGCAACCTTCTTCATATAAAAATCGATATATAGCAGAAATTTTTACACATAGCTCTTGTCTCATTCACATTTATGTTACCTGTCATACAAGCTTTTCTATTCCGTCTATTTGCAAATTATTGATAATGAAAAAAGCTTTCAATCATTTTCATTCTTATGTACCTCTACCCGATATCCTGCAATTAATTAAAGAATTGATACCGCATGCACCTCAAGATTAAATTCCAATTTCGCATTATCTTTTATTTCACTAGAGTGAGAGAGAGAAAAAAAAAGAGAACGAGAGAGAGGCTAACCTTACCGATTCTCATTACCGTTGGTTTAATTTCCTGTCAGTTTCCCGATTAAAAACAGACGAGACATGGTACAATACCTTCATATTTATACCCAAACTGACTTCACATCAGGCCTCCTAACTTAACTGACTTCAATCTTTGTCACATTTACGTTTTGCGCCGGAGATTCAATTGCTCGCTCATAAATTATGACCTGCATGTCAAACAATCGAATTACCTTCGGCTGGCGTGATGATATTATGCATTTTTACTACCTTTACCTTGATCTAAACGTTTAGATAATAATCTATACCAAACCAGGTGCCCTCAATCGCTTCCTTCTTCGATCTGAATATTTTCTGCTTCGATAATTTTGTTAACTTTCGGGTCGACTGTCAGCTGTTTGTACGATGGGGTATTTTTAGGGTTATTTAAATATGCAAAACAAAACAAAAAAAAAAACAGTATCGATGTTATATAGGGAAAGAATTGAAGCAAAAAGAAAATAGAAGGCTTTGAGTGTAATTAAATATCAATGTATCAAAGCTGAAACGATGTGTTAATACTGACAGTGCATAAGTAAAATTTTTTAATATTGAATTTGATATGCACGATTTGGAAATGTTGAGGATTTTGTATGCATCGTTTGAACGGATGGTAGTGTTGGTTTTTTAATGCAGCGTTCAAAAATAGATTAAATATATATTAGAAAATACAAACTGACAAAATTTATATAAAATAACAATCAAACAACGTTTGATGTGCTCAGTTCTAGGCGTTGCATACAAAATTTACATGTAAACAATAAAACTATGGTTTTATAAAAACTGAACGAATTACATTAGACTGTACAAAAAAACAATGTTTTTATAAGATATTCTCCTATTTTATTTAATTTAATAGGTTGATAAATACACAAGCAGTTTTTTACTTATTGTTTGGCAATTTTATTATTAAATAAATTTATATAATTAAATATAATTTTTCTATAATTGCTAGACTAATCAATATTAGTAGCAGAAATTTGATAAGAGAAGCAATAGAAACTTATAAAGAAAAGGAAGGCACTAAGTTTAATAAAATTTGGCTTCCATTAATTAAAAATCTATAAATTGTATGATCTAGTTACTTATTTGTTACCTAGTAACTTGTTTCTGTGTACTGTTATTTACTGTAATGTCATTTGTAATATTTATTCTGATGAAGACGGACATTGAGTTTCGTCGAAACGTCAATTTTAAATAAATATTAATACAAAACTTTAATCTAGAGCAGTTTTGTTTTAAAACTTTCTTATGTTTATGTAAATTGAAGTTCAAGAAATATACTGATAAACAAAAAAATCAGGTTTATAAAATCTTTACTGAAAAGCTTTAGTTTGTAACGTTACTACCGATTAATTATGCAGACAAAAGTTGCAAAAATGTGTGCGCTTGGACTCGGTTTTATATTTACCAAACAAAAAATACAACGTTGTTTAAAACGCAAAAAATTTGAAAGTCATCATAAATTGTTCCGGTTATTTTAAGTTATTGATTTACAGCAAATGTTTGCAATTTTAATAATATTATATAAATTAAGTAGAAATTAATAAGTAATAATTAATGTTTAATGTAGGTACAGATTTGAACGTTTATTTTATTATATTTTTAAAATATAAAATAAAATAAAAACAAAATATAAACACGCATATAAATAAAATAGTTCTCGTTGTGTTTGTGAAAAAATTACATAAAATATTTTTTGAATGCAACATAAAAATATAACAGTACAATTTACGTCATTACATATTAGATTTGTTAAGCTTTTTTTTAAACATTAAAATTACGATTTTTGAAATATATTTCGCTATGTAAAAAAATTATATTTTATTGTGTTTTTAACACAATTAGCTTGAAAAATTATTTCAAATTTGCTTTGTGCTCTATTATGCGTTGTAAATAAAAAACTTAACGTATAAATTGAGAAAATCAGGTTAAAAATTATTCAGGTTTTGTTAATATTGAGAACCATTAAATAGAAGCACAAATTGGTGAACAATCTTGTTGGCAAAATGCGATTGCCATGTTGTACATCCTTTATCGATTGGTTTCAGTGAGCGGGACTAAGTCTAGAGCAGGATTCCTGCTGTAAACTCTGGTGCAGGATTTTGTTGCGGTATTGAACAATCTTTATAGGAAATTTACTAAAAGATTCTGCTAGTTTTTTTTTAATATAAAAGTCAATGTTTAACAAATAATAATAATTAATTATTAATTTTTTATTTCAAAAAGATTTATTAATATTCAATTAAGTGAATTTTAGAAATGTTCTGATTGAGAAATATTTTTTTTTCGCATTCTAAATGTTAATAAATTTTTGGGTTAATTGCATAAAATAATTTTAACTTAATCAATGAATTAACTAATCGTAAGAAAGTAGATTGTCAACTGCTTTTGTAACAATTGGTATTAATTGGTTAATTAGCTATCTAGCTGCCTAGTTAATTAATTAGCTTGACAATGTTACATGCAACCGACCCTTAATTTATGACTATCAGTTGTAAGACTTGGAAATGAATAAATCATAGTTATAAACTTAGTCAGCATTATTTTAAATTATTATAAAGCATAATTTGTATATAATGAAAAAACGTGTTTCTAATAAAAAAAAAATAACAAGTAACAGTATAATTATTTTAAAAGCTTTATATAAAATTATTTACTTAGTTAAAAATCTTTCAGAACTCATTATATTAAAATAAAACTTCTTTAGATTATAGTTCTGCATTAATATTTATTAATATTTGACGTGCTCTACGTACTCAACGTACGTCTTCACAGGAAAGAAGACGTACGTTAAGTTCGTCGAAACGTTGATTATTAATAAATATTAATACAAAACTATAACCTAAGACCGTTTTATTTTAAAATTAATTACTGTTTAGTTTAGAGACAAAGGCCCGTATTATGAGCTCGATTTTAAAATTGGTTATAACTAATATCGGTTTTAAAACAATGTAACTGTCATAAGAGCTGAACTAATCAAATTAACTAAAACACTTAAAAACCGGGCTTGTATTATCAGCCATAGTGTTTTTCTGGAATTAATATAATTGTAAAATTATTAATAATTTTAAATTCAAATTTGGTTTTATTTCGAAATTAAATATTAATTAATTTTATACAAAACATTTCAAATAGTTATACTGTTAGTTATTATTATTTTTTTCTATTAATATATGAGTATATGATCAGTTTCTCAAGCATATATAAAATATTTTATATCAAAATTAAGCAAACGTTACCAACAACACATATAACGTAAAGCAAAGAAACTAATTCCAGACAAAAGAAAATCTAGCGTAGCATAACAGAAAAGAAGCGGGCTATCGACACGCGTGGTAATACCATATCGCGTCTTCATACAAGACGGGGGCCCCGCAAGGCGTCGGAAATCACATCGGTGTCGCGCCGTTCGGCGTCATCGCCCTCCTATTGAATCTTTCAGTACAAAAGATGTCAGATGCAGCCGTCGACATCCGTGAGCTGTTAATATGACTAGCGCGGTATGAATAGCGAAAACCGTGACACGAATGGAACGACATTTTCGCATTCTTTTCCGTTTTTCTTCTTTTTAAAGTTGACAATACATAAAATAAAATTATTAAATAATATTCTTTTTAAGTATTTACGTAAATGTTTTATATAAATTATTAAAGACGATGTCCGAAATTATGTGTACATTAAAATTAAGCATTTGGTTTGGTGGTCAAGAAACAGATCTAAGAAAAATATTATTTTTCTACTGCTAAATGTTTTTTAATAAAAATACTTTATTCAGGTTTATTGAAAATAAAATAAATACAGCAGGAAATACTAATTATAAGATTTATTTATATTTTAAAAAAAGATTAAAGCAAAAATGCTGTTTGCTGTTTGTCCAAACTTAATTTTTTACATTGAATTTATAGAATTTTCTGGGCTTGTATGCCGTGGTCAATCTATTTTTGTCGCAGACATTTCACCATACATCATAGATGGTAGAAACTATCATTCAGTCACCAAGCACTGAGGATGCCAACTACGATGTATGGGGAAACGTCTGCGACGAGGATAGATCAAGCAAGGCATGCCAGCCCAGAATATTTTGTAAATTCAATGGATACCGGCCGTAATAGCTTGAAGATTACTATTATTTATTTACATTTATAATGTTAAATTAAAACATAATATTCAAAAAAATATTATAATTTAAATCTATAAACATCACAATTAAAAAAAAACTTCTTGAATATCATTATTTTTCTACACTTAATATGTATCTTTCATAGAGTTGTGTTATCAGGTCCCAATAGCACAGTGGCCTAGTCGCCAATTGCACTTTATTAATATATTTTATATAAGGTGTAACAACATAAGCTACGAGTATATCGATTTGAGAAATTTATGTTTTTGTTACAATTAAGACGAAACAAAACTAATATAATACAAAAAAAATACAGACAATTTGATTTTTTAGTAGGTAGATTAGAAACTCTTGCTATTTTCAAAAGTAATTAAAAACTTTGAATTTATAAATGGGAATCACTATTTTATTTACAGTAAATAAACAGAACATGGAAACAAGTTACTAGCTAATAAATACGAAACTAGATCATAAAAAGATCAACATATGTCTTCATCAGGAAAAATGATGAAGATGTATGTTGAGTATATACTGTACGTCGATTATTAATAAATATTAATACAGAACTTAAA
The DNA here is from genome assembly GCA_963966155.1 of Clivina fossor. Lineage (NCBI taxonomy): Eukaryota > Metazoa > Arthropoda > Insecta > Coleoptera > Carabidae > Clivina > Clivina fossor. The sequence continues at coordinate 9,402,422 of OZ014566.1, forward strand.
TCTGAAGCCGTTTTATTTTAATATAATGAGTTCTGAAAGATTCTTTACTATGTTAGAATTTTGCTTATTCACTACGGATATCTGTTTTAATTATTTTGTTGTAAATTAAATTGCCAAAACTAACTAATCAAATTATACCACCACCAAAACAAATGAAATTATCATAGTCCAATTTCGGTTCTTTTAACGACAAAATCATAACGCCACCAACCAGCAAAAAACAATTTCGGGGCCAAATATTGGATTTTGAGCCGGTCACTCGCAGCTCCTACAATTCTAACCGCATTCCCAAACCGCAACAACCACGAACCATCGGGCGCGGGCCACCTCAACACCGGCTGCAACCAACGACGTCAAACAAATTAAAATCGCGTCGCGCTCTAGCTGACGAAACCGGTCCACACGGGGTCCGCGCGTCGCCGTCGTTTGTTAAATCGGGTGGTTGTTGAGTTGACGCGTCGCTTGATTCGCGCATCCCCATTCTGATTGGTGCGTCGCTCCGGCAATTGCTATGGTAACAAGCGATAATACGGGGATCGCTTCGGTGATTTTTCAACGCCTGCTTGGAGCCGAGCGCGCCTGGAAATTGTCTCGTCCTGCAGGGATTGTCATGGAGATGTTTGCGTAAGCAAATGTCATCTGATGTTTGCTAGTTGTTGGCACACACTGTGAAGGATACAGGATGGTGGGTTGGGGAATAGAGCTGGGATTGGATGAAGAGATACGAGTCGAATGGAGAATGACAGTTTTATTAATTTTCTGTTTGATGTGACGGAACAGAGTTTGGTTATTTTTTTTTCTTGCCTTCTTTGTTTGTTACGGTAGATGCACACACACAGGGGTTGCTACCCCTTGTGTTTTATTAATGTATACAGCACGATAAGCGATTCGTTGAAGTGAATATTTTAATTTTGTTTTGAATAACTGTTTCTTGCTTATGATCTATTATAAACTTATTTAATTTATTGTTGATAAAGATATTAGTAAAATAAAAACTGTTTTCGGTTAAAGTTCTGTATTAATATTTATTTAAAATCGATGTATAGACGAAACTCAACGTCCGTCTTCATCAGGATAAATGATACAAATAACATTACAATAAATAACAATATAGAAACTGGTCTACGGTGGAGAAGTTATGAATACAATACATTTTTATGAACAGATAAGTAAAAAGAAAACGTCTTGTTTCTATGTTCTGTTATTTACTGTAATGTCATTTGTATCAGTTTTTCCTGATGAGAACGGACGTTGAATTACGTCGAAACGTCAATTTTAAATAAATATTAATACAGAACTTTAACCTAAAGCAATTTTATTTTAATATAAGTAATGAGTTTTAAAAGATTTTTTACTATATTAAAGATATTAGTATTAAAATAAAAATTAAACAACGTTATTTTATATTATTTTCTTAAAGAAATAGTTAAAAATATAATTGAAATGTACAGTTTATAAAGTTTTTAATTATCAAAATGTAATAATAACACAAATCTCATCAAATTAATATAATCAAAATATGTTATAACTTCCCTTTTGTCAAATATGTAATTTCTAGTTTTTCAAATAATGTTTTGATATTTAAACTTGGAGAACATAAATAGAACTTAGAAAAAAACCATTTTAATATTTACATACATATGCCATGTACCCATAAGAGTATGGCATAAACTTTTTCCATTATGTCGAAATTAGTTGCAGTATAATAATGTCATTATTGTATTAGTAACATAATGACATTTTTCTATATAGGCAATATAATAATAATAATGACATTGCCCAACAGTTATACAACAAATTACAGGAGAAGATACCTATATAAAAAAAATGGCAAATTAGTTAATATACAATAATATTAATACATATACAAATATATTATTTTTACTAATTAATTATTTAAGCTATTAATTAGTGAATGTAAATTTTCATGAAAAATATCAAAATCAGACAAACAATTGTTAAAATTTGTGTACATTATGTTGATTGGTACTTTATATAAAACATTTGTTCGAAGAATTACAATAAAACATCAGCGTAGAACGAGACAAAAGTCTTCTAACTGAAAAATTAAGTTTTTCAAGTAAGTTACGGCAGTCCACCATATTATGCAGTAATTTGTTCAATATAACTATATTAGTTTTATTTCGTCTCTGATCCAAAGATTCAAAGTCAAATTTACTTAGCAATACATCATGGTGTTTCCTGCTGTAATTTATGGTAACTTAATAGGTATTAATAATATGATACGTATATAGAAAAAACAAATTTATTTACTTTACTCTTTTGCTAAAGCATAAATGGTTTTCCGTCCTAAACGAATAGAATCAAATATCCGAGTTCGGAATTGTCGCCCAGGAGTTGACATCAAATCGCAGTAATCTATGGAGAGAGAGAGAGAGAAAAAAAAGACAATCACCAAAGAGTAAAACGCTCATTGGTTTCCAAGCATCTCAATGTTTTTATTCAGATAGAGGCGATTCTATTTTTCCCTCTCGCAAGAGCAATAGCCATTACGCTGAAGCGGCGCCACTTCCAAACCTGGGCTTAACCCTTATCAGAGATTAAACTTCGAAACGGGCCCCCGCAACTGTTTAACTGCTGAATCGACGAGATCGAAATTAAATTTTCTTTTCGTTTTCCGTCCGTACGGCGGGGCATTTTTAAAAGCGGTCCCCGATAAGGGCAGATGCTCGCCACCAGGCTCGGCGCGTTTTTGCTTTCAATGATACGGAAGTTGTGATTGCGAAGGGTAAAACGGAGTAGTGCGTAAATGTGGCTTGAAATTGTTTCATGTCAGTAGCGAAATGTTACAGTGATTTTTCAGTGACTTTACTGATATTTTGTTGTTTATTTATTTATTTATTTATAAATATGATTAATATAATTTCTGTGATCTAGTTACTTGTGTTATCTAGTAACTTGTTGCTATGTACTTGTTATTTACATTGATGCCATTGATACATTTTTGATCTGATGAAGACGAGCGTTCAGCTTTTGTCGAAACGTCGTTTTTATATAAATAATTAACATAATTTTATTCTAAAATTGTTTTTATATTAATACTATAAGTACTGAAAAATATTTTATTATGATTAATATATTTTGTTGTTTCTAAGTCTGTACATGGAATATATATACTAGTAAAATTAAAATATTTAATTAACATATTATAAAAATCATTCAAAACTCATCATATAAAATAAAACTGCTTTAGGTTTAAGTTCTGTATCAATGTTTATTAATAATTGATGTTTCGACGAACTTAACGTCCGTCTTCATCAGAAAAACTGTTACCGGTATTTACAGCAAATAACAAAACATAGAAACAAGTTACTAGATAACAAATAAGTAATTAGATCATAATTTTTTTTTATAAATTTTTATGATCAGTTACTTATTTCTTACCTGGTAACTTGTTTATATGTTCTGTTATTTATTGTAAATATTTTTTGTATCAGTTTCCTGATGAAGATGGACGTTGAGTTCGTCAAAACTCGATTATTAAAAAATATTGATACAGAACTTAAATTTATAGCTGTTTTATTTTAAAATGTCCAAGTATTATTCAAATTGTTATTTTATAGATAAATATGTTCTAATATTTTTATAAATACATTGTTATTAAAATTTAAAAAAGAAGCTTTAGGATTAAGTTCTGTATATATCCTAAAGTTTTTTTACTTTAATATAATAAGATCTGAAAATTTTGTTACTATGATTCTATTATTTTTTTGTATTTAATAAAAATTGTAGTATTAAAGCACACGTGTCTATAATTAAAACTGACCGGTCATTGACGATTCAATGACTAGTGTAATTTGTGAAATTTTGAGAAATATCTCAACTTTTTAATTCACTATATCAATTTCACTCATATATTTATGAACTTTTGTTCAAATTTTTATAATTATTTCTGGTTTTAGAACTTTACACCACTGAACTGATATCAGCTGAGTCTAAGTGGTTTGGAACTCACTATATATATATATATATATATATATATATATATATATATATATATAACAACACGCACCATTGACAATGCAAAAAAAAATTGTTAAGAAACCATATGTTTAGTTTCTCGAGTACCTATATAGCCCATATGTTCCACCTAGAAATTACCGAAACTGTCAGCATAACTTAAATTAATAATTATATTAAAGAAATCGTAAAAAGTAGATTTAATAAAAATATCTTTGTTTTTTTGTATGTTACAGATATGGAATGGATTTGAATGGAGCCCGCCGTAAAAATGCAACGCGAGAAACGACCAGTACGTTGAAAGCTTGGCTCAATGAACACAAGAAGAATCCCTATCCGACCAAAGGCGAAAAAATCATGTTGGCAATTATTACGAAAATGACGCTGACGCAGGTCTCGACATGGTTTGCTAATGCGCGACGTCGTCTCAAAAAGGAAAACAAGATGACGTGGGAACCGAGAAATCGGGTCGAAGACGAAGACAATAATAATGACGATGATGATCATAAAAGCACTGATGGCAAAGATCTTTTAGGTAAGTTACCGGCATTTTTTTTTTAAATTATATTAACTAAATTAGCATGTTTGCTCAAATAAACATGTCGTCAGCTTGGAACTGAACTAGGTTATCTTTAATTTTATCACGTTTTTTATAACTCGCTTTTTTGTCTGTTTGTTTTTTGTTTATTTGTCTGTTCACTACAAATTTTTAAATCGATTTGAAGTAACTCCTCGATGAGCTAGAGACTTGAAACTTTAAAAATAGCTCAGAACTTAATGACTAATTAATTAATTAATAATATTGGAAATATTAAATTAAAGTTAATTAGTTAACTTAATTATTTATAATTATATAATTATAATTAATTAATTTGGTTAAACTTAAAGTTGAACAAGACTAAAAATCAGAAAATAATTATTTAAATAAAAATATAATTTTAATATTCCACGTTTTTAACACGGACTAAAAAGTATAAAATAATTTCTCCTAGTTCCCATACAGATTTATAACCACAGAGAAAAACGTGGACCCCATGCAGTAGATAATAATAAGGAGTGTAGGGCGTAGCTGTCATTGCTCCACTTTTCCTATATGGGGATTATAAATCTGTATGGGGAGTTAGGAGAAATTATTTTATACTTTTTAGTCCGTGTTAAAAACGTGGTATATTAATTTTTTTTTTAATTTAAATAATTATTTATTACAAAACTTGCTTCAGTTTTTATTACTATTTTTTTTGACTTATGCCGTAGGTATGAAAATAATATCCAAATATAAACATTAACAAAAAGAAAACGTTTAATCACTGTAATTCGAAACTCAAAAAATGAGACAGTTCTGTTCCTAGCTGACAATATATATTTAATTTAAAATATTATATAATATGAAATCTGTTTTACTCGTATACTATATTATTTATTTACGTATTTGTTAAAAAAATTTAATTATTCTATATTAAATATTTAGAACCGATTTTTTGTTTATTTGAAATAAATTAAATATTAATAAAAATTAATTTTAGTTTTTAGGATAGCTATTTGGTAACTAAATTATTTACAAACTTATTTATTAATCATATAAATTAAGTTTGACTTTGACATTATTTAATTTAATTATTTTTGATCAGATATCTTTTAATTAACGATTATATAATTATTTTTATTATACGACTATTTAACTTTTTTTCGTTTTCTACTTTTTTCAAAGTGAAAAAAGTAAAAAGTGCTATAACATGTCATTATTTCACTCTGACATTACACAAATCCATGCATAGAAACAGTGCATTGAAAAACAATCAATTCTCGCATGTTAGAAAATTTTTTGTTTTGTTATTAGTGTATGTTATTTTGAATTGCAGACAATAATTGTACAAAAAAAAATCTATAAAATTCATAATATTCTATTTTACGTATATATTACTATTAAAACTGTTTGGAAAATAATTTATTTTAATTATATATTGAACGTATTCATAAGAATGTCAATAGAAACGCTAGAATTTTGGAAATTTCTTTATCATGTGCAGATTCCAAAGATTCCGGCACCGGTTCCAGTGAGGACGGCGACCGGGCACCTCATCCCCGTCTAGCTCCAGACACCGGTAGTGAATGGAGTGAGTCGCGACCGGACAGTGGTCCAGACAGTCCAGAACTACTCTTCGAACGTCCCCACCCCGCCTATATTATGCCACCATCACGAACATCCAGCTCACCACCTCCCACAGGAACACCTAGTTCCAGTGCTGGGAAACCTCGCATTTGGTCTCTCGCCGATATGGCCAGTAAAGAGAGCGATGGCGCACCACAACATCCACCTTCTGCATTCTATTCGACTGCAGTCGCCGGCCGACTAATGCCCCGATTACCACCTCCAGGTATTCATGCATCGCCCTATTCAAGACCGCATGATTTTTATCGAAGTTTATATGCGCCTGGTGCAAGTGGTAGTGCGGGCACAAATCCAGGTGGTATTCCCTCCGATGTGTCGTTACTAGAAACGTATTCCCGCACATTCGGTGCACCTAGGCCTACTTTAGGTACAGCACCGTCTAGTACCTCTCCGTGTCTGCCCTTAGGTCTGACGACAAGTAGTGCGCGCGTTTCGCCATCGTCTACGTCGTCAGTATCATCGGGATCGGAGGGTCCGTTAACAGCGCACCCTTCCGCGAATGCTAAACCAGTCGCATTGAATAAGGCTTGACCTGAAACGAACTGGCCCTGATTCTCGACTACCTCGGTACTGGATTAAATTGTGAACTAAATAGACACGAGATACGGTGATAACACAAAATGAAGATGTTAACAAAAATTAAAAATATTGTAGTGTGCTCTTGTACAGTCAATGTGATATCGATCCCTTGTTGGTTCCTTAAGTTAAGTTTTATCCGTCAAATATTATTTTCTCTTCATGTATATACACTTATACACTTTAATACAAAATATATGTAGTAAAATTCGGAAGTTTCAGCCTTGGACAACTTAGCGGAATAATGGGTAAGTCACCCGTACAAATATCTTATTATATACTTATCTATTTTTCTTACTAAGTTGTAATCAGGCCGGTAACTTTTGGACCTTACATGAACACATACACGAACCCAATGAATATAATAATTAAAAAGAAAAAAAAAACGAGACTGCAATTTGTGCGCAGTGCAGTATAAATAAATAAAAAAGAAACCCTTGTATGTATGTATGTATGTATTTAGAATGTAGAAAATACAAAAAATATTTGTTATTGTAATTATTATATTATATTGTACTACTACAAAAAACAATATCTATATATATAAAAAATGAAAAATCGAAGTGTATGCAAATTTTGTGTGCATACAATTCAAACAACTAAATATTTCCATGAGTCAAAAATCAGTCTACATTATCTGAAAAATCATGTGTAACATGTTGCAATAAAATGAAAACGTTATTTATAACAAACGCTGTATTTTTTCTACCCTTATTTATTTATTTATTTTTAATTTGTAAAAATTTAATTTCTTAATAACTTTCAATACAAATTTTGAAAAATTATTCATTTATTTTTTACAATACAAAAGTTTTAATATGGTTCGCTCATCTTCAAAATAAAAAGGTATGTATTTAATAGAAAATTAAATTGGTTTTCAAAGAAAACAAATTATTTTACAGACTTTGTTTTGTAAATTTTGGAAGCCGAAAGATCAGAATAAAGCGCAATAAATTCAAACCTGCTTAAAAAATTGTTTAACATAAATGTATGCAGACGTGGTTTTTGATAACAAAATTTAAAATTTACAAGTGTCTCTAAATAAAAATAATTTCATGTGTCGGTTTTGTTCACAATAAAAGACGGTACATTTTTTTTTGTTAAAAGTTACCGGTTTGCAAGGATTTTAAAATATCGGTTAAGATTACGGTTAGCGTTCGCAAACATATCGGTTAACCGGTTTATTTTACCGGTTTCATATCCTGTTTTTAATAATTTTTATTGTTTTTACAAGCTATCAGATAGTGCAATTCAGAACCAATATCACAAAAACATAACATTAATTTCGTGATAAGTAAAATATTGTCTGTATAAAAAGAAGCATTAATAATTCACGTACATCAGCTTACCAATCCAAGAAACAAAACTATTCAAATTTCAACATTGCAAAAAAATAAAAAAACGAAACCGGTAACAATAACAAACAACAGAACAACAATATGTGAAAAATTTTGTGTGTGCGCGATGCGTTGTCTTATTGCGAAGGCCTGCGTTATGTGTGTGGCGCGTCCGTCAAGTTGCCGGGGGTAAACAATAGGACTGTCCCGGCGCGCGGTCTTCGGCCGCAGGGACCACCGGCCGCGGACAGCGATTTAAAGCCGGGCGCTCAATGAATCAGGGCCGTTGGAGCGGTTTGGACTTGGACTTGACGAGGTAGGTACATAATACGAATTCTGACCACGATCGCTGGCACATTACTGCATTTGCTGCGTATAGATCATTCTGAGGGGACACTGCCTGGCTCTCTGTGTCTCTTGAGTTGAACTCGGCGGTTGTGTGGCAAAGATGAGGCAAACGAACCATATCGGTAGCGATTGGCGATTTTATATCTATGTTTTATTGAAGAAAGTCGCTTGACTGATACATTTTTAATTATTTGAGTTGTCTAACGATGAAAAGTCGCAATTGCAGTCATTATTTAATTCAAATTGTCTGATACTTGACAAAGTTAGTTATTGTATATAATTAATTAATTAATTAATTTTTTTTTGACGTTTTGGTCATTATATCATGTCTTCAGCTATGTGATATAAAAGAAGAAAAATACAAAATAATATAAATTGATCACATAAAAAATATAATAATCTACAATTAATGTGAAGATTTGGTACATATTAATAGTTTTAAATAAATTATACACGTGTTGTCATTGTAGGTTAAGTTAATAAGTAAAATTGTCGCTTAACTTACAATGACAAAAGAATATTTATATTGATCAATTTTAATAAGAATTAAATACGCTTACTGCATTGAATGTAGTTTAAATCGCGTTGTAGTTTAGTTATATTTATTCCCCTCTAACAATAAGTCCAATTCTGTCTCTTTTTTTACAAGTTAATGCTAATTGTAGTTTCAAAAGACATATTTTTTTAAAAAATTTATCCAGCCACGACAGCAGACTTTTACACAAGTTCTTCTGTATTACATTACCACAAAATGTTAAAACCTATTTCTGGTAATTTTTTTTTTTTTTTCATTTTTTAGCATAAATTTTAACATATACTACTAGACACATAGGCCTGTATTTTTACTTCACTTTTTCGTGAAAAAGTGCTTTTATCATTAATTTCAAAATAACTTTTTGCTTTTGTTTTTCATCAAATGTAAATAGTTTTTCTATTTTTGATCATTTTCATTAGATTTGGTATTATAAAATTTAAATAAACTATTATAAAGTGCTTAATAAATAATTTTAAGTAAACCTAAAAAGTACTTTTGGCAAAAAACACTTTTATAAATCAGGTAAGAATACGGGCCATATTCTTTAAATTACAAGTTAAATTAAACATAATTGAAATACTATCCTTTTACATCGAAATTATAGAAAAAATATAGCAATTTTATTTAATACATGTACCTTCAACATACAGACACATATAACATCTCATTAATACTTCTGTTCAAACAACATCTTTCGCTAAACGCAGTGAATCTGTACTGTTCCCACAGTATTGATGTTACTAAGTTACTATATTTTATTTATTTTTGTTTTTTTGCGTCGTAATGCATGAGTTGTGTAAAGGAAATATTGAAATATTTATTTATTTATGTATTTATTGATTTATTATTGCGGTATAAATATTGTAATTTATTGGAATTATTAGTTTTTCCTGTGGGAAATATTCTGTGTCGTTTTTGTTCAAATAACGTTTATGTCGATTTATAGTAATTAAATAATTTATTTATTATTAATTATTAACAATTTTTTTTTTTAATCTAGATAGAAATTTTCACCTGTTTGATAAAAGTAAATGTGATCTAGTGATTGTTAGGATGTCTATAACGATGTCAAAAATTATAAAAAAATTTTTTTTATATAGATGACGAATCTGAACTTAGTTTGTCAAAATTGCACCAAATTTTCAGAATTTGTTTTGTTTCCGAAACAGTCATGTATTTTTATTTATTTATTTATTTTGAAAAATTAACAGCTATCAGAAAAAAAATTATTAAATTTTTTTAAATATTATTCTAGTTATCTAGTTACTTCTCTGTTTTCTATCAAAATTTTAGAACATAGGAATTATATAATTTAATTTTTGCGCAATGCTACCAACTTTTGGAGAAAATTATAAAATTTTTATAACTTTATGTTAACTAAACTATTTGACTTTAATTAAATTTTTAGATCAATTTTTTTTAGTTTTTCTAATAATTACATACCTAATTTTATTTTGCAAAATAATACTTACCAACTTTTAGGGGAAATTTTTTTAATTATTTTAAAATATTATTTTGGCTGGATTACTTATGCGACTTCAATCAAATTACTGTTAAAGTAATTACATATTAGTTTATCCACATACTTTTGATTTTATTTCTAAGATCATATTCTTTACATTGTAAAAAGATGTCTGTAATATACATATTTTTTTAATAGTAAAAATCATATAATTTTTTCTGTAATGCAAATTTACTACATTTATTCTGTAAATTTCATAAAACTATTATGGAATTAAAATATTACTTAAAATAAAATAGCAGATTTATATATTTTTTTTTTTTGTATATTTTCATGAAAGTTAATGTAAATTTGTGCTGCAACAGATAATATTACGTATTTTTCCATATTACTTGTGTAGCACTAAAATTATAATTATATTATAATAGCATTTTTACAGATTAATTTAAGTAATATTACAGATAATATTCAGTAATATTACAACTTCGGTAGAATTACATTTTAAGTAAAATTACACAATATGACAAGGCATTTTGTTACGCTGGGCTTTTTATAGTAAAATTAGATAAAAAAATTTACAGTGTATAATATAATTTGTTTTTAAATTTATTTTTATATACAATTTAAATATTATAATTCAATTTAGATAATCATGTATTAAAATAAAAATATAAACAAATTATACGTTATTCACGTATTGAATGTGACAGAAACTGTTTCATATACTCTGGAAGGTTTTTTACGATGTCGACGCTAAGCGTCAGAATAGCGTCGCGGCGTCAATCTAATTAGAAGACGTGCCCTGGACTAAACGTTACGCCGTGACAGTTTAATTGTAGCACTAAACGGAAACAGACCAATGCATCTTTCCAATTAGCTATCGTCTGTGTTATTAGCTGAGAAACAATCAAAAAAGGATTTATACACAATGGAGATACATTGACATTGAGGAAGTATTAGTAGATAATGAAGTTACTACCAATAGAAAATTTAACAAAAATAGTACATTTGTAAAATTTCTATTTATTTTATTCACTATTTTAAAATATTTACTGATCAGTATTATACGATATTATTTAAAATACTGTCGAAAAATGTTGACAAAATAAATTCTAGTTAATTGTAATATGTCATTTGGTTGATTTCTTTTGAGTTGACTGAGCAAATGTATTTATCATACATCAAAGCCCGTATTTTTTTTTAATATTTCAAGAGGTTTATAGATATATATTGCTTTTCCACTCATCGATTAAATTATAGATAACTCAGTAAATAAAAGAATAATTAGTTATTTAAATACAAAAAAAAATATACCACGTTTTTAACACGGACTAAAAAGTATAAAATAATTTTTCCTAGCCCCATACAGATTTATAACCCCATAGAGAAAAACGTGGGGCAACGACAGCTACTCATTACACTCCTTACTATTATCTATTGCATGTGCCACGTTTTTCTGTATGGGGTTACAAATCTGTATGGGGCTAGGAGAAATTATTTTATACTTTTTAGTCCGTGTTAACAAAGTATGTACATTTAAATTTTTTTATTAATCATTTTTTTGCTTTTTAGTCTTGTTTAACTTTAACCTAATTTTATTTTATTTTAGTAATTATAATTATATAATTATAATTAATTAACTTTAATTTCATGTTCCTAATATTATTAATTAATTAATATATTGCATTGTTATCCAGTTTTGAGCTATGTTTAAAGTTTCAAGTTTCTAGTGAAGTAAGTTTAAAATTGATTGCAAAATTTGTGCCAAACAGACAAACAAACAAACAAAAAAACAGACAGGAAAGAATTAAAACGTGTTAAAAAATATGTTACATCCTTGAGTTAAAAATTTGAATTATATGTAAGTAGGAGAATAGTAGAGTCCTAAGAAAGAAATACAAGAAACTGTTTCATTTTTCTTGAAAAATTAAAAATAAAATTAGTTTAGAAATAATACTGAGACTATTCTATTCTAAACGTTTCTAAACAAACCACATTGAAAGTCCATGACTGAATCCAAGAATCTTGCCACAGACGACGGTAGATCGTAGAAGTTGCAGAGTGCTCTAGACAGAACGCCATATAAAAACCAAAAGCCATAAATCGCTGCATATAGAATTGATATAAGAAAGTTTGTCCGCTGCGTCTTCATTATGCTTTCTGCGTGGCCTTATAAGTCGGAGCCACAAGCATGCAACTTAAATTGGCTTCGGCCTCCGGTGACAGGTCCCGATGACAACATCATCAAGCCCCCGAGAGATGCGACATTGTTTTTCGTCACATGAAACATTCATCGGTCGCTGGGAGGGCCTGGCAGTCAATTGTTTCTTCGTTCGACTCATCTATATATGTGTGCGTGTGTGTGTGATATACAAGCGAAAAGAATTGCGAAACGACTAGACATTATAAGCAGATACATATGTGTTCCACATCTTAATCATGTTAGAGAGATGAATTATATTTATAATGGAGATATATGCTGCAAGGCTTAAAGGGCAAAGACTTTAAAGAACTTTGGGATGACAAAGTGCATCCATGGTAATATTGTTCCTTTTTTTTTCTTTCTCGGCGAAGTTTTGCTTGGAGAAAAAACTAATGGTTGTAGTTTAATAAACATGTCAAAATGAGACAAGAATGTTGCTACAGATTGGTCTTATTAGCAGAACAAAAGGAACAAATATATCGTATACATATGTTGATGTTTGCGTTTGGTCGGTTTTAAAATTTATTTCAGAATTTTATAAATTTTTTTCATTATTTTGAAATATAAATGATATTATTTATTAATAATTATCTAAAGATAGTCGTTTTGATCGTGAAATAAAAAAAGAGTTAATGCTAGTTGTAAGATTTTTTGGTGCTTTGGGTACTTTTGCTAGGAATGTAAATATTTCCTAAGAAGCTCGTTTGAGTATGTTTTGGTGCCTAAGTTGATGTATGTTGGGTTTGATTGCAAAAGCATAAAACAGAAAATAACTGCTGTGGAAATAAAATTTTTACGTGATGTAACTAGGACGAATCGGGTACGAAATAGATTAGTGTATGATAAGTGTGAAATTTTTAACATTTTGAGCGGATGTTTAATAAACTTTTGGTTAAAAAAAATGTATATGAATGATTTTGAAGCTATACATTTGCGTGATCGTCCGATGAGTAAATGGAGTGATATGATTGAGAGTGTTTTGCATGAGGGAAAGTTTCTAACTAAGTAGTAGGAATAAAAGAGCATGTATGAGAGGAATTATGAATGTGGTTAAAGCTAAAGTTGCTTATCTGCATAGGGATGTTTGGCGGAAACTGATTTTGAGATAATGGAAAGAGTTTGTGCCACATTCTTTGTAAAAAGAAAAACAAAGTAAATTTACTTTTTTATTAAATTTACTTGTAAAGTAGCTAATTTATAATTAACTGTGGTTATGAAACCGGATCTAAGATTTCAGAGTGGTACATTATTTTATATAATATTAACTTTAAAAATAAAATTGTATTTTTTATAATGATAAACTTTTTGTATTTATTATCAAAATTCGAGTATAAAGTTTACGGGACGACCCTCTTATTATAATTATTTTGAAATACCAATTATATTATTTCTTTTGCATAGTCATAGAAAAAGTATAATATTCTTCTGACATTTAACAATTTTTACTTATTTTGATAAATTGTGACACTTAATCTTATAAGTAATAAATACTCGTTGAATAATTACTATTAAAAACCAATAAACATTTACTCGTTTTATCTTTATTTCCTTAAACACAGTCTACATAAAAGACCAAAAACAATCAATAAATGGAAAGAAAAATCTTCTTCGATTGCCTCATATCTTTCATCAGTGGTGGCTATAGCGTCGCGCTTAATTGGCGTGCGTTTCGTCTGAGCTGTCGTCTTCAGTTGACGCTTGCTTGTCAAACAAGCGGCGCGTATGTAGTACTTTATTCCTGCGTCACAAGCACCCATTGCATTCCGTTAAAAAACCAAACTCGTTACAACCGCTCTCTCATGGCTGATGGGTGGGGACGCGGTCATGTCGACTGCAATTATTTTAGCTATTTGCCGTCACGCTAAAAATATAAATGCTTTTGCCTACTCTGCGCGTTCAAGCTAAGGAGACTGTGGAACTCAACGATATATATGAGAGTGAAGATGGTTCGAAACACATCTGTTTTCGGATGCGATGCAGGCTCGATTCTTGAAACAATTGAAAAGGGAAAAATGTGCTAGTGCATCAATATAATTTTTGATATATATTTTTAAAAGTTTGTAAATGTATGACATTGAAATGTTTACCAATACAAATCTTTATGTGTTAAATTATGACTTTTATTAGGATTTTTTTTAACAGACATTAAAAATAAAAACTAAATATAAAAGTTGCAATACAGTTATAAATTTTAAGATTTTTATTTTCTGTGGACACTGTATTTAATTTTTGATTATACTATTATATCCAATCTTTTAAACAAATCGAATAGCATTATTAGATGTTTGTTTTAACCATTTTTAAATAAATTACTAGAATTAGAATAATATTAAAATTTCCTATTTTTCACACATTAAACTGCAACGCATGTTGAAGAATGTAAAATATATTATTCCTCTTTAGGTAAGTATTTATAGAACTCCGTGCGAATGCGGTAAAGTTTATGTTGGACAAATAGGTAAAACTATTTCATCATAGATTATTAGAGGTCACTATCCAGATAAATCTGCTATCGCACAACATAAGTTTAAAAAAAATATGACGTAAAATTTCAAGATACTAAAATATTTGCAGGAACCAACAATATTAACATAAAAGTATAAAAGCAATAAAAATTTAAAAAGAAAAAAATTACATCAATCAGTGTTAAGACACTGATTTAATTAAAATTTAGCTTTCTTTAATTAATAAAATATAAATTTTGTAGTCTAGTTACTTTGTTATCTAGTAATTTGTTTTTTTGTTTTGTTTGTTTATTAAATTTATGTCATTTGTATATATTTTTTTCTTATGATGATACACATTTATACATCAAAACGTCAAATTTTAATATAAAGTTAAACAGAACTTATTATTTTTTATCGATTTTTCTTTTGTTTTATAGCTTTGTTATTTATAAAAATAGAAGAAACATTATCTAGAATTTTTTACGTGTTTTAGTAGTAATTTATACAAGTGCATAAAGTTGTACTATTTTTTATGAATATGAAAAAAAAAGACACTTAATACTTGATTTTTACACAATATTTTTCTCATCACTCTCTGCATCATCCCCGTTTGTTTCGAGAATCAGCAACCCCGTGTTTCTGTTGGTGTTGAAGCACATCGGGCCACGCGTATAGCGATCGCAAACGCCACATGACAATAATTAGGCGTATTTATAGCGACGTTAACAGAAATAAGTGATTAGTGGTAACGGTACATTACGCACACGGCACTCGTTTCCTTTTTTTACCCCCCTTATTCGACTCTCTGCTCTTTCTTTCTCTCTCTCTCTCTCTTACTGCCTCCACCCAAACGTTTGACGCGAGGCAATCGTTTAACTGATTCACCGACCAGAACGGAGATCTATCAATTATTTCGTTTGGATACTATAGTATATGTTGTAGGAAAATTATTTAGGGGATCGTGTGAATAAAAACAAATAACATAGTGGAAAATCTTTTAGAACTCATTTTATTAAAAATAAAACTGATTTAGGTTAAAGTTCTGTATAGGTAGAATCGACGTTTCGACGAAATTCAACGCTCGTCTTCATCAGGATAAAAAATACTAATGACAGTACACACTGAGAAAAATGGATAGTTACCGTAACGCTATTTATATTTAAAAAGGTGACACAAACACAAGATATTAAAAATAACAAAATAAGTATATTTAAAAATTAACTATAAATATAATAAAAACAAAAATTTAATACCATCAATTTGTATATAGTATTACAGTCTTAATTCTTAATACCTATATAGTATTAAAATATATATGCGAGTAGATTTTAAAAATGTGTAAATTTGTGAATACAGTAAACATACTCGTATATTTCAAATAAATATCTACTTATCATTATACAATTTTTTAAATATCTATTTTTCTCAGTGCAGTAAATAACAAGTTACTAGGTAACAAATAAGTAACTAGATCATAAAAATTATAGATTTTTAATTAGTGGAAGCCAAATATTTTATTTTATTTTTATTTATGAATCACTATGAAGGCACTAAGTTAAATATACATGAATGACTGTGAAGGCACTGAGATAAATAAAATGTGGCTGCCATTGTTTAAAAATCTATAATTTTTATGATCTAGTTACTTATTTGTTACCTAGTAACTGTACTGTCATTAGTATTTTTTATCCTGATGAAATCGAGCGTTGAGT
Organism: Clivina fossor; assembly: GCA_963966155.1. Lineage (NCBI taxonomy): Eukaryota > Metazoa > Arthropoda > Insecta > Coleoptera > Carabidae > Clivina > Clivina fossor. The sequence continues at coordinate 9,419,193 of OZ014566.1, forward strand.
TTCATAGAAACGTCGATTCTAAATAAATATTTACACAGAACTTTAACCTAAAGCAGTTTTATTTTAAAAACAAATAAATTAATAGTAATATTTAGTAGAAATATTGTTTTGTAAAAACATTCACAAATTTAATATATTTTTTTGTATTTTTTTAAATTGGAGTGAAAAATAAGTAACGAATTTAAGTACTGTTGTTACTAAGGTTAGTATTGTGTATAATAAATAATAAAACAAGAAAATGTAAAACAAAATATTGAAATTTTTTTAACAATTTTTATTGTATTACTTTTAGAAACAATATCTTTACCCTAAAAACATGTAAAACAAAAACATTAAAGAAGCAAATAACATCATCATCCGTACAGTATCTAAACTTGGAAATTATTTCCTTCTATTTAACATCGGGCGAACCAAAATCTATTGTTCGAGCGCGGCCGTAACCGCGAGCTATTCGGCTTGCTGGCTGGCTGGCGTTATCTTGAGGTCGCGGCAGCAAACAAAAGCTGGTGTACGCGCTTGAATCTCACCTTAATTAGAGCCTCTTTGCTGCGTGCTTGCAGAGCCTTCTCATATGGTAATAGCTGATGAAAGTTTAATTTGCCTTCGGTTGCGGCAGTGGGCGGTTGTAATTAGAACGCGCAAACATTTTCTCCCCCACACCCCCTACCTATTTCACTATTCAATAGACAAGCGAATGAGGTGGATGATGCGAAAATGGGAATAAGCAGCGACAAGGATAAAGGATGCATTCACTAGGACAATTTGTCTTACTTGTTTTATCATCTAAGATTTGTTCTAACATCTGTGGCTGGATTCTATAGCGGGCTTTGCACGGTCAAGCGGGAATGTAGCTTGACTAAAAAATCAGATTGTCATTCTTGACTTTAATCACGAGGCCCTTACACTTCTCAGTCAAACTGACAGTCTGAGATCAACTGAGATAAACTGAGATCTCAGCAATCTATGCTTTAGATGGCTATAAAAGTTACTACCGTATGAACGAAAATCTTTTTAACACCACCATGTTGACGTCATATTTATCCAGAATAAATATCCAGTTATGAGAAAGGTTTAATATCAGTTCGTTAGAGATTAGCGATTACTTTAATATTCCTTGCGATTGGAAGAAGCAGTCACTCTGTCAGTTTTGAATGAAGCTCGGATTTCAAAATATTTAGAAATTCGTCAATCTATTTATCAGTCTATCAGTCTTAACCTTACAGCTTCAATCAGAATGTCAATCTTTGGTTTGAATGTCAATCCAAATGATAAAGTAAATACAGAATATGTGTCAGAAAGTCTGTTTATTACCGAATAAAACCGAGGTAATACGGTCTTCCAAACAAAGAAATTTATTCGTAAGTTTGCTAGAATATTAGTGCAATATTTCGATTATAAACAAGTAAAAATTCTTCAGTAATTTTCAGGCTTTTACGGCTAGTATCCACTGAATTTATAAAATTTTCTGGGTTGGTGGTCAATCTATCTTTGTCGCAGACGTTTCACTATTTGAGTATTTATTATAGATAGCATCTTCAGTGCATGGTGACTCATTAAATCACCAAGCACTGAGGATGCCATCTACGATGTACGGCAAGACGTCTGCGACATTTTTAAAACAATTTTTTTAAACACGATTGTAATAGGTATAATAATTATTTAATTAAATTTTAAATTTGCGCTCTATTTATTTTTTACTTGTGGCAAGTATCTCATTCGTTACCCTCTCGGCAAGACTCTGTACATACATATATAATCCCGCCATGTACCCATAAGTGTTTGGCGCAAACTTATTTCCATTTATACAAAAATTATCCATGATGCTTCTCACACATGCTCTTTTATTCTTACATGGAAACATTCACTTATTAGACTTTCACACAGACGTATATCTTTAATATCACTGTATATATAATTAAAATTTACACGGTCATGCCTATCGTTGATTCTTACCAAGAATATTAAAAAACTGGTCCCCATTCTGAGTGGAGCTTCACTAGCATCCAGAACAAAATACGGGAACGAAGAGGTTTGTCGTATACGCGCGTCGTTGCTAATTATCCCGCGTGAGTGTTAAACGTAAACGACAAGATTAAGTCTATTAGGCGTTCTAACTCGTGCAATTTGCATGCTGCTCTTACGTTCGGGCGCAACTACTCCGGGCTCTATTCTCCACCGACGACGACGCGATTTCCAGGCATCTCGACCGTTGCTAGAGGTTATGTAATAGAGCCGATGTTGGCATGAGGTTTACGCCTCCCCCAACCCAGCATTGCTGACATCTAACGGCTGCCGAGATAACTACTCTTGTTTTCTCTGCCTTAATGTTTTGTTGGTGAATTTGTTCAAGATATTATTGGTAATAAGATTTCATTATATTGTTTAGTTACTGTTTGGCAGAAATTGTTTTGAAGGATAATTATGATTTGCCTAATGGAAGTGATTACTGGTAAAGAAAACGTTTTACATTTTGTGTCTGTTATATGTTTCTTCGTATGACAGTTCTAGAAGAGTTTTGATTTAGACACTTTTTCGAAACTGCAAGTCGTGCGTTCGTGTAGAGTAGCGACGAGTTAATTTAATTTTTTAAAAAAACTGACAATAAATGTACAATATAAAAAATTAATTAACCTAATTAGTGAGTTCACTAAGCAACTAGATTGTCAACTGTTTTTGAACCGCTTGATGAGCTGGTTCGTTGGCAAGTTAACGACTTAACTTAACTTAACTTTTATGTTAATATTTATGTCAAAAGATAAACTTTTGTATTTTGAAAACTATATAAATATTCGTATTTCAACCTCAAATAAATATAAACAAAAAAAAAATGTTTTCTATAAAATCCACATTTATTTGTGCATTTTTTAAAACAGTTAATAAAATTAAAAATAATATTAATAAAAATAAATAAATAAAAGTTGATGTGATAATAATAAACAGTAATTTAAACTACTAATATTTTTAAGACAAGATAAACGAACTTAACACTAAAAACAGTTGATTTATGTTATAAAGTGCCTTAAATTAGTATGTTTATAATATCTCTCTTTCTATATGTAACGGTTAGTAAAGCGTTTCTTCAGTAATAAATATAAATAGTTTTGTACATTATTATACATTGTTTTTATAAACGTACTTAATTTAATACATACTTTTACGACTGCCTAAAATTAATCTTAATTATTAAATAAAATAAATGATTTCAATTCGTTTATAAAAAGCAATTACTCATCGCCAAACACACAGCGTGTTCTAAAAACGACATACAAACATCACAACAAACCAATAAGCAAATGATTAATAAATCCTGCATTTTCAACTAAGTGACATGACTTTTGGCCACCCTGTTTATTCTTCGTACAACAAAGTAAAAAAATTTATAAAAAAAAATGTGTATTTTTTGTCTGGATTGATGTGTCGTTGCAACATTAATCATTTCTCTTTCCAAGGTGTATTTTAAATCATCAAAACTTCAGACAGTCATTTCATACCTTGTATTGTGGTTGCTGATATGTCTGTGTAAAACATAATTAAGCAAGCATTTGTCACAAACTTCCTATAAGTAATTTTGTGTATTTTTTGTTAAGATTTGGTGTCTTTGCTTTGATGACGTCATTCTCTAATGATGTACGATCTAGTGTCGAAATGTGTTACGTCATTTCCGCTCATCTATATTTATCTATTTAATTTTATTGATTTCATTAGTTTATTTTTAAAATTTTTATTAACCATTTAAAAAATTCACAAATAAATATGAATTCTATAAAAAATATATTTTGTTTATTTTTATGTTTATATTTATTTGAGTTTGAAATACTAATATTTATACAATTTTTAAAATATATTACATTTCAAAATTTAAAAGAATTATGTAGTTTTACCAACAAATCATGAGACACTACGATGCCCAGTATTTCTTGTTACTCAACTGCTGTAATTTTAGTACACCTTTTAATATAGATAAGTATTTAATATTAAGGGACGATTGCATAAAACATTATTAAATACATTGCAATTTCACTATTTAATTAATAAGGCGTTATCAAATTAACTTATTGATTGAGTTTGCATGTAAGTAATCCTATATGTTTATAAATGGTACTTTATTTATATTTATATATTCCTGATATAATTATAAATTTCAGCCACAATATTTTTCTAACGACTTTCTTGCAACATTAAATCCAACAAAAATATTATCTAAAGCTGAAAATACTTTTATATAATTAAAAAGAAAAAATCAAAAAACCACTATCAAAACCTTTAAAAAAAAAACGTCACAAATTTTCGATTTCAAAATGTATCAGCACATGTAACCGTAATGATTACTCTGCAAACATCAGATCAAACGAAGACAAACAGACGCAAAGATCTTTAATCCTTCAACGAGCGAGAACGCACGAACTATTCATCTGGTAGTTCAGATGTGAGTCAGAGAGTCTTGCGTGTTAAAATATGTCTTTATTACTCGGCCGTTTGATATTATTTCCACACTTTCTAAAACAGCCGTGTGTCACTATGTGTGTGTGTGTGGACGTATGTGTGTGTTGAGAAGTCGTCGGCGTCGGTTGCAAGCGTCGTTTTTTGTCGGGCGACGCGTCGATTTACGAGTGTTTGTCACTGACTGTGTTTATGTTTGAAACGGCAGGAATTGTGTCTTAGTGTTTACGTATTTATATATCTACTTCAAAAAGATATTTTAGGAAATATAATGGGGAAGATCTTGTAAATTTATTTAATTGTGAATTATATTTTACATTTTTAAATCTAATTTTTGTATATAGTAAAACTGTTATTCTCATTTTATTATAACACATATACCTATAATATTCAATAATTTCCCAAATATTGCCAATTTTCTTTTTTTATAATCTGTGCAAATTTTTGTAACATCCGAGTCAACACGACATTGGTAACTTTAACCACTTTTTTTTTCCTCATCAAGAGCTAAATTGTAAACTCCAGCAGTCGACCATTTGTCCAATAGTCGCAAACCAACCCGTCGTTTTGTCAATCCAAGGCCGGGCATGCCCGCAAGGCTTCGTTCTGGGGCCTAAAACTCAATTAACGTCCGCGCGCACTCTCTCATCTTACTAAATGAAAAGTGATTGAACGTGTCATCGCAATCAAGGAAACAATTCCATTTGTGGCCGGAGGGGGGGAGGGGGGACGGAGAGCGCCGGCCTGTGTCCCTATTAAAAGTGACGATTGAGATGGAAATTATGGTGCGAGTGCGGACAGTAGATAACCGAGGACCACAACGGCAGCACCGCGTTCCTGGACGAAGAGATTAGCGTATACTCTGGGTTGGGTATGGCAAACTTACGTTAACTGGAGAGAGGGCTTTCGCTTTGCTATACGCGTGGGGCTGTGTGTGTGTGTGTGTGTGTTCACAATTAATCAAAAGAGAATTGACAGCAATGCTGAGTTTTAATTACAAACGGTTTGGGCGCGATGACTTTCTCTCGCGCTCACAAATGACAATGGTTGACTTGGGTTTCGACATTGGAAAACGTGCTTCTGAAATTGTTCTGCCCAGATATATATTCTGAAATTTATTTTTGATTGTACAAGTCGGTATTAAATTTATAAATTTCTGGTAAAAATTATGAATGATAATACATTTTTTTACATGTCATAAATATTTTTTTTATGACTATCATGAAATGTGTCATTTATATAAACTACATTTTTCAATCTTCAGATTTTCAAGGCCGGTATCTATTGAATTTATAGCATTTTCCAGGCTGATATGCCGCGGTCGAACTATCCTTTTCGCAGACGTTTCACTATACATTGTAGATAACATCCCCAGTGCCTGGTGACTAAGGATGCTATCTACGATGTATGGTAAAACGTTTACGACGAGAATTACCACAGTAAAATTAAATAATGTTGTTATTTTTACTGTTAAAACCTATGTAAAATTACATAAATTTAAGATATATATTTTTAAAGTGTATTAAAAATAAGGTACATTTTTTTAACTACATAAAAAAAATGCAAACTCTTTTTTATAAATAATTTATAATTCCTTGTATTAACGCAAACTAACTTATTAAAAAAAAGTATGAAACAATGTGACTATAGTTCAATTCTCATAACAAGTGTAACAAAGACGCAGAAGAAAGAAGCGAACAAGAAAAACTTCTGAATTGCATACTAAACAAAAGTTAAAGTGTTACACATTTCATTCGGTTTTCTTTTAATCAGTCGGTCAAAACAAGATCTTTCTACGCCTAGCGCAGTGTTGCCACCACAACGGGTAACAACCAAACAATACTTGAACGGAATACTGATCAGGAGACCCCTTACCAATCTAATGAGACAAAATACAAAACACTGGCTTTTGTTTTCGGTACAGATCCATATAAATAAATTAGTCCACTCTGAAATTGTTTTTTCTGATGCTGATCAGAGACAAAGGTATTACTGTACCTAGATAGCGCAAACCAAATCTGTATCTTGTATTTAATATAAAAAAAAACAAATATGTTAAATTTTTAGTGTACATAATAAATGTAGAAAATAAAATAAAAAGAATTTATCTTTGAAGAGTTTAATAAAATCAACTATAAAATTTTTATTAAAAATCTGCACTTAAAACATATTTCTATTTAAAAAATGAAGAAAGAAACATTTTTTTATAAATTGATGTTATGGGACCATGAAGTGTGGTAAAGTTATAAAAAAAATATAAAAATAGTTATTATTTATAGTAAATAAATACAAAATTAACGTCAAGTTACTCTTCTCAAAAACTAAAACTTTGCTCTTATTAACATTTAACACAAGATTCATATCTTTACCAACAACATTAATTCTATTAATCATCCTTCTTAGTTGCTCTTCAGATTTAATATTATAATAATTCATAAATAATAATGCAGTCAATTATTTGCTAATTTTAATTTAGCAGAATGCGCCATCTAGTTATGGTAGATTATCTATAGTTGCTTCATTTGCCATTCTATCCACGTTTTGATAGATTCAAATAAAATACATCTCGGTTGCCTCCAGGTTTGGATTTTTATCTTTTGTGATGAGTTTTTTTTTCTCTCTGATGAAAATATTAACCGATTAAAAAAAATTTAATATGCGTTTGATTTTTATTGTTATATATATTGTTTAGAATTTAAAAGTATTAATAAAATATTGATACATATTTCAAATTCTCAATCAATGGATTTGTTTTCAGTTTTTCAAAAGAGTTTTTTGTCGACATGATTTCAAAGATGAGTTTTTGTTTTTAAATAACATTTTGAGTAACATTTTGATATACAATATAATATTTAATACTCACGTTTATTGTTTAAAATCAAATTTTAACAATTTTTCCTATAAAAACTTTTTTGTATTGTAATTTATTTCATGTTACAATTTTTAAATTTATTTTACAACTTGAAAAGAATAAAATTTTATGTAAAAATTATTTTTTCATAAAAACATACATTTTTTTACTAATATAATGAAACTATTATATGACTATAGTATTTTAATTTTTTGATATTTTTTAAAAAATATTAGTTAAAATTAATAATAAATATTTTAATCTAAAGATAATTTACTAAGTTTTTATTTAAAATAAGAAATAAATTTACTAATATGTTTTAGATATTACAATACCAACTATTAAAATTAATTGGAAATTTGTCGTATACTAAAATTAAAAAAATAAACTAATGCCAATAAAATTATTAAACATTATAAGCAAATTTAATTATAAAATAATAATTTATTTGTGAACACACTATGTACCTATAATTAGTATTTGCGGAAAACAAATTAAGATAATATTATTTATTAACTAATAAAATTTTGTATTTTTGTCGATAATTTTTTTCTAAATATTGTAATAATATTAATTTTAATACACCGATAATAAAAAAAATATTTATTTTTGTTTTCAAATTTTTTCATTTTGTCGTAATGTTTACCAATTTATTTATTCGTTTCTTTTATTTATAATAAATTACAAAGATTAAATTAAATAACAGCAATAATTCTACATATTTTTTTTTTTAATAAAAAGCTCACGTAATATACAACGATTTTTTCAGTATTGTTCAGTCGAATCTGTAACACTGAAAACTTAAGTAATTGAATGAAAATAATTAAAGGACTTACATTTATATTTTTTCTTCTTCTTCATTTATTTATTTTCTGTGCTGATATACCGCGGTCGAGCTATCTTCGTTGCAGACGTTACCACAGATACAGGCCGTGAAGCTTGAAGATTACTATAATTAAAGGACAGATTAAATCAATTTAGTTGCAGATTAAGAAAAGACATGTGTAAAAGCATTTTATCGTAGCTCTTAAGCATGTATTTATTACTAACACCAGATTGTCAGAAGAGAAAAATAGTCAGTAAATAGTAAGTTTACCTAACAAAACTAAGTAGGTATAATTATTAAATTGTAATTTTGTAAATTTTTAAATTTAATTTCTGCAGTCAATTGATTTAAATGCAGAATTTTATGCTCAACAACAATTATTTGAAACAATTTCTATAGATATATGTCTTACCACCTGGTATATACATAATTATGACCATATATTCTTAAAAATGTGAAACTAACTTTTTTGATTCATACAAAAATTAATTTTTGCTAATTATTTCTTTTTATACAAGTAAGTTTCGTTTTATCCACATTATAATACCTCTTATACATGCTTTTTTATTATTACAACTTTAAAAAAAAGATCAAGATCACTTGTTTTAAGAATTATTACTATTGTTATTGCTAATGTAAAAGAAAATGTTATATAAAATATTTAAAATATCTGATACAGTAAATTTACTGTAGCATATTTATGAAAAATATGAACAAACGCAAAATATTTTAGTATCACAAGTCAACTAGAATTACACCATATTAGCACATTATTACATACAATGCACATACATTTACATAACATCGCTCATATACTCGGATAAAAACACCGACCTTAGACTGTGACTCAGGTGCAACTAATATGGATCTTTCGTCGAAAAATGAAAGATATTATTATGTACATTGTTGATGTTGACATATAAAAGTACATTAAAATTTTCGTTTCGTACAAATCGAACACGCGAAATACAACTGTATATGAATGTTACATTCGGTCGAATATCGCTTGCCGGGCCGAGCCTATATTGTGGGGACAATTTAATGTTTCTACGGGAACATAAAGTCATATGTTTCGTCTCTATACGTATTTCTGTTTTTGTTTTTGTGTGTGTATGAAAATATGTATAGGTATGCTTTTTTGTTTGTCTGTGTGAGTATGTATGTGAGATGAAGCACAAATATATACCTGTGTTTATTTATTACGTTTAATGGTGGATGCCTTATGGAAATATAGAGTCGGAACCAAAAGTATATGGACTAGTCTTTCTATATGCCAGTTGCAATAATTTCTAATTTTATAAATAAGTTTTACTTATATGCAGTCAATTCCAGAACACAGATCATATTGTACTGAACTGTTAAGATACATTACATTTACAGTATATTTTCATACTTTATGTATCTATGTATAAAAATGCAACGTGTCATACAGGAATATCTTGCATAAAAAGGCAAAGAAAAATGCATATAAATAATTATTTAAATAAAAAACAAAATTTAATATATGTAATATAGAAAGTATGAAATAATTTCTCCTAGCCCCATACAGATTTACCTCATAGAGAAAAACGTGAGGCAACGACAACTACTCCCAAAGCACCTAAAACCTTACAACCAGTATTAACTCTTCTATAAATTTCACGATCAAAACAACCATCTTTAGATAATAAACTATCCAAATACACAAATTCATCTACCTGCTTTAAACGTGCACCATCAACAGATACATTAGATTCAATCGTCAAGTCATTTTTTTCAAAACCTAAAACTTTGCACTTATCAACATTTAATACAAGATTTATAACTTCACCAACAACATTAATTCTATCAATCATCCTTCTCAGTTGCTCTTCAGATTCAGCCAAAACAACCAGGTCATCAGCATAAGCTAAAGCAGGTACAACACAATCACCTGTATGTATACCATTATCACCACAGAAGGCTTTCCGATATTTAAATAAAATATATATCTAAAGCTGTTTTACTTTAATATAATGAGTTCTAAAAGATTTTTCACTATGATATGAATATTTTCATCAGTCCAATAAATTTTCTAGCACACCATATTGATGCGCAAAGCCAGAACGTCGCGAAAAAGAAAAAGCAAGAAGAGCAAATACAAAAACAAAAACAAAAAAACGAAAAAAATGGCAGCGTATTTTTGTGTCATACAGCAACGTTCGTAGCATGATTTATGCATGATAAAATCATGTTATCGGTATTGATGATGCTGTAGACAAAATATGTATGAGGAGTTATATATAACGTACTCTCTGACGGTAGGTACTCGTGCGCTCAAAGAATACTACGCGCGGGGCTGTGCGCTGCTCTTGCCACGGGTAGTAGCAGGTAGCTCTTCGGCTATATTACTTTGCCATATAGCAAGAACATACTGCCTCATATACATACAGACAAGATGAAAACATTTTTCTTGGATACGCCTTCTTATTCTTAAATCATTTTTTTTTCTGCGCGTGTATAAAATATTCTGCACAATTTCTATATAGAATCGAATATTGGATCGTGTAATACATAAAATTTTGTTTGTACAGAAAACTATATTTTTTCAAAATAAAAACTGTTTTAGTATTAGATTCTGTTAAATTATTTTATTAAAACTACGTGTCAACGTAACTGAACGCTCGTCTTTTATCAATGACATTAAAGTAAATAACAGTACGTAGCAACAAGTTACTAGGTAACATATGGGTAACTAGATCAGAAGAATTATAGATTTTTAATTCATCTTATACTTTTCTTTATAAATCACTATTGTTTTTCTTATTAATCTGCTGCTAATATTGATTGGTCTAGCAATTATTATTGCATCTTTAAATTTTACATCATGAAGATATTCTGAAGCATGTTCAGCAATTTTTTTACGCAATTTTTATGTTTTTATAACTACATACATTTAAAAATGACAGCTAATTAGTTTCAACAATATTCCATGAAATTGTCTGTATAATATCTTAATAAATATTTTATAACATTGAATTTAATATAATAATACTCAAATGTTGAAATGTTTTTTCAATGATTGAGTGAAATTTTTATGAAAAATTAAATCTCAACATTTGAGTATTAAAATATTTTATAACCTACACTCTAAAAGAAAAATCTGTAATTTTACATGAAAACCTAGAGAAGTAACTGATTTACACTAGTTTCATGTGAAAAATTTACAGACGTCACAAATTTTTGAATTATATAACTATAAAATAAGTGTATTTTACGTAAGTTTACTTACTTTTTTCGGTAAAAAAAAACATATTTTTATTTTAATACAATAAATTCTGAAAAATATTTTATTATGTTAAAACATACCTATATAATACGATAAATTAATTATTTGACTTAAAATTACAAAATTATATTATTTTCACAGAACATTTATGTAAATCATCTTTTTGCTGAAATAATATGTACTTTTTTTATTACTTATAGTTTTTATGTAGAATGGTAACATTTTTTAGAGTGTATAATACATAAATAAAATTTCTTATACAACGTTTTTCGTTTGATATCCATTTAAAAAATCAAAGGAACGATGTAAGCACTTATCAATAACAAACCATTCATTCAACATTCAAGTTAAGATAATGCCGGGCGTATCGCTTCAACCGAAAATCCCAAACAACTTCAACACACACACATTACACTAAATACTAAAGCACAAAAATCTTCTAGCAGAAGTCCACAAAAATGCCGCCAATCAGCGTTATCAAATTCATAGGTAGACGAGTTTCTCGAAAGCCAACAAAAGCAAACACTGGACTTTAACGACCAATAAAATAAACCTGAGAACATTAACATTGCTTGGGTTTTGATATAAGTTGAAAGCAATGTACCGAAATACCAGACGCCTTGTCGGCGCGGCGCTGACCGCGCGCAAAAAAAATCCCGGTGAAACGGTGTAAAAGCCCGTGAGAAGAAAACCCGGAGGCCCGGCCAGGTAATTAGAAACGATTTACGCTACTTAACATTTTGTGTTCGAGGCGGGTTTTCGGTGATGGAAAGCCATTCTCAAAACGTTTGGAAAAATTTGGTTAGAACGATGAATCTAAAGATTTATGTACGTTTTCAGTTTAGATTAGATTAGTGCGTAAGCTGGTTTGTTAAGTGTAAGGTAATAACATTATCTGCACTTTGTTATTTTTACTGTTAAAAATCTATGTAAAATTACATAAATTTAAGATATATTTTTACAGTGTGGTACTATTGAATACTGATAGCAAATGAATGTTCAAGTTGACTTAAATTTATAGAATTTTCTTGGCTTGTATGCAGTCGCAGACGTTTCGCTATACATAGTAAGTGGCATCCTCAGTGCGTATTGACTGAATTCTATAAATTCGATAAATATTGGCCGTGAAAACTTGAAGAAGACTATCAAGTTGATCTCTTAATTTTGATAAAAACCAAGAAAAAAATTAAGAAAAAAAAATATATACATACATACACAATCACGTTATGTACTTAAAAGGGTGTGGCACAAACTCTTTCCATTGTCTCGAAATCAGTTTCCTCCAAACATCCCTATCCAGAAAGCAATTTTAGCTCCACCCACATTCTTAATTCCTCTCATACATGCTCTTCTATTCTTACTACTTGGAAATTTTCGCTCACGCAAGTCACTCTCTCAATCATACCACTTAAAATTTTTTATAGATTTCTTGATTTAAATTTAAATATTTCGGTATGTTATTTTTGAAACCAAAATAATTTACAAACAAATTTTTTTATTTGAAAGCCCATATTAATTCGGTCACATACGGTTTATTTTCGTAAATTTTGATTAAGATTACAAAAATGCTATATGTGTAGAATCCAGCCACTGATCATTCTAAACTATCTCAAACCTTTCAAGAATCACTCACCCTCACTGAGCTTTCTTCACCGACAATCCGAATAGATAATATTAGATCGAGACAGTTCATCCGTAAACTAGATAGACTAGACAAAGCCAGTGTAGATTTGATTCGAAAGCAGGAGACATATAATCTATATGTCTCCAATGGCATAGACACTAAGGCCCAGCCAGCTAGATATCGAAGGTGTCTTTTGATTACGATCAAAGATCAAGATGGCGCGATACAGAATTAAACTCTCTCTCTCTCTCTCTCTATCTCTGTCCCTGGCTCTCGAAGTCTTTCAACACGCTCTACTAACTTACTAGAAGCATTTATAGTTTTAAGTCTTTCGGCTAGTTGATGACTCGATAGATTATTTACAGTGACAGATATTGGGTTATAATGGATCTCAAATGGATGGAACAGTTTTTTTTTACTTTCTTTGATCATCATATACATTAAAAATATAAAATAGTCGCTATTAAAAAATAATAATAATTTTATGTGTCTAACAGATTGTATACATTATAAATAGAAGTCAATAATACAGTCACAAGAGTGAATTAATATAGCGAATGTTCATCTGAATTATATAATCATCTCAGATTTGTAACGAAATTATTACTCATAGTATTGTTGCTAACACACATTAACCAATAATATTAGTACAGTAATTATAGCTGTTACATTTGTTTCTGTTGTTAGCAACGTTGCTAAAACTTGGCAACACAATGACTAATAATATTACTACATTAAATATAAATAAAAAAATTTGCAATTTTGTTACAGAATTGGTATAAATATAAATATATAACTTTGAAAAATTTTTCAAAACTTACAAATATTTTTATTTTGTTCTTTGGTTTAACGTTTTGGTTAGATTATTTTGCTTGAATTTGAATTTAATTATTGAAAATGTGTGAAGAAGTGTAAGAAATGCAATATGTGCCACCGACTTATCAGAAATTATATATTCGATCAAAGAAAAATTAATCCATACAACTCACATAACACAAATATAAATAATATATAAATATAAATACTTTTCTGCAATGTTACTTACTTATTTTTATTTAATTTTAAATATCTGGGCTTACAGGATAATCTTAGTTTTTTACTCCTTGTAACATAATATATTATTATTCTACAACTTGTTATGTTTTCACATTTTTTGATCACGAGTTGATAAATTTCAAATCACATATTTTTTTTTCTAATAATTTACCAGAAATATAAAACTCTCTTTTGGCATTAATAAATAATAATAATACTAATAAATACTTGTTCAATAATTCACATTTTCTTCGAAGTTGATGTCCAAAGAATATAATAATTAATTAACGATGGTAAAATACAAAAAAAATTCCTTAATGACCATGTTAAATAAATGCCAACGAAACCGATAAGAGAAACATGCACCAAAACCTAGCATTGTCTACTTAAGACCAAGTTAAACGCACACACACACGTCATAAGGGTCCCCTGAGCAAGAAGAAGTTTAAAGAAACCGGATAACAAAAAAAAACATCAACTGCTCGCGGGTAATAGAATACACAGGGTGTCTCGCAGATATCTAGCCATAGTCCATTACAAGGCAGGTGGTTTTTTTTCTTTCTTTTTTTTTCTTATGTGTGTGTGTGTGTGTGACCGAGTCGGAGTGTTGCTTGTTGACATTATCGCTGCGGTGATCTGTAACGGCGCCCCGTTCGTCTGCTGCCCCTTTCCCCACCACCCCTGTAAGTGGGTTCGATCAGGTGAACAGCTTGGTGACACACACAGTGGTTACAAAGATTTTTGAATTGGACTGTTTTTTTAAAGGTTATTGGTTAAATATAAACGAGAATATTTTAAATTTAGTGTGTTAAAATGCTAAAAGCCTGTGTGTTTTGTATTTAATTGCAAAATCGAAGAAGAATAATGGGATATACCATAAAATATTATGACATCGAGTGTGATATTAATTGGTATAATAAAGAATGTAAAATTGTTAAAAATGTTGTTGCAAAAACTAGTATTAGTCTTAACATAGTAAAATATTTTTCAGAACTTATTGTATTAAAATAAAACTGTTTTAGGATAAAATTTTGTTTAATTATTTTATTAAAACGAAGTTTCGATTCCTGACCGCCATACAGATTGTGCTGAAAATATGTAATTGTGAATTTTTAATAGCTTTAACAGTACATAGTAACAAGTCACCAAACACTGTTGATAGCATCTACAATGTATGGCAAAACGTCTGCTACGAGGATAAATTGACCACGGCATACCAGCCAAGAAAATTCAATAAATTCAAACAAAACTATTATTAACTATTGTTATAAATATCATAAATAAGTAGAAATTGTCCAGTAAAAGGTTCTTTTGATCAATAGAATAAATATAAATCCAATTCTTTTCATAGCAAATGGTATTTATTCATCAAAATAACTTTTCAAGACATGTAAATTTCTGTGCCACACTCTTTTGGGTATATGGCGTGATTGTGTATGTATGTACGTAAATTTCTAGTAAACGTAAGGAAAGCATCTGAACTTTTAGATATAAGATAAGAAATTTTATAAATATGTAGTAAAATATTTTTCAGAACTTATTGTATTAAAATAAAAACGATTTTAGAATTATATTCTGTTTAATTATTTTATAAAAACGACGTATCGACGAAACTGAACGCTCGTCTTCATTAGGTCAAAATTTATCAATGACATTAAAGTAAACAACAGTAGGTAGCAACAAGTTAAAAATATATGTTATATTAAATCAATATATTTGAAGGATAGGGTACTAGGTTAGATTAAAGGTTTTGTTAGTAACTATTTCATTCAGTTTTTACTAATATAAATTTATTTCAATCGTATTAAAACCGATAATAAATGTTGGGAGACACTGTTCGGTAAATCGTGCCGCATTTAAGCATGATTGCAAAGACATGAATATATAGCATCGTATAGCGCGAGCTGTTTTGTGACTACATTACCGTATCAACCGATCGTGGTTGCTTGTTTAATGGGTAACCGAATGTCAAGAAATGAAGACTATCACCATCGACAACGTGAGAAACTCTTGCTTCTATACTGAGAACCAATCCAGGATCATCACATATCATTTTCCAAAACGTGTTTTGTTAATAATACAATCATTTGTTAATATGAATATGCGGAGACGAAATCGAACCGGCTCATTCTCAATGTGTTCGTACATGATTTTCGTTTTAATATGTCCGATATTAGGAATTAACGGGATTGTAAGCTGAGTGGATTTCGATATCTTCGAGCGAGTGTTGTTTTTTTCCTCGAATTGCTTGTACGACATGTAGCAAACAGTAGTACGATTAATATAAAGTATCTTTAGCTGATACCAACACATTTTTTTTTCGTTGACTAACTGTATTATTCGGAGAAGCAATGTTATATCGCATAATGTGTAAGTTTATATAAAAAAAATATGTATCTACTTGTAATTTAATGGAAGTTAATAAATATTGTTGTTTTTTTTTTGTAATATAAAAAATATTGTGTGTCTTAAAACAATGTATAAACGATTATAGTATTTTGTTTTTTGCTTAAATTGCCATTAATTTATTTTGATAAACTAATTATATTATTACTTGATTTTACTTATTGTAAAATGTATTGACCTTGCCGAGGTTTGAACCCGGAACCTTCTGCTTTTGCGGCAACTGCGCCACAAAATCAACAACAAGGTAATGCAAAACACTCTCAATCATACAACTCTCAACTACTCATCGGTCGTCCACACAAACGTAGAGCTTCAAAGTCATTCATATAATTTTTTTTAACCAAACGTTTATTAGGCATTTGCTCAAGACGTCCGAACCATCTTGACTGACTAACACTAATTTATTTCGTACCCCGATTCCACCTAGTTACGCCACATACCCCAACGTAAAAATCTCATTTCCACAGCAGTTATTTTTCGTTTTATGAAAAAAATAACTAGCAAAAGTACCCAAAGCACCCAAAACTTTACAACCACCATTAACTTTTCTTTCAATTTCACGATCATCATAACATCAAAAAAAAAAAAAATGACATGCATACACATCATCATAGAGAAAGACAGTTGCTCTCAGAATCATCATCTGTACGATGATGTCAAAAGATAAAGGCCGCGTTTAAAGTGTTTATTTTACGTCTCAATTGATCTCAACGAACGAACTGAATGCAATGTGAAACGTCATACTATAAGCGTATTATTGTATCTGTAATTATCCGTGAAAGAAATTTTTTTCTTATTTCTTATTCGATGACAATTTCAATAATGTCAGTGGACAGTTAGACGTATGGTATGTGAACACAGTGAAACAGTGAAGTGGCCTCTACATATATGTGGATGATCTCTGTTTCTGTGGCTGTGTGTGTGTGTGTATCTGTGCGTCAGTTATAAAGGTAGACGAATTATTTCTCCGAGCTTGACAATCGAACTAATGATTATGAATGAGAATAAATGAACATGCCTAGAATAGTTTGTTTTTATTAGATTTTAATTTTTTGACGTTAATGATTTTAATGGACGCTCAATAGATTTATAATGTGTCTGAGTGAGTATCGAATAAAAAATGGAGTTTACTTCGATTATAGCTGGATAAAATATTTTTAAAAAGTATTTAAATATAATAATTATTTAAATTAAAAAAAAAATTCTTCTAGCCGCATACAGATTTATAACGTATTTAAAAATACGTATTTAAAAAAGTATTTTATATACTAGTATTTAAAATACTGAAATATAAAATATACATTTATTGTATTTGTATTTGATATAAGAAACACTAAAAAAATTAAAATAATCTATATAAATAATATCCTTGAAATAATTTTAAAAATTATCTAAAGACTGTTATTTATTCTAAGGATACATTTATATATATATATATATATATATATATATATATATATATATATGACCTTTTACCTTTTTTAAGAATAAATAAAAAAGGAAATATTATTACTCTTAAACGAGTTGAAAATACATGTCTATATATTTAGAAATTTCATTCTTTGACGAATATAGATGTATAAAAAGTGTTAATTTTCCAGTCGAGTAAAATAAAGACATTTTCAATAGCAGATATTATCGCATACAGCACAAACACACACACACACACACACACACACACACACACACACACACACACACACACACACACACACACACAATACGCATTCAAGAGATCGTAAGCTGATCTGAAACGAAACAACGTAAAATAATTACACATAATATGTTTAATTGTTTGTATACAAACATAGTTGATACTTAAGCGACTAGATGAAGTGAAGATACATGTGAAACAGAGGGCCTTATTGTTATATCATTAGCATAGAATAACAGCCAACTTGACTTCCAGCTCTCTGTAATAGAGATGTTCATATTCCCTCCCATTGCTCTTTTTCCAGTGGCGGATATGCGATTATTCCATCAATACAATATTTAATTAATACACGTGAGAAATTAGATTTTTTTAAAAGTTTTGCAGACTATTCTCCGTATTCACAAAATTATTCGTTAAATGTAATAAATCGTTAAACCAAATATTGTGAAACGAATTTTTTATTTGAAATTTTTGAAAGCTTGTAGTGTGCAGAATAATGTATTAAAACGGTTTTCCGAAATTCGAACTTTTGGCGAAGTTACAGTGGCCAATACAAAGTTGTGTAAGAGAAGGTAAAACGTACAGATTGGGCAGTAAAAAAACTAACTAAAAACTTTAAATGCGAAACCATGTTTTTTACCATTGTCCTGCCGAGAATTCGAAAACTATTCATCTGATTAACTTAACTTTAAGTTGTAATTATAGAGAATTAATCTCTCTAGAATGATATAAGATATCACTGATTTTTTCAAGCAGTCGACATTTTTGTAATTTTTCGAAATTAAAAAAAATTCGCCGTATTATGGCAGATTTTTAATTTTAGTGTTAGGATATCCTAAGGAAACTTTTTTATTATGTTTCAGAACTTCCCGGAGGACGAAACAAATAGCCACAGTTTTTTTTTTTGGCAGCAGCTGACAAAACTTTGCGTGACGTCACAATTTGAAAATATTTTTTAATATAAAAATTGGAAAACATAGTTTCAATATACTGTAATAACATATTAAAAAACCTGAACATTTGTATTATTATTTGTCCATGAAAAAAAAATTCTCTTACTTTGTTTATTCTCAGACCGCTCAGACTGGTGCCCCCCCCCCCCCTCTTAACCAGATACAAATTTTTATAGTCTCATCATTGAATATATAATTTTATTATTATTCAATGGTCTCATGCACTTAGTTACAACTGGACTATTTTAAAAACTGTATAACTTTTAGTAAGACAAGGTAAGTATAGCTAAATAAGTTCTAAATAACTTTTTCTATCATCCGTTTGTATCCGGCTACCTAGCACCCCTAAATTAATTTCGTATTAATTTTTTCTCATATGTTATTATAAATTATACAACGAAAAAACCAATTTCGTCATCAGTATAATATCATTAAAACAATGATGTCATTTGTTGTTATGTTTACAAAAGCGTATACAAACAAATTAAAACATTTTTAATGACAATATTTTAGTGATACTATACTGATGACAGAATTGGTTCTTTCGCTGGGTAACCTATTTCGACATATAAAGACCAGTATTTTCAGTTTTATTTATTCTTAAGATAAGTAAAAAATCATTTGTGATAGACTAAATATGTATTCTCAAAATAAATGGCAAAATTTTATTAGCTGATTTGAAAATTATTCTAAATATAAATTTATTCCAACATTTGGAAAGAGTGAACCTAATACTGGTTGTCAGTTAATAAACTGGGCGAATTTTTAATCAGTCAATGAACAGGGCAAATGAAATATGAACTGAGCAAAATTTCGTTAAATTTATGAAAAGACTATTTTTGATATTGATATGTAACATATATATTATTATGTTAAATTATAAATACTATTTAAAATATTCACACGCCACCACTGCTGTTGCCACGTTTCCATGGCAACCAAAAACATTTCTGTATGCATTGGTGAATAGTTGAATTGCGATTAGAAACGACATATATGCTATTCAAATATGTTATTTTGTTTTACCATTGTTTGTCTATTT
Source organism: Clivina fossor (assembly GCA_963966155.1). Lineage (NCBI taxonomy): Eukaryota > Metazoa > Arthropoda > Insecta > Coleoptera > Carabidae > Clivina > Clivina fossor. The sequence goes on from OZ014566.1 coordinate 9,439,271, forward strand.
ATTCTGTCTGTCTGATTACAGTAAGTGCAACAATAGAATAAGTTGTATAGATAAAAATACAGGAAATACAACGAACGTTTAATAATCTTATACATTGATCGCTGTTCAGTTGTCTAGTTTCCGGTTTAACCTAGACATATCCAGACACACTCACACATGACTTACTTAGATCTTTGATTTTCAGTTGTTTGGTTTTTTTAATCCTGCATTCACGAACATGAAACGAAGAAATATTGTTTAATTGTTTTTGCTGTCTGGAATATCTGATTAGGGAAGGTTAGATTTTTCTATTTTATAAAAGACAGAATATAACTGTAAAGTTTTTGAAAAACCATCTTTGAAATATTTACATTAAATTTTACGGTTTTTAACAATTCAAAAAAAAAAAATATTATTTAAATATATTTGTCATTATTACAATAAAAATTTGTTAAAAAACGCACCAAACGAGTTAATTTTAACTTTTTAGAATTAACTTTTAATTACTATCAAAGAAACGTATGTTTGATAAGGTTGATGATAATTACATTCTTTTCAATATTTTTTTTTGGTATTCTATTGAATATTTACATAATAAACATAACTATAAACATAATATTTGTTTAATACATTTTGTTGTTTGACATATGTTTACAATCTATGTGTTTCTACTAAACACATTTTTAATTTTTCCTGAAAATTATTATATTTCTACCACATGGTTTATGGAATGTAACAAAAACTCTGTTAGTTTGGTAAGTAGTTTATTTTATTTATTAATTTATTATGACTTTGTTTTTTTTATCTACATTCGACTAGCTCTTAAAAATTATTTATATTACATTGACACTATGTTATAGAAAGTTCTTTGTTTTCATATGTTTTAGAGACTTCTTGAAGAAGATTTAAAATAAATCGAAAGCTTGCCTATTAAACTTAAATGAGTTTGATTTAATATCCTTTCCAAAATTGACTGCTACACACATTATTTACTTACACAAATATTTAAAAACAATACAATATTTAACAAACAATATTTAAAAACAATATAAAAACCGCAACACACTTCACACAAACCGTTCACTTGAACCATAACACGGACCAAGATCAGAATAATCTGAAGATGACTGCAAAGTCGAAACGCGTCATTGTTAAAAACAATAACGAACCTGATAGGGAATTTAATAACATTATAATTAAACAAATATTTCTACCAGTTACTAGCTATTTCATTTATATATATATATATATATATATATATATATATATATATATATATATATATATATATATATATATATATATATTATATTTCTTCACTTATGTTGTACTATAGCAATAATAAGAAAAGTTTCATACGAAATGACTAGAAATATGAATTAAAACAAATAGAAATAATCATATAAAAAATGACAAAAAATTGGATATAATAGGAAATAAATTTTTTAAACTGATAAAACTATATAACGCAATTACTACAAAAATTGCATAGCAAATGTATATATGACTGTTCATATACATATGCAGTAATACTATTATAATTTTACGACGAAAAATATATCGCTGTTTATGACAAAAAAAATAAATTGTTAGCGAACATATACGGGCGGCAATAGAATACAATAATTTACCTAATTGTTTTTTCACCTTTACATGTATTGTTTAGCTAGGATGTTATACAAAAAAGTTCGTTACAATACATACATAAAATTATGCTTTTTATGCTATTTTTTTATGTCTTAGTCATATATGTTAGACACGTGTTAACTAAATTATGGTAAAGTGATACGATAAATTTGCGTTAATTACATATTTTAAAATGCCGGAGCATTAATTGGATTTTATTCTCATTATTATTTACAATTGAGGTTCCAAATTTAATTTATTATTCATTAAATTATAGTTTTGATAATATTTATGCTTTATGTTAATAATCTTATTATTAATTTTTAATTAGAAAATGTTTTGTTATTAATATTTTAAACATTTACTAAAACTGACAAAATTTGTCTTAACTAATTAGTAATTTATTTATAAATCTAAAATTTGATAATTAAAAATGATTTTTTTTAATGTTACTTTTTCCAAAATAAAATAGTTGAATAACACGTTTATAATATATTTTCTTCAGTTATAATATTCATAACTCACACCTATGAGTTATGTTTACATAACTCACAACTTCTGACATCACAACTTTTTAAAATTAAAATAGATAGCCCGTAAGTAGGCGCTGTTGTTAGAATATCGTGATGTTGCTAAAATATCGTGCAATTATAAAATTATTATTATTTTTAATACCCTGCACGTTACAAAAGTTGTTTATTTTCTAATATATAATTATTAAAAAAGTATAGTCTTCTATTTGTTTATTTTGGCTATAACTCGACAAAATAACTTGCCTACGGCTCGTGTCGCAAACCTCATTTTTATAATGTGTTCATTAAATTATATAGGTATTATGCACTGTAAATTTATGTAATTTTACATAGTTTTTTGCAGTAAAATAGTAGAATTTTGTAATTTTTACTGTGATAATTTACGTAATCTTACATTTTTGTGAAAAAATTACATTCCTAAAATATGTAGATTTACAACTAACAATTATTTATTATAACTAATATTATTGTAATAACTTATTTTCTGTACAATACAAACTTTTGTTCTTGGGTCCTGAACCTGCGTTCACTCGAACCACAACACCGACCAAACTCAGAAAATCTGAAGATGACTGAAAAGTCGAAACGCGTCATTGCTAAAAACAATAACAAACTTAATAGGAAATTTAATAACATTATAATTAACAGCATTGTGCACTATAAGGCTTATAAAATCATGTAGAATACATACATAACATGCATATTTTTACCACAAATTTTTGAATAATAATGAAATACATATGTAAAGTTAATTTTTAGAATATCGATTAAAATTAAATTCATAAATTTTCTTAATTCCTAAAACTGTGAAATATAAACTTGGCTAATTATAGAAATGCTTGTATATGAACATCTTACTGTAATTTAAATAATGTATTTACTATACGATGTTGATAAGAAAAAACACACATGAATGAAATGTAAAATGTTGTAATTTAATACTAAATTATAATCTAACCGGACGTTTAATATTAAATGTATATATAATATTACGCTTTCTCGTGCCGATTTTTGCATTCTTTTCAATTTTATCGCTTATTGTTCTGCACAGAGTTGTATTAAAAAAATATTATTAATAAATTTCTTTCATTTAGAACATATAATAGTAATAATATTCTAAAGTTGAAACTTTTTCTCAAAATTTCACAAGTTACTCAGTCATTGAATTGGCTTACAAAGCTATGCATCAATGACTGGCCAGTTTAACCATAGACACGTGTTTCGATCTTTAGGATCTCGTCAGTAACTTGTGAAATTTTGAGAAAAAGTCTCAACTTTAGAATATCATTATATTAATTTCACCAAGTAACACTCATGAACAATTTTGTTCGATGTTATTTATATAATAGTAAATTGAAAGACTACGTTATATTTCTGTGTTATTTAAAAAAAAAACCAAAGTTTCGATTTACTAAACATGAATCATCATCAGGAGAACTTAGAAAACCTAAGTAGGTGACAAAAAATATTTTTTCTTTAAGCGTATTAAATTATTGATATTATGTTACAATAGTGCTTATGTAGAAAAAAATCATTATGTTACTACTACAATAATATACATTATTATACACCAGTTAGTTACTATATATCACTGGTGGCAGCTCCAACCATGACTACAACGTCAAGTGACAATTATATTAAAATAAAACGGCTTTAGGTTGTAGTTCTGTATTAATATTTATTAAAGATACAAATGATATTTATAGTAAAAAACAGAACATAGAAACAAGTTACTATGTAACAAAATAAGTAACTAAATCTTACTTATTTTTGTAACAACCTTCATTTACTTCAAAGGCTCGTATCCAAGTAATGTGTAATAATTTTAAATCTTCACGTACTTTTGTTGAAATTGATATATTTAATATATAGTTATTACTCCTATTTTTAATTGTCAATTATTTTGCAGGAAGTTATATATCTCACTGTTATTAATTAAAATTAATATCAGTTTTGTTAAAGTTTGATTACTTTATTTTTTTCTATATATTATTTACTAATTATATTATTATTTATCTTATTTTGTCTTGTTATTGATGAAAATTGTTATGTAAATAAATTATTATTATTTCAAATTGACACTCTTCAGACACCAATTAAATTATCAATGTAAATTCGTTTGGTAATTAAATTAAAAATCGTCGAACTCTAACTCAGTCCACATTGGGACAACTCTGGTCACTTCTCTTCGGCTGGGGGAAGTAGTGAGGCAAGAGACGAAATTACCGGATGTCGCTGCCCACGCGCCGTTCAACAAGACAATTGTCATTATCTACTGATGCAGCACCTTACCGGTGGGTATTTTATTTGTTTTACATACGTGTATGTGTGCAACGTGCTTATGTATTCGTGCGTCTAGTATGTGCTAACTTTGCCACCATGCATGTTTATTCTCGGAATTAAATTACTGTTGTCCAACGTCATATAAATGTATTATAACAAAACGCTTGTAGAACAATAACAAGTATTAGATTACCTAGTTTGGTTTTTTTTCCCTTGTATTTCTGCTTCCTTCATTCTAGTTTAAGATAAATGCTATTGTTTATGTTAATGTTTAAAGTTTTTTATATAAACAAAAAATAAGTTGTTAAAACAGTCACGAGAAACTACCTGAAAGAGTTAAAACGCGCGTAATTAATATTTTTATATTATTAAATTACTCCAAAACGGAAACAATTTTTCATATTAAGAAACTATTTACTATAAATACGAACTAATTAAGAACATGTTGATTAAATTGGTATGGTTAGATATAACAATGGTATTTATGAATTTATATAATTTCCTAGACTGGTATGCCGTGATCGATCTATCCTCGTTGCATACGTTTTATCATACATTGTAGATGGGATCCTTAGTGCTTGGTGAGTACTGAGGATACCATCTATGCTGTATGGCAAAACGTCTGCGACGAGAATAAATTGACCACGGCATACCAGCCCCCTATAAATTCAATAATTACCGAACGTGAAATCCTAAAGATTACAATGATATTCATAGTAAAATATTTTTCAGAAAATATTTTACAATTACAAAAAAACTGTTCTAGGATAAAATTCTTGTAATTATTTATATAAAAACGATGTTTCGACGAAATTGAACGCTCGTTTTTATCAGGTCAAAATTTATGAAGACGAACGTTTAGTTTCGTCGAAACGTCGATTTTATATAAATAATTAGCGGAATTTTATTTTAAAACAGTTTTTGTATTAATGCTATTCATATTTAAAATGAACACAAATTATTACAAAACATAGTAAAAAAATCTTTCAGTACTCATTAGTCATTATATTAAAATGAAAAGGCTTTAAATTTTATATTATAATATAATATATACTCATTATATTAAAATATAAAAGCTTTAGGATAAAGTTCTGCTTATATTTTTTTATTATTAAAATATAAGCAAAACTTAAACCTAAAGCCTTTTTATTTTAATATAATGAGTACTATAGTTTGCAAACTGTTATTTTATTAATTTTTCGTATAACCGGTTTGTTATTTTCTTGTTTACAATTTTATTTAAAAAATATAATATTGACACTACATATCTACTAAAACAAATGCCAAAATATAAAATTCAAATTAGTTTCGTTCTCAAAAGGTAAAGGTGTGAGAAAAACAAACTACAAACTATCTGATCAGTGCATGGCTAACCACGATGTCACCGTGCTCTAAAATAAACGAGCATCGTTCTTAACCTGATGGCTCCGGCTAATTTGATAACGAAATTAACTGTTTGCCAATTCTGGTATTTACAATCAAGACCAGGTAACAGAATCGCTAGTTTGGCTTGCATTTCACTATACAATGGCCATATGTAGAACGCCTGCGACAGATTGCTTTATTGCTTTCTGATTATCTCGATATTCTTTTTTTTTTACTTCTCTGACGTTGTTGTTATTGTGCAGATGGCGCATCGAAAGCTGGCTTTAAATTTTATTGAGTTTTTTATAAAGTTATTTGGGATTTAAGTTAAAATAGGTTAATAAATAGTAAATTTTTAAAATTAATTTTGTTGTTTTTATTATTATTAAACGAAGAACACATAATAGACAAATGACAACTGTAGAAATGAGATTTTTTACAACCAGATTTGTGAAAATTATGTTTTTATAAGTTAAAAGGTGTATAAGTATACACGGAGAGAAAAGTATGCTAAAATTAAAGAGAATTCTCTTTATATTAAACATAATTTCTCTTGAAAAAAGTGATAAGTATAAATTATTTTCAATAAAAGAATATTTGTATACTTAGATATTATATTAAATATAAGAAACAGTATTTCATTGGATTGAAAATAAATATGGTAAAAATAAATAAACTGAAATATTTATCATATGTATATGTTTTTATTAAATTTAAAGAAACAGTATATTTGGTACAAGAATAAATTATATTATAAAAATAAAAAATAATATATTTATTTTAAGTATACGCTGATACTAAATTTTATCTAGTAACATATTTATGTCATAATATAATATTGTATTCATTTTAAAAAAAAATATTTTATAGTAAATTATCAGTTTTTTTTTACAATGAATACAATATTATATTTGATATAAATATGTTAGTCGATAATATTTAGTATCGGCGTATACTTAAAATAAGTAAATACATTGATACATTATTAATTAGAAATATATCGATTTAAAAATAACAAAATATTTTGAAAATAATTAAAAATTATCCAATACAAATTGGGCAAATTGACATAGATTATCATAATAATTATAAGTACTACAAATTAACTACTACTAACTACAAATTAACATCTACTTTTTCAGAATTCTTTGTTACAATATCTTGCGCTCCATCAATGTCTTCTGAATACAAAATTTCGGAAGAACTGTTAAAAAATTATTGGGTTTCACTGGATGTTAAACTAGTGATAGTTATAGTCGAACTTGATGATTCACCATCATTTTCCTATTGTATAAAAATATAATTTATTTATATTATAGATTGAAATAATAAAAAATAAAATATACATACTTCTTTGTCACGTATATATTTTCTAAATTTTTTTTAAAAATAATAATCGAATTCCAATTTTTGGAATTAATTCTTTTATTATATTTTCATCAAGCATCTCAAAGTTTGTTTCATCAATTCCTTCATCTGCAAAAATGTAAAATTAAAAAAATAGTAAATTTACAGTATATTAGTATTTTTAGTGCGTTTTTTTCAATTACTCCTTTATAATTTGAAATTTTAAGATCTATAAAAAGTTAAAAATTTAGAAAAAAATAATAAATATATATTACTCTATTCTCTATATAGACCATGAAAAAACAAATAATATCAAATAAGAACAAATATGCCATTCTATTAAAACTATCTTTATATGAAACATCTTGTACAATTGAAAATAATATCAATTTGCGGATCTGAAAAAAGTATATGATTCCATCATATATTTATATTGAACGTTACCTTACGTTACGGCATTTCAAGTCAACATTTCAATCTTTCAATGTTGTTTCAAATATTTTACTTTGTTTCTAATAACAAAGAAGTAATTAAAGAAGAACGCACTAACAACTCAACCAATATGTGCATGTACAGGTTATTGAGCTAACCTGCAAAAAATATTATACGTATTATTTATTTACTTATAATTATTTATAGTATACGTACTTAAATATCTGCTTACCTTTAAATTTTTCTTCTAAACTTTCTAACTGCCACTGTTTTAAAATATTTACAACAAAATTATCCATTTCTTTGTAATCCAATAACCGCGAACACACAAAGGTGTATGACATACAGATAACAGACTGGATGGAACAGGCATAGCGCAAGTAATATATTGTATATTCATATTAAGCATATAATACATTAAAATTTGTTGCTAGGAATAAAATATATTTAATTTAAATAATTTTATAGATTTAATTGTGTTAACAAGTGAAAAATATACTTAAATGAAACATACATATTTTTAATATATTATTAAATTATTTTCAAATAACCTCGTAAACTTTTTCTTAATATTCATTAGTTTATTTTAAAGAAAAATATATTACATTTAAAAAAAAAAAATTTAAGAATACGCATTTTAAGAAACCTTTTTCTCCGTGTATGCTCGAACAAAACTTTTATTATATGACTGATACAGGAAATCATATGTGTACTAAATGGAGACAAAATTCACTTAACAAATTTATCATACTCTTAGAAAAATTATATATATATATATATATATATATATATATATATATATATATATATATATATAAATTATACTTATTTATAAATAATGTCGCTTATACGTCAACGTACTTTAAAAATATTCAAACAAATTTTTTACTAATATCATAAAAAAACTGTTACAACCTTGCAAATTTGTATAATTTTATATCGACATTTTGTAAATTAAATACATAATTAGCCTTCAAAATAGTTTTGTTTCTTGCCCACATTTGTTTGAACTTAACAAAATACAATAAATATAATTTAGTGATCATGTTAGGAGCAACAGCAAAAGACGTAACGAAAATTATTGCTTTTAACTTCCTTCGGATTGATCTTGAATTGTGCGCGGATAGACTGTATGTATTATAAATCTTTTACTGTTAAATATCGTTGCACCTACTGCTTTTTCCTTCATGGTTATTTTATATCGTATACTTGATGTATAAATATTTAATACACATAAAATATCATTCTTTCGAGTTAAAAAAAATCAATTTTTAATCAAATATTATAATTTTTTAAATAGAAACAAATAAATATTTACTGCATGAGATATTTCATCTTTATAAACAAATAACTTTTGAAAAAAAGTGCTGCAAAATTAATCTAAATAAATTTAAAATAAATAATTAAATAAACTTTTAGTTATTAATAACGTTCAGTAAATTTAATGTAATTACAATGTACAAAGAACCAAAAATAATAATAATTTTCAAAAAACAAATAATAACTGTATGTAGTCAATAAAATTAGTATATTTTTAGGGACACCAAGTATACAATCAGATGTATTGTAGTTTGTTTTCTGACGGTCATTATTTATACAACGCCTGTGTGCATCGTCTATATATATATATATATATATATATATATATATATATATATATATATATATATATATATATAAAGTACAATATTGTTTCGGGCATGGAGGAGCAGCAGGATTTTATAAATCTTCTTGTCCAATAAATATCTTTCGGACTGAACAGAAGAAGGTGACAATTAGAATGCATTTATCTAGATATCAGTGACAGTACAACGATATATGCTGTGTGCGTAAACGGTAGTACACATTCTTCTTCGTGTTATCCAAAAACGACAAAAGCACTCGTTTGCTTATACACACACACACACACACACGCGCACAGAAGGAATGAATGTGTTTATCAAATTTATTTATTAGCCTTGTATTGTTCGATGTGAAAGACTAGCTCTAAGATTGAACAGACTAAAAATTTACAAATGATTTGTTAGGTTACATGACTGAGTTTACATTTTTATAAATTTTAGATAAGTACTGTTGTTTTATTATATTATAAAAAAAAACTGGCAGACTCATTATCACCAAGTGACAATTATGGCATGTACCCAAAAAAAAGTGTGAAACAAACTCTTTCCATTCTGCCGAAATTAGTTTCTTCCAAATATTCCCATATTGACAAGTAACTCTAGCTTTATCCACATTTATGATACCTCTCATACATGCTTCCTACTACTTGGAAACATTCGTTCATTCAAGCCACTCTCTCAGTCATAATACTCTATCTATTTATCGGACATCCACGCAAACTTGGACATATATTCTTCAATTTCACTCATCATATACCACAGACTTTATATTTAATAAATGTACTAACTTTTTCCATAAACTTAATAATAATTTTTGTAAAAAAATTAATTAATAGTTGTTAAAAAAAAATTTAATAATTATTATGGTAAAAAATCTTGTAGAATTCATTATATTAAAATAAAACAGCTTTACGATTAAGTTGTGCATAATTTTAATTTAAATTCGACATTTCAATATACTCTACGTATATTATCATTAAGAATTAATTAAAAATTAAAAACGTTTTCTTACACCTTTCATTCTCTTTAACTGCATTCCAAAAAATTTGAAACAAAAAATGAATGTGTGAAAATTTAAAAACATTAGAAAAATTCTTAGATTTTATGAATGAACTAAAACTAGTTTTCAAAATCTATCAAGTTAGATATTAAAAATGATAAATTAAAATTTATTTTTTCAGGAAGCAATAATTATTTTTTTTTTAAATCAATCATTAAGATCTGAATTTTACATAGAATTCTAATTAGTATTCAAGTATTAGTTTGGAAACATTTACAAACACATTTTTGAATAATTTCAGTTAATTTGCATTTGATAATTATATGTTTACACACACAAAATAATTAAATAAAAATATATTTAGATGTTTAAACATAACTGTATAATTTTAAACAAAATTTTAATATACAATCGCGATTTTATCAAACAAACATAGAATATCTTCTGAAAATTTATTACTCAGGATAAAAATTTAAGTACGAAGAATAGAATCTTACTATGTATCTTATTAATTATGGTAATTTTGTGTAGGAAATTTTAAATTAAATTATAATATTATGCGGACAATTTTTTTTCTATTCTAGTTTGTATAATAAGATGCTTAACTTTTTGTTCATACTTATTATAAACAAGAGTTAAGTGAAAATTAACGTTTTATTTATACATTTTTACAAATTCTAAGTCACATATTTTAACATTAATTGTCTAGTTAATTAGTTATTTAACTGTAACAAATCGCGTTCAAAATTAACATAAAATTAATTATTTGTTATTTCATGTATGTTTTTTTTTGTATTGTATTTAAATGTAATGTTATTATTGTTAAAAAATTGAAATTAAATTGCGTTTTTATAATTTACAGTAGGTGGAGAGACATTTGTCCTTATGTAGTTACTCAACAACTATAACTATATATATATATATATATATATATATATATATATATATATATATATATATATATATATATATATATATATTTAAGACATTTTTTTAATATGATTAATAAAAAAATAAATCATAAATATAATAGATTTTGTTTAAATAAAGCAAAATACAAATTAAACATTTCGATTAGCAAAACATTTTACATTAATGCTAAAGTAAAATTATAGATATTATAGTAAAAATTTTGTAATTTAACTAAGTAGATAATATTATTTAAATAACGGTAATACAAGTTATTATTTCCATTACAATATTCAATAAAAAAAAATTATTGATTTTTTTCAAATTTGCAATTGTTAAAGTATAAAACTAAATTATCAAAACTGTTACAAATTAAATTACATATAAAAAGACAATCGCCATTTAGGTAATTGATAAAACTCAAATACAATGTTTAGAGTTACAAAGTTAGACCCGGTTGTGTAAATCATTGTCAAATGCTTTGTAAGTTAATTGGCTAATTAACCAACTGATTAATCATTTAATCAATGAGCTGGTTTGTAGTTCGAAAATAATTTATATTTTACAATTTTGTAAGTGACCAATAAATTTTTATTCATAAAACTGGTCCAAATAAATAAATAAAACTAATACAGTTTTAGATTTTCATTTAAATTGGTGTTGAATGTTAACACTGCTTAAATATCAATCATATTTAAGTTTCGTTTCCAAAATGACTCAATAAGGAACCAATATTAGTTATTTTAAGAACAAAACTGATACAATCAATAACTTAAGTAATTAATCAAATAATTCCGTTCATAAAAAAAGAATTGGGTTCTTATACCTGTGTCTGAGCGTCTGAATGAGAGACTTCTACACCACCACACCTAAATTTTTCCGAATGTTTATTTTGTATAATTTTTTTTCTTCTGTTTTGTTTCGATCAGTTAACAATACTACTCGTATTGATAACATCAGGCCAAAAACTGGTCCCTTTCCATTGAGAAACCACTTTTGAGTTCTGTTTTAGAGATGATATCATTCCGTCCGTTTCGTTCATTTAATTCTTTTCGTTTCACACTTCGCGGCCCACACAATGGGAAGGGGGAGGGGGGCTGAATGCTGTTTCTTTCTCTCTCCGAATATCAATTACTAAATTATATTCTTTACCAAATCGTTTTTGATGTTTTGACGTTTTGATTTTTAATTATATCATCATCTTTCTCCGAGAGTGGCACGTTGTTTTGTTCTGGTGTATATGTTTCAATAAGTGGGCTTGAGAGGGAAGATTTTAATCAGATGTTTGCTGTCATGTTTGCTATGAATGCAGAGTCATCGGGAAAAGAAATTGTAATTGTTTCTTGATTTCCGGTTAATGGTTCAGTTATTCTTTGGCGTTTATAGAAATATTTTGGTTGGATATTCAATTGTTTTATCAGTTTTAAACTATTTTTACACAATACATTTTTCTATACAAAAATCTACACAGTTTTTGTATACAAAATTATACAGGGTGTTTGCAATCAAGGTATTTTATTTTTAAGGGGTGATACTACAGGTCAAAACAAGGCGATTAACGCCAAAACACCTTAGTAAAAGTTTTCTAATAAACGAGATATTCATTTTTTTTTAAGTAAAATGGTAGCATATGGTATAATTTTTATTATCCAGCTCACAAAACAAATTATTCTTCATAATAGTTTTGGATTTGCTTGAAACGAATAAAAATGTAAAAATATTCCAGGTTTTAAATACAGGGTGACTCGGAAACTTTTGCTAAGGTGTTTTAACAATCGACGATCGGCACAAATTTTTGTATGTAAACTTAAATTGTAATTCTAAACATAATATTCAAATAAAATTATTCAAATTTTTTAAATAAGGGTATTTTACCTAAAAGTTGAAACACAAATCAGCAAATCCGAGTCACCCTGTATTTAAAACCTGGAATATTTTTACATTTTTATTCGTTTCAAGCAAATCCAAAACTATTATGAAGAATAATTTTTTTTGTGAGCTGGATAATAAAAATTATACCATATGCTACCATTTTACTTAAAAAAAAATGAATATCTCGTTTATTAGAAAACTTTTACTAAGGTGTTTTGGCGTTAATCGCCTTGTTTTGACCTGTAGTATCACCCCTTAAAAATAAAATACCTTGATTGCAAACACCCTGTATATAGAAAATATACAAAATTAATATGTTTTACATGAAACACTATATGTAATTTTACCTACAAATTGTTTGTATATAAAAATGCGTTGTAAAGCCATCATTAGAAAAAACAAAAATAATGTTAAATTAAAAGTCATTACGTTAAAGTTCTGTATTATTTTATTTAAAATTCGACGTTTCAATTCATCAAACAAATGTTTTGTCAGTATTGAAACAATTTTACAAAACAAAAATAATAATAAATTGAAAAACTTTATGTTAATAATATACATACACACATCCACAATCACGCCATGTACTCATTAAAATGAGGCAGAAACTTTTTTCTTTTAAGTAAAAATTAGTTTTCGCCAAATACTCTTATCCAGATAAGAAATTTTTTGCTTTATTCGCATTGATAATAACTCTCATATTACCTCATTTAAAAAATAACTAGATTTTAGAAATCTTTAGATATTACTGCCGATATCTATTGAATTTATAGAATTTTCTGAGCTGATATGTCGTGGTCGATCTATCCTCGTAGTAGAAATTTATGTCGTAGATAGCATCCTCAGTGCTTGGTGACTGAATGACAGTTTCTGCTCCGCAATCTGGTATATATACTTGTACCCCACCATTCTTTAATGGTGCCGTTACGCTATTGGCTGATTCTTGTTTATATTATAAATTTATTCAGACAATAATATAATCAATTATCTACTGATTAGATTAAATTACTTTTGAAAACATATCTTAACAAAGCAAAAAATCTTCCAGAACTCATTATATAAAATAAAACTGCTTTAGGTTAAAGTTATTTATAAACCACATTTCGAGTTTCGACGAAACTCAATGTTGTCTTTATTAGAAAAACTGATACAAATGTTATTTGTATCAGTTTTCCTGATGCAAATGAGCGTTGAGTTTCGTCGAAATGTTGATTATAAATAAATTTTAATACAGAACTTGAACCTAAAGCAGTTTTATTTTAAAACAAATTTTCTCATAAATTCAAGAAACATCAAATTACCTCAATATTATCACTTGCCTAGACTAATCCTTATCAATTCTAATACTAAATGATTTCCGTTTGAATAATTACCACATATCACACGTTACTTACTGAAGCAAATGCTGTCTACACATATCCTCCGATATAACCACGGCTACGTCTTCCTTTGGAATCATTTATAAACATCTTCTTCTGTGCACCTGCTCGTCTGTTGACGTTTGAATTCATTAATAGACCCACCTTTTGCCAACACCTAAACATCGATGATGCCAACTTAACTGTGAATTATTTAATTATCGGTTTTAGTTTTAGCATCGAAATGATACGAGATACGATAAAGCAGTTATCGCTTCTTTTACTAGGATAGTTAAGTTTTACGGACTTTGCTTGTTGTTGTTGTTTAGTTTGCAAGTGGGTTTGGTGATGATAAAAAGAGAAACATATGTAGTTTACATGTTGATTAATAGATATTAAAAGATTCTGATTAAAGCAATAAACTAAAGCTTTAGAAATGTGTGTTTTTAATACAGTGTGTTGAAAAAATTGCGTTTATAATGATAGTAAAAATATTAATGATTTTCATGAAATAATTCTGTAAACACCTTTATATATTTTTACAGAACTTAAAACTTTATTATATTAAAGTATGAGTTCTGAATGTTTATTTTCATATTGTTATTAAAGTTTTCAATAAAAAAATATTTCAAAGAAATTATTACGTGTTACATCTACTGCCACACCATATGTATAACTGGCGTGATTGTGTAAGCATGTGTTTATACAGTGTGTCCCAGGATTGATGTTACAAGAGGTGTAATGGACTAAAATTTTTTGAATTTCATTTCAAGATTCTGGAATTAAGCCCTGCTTGGCGTGAAACGAATTTTAAGAATTTTTTCGTTTTTTGAAAAACAAAATGGCCGTGACGGTGAAGCAAGAACTATTTTTTTTTCAGGTAAAGTACCCTTTTTGTTTAGGATACGACAAAATTTTATTAAGAAAAGTTGTTTATAATGACAAATCATGGCCGTATACCAAACTTCAGGACGATCTACCTACTTTCATTAAACTGTCTGTTTTAGATTGAACAAAATAAATTGTAGGTATCTATTAATTTATTAAAATTTTTATTTGTAGACCATTGAACGAAACAAATAGTATTTACAACAAATAATAAAAAATAATAAAAATTTTAATAAATTAATAGATACCTACAATTTATTTTGTTCAATCTAAAACAGACAGTTTAATGAAAGTAGGTAGATCGTCTTGAAGTTTGGTATACGGCCATGATTTGTCATTATAAACAACTTTTCTTAATAAAATTTTGTCGTATCCTAAACAAAAAGGGTACTTTACCTGAAAAGAAAATAGTTCTTGCTTCACCGTCACGGCCATTTTGTTTTTCAAAAAACGAAAAAATTCTTAAAATTCGTTTCACGCCAAGCAGGGCTTAATTCCAGAATCTTGAAATGAAATTCAAAAAATTTTAGTCCATTACACCTCTTGTAACATCAATCCTGGGACACACTGTATATTAAATTGTACTTATAAAAAATATATATTTATACAAATTTTAAAACATTTTGTTCCATGTGTTTTAATTTTTTCAAATTATTCACATTTTATTTGAAATCAGTTTGAACTTTTGTTAGAAATTCTGAATTCATGTAAATAAAACAATTTTATTTACTTATATTTTTAATTACACATGGCGAATTATATATTAGGTTTTTTTTTTACACAAATGCACTCATTAGCGAAGACCATCAGTCCAGTAGATGCTTTAGATATCACTTTTAAAAGTGTATTTGGACGATACAAAGATACAAAGAAGTGGTGTCGGCTATGCCGATCGGCATATAATTAAATCATTAGTTCATCAAAATAAAAAAAAACAAAATACTATAACCTAAATTATAATTTTAATTGAATTTGTTAAAAAATTTACATATAAATTTAATTACACTGTAAACTATTTATTTCGAAGTATTATATGAAGAAATAGTTGAAAATAGGTAAAATACAGTCTCACCCTCATATCAACTCTTATAAGTTCTACATTTCTACATACAATTCAAACAAAACAAAATAAAATAGAATTAAAACAAAACAAAAAACAAACTAAACAAAAGAAAAACATGATCGCGTGACTACATGACTATGTCTAACGAATGTATATCACAATGTAAATAAGGTTAGTTAATTTAACTTACAGTACATTTTATATTATACATTACAAATAATGACTACACAGAGTCATGCACTCTTTTTAACGATTATACCAGGAGGGGAAACTAGTTTTCAACCGTATAGAAGTGCGTTTTACTATCATCGTACAATAAATTTCAATGACAGCATTGTGGCTGACGATGGCAAAGAGAAGTTAGGTTATGTTATGTGCAGACAGGACGACCATTACAATACAGACACGCATCGGAGCTGTGTGTTTGTTGGTTTATCTTTGTCTGATGTGTAGAAGTGTTTGTTAATTACAAGAAATGTAAATAATTTCTTTTATTATATTATTCGTTCGAGTTCCTTTGCCTATCTCATCTGTGTGAAATTTTTTTCCCCTTATCTATCTTTGCAACTCGGATATGTAGTTTAACATATGGGAAATAATAGTTTTTGTGTGTGTGTGTGGAATTGTAAAGATACATGTTGGAAACTTGTTAATTCTTCGAGGTTAATTAATGAAGCTGTTGATGAAAAAGTGTTTTGTATTTACATGGAATTTATTTAATTAATAATCTGTTTCGTACTCTTTATTGTTATTGTTTGCTTGAAAAATGTAGAAATATTATTTGATAAAACTATTACAATTAGAAATAAAATTAAAGCACCAGTTTTTGTTTTATAATTATCGATAGATTTAGGTGATAATTGAAACAAAACATTGTTTACTGAAAAAACATACACACTAAACAAATTATGTAGTTTTCTAAGTATAATTACTTAAATGTTGTAATTTTAACATAATTGTTCAAAAATACATAATATCCGAAATATTACAGGCATTTTGTAATATAATATTACCAATGGGATGGAAAAGTACATATGTATGTAATATTATAATTTTTTTTAGTAAAGTCTTTTTCAGTAAATTTACAGAACTTTATTAAATTTGCTTTAGTTCTGTAATATTATTGTTGGTATAATTACATACATTTCTAAATTTAGATAAAGAATGTATTTTAAAATGAATGAATTACACTTAAAATATTTTATTAGTATTATTACAAAAAGCTGTAATTTTACATAATTTAAGAAGTTATACTAACAATATGTAATTCTACTTTAAGTATGTGATATAATTTGTAGAAAGTAAATTCTATATTTAATACAAAAATAAATCCTTTTGCAACACGGTTGCTATTATAGATTTGCTAAAATAATTCTCCAATGCAAAATCTATACAGTAAATTAAACTAGAAATCTTTTCACTATAATAAACTCACAAAAAACCATTTAATTTATTTATTCCTCCTGCAGTAATTTCACTTTATATTTCCGCAAACCAGCTATTCCTAAAACATTTCCCAATCCAATTCCCTGTAAATACTCCAGCAAAGAATCCTTACCAAACAATTGAAAAACGACCGCCTGTCATTGACGTCCACACCATCTAGGTGTCCATGGGCAAGCATTTTGCAGAGATTTTAAAGAACAAGATACACGTACTGGCCCAAACGGGCGCGTACTAATTAACCCTTCACTCGCAGAAACGGCTGCTTGCTTCGGCGGGAAAAACAATAAAAAGGTGGATCCCCAGAGTCGTTTTCGCCACCAGAAAGATGTATGCCCGCGGGCGTGTGTTTGATTTTTGCTTGTAAGAGAGGGTGGTATTTGAATTTTGGCTGTTCGGTTGGCGCGCTGGGTCTTAATGAATTTAGTCGAAGTGGATGTTGGAAGCTTAGAGGAGGATGGCGGATCTGGACATGACTGGTTGTGGAGTTATTTTTAATCTGGAAAGACTGCAATGTTGGATGAAACGAGAATGTTTTTTTTTTGGGTTGATTTTGGTAATTAGAAGGAAGATAAGAGTTCTATTCTAGTGGAATTTATTAAAGAAGATTAGTTTTTCAATTAATTTATTTTAGTTTAACAAATTATAATAATAATAGTGTGATTTCAGATATCTATAATAATTGTAAGAAAAGAATAAATTTGTTGTAAAGCTACACATGTTATACAGTGTAAAAAAGTTGACAATTTACAGAAAAACCACAGTAAAAAAATTATATATTATTTCAGCAAAACGATAAATTTTCTGTAAAAATATTATAATTTTGAAATTTTAAGTAAAACAATTAACTTACCATATTACATACACTGTAAAAATTTATATGATTTTACATGTTTTGTTAATATATTTTTTCATAAAAATGTAATATTACCTAAATTATCACAGTAAAATTACAAAATATTGTTATTTTTACTGTTAAAATCTATATCAAACTGCCAAAATTTTGTATTACTTATTTTATATTCATATTATGGCAAAATTTTCCTGTTATATCTGTAAATTTACCAAATTTTGTTTACAGTGTAGTTTGTCTATTCTTTATATACTCATTGTTTGAAGAGAATATGTATCTAAATGTTTTGTTAACATATAATATTTAAGACATTTTCACATAACTCTAAGTCTAAGTTTATGTTCAATTGTCAAACCCAGTCGTACTCAAAAAACTATATAGATAAACTGTATTGTTATTTGGTTATTTTAAAACAACAACAATTTTTTTCTTTTTTCCTTCTATAAGTCTAAAATTTGATATTGTGAACGTCAAAATTGCGAGTCAATTTTAATTGTATACATTGCACTCTCATAATTTGATTATTTTGTTACACGTATTAGCATAACGGCAGAGTGAAATAATAACACACTATCATAGTGTTATTTTAACACCTTTTATTTTTTTTAATATAGCTATAAACAGATTTGTATGCACACAAAATGGTAAAATAAATTAGTTTTTCTAACAGTCCTAGAAAAAATTAATTATAATATAATAAAACGACTTTAGGTTATAGTTCTGTATTAATATTTATTAATAAGCTACGTTTCGATGAACTTAACGTACGTCTTCATCAGGAAAAAGAAACGTTTTATTTTAGTTAATTATAATATTTTTTGAGTTTCAATAAATATATTTTTTTGCACAGACATACATCGCTATTTTTTTTTTGTTTGAGAGATTTTAAATAATAATAAAAAAGAAAATTCAAATTATAATTTACATATTTTCTTTGTTCTTCATAAATTATTTTATATACATATTTTATACAGTTTTACGTTGCTATGATATTTATTTATAGTAATCAAAACAAACTACACTATTAACAAAAAGTGTACTATAACTTTGTTTTATACAACTTAAAAACAAGTTTTAAATATTAATAATAAAAACAATATTTAGTGAAAAAAATCTAATAATGTGTATAAAAGTAGGTATTATATAAATGAATGTGAAATAATTTAGTACAAAAACAAATTTTTCATATTTGGAATAAAACAATTCTATTTCGTCATTGTGAAAAAATTGACATTAACAATACAGCGGTTTTAATTTGATGCGACAATGATTTTAAAAACAATAGCTGAAATTAACGACTTGTATTTTTAATATAATATGCAATTAAGTAGGCGAAGAGTAAAATATAACAATTGATTGTTTATTTCTTATTATAAATACGAGTATGTATGTGTACAATTTTTATAAGTACATGTACTCGTATGTTACTCAATTTAATTAAAAACTTGTAAAAATGATCGAAATATAATATTTTTCTAATAAGGTCCAGTTAATACATTAATATTGATAAACTCGATATTATAATTTGATAGAATTTAAGACTATGTTGCAGAGTTTTAACTGCGCACTGGCCGAAATTGCGCAGTTATTTCGTAGCATGTTTGTGCGAAAACTGGAGTGATGTTTAGTTCAAAATTTTGAACTGAGTGAGATAAAATAAGTAACTAGATTATAAAATTTATCAATTTTCAATTTTAAAAAGCCAAAATTTATTTAAATCAATGTCTTCAAACTGATTGAAACAGATGATATCAGTCAGTGTAAAAGCACTGATTTACATAAAATTTGGCCTCCTTTAATTAAAAATTTATTAGTTTTACTAGCTTTTCCGTCACGCATCGCTGCGTAACTGCGCAAAAATTCAGTTTTCGAAAGATTATGAGGGCCCTAGGGAGCCCTGTGCCTCCCCAGAAACCTTAGCGGGAGTGTACTCAACAACTTTTCAAAGTTTCATGGCGATCGGATGAATGGTGTAGTAATGCATATATTATATATGTATAAAGATAATCTAATTACTTAGTTTGTTACCTAGTAACTTGTTTCTATGTTCTGTTTATTTACTGTAATTGTGTACCCTAGAAGAGGTATAGCAATTTTGACTACACCGAATATTTTCAGCCTATTTTCAGTTTCTTATGTCAATTGTTTTTAATGTTACGAAGTCATCGACTTTTTTTTAAAAATGACAACCTATATTTTTTATTATTGATTTTGGTAGTATTTTTTATTCCGTTTCCAACCGTATAACATTTTCAATATGTTACATTTGTAAAAAATTGAGAAAAATTGTCTTAAAGTTCAAATATTAAAAATTGACAAAATGAATCTAGTTATCGGTGATTCGGATCCGAGATTCAGATATGCGATTTTGAGTTCCAGATCCGAGATCCGGATATTCGAAAAACTTAATTATCCGGATATCCATATACCTAATTTTGTATCTAGATCTAAAATTATCTGGATTCGATACCCAGCACTATTCTATAGTGATAATTGTGGTGTCAATATCGAGATATAATGCAGTTTCGCAAACCATGACAATAAATATGCAATAATTAAATATGAATTGAAAATCGGCTCGGCTCGGCGCGGTGTGTGTATCTCTAAATGAAATAACGAATGGAATATTCTTGTCTGCAGCTAATTGTGTATAAATATATAGAATATAAAACCGTTTTTGACTTTTTCATCGTTCGTTCCGCGTTCGCCCAGGCCGAAGCATATGCTTTTTAATTTGATGTATGATTTCAAATGCAGACTGCATGTTATGGAGTTTGTGTATTTGTCACCACGCCGACTTTTCATAAATTTAAATGAAAAATTCATTTTTATGCGACAAGCGTGATAAATAAATGACCAGAATTAAATAGGGATGAAGTTTGGTTCCATTAAAGTTTTAAGCACTAAACGCATCATACAGTAGGCTATGACTACACATACACATTCGTTTGTTTTGTTTTTTTTTTGTTTTTACGAGTCCGAGCGCGCGACGCTGTTTCGCTTGCTGGATTTTTTTTTGTGTGTGCTCTGCCTCGTTCGCTGCTGTTTTGTTTTGATGTGTTTTTGTTTTTGACTGGTTCTCTATTTGACTGTTGTGTGTTTTGTTTTATTTCGTACAAATTTGTTTATTCATTTAACTCAACAAACATTACAATTTAATATCAACGGCCCGGCGGAAATTTGCGGCCGAGCGCTGTTAAATTATTTAAAAAAATTTATAAATTTATATTCGTCGCTCGGTTAATAAATAATAAAACGTTTTATAAAATAATCATTGTTTATTTAGATAGATTAGCGTATTTTTATTTACTATTATACAAACCAATTTAATGTTATTAATTTTAATTTATATTCTATTTTATCGTGACATACACGCATTTTAAAATTTATTTTGATACAAATATTTTTGTTAGGTCCTTACCAAACTCGCTACGTTTGTAAATTATGAAATCTTAAAATAAAACAGATTTGGATTGTAGTTCTGTATTAATATTTATTAATAATCGACGTTTTGATAAACTCAACGTATATCTTCATCAGAAAAAACGATAGAAATGACATTTATAGTAAATAAACAGAACATAAAAACAAGTTACTAGGTAACAAAATAAGTAACTAAATAATAAAATTTATAATTTTTTAATCAAAGTAAGCTAAATTTTATTTAAATCAGTGCCTTTATACTGATTTATGTTGTCTTTAAAGATCTTATTTTGGGCATCCTTTAATTACAAACTTATAAATTGTATGATCTAGTCACTTATTTGTTACCTAGTAATTTGTTTCTATGTTCTGTTTATTTATTGTAAATGTCATTTGTAACTTTATTTCTAATGAAGATGCACGTTGAGTAATTTTAATCGTCAATTATTAATAAATATAAATATAATGTAATAAATATAATGAGTTCTGAAAGATTTTTTACTATATGAAATCTTAACTAACAGTTTTGAATCAATCACAAAATGCATGTTAAGAAATCTATAAATCATAAAAATAAAACAATTTAATGAGTTATAGTCAAAATATGTTATACTTTTTCGACAAGTAAAATAATATTTGTTAAAAATATATTAAGTAAAATTAAAATTGTATTGTACGTAAATTTGTTAAAAATATTAACGTACATACAAATTTAATTTCACTTAACTTAAAATATATCAAGATTACATGTGACTAATTCACATATTAATTGTAAATTAATATGTAAAAATAAATTAGATTCTATATTTTACAAATATATTCATTATATTACGAATATGAGTTGCTGGAAATTAAGAGTGTTTTGCGTGAGCGAAAGTTTACAAGCAGTAGGAATAGAAAAGCATAGTATGACAGAGTGTTAGTATGGATATAGATAAAAATAAAGTTGCTTGTCTGAATAGGGATGTTTGGAAGAAACTGATTTCCGGATAGTGGAAAGAGTTTGTGCCACATCTTTTTGGGTACATGGCGTGATTGTGTATGTATTAGAAAATTATAAATATTATTTGTAACATATGTATTAAAAATGTTGCTCAAGATGGAAAAAAAAATTATTGCCTTTAAATCTTGTTAATAATAAAATCAAAATTTTCCAAATATTAAAACTTCATGTCAATAAAATAAGTATTTTTTTGATATGTTATATACCAATGCCAAGACCTTTGCATAACGCAAAACCACAAATATTTTGTCCATGTTTCCATTAAGGCATATTAGAGAAGCTAATATAAATATTGAGGAAAAAATAATTGAAAACAATAAAAGGCAATTACATTATTAAATTTTCCATTAAACAATTGCCGATCGCGAAAACACCATACTAAACGGTGCAATGCGACAAAAATTTAGTATAATTGTTTCGGTAAATAGTATGTATAAAAGCAGAACTATTCGGTTGCACGTAAAATAATTGCGTCAGGCATCGCTAAAAAAAAAATTGTAAAACAAAATATAAGACCTGAAAGTAGTTTTGATGTTGCAGGAAATTAGTACAAGGGCCCGAAGAATTATCGGAGCACATAAACTGCATGCAGCGGTCGAAAATCCTAAATTTAAATAACGAAAGTGCACATCGGTTGCGGATTATCGGATTATAAGGATCTTTGGAATATATTTTCGTTTATTTTATAGCATATTTTTAAAATTATTTGACACAGCGTTTTTAAACGAGGACTTGAAATTAATATTGTATTGTTCCATCAATAATAAGCAAATATACAAATCAATATAATTAATTATTTATTATGAAAATAGACAATAGGTTAGGTTAAGTTAACACGTTCAACGCCAATAGGATTTTTGCAAAATGTCTAAAAAAAATTTTGTGTTTTTAGGTTTTATTTGATAGATTATATCTAAATACAATTTTTTTATTTGTTTTGAGGTAATATTGAGGGAATTTATTGAGCTTTCCCATAAAAGAGTTTTATTCAGTAAATTTTCACATATACCACCATATATTTTGGTACTATGAAGATAAACTCAGGCCAAGCTGCAGGTACGTAGAGAAGGGCCTCGTCGGCCACGCTGAATAGCAATTTATATGGAACGAGTGGCTGACAGCCCAAAAAATAGAGACAAAGCTAGGTATGTCATGTCGGTCACCGGTGGCCGACGCGGCCCATTCGAAATGAGTCGGTGTCGGCCACCGGTGGCGGACACGGCGTTCAACGTGTTTTAAAAATATTTATTTAAATGATTTTGATGGTATACGTTTGCGTGGACATCCGATGAGTAGTTGGAGTGGTATGATTGACAGTGTTTTGCGTGAACGAAAGTTTCCAAGTAGTAGGAATAAAAGAGCATGTATGAGGGGAATTATGAATGTGGATGAAGCGAAAGTTGCTTGTTTGGATAGGAATGTTTGGAGGAGACTGATTACGGAATGATGAAAAGAGTTTGTGCCACACCTTGTTGGGTACATAGCGTGATTGTGTATGTATGTATGTATGTAGGTTAGGTTGGGTATATGATTCTATAGCAATGGTGTATTAAATAGGAATAAATGTATAGAGAACATAGTTTTATTGTTAGTTGTAATTTATATAATAATAAATATATACACATAATTGATACGCGGTGGTCCCCGATTCTTATCTGGTTTTAGGTTAAAATTTTAATTCCTTAATCTCTTTAGAGATAACCGGCGTGCAGTTTTGCTATGCAAAATTTCGGTAAGAGATTAAAATCTAACCGCCGCGTGCAGTTTATATGTACCCAGATTTATATTTCATTGCAATGCAACTCTCGTCTTAATACAAAACAATTTTAAGTTGAGAAGAAGAAAAAAAAAGTGGCACTGAGAACTGATATTAGAATTGTAGTCATTCAGTTTGGTTATGGTTCTTTAGTCGAGCTATTGCGAATAAACCCGCTTGCGTTCAGGCTTGTTAATTGTAGTTTTATTCTATGTTCGTTTATTCTTTCAACACCTTTAAGGTCGGCCTCTATTATATGCACCACAAATAAATTATCGCCTTTGGTTTACGATTTTTTTTTTCTCTTCCGATTTTTATTCTTATTGTATTTTATATTGGAGTGGCGCGCGACTAGCGTAGGTACATTAACTTTCGCTGTTTGATCAAAAAGTGACGAAACTCAATTTCAAATTGAAAGTGTTTTAAATTTAATATTTTTAATGTTTACATTGACGTATGGGTCCTTACCAAAATATACATAGTTCGTAAAAAGTACGTTTTAAAACATTATTACAGTAGTTATATAGTTTATGAATTTGTGTGTTTGGGTGGTTTATTGTCTAAGAATAGTCGCTTTGATCTTGAAATTGACAGATATTTATTGCTGGTTATAAGATTTTGGGTGCTTTGGGTACTTTTAATAGAAAAGTAAACGTTTGCCCGTTTGAGTATATACATATAGTATATATATATATATATATATATATATATATATTTGGTGTCGACGTTTATGTATGGTAGTGAATATTAGATTAGGCTACAAAAGTATAAATCACTGCTGTGGAAATGAGATTTTTTACGTGGTGTATGTAGTGAAACTAGAAGGAATCGGGTACCAAATAGATTAGTGTATGATGAGTATAAAACCATGTTTTTTGTTTTAAATTTTACAAGTACAGGTAACCCTTCTATAACACGGTAGATAGGTTCCAAGAAAACGGCGTGTCATGTGAAACCGTGTTATATGAGATTCAGAGCCAATAAAAAAATAGGAGTTAGGTTGCAAAAATTAAAACACATATGTACATATATTTTTTAAGATACATAGAAATAACTTCAATTTTATTAAAAATGTACGATTTATAAACAAAACAATTTTCATAAAGTATATATCTGTACCTGAGAGATGAACAGTCGTAACTTTATTTTTGTCAGTAGATGCAAAAAACCAAAAATTACATAGTTTTTTGATGTTTATGTCGGCATAAGTTAACTAACATTACTACAAGGAGCCATTTTTAAGAAAATTGTTGTAGAGATTAAAATTGAGACAGTTACACATACATTATGTTAGCACATGCAAGTGATTATGAACTTACTACTGTTTGCCTCTTATGTAAAAGACAGGTAAACCAAAATGTCGTCTTTAACAAAAACTTCTTTAATAACAAACTTTTTTTTAATAGCTGGTACGCTTATTAAATGTATATATTTTATGTACATAAACGTTACTATAAGTAAAAATCTAAAAATTGCTTTGTAAACAGAAAAGTGTTAGAACAAAACCGTGTTGTCGGAGACCGTGTTGTAGGAGGGTTACCTATATTATCATAGCTATTAAAAATTCACACGTCAGGAGAATCTGTATGGGGTTAGAAATCTGTATGGGGTTATAAATCTGTATGAGGTTAACAGAAATTATTTTATATTTTTAGTTCGTTTTAAAAAACATGGTATATATATATATATATATATATATATATATATATATTAATTAATTTTTAATTAATTAGTTAATTAAATAATTAGTTAATATTGCATTGTCATCCAGTTCTGAGCTATTTTTAAAGTTACAAGTCTCTAGCTCATCGGAAAGTTAGTTTAAAATTGATTGCAAAATTTCTTACCAAATAGACAAACAAACAAACAGACAGACAAGATAGCGAGTTAATAAAAACGTGTTAATATATAATATTATCGATTATCTATTGAATAAAATACTAAAATACAGTCCAAAGTAAATAAAATTATACTGATATATAAAAAGAAATTCAAGAATTCTTGGTGCACGCTTTGTAAAATCTAGAACTTGGCTGTTAGCGATTACAATTCGTTTCTATTTTTCCTGATTCTTAAAGCCGGCTTTTATAGCGTTTATCGCTTAACAATTGTATTTGTTAATGTTGTAAACTTGAAATGCTATATTTTCGAAAACAGTATCAACAATACTTTTATAATGGCTCGAGTAAAATGCAAAGAAAAAAAAAAGAAAGAAGAAAGAAATGCCAAAAGGCGTTTTTCATTTCATTTTCAACCAGATTTTTTACGCGCATTTTTCAACCGAAACACAAGTTTCATTTACAGTTGTTTAGAAATTGTACGTATCGATGTTTTGCAAAACATGCCAATGTAGTTGAAATTATTTTTAATCAATGTTTATTAAACGAGTTTTAAGCAAAAAGATATAACATATTTCAGATAAATAAGAATCTTGATTTACTCTACTAAAGATTATTAGAAGCATAAATCAGTATTTTATTATTATCTGTTCTTCATATTTATAGTTTTAACATTTTATTAAATTTGACAATCTTCATCTAAAACGGAAAAAAGCTGTTTAAATTTTTATTGATATTTAAATAAATTGAAACACACAAAATTTTTTGAAGTTACTTTACAGTACTAGTACTGTAATAGAATTTTTTAAAGCATGATATTTTGTGGTGGCTCTAACCCATAAAGATATTGTGGCCAATAGAAAAATACTACATTTTTTACAACTATATTAATACGAAATTGCATTCTTGCACTCTATGGCCTGACATTGATAATATTTCAAAATAATTATCGATTTGTTTCTTTTACAATTGTACATACATACACAACCATTTCCACTATCTCGGAATCAGTTTCGTCCAAACATCCCTATTCAGACAAGCAACCTCAGCTTCATCCACATTTATAATTCCTTTCATACACGCTTTTCTATTCTTACTACTTAGAAACTTTTGCTCACGCAAGCCACTCTCTCAATCATACCACGCCAACCACTCATCGGACGTTTACGTAAACGTATAACTTCAAAATCATTTATATAAATTTTTTTAACCAAACTTTTATTAGATGTCCGAACCATCTTAACTGATTAACACGGCAACTTTTGCTACAACATTTTTTTCAGTTTCACACTCATCATACACTAATATCTATTTTGTATCCGATTCCTTCTACTTACGATTATGTTATTAAATAAATTTAATCTTACTATTCACAGCTGTGAATAATAGTATAACACTGCAAATACACACACATTATAAACCGCTGAAATTTTAAATTATTATTGAATTGATGCTTTCACAATTATGTTATTAATTGGTCTTATTATTCACAGCTGTGAGTAATGGTATAACTTAACGAAATACACATTCATTATAAAGCTATTATTCAACAGAAAAATTTTACTGTGGCCACTACAGAATCATTATTTAATAAATTTGTGGAACAGAAAAATTTGTATAACATCAACTATTTACATTAGTCATACTAACTAAAAACAAAACTTTTTTGACATTTTGCCATCTATTTACAATATTATTTAGCCGTATCGAAAAATGTTAGAAACAGAAGTTGTTAGTTATAATTTATTTAGCAACTCTTGTTAAATAATTTTTTTCAAAATATATCTCTGGTGTGAAATATTCGTAAAACACATAAAAGTAACGTCAATAAATTTTGACTTTGTGTTGGCAGATCTTTACCAAAAGTTGATCAAATTGAGATATTCATTTCCGAAGCTTAAATATAAAATTTTATAATAATCCGTTTAACAGAATTTGCTCTACGCGTGTCCACACACAGTTCGACATTTAATTCGTGCTTATATGTAAAAATCTCGATAGGTCAAATTTGGTATGATTACAGTATCTCTCTTATCATATGTAATATGACTGTCGGTAAAAACATTTTACAATTACTATTTTTTTGTAGTAAATGTTTAGGACGTCTGTGTATAATAAATTTAGCAACACGATTCAAAAACGTAAGAAACCTTAATTATATTTTTTCTTTTATTTTTTTTCGAAAATTTAAACAAATTACCTACGTTAAATTTTCATATAATTGCTTGTTCGCGAGTAACGTTTATTTCAAAATCAAATCTTGTGTTTTTCATTTTTTTGTTAAATTTAATTTAGTTCTGATTACACGTTCCTTGTGGTCAGCGTTGCTAGTTATTTTTCGTAAATAAAGTTAGCTCTGAGTGGGCACAATATTAAAGTAACAAGCATTTTGA
The DNA here is from genome assembly GCA_963966155.1 of Clivina fossor. Lineage (NCBI taxonomy): Eukaryota > Metazoa > Arthropoda > Insecta > Coleoptera > Carabidae > Clivina > Clivina fossor. The sequence continues at coordinate 9,468,257 of OZ014566.1, forward strand.
GCCAACACAATTTTGTGCGGTAAATAAACAATGGATTACGAAGGTGTTTCCTATTGATGTAATATCAGTATGGATATTATTTTTGATTGTGTTCCAAGCAATTTTTGTTTTATTTGAAAACTATTGTTTAAGGTGTAATTTTTTTACAGATAAACTAGTAACCTAATCTAAGTTATGTTCTATTTAAAGTTATTTTTGTGTCTTAAAAATAAAATATATTTAAGTAGCTTAGTAGCATAAAGATGAAAAGTGTTTTATTTTTTTTTGATAATGTATCAAATTTCTTATAATATTTTTTTATTTTTTATTATTGTTCCGTATTTGCACAATTCAGAAATTACAGAGCTGCAAAATAGTTCTTCTATTTACAACAGTATATTTTTTACTATAAATAACAACCAGAAATATAAAAAGTTTCAAAAATTTTATGCTGTAAATATCGAACATAAATTTTACAATTAAAAATAAATGTTTTTAAAATATATAATTTATTTTTTGTAGTTAAAATTATTATTAGGCATTTCGTTTGGTAGAAAGGTGGTGAATATTATGTGTGGCGTATACTAAACTATAGCTAAGCATAACCCTAACCGCTGCAGTTACACAGATTTTATTGCGGGAATGCTGCATGAGAGGTATTTCATCATTTTGACATTTTTCACAAGCCGAAATTCAATATTTCGGCGAAAAAACATTATTCAGTTTTTTTTAATGCGATATTTTTACGTTATTATAATATATAAGTAACATATTTCTACGTATTATTTCACGAAGATACAGTGTACGATGCAATTATATACGATGTCTAAGAAAATTATGTAAAATGTATTTTTCGAAGAATTATCTATATAATTCTTCAAAAAACATATATATATATATATATATATATATATATATATATATATATATATATATATATATATATATATATATATATATCTAAAGAATATTATATACAATGTGTTTTTTATATATGAATATGTAATGTATCTCAAAATCATATATACAAAAATATAAAAAAATAAAATAGTCAGACAGACAACTATTTCAATATATAAAATTTTACATCTAAAACTTTTGTACTTAGGATTTTATATAATTTTTAAGAAATTTTGTTGAATGTAACTAAATAAATAAATAAATAAATAATACAAGATACATAATATATAATTTTTTATTACATTATATCAGAATAAAGTTTGTGATTTTATTATAACTACACTGAGAAACATTTTGCTACAGATCCAAGGTTTTTACTTATAACTGAAAAGTAAACGTGTTTTTAACTGTAAACTTATGTTTTTCTAATAAAAATAAAAATTTTAATAGAAAAAACAGTAATAGTAAATAAATTTGTATAAAATTATTTACTATTTAGGTTTTTCTGGAATATATGTAATTAATTATAAAATTATTAATAATTTTCAGTTAAAATGTAGTTTTATTTTTAAACAAAATATTAACTAATTAACAACAGAGCTTCTAAAATAGTTATACTGTTACTATTTTTTTTTTTTATTTTCTTTAGAGAAACATAAGCTTATAGTTAAAACAATTTAAGTTGAGTTTGGATCTAAAATATATAATTTCTCAGCATATAATTAATTTTGTACAACAAACTGTATAGAAATTTTTTTTTTGATTAGTTTGATTTAATATTGCACATGAAACAAATTTTAACAATAAATTTGTCGAAAAAAAAATTGCAAAAAACTATACATCAAAATTTCAACAAAGATATTTTGCGAATAAAAATTTTTCGCAGAAATATTTTACCAATAAAAAAATATAACTAAAATATTTTCTATTTCATATTTCTATTGCAAATGTTTACATCTAGAAAATCCGTAACTCTAGCTGCAAACTTGAATTATTCTATTCATCGATCATATATAACGAAATACGTGTAGAATAGTTAATTTGAAAGAATCGCACATACATGCAAAAGTATTGAACAACGATGTTTTGTTTTCCAAAAAAAAAAAAAAGAACGCACCGATTGAATTTTTGTTTATGAATATTTATAAGCAGACGCTACGATATATACTGGCTACTCACTTTGCTTTTGTTTCGCACAAGCGAGGGCGCTAGTTATTTTTCCGATAGAATTTAAATTTTTTATTGTTTTTCTAGTGTACGATGCTGTGTTTTAACGATTTTTACCAATAACTTTTGTTATTTTTTTTGTATCTGTTTTTGCATTCATTTTGCATTAGCAAATTTCGATAAAATACATTTTTCTTATAAAATGAAATTCAAATTAATTTTAAAAGAGAATTTTAATACGATACTTACATATGATATACAAGAACAAATACAATTAATAAATAACTGCATGTGAAAACAAATTACGCAGCTGTAATATAATATAATAAAGTGTTGAATGAGATTAGTTCTCAATAAAAAATAAAGTACATTTGCTGCACTGTCTGTACTTTAAGCCGTTTTATAGTTTAATTATCTCTGTTCAAGTTAATGTTAATTCAACAAAGTCATTATATTACTAGTTAAATAATGATATAATTATTGTATCAGTATTTTATAAAATAAAGAATTGCTGTTCAATATAATACTAGCTAATACTAAGAAACTGTCATATTTTTATTAATATAATTAAATATTAAAAAAAAACTATCAATTTTTGTAAAAAAATTGTTGATTTTTTTAATGTAAATGTCAATTTTTGTCAACAATAATATACAGTCGATTCCGCTTAATTGGGACACATCGGGACTATAGCATTTTGGCCCAATTAAGCGGCTGCCCCAATTAAGCGAATTTTACATAAAATTAAACAATCCATATTTTTCTTTCAATAAGTTTATTTTATAAATTCTTGGACAAAACTATAAACTACATATAACCAAAAAATATAAACTTTTAAGAAAAAATAATAATAAATTCCAAAATAAAATAATAAATAGGTACATACATTTTTAATTCAATGCAAAAATATGTCAAGTGTAGTCTGCCTTTTGTTTTTGTAACATTTCACTTCTACAAAATCAGCACAAGTATTCAGTGAATCTTGTGAATCAAAAAGATATAAAGCTTATTATATTAAATTCTTTGTAAATATTTTTTCTTGTGAATATTTGTAACATAATATGTAGTGATCTTAAATTTACTGGCCCAATTAAGCGGAATGTTGTCCCAACTAAACATGTAAATTTACTGTTGGTTTCTTGGTTTGGTTTCTGTTCTTTGAGATTTGGCCCAAATAAGCGGCTGTCCCAATTAAGCGGTGGCCCAATTAAGCGGAATCGACTGTATTTCTAAAGTATAGTTTCAGTAACTTGAAGAAAAATTTTTATATGTAACTCAGAATAAACATGAAAAAACAAATTTTTAATTAAAATGTATATAGAACTTAATACTAAATCTTTTATATTTTAATATAATAAGTGCTGAAAGATATTTTATGTTATTAAAATATCTGTTTTTATTTGTAGTAATATACTAATATTCTGTCGCAGTCTTGTTTACTATAAAATAAACAAAAAAAACATTTTTTATCTTCAATTTTTACCACTTTTACTGAAAGAAAGGGGTATAGTTTTAGGTTCAGTGTGCATATCATAGTCAATATATATAAAATAAAAATTTTCTTGGGTTAAAAGCAGTTTGAGCTTTTAATAAATGAAACTAAATAATACTATCCAAGCTATATATATATATATATATATATATATATATATATATATATATATATATATATATATATATATATATACATATAGATATGTCAAATCTAAACTTATTTAGATTAATAATGGGTAAAACTGAAAATTAATGTACAATTGTTCAGTTTCGATCACGTTAAAGATAATCAACACGAAAACGTCTTAAAAATGCAAAAAAAGATAAGAACAAAATTTATAACCTACTAGGTTTTAATCCGAAACAAAACACATTATACCAGCAAGGAATATTTTGCAAAATCTAAGCAAAACAAAAACAGTAAAAAGTGGAAATAAAAAATTTACATTTCATTATGAATTTGAAACGCAACATTGTCTCATGTTTCATGAGACAAGAACTTCTATACTTCGGCTACAATACGGTGTATACAAAACGCAAACATCCAGGCGAAAAGAAAGAAAGAAGGAAAGAACGAGGGAAAAAATGGAAACGAGAAAACAAAAAAAAGATAAAAACGACGACAATTAGTGCAGTAACGTTAATGAACAGTAATTTTTTTGCACGCGTTTAGCACAAACAAACGCAAAGCAAGCAAGTACGGAGCTCCATCTAATGATGTGTACGAAGTCTTGTACAAAATGAAATTAAATGTCTCACCCGCTTTTGTTTCTCTTGTCTTCGGGCATTTTTCTTTATTAAATTCATTTAGTTTTTTCACTAAATTTCCTCAACACATAATTGAACAAAATGCAATGCGACAAAGAAAAAAATAATGAAAGATAAAGATGCACCTAAAAAAAAATTATGTAAATTTACCTACAAACTATGAGACACTATAATGCCCAAGTATTTTTAAATATAATTATTCAAATTATTTATCCCAAAACAGAAAAAAAAATTGGCACGTGGTCTACGAGACAAAAAAATTTGGGGACCTTTGCGCTAAATCGTTTTTATCATAATATATAAACATTAATTTTGTTTTTAAACCAAACTAAAAAAATAGTTCTTTATCACTAATAGTTTTCATATCATTATTAATAAATATATTTAGTAATCACAAATATCGGAAAAACTAAAAGAAGAACAGCAACATTTTCAATCAATAAGAAAATTAAATCATACATTGATATCAATTGTACTAGAATAAACAGACGACAACTTCAGCAATATATATAGCTGGATACTTTTACCGTTTCGTATCGTACATTCCCGTTTCGCCATGTTTATACAAAACGGGACTAGAGAGGAAAACAGAAAAGTTCATCTCGCGTCGCGCGTATAGCATCATGGCACACTACTGTTTTTAATTAAATTTGTAATTTTATTTGTATTTTTTTCTTTCAGCTGCGTCGGTCTGCTCTCTTTTGTTTTGTGTGTGTGTGTGTCGTTTCGATGTTGTTTCCTTTGAAGATGAATTATATGCAGAATTTATATCGCTTGGTTACACCAGACACTCGCCAACCGATGCTATTTTGTTTCATTTTCGCTTACACTGGGTTTTCTATCTCATTTTTTCATTCAAATAATCTCTCTCTGTCTTTCTTTTCTTTCAATTGAGATGGAGAATTTTTAGATAGCAATTTTAAATTTGGACTAACTCAAGGTGATTTAATAAATAAATTGGTGGTTTTTTAAAATAATTGAAATAACATTTTTAACTTAAAATAAAATGGCTTTAGGTTATAATTCTGTATTAATATTTATTAATAATCGACGTATCGACGAACTCAACGTACGTTTTCATCAGAAACATTTACAGTAAATAAACAGAAAATAGAAACAAGTTACTAGGTAACAAAATAAGTAACTAGATCATAAAATTTATAAATTTTTAATTAAAGAAAGTCTACTTTTATTTAAATCAGTGCCTGTACTATAGTTTTTTTTTTTAAAGATGAATGTTGACTTCGTCGAAACGTCGATTATTACATACATACACAATCATATTATTTATTCAAAAAGGTGTGGCACAAATTCTTTCCACTATCTCGAAATCAGTTTCCTCCAAAACATTCCGATCCAAGAAACTTAATAAGTATGTAAAATTGTTTACTTTCTGAAAATTGCATCACATACTTAATGTAGTATTACATATTGTTCGTATAACTTCTTAAATTATGTAAAATTACAGCTTGCATATTAATATCTGTAATAATTCATCAAAATAATGAGACAAATTTCGTGTAAAAACACTAATAAAATATTTTAAGTGCAATTTATTTATTTCAAAATACATCCTTTATGTAAATTTAAAAATGTATGTAATTATACTAACAATAATATTAACAGAACTCTACAAATTTTACCTGTTTATAGAAAATTCCTGACAACAAATTTTGCCGAAGTTCTAAAAGAAACTACTAAAAAACTGTAATATTATATGCATATGTACTTTTTATCCCGTTGGTAATATATTATATTACATAATGTTTATAACAGTTTTGATATTATGTATTTTTAAACAATTATGCTAAAATTACACCAGTTGAATAATTATACCTAGAAATACTGAGCATCGTAGTGTCTTATGGTTTGTAAGTATAATAACATAATTTTTTTTTATAGTGTATACATTAATAGTTAAAACCATTTGCTAGATTAATTATTTAAACAAATCATAAATATCGAACGACATATTCTGTCAAAACTTTCACACCGAATGAAAAATATTCCTTCGCAAACAACAAAACAATATTGAATATCGGGCACAGGGGTGCCAACAGTACTTTTCACAAATCTTCTAAACCGCATATAGCCCAACACTTATTGTTCGTAGCAAGGGTACTGGGTTCAAATCCAAACCAGGGGCAGATGTCACAATCGTATTGTCACAATCCACCAAGCAAATACAGACACGATATAATACTTTTAAATAATAGATAATGGCGGGAGAGGAAAGGGCGAGTTAAATCATGTAACTGGCTTATTTACAGTTCTCACTGCATTATAATCACTGTTTGCGTACACGTATATTTATACGATGTGCATTTTGCAGTTTTTCGCTATTGTTCCTGTGTATACACATATTTGTGCATTATGCGCGTGTGTGTGTACAATTCGGATTATTCGTATTTCGATCATGTTATGTTTGTCTTTTTATGACTGATTGTCGGCTGATTTCGGTTTGACTCGATAGTTAAATGATTTGAGTTTCATGAGAAAATATTGTTTAAATAATAAATGATTTTCGACAAAAAAAACTCAAAACTACTTTTGGGCAAATTTAATTTTATTTACTAACACGTTTTTATTAACTTGCTTTCTTGTCTGTCTGTTCGGTACAAATTTTGCAATCGCTTTTTAACTAACTTTCCGATGAGCTAGAGACTTGAAACTTTAAATATAGCTCAAAACTGGAACCAATATTAACTAAATAATTAATTAATAACTAATTAATTGATTTCGAAATATTAATTGTTATCTTGTGCCACATTCACGAATTCCATACATTCTTGTATTTAGCAATTTTTTTTTTTCAAAATACAGAAACTACAGTAAACAACTACAGAAAATACAAAACACAAACACACAAAACTAAAAAACAAAATAATTATTTAAATAAAAAAAAATTTTTAATATTTATGAAACGGACTAAAAAGTATAAAATAATTTCTCCTAGCGCCAGTTACAGATTTATAACTCCATACAGATTTCTGACTCCATAGAGATTGTCCTGAAAATTTGTGATTGTGAATTTGTAATAGCTATGACAATACTTATAAGATATAAAACAAAAAAAAAAAGCATGCATTAGATAATAGTAAAGAGTGTAGGGAGTAGATGAAGTTGATGAGTAGACAAAGACAATTATTAATTTTGAATCTAACATGACATTATTCTAAATTTGTTTAACATCTGATAAAATCTTTGGTGTTATTATTCCTCTTGTAACACCAATTTGAACACACACCTATACGTGAATATGAAATATATTTATAAAAACAATTTCAATGTATTCAAATAATCGCTTAGTAATCCAATTAAACGTAAAACATAACATGTATATATTTATTACAAATGCTGTTTTCATAATGACACGGCGTTTTCAATTTGAATAAATTTTCAATTACAATATTTCTATATGAGAATCTAATAAGAACAATTAAACAATTCTATATTAGCATTTATTTAAGTATTCAGCATAATTGTTTTCTATGTATTACTGTTTGTATGTGAGCAGGAAATCTATGTAAAACTTCTTGTATTATTAAAATTATTTGTGTGTGTTTTTTTGCTGTTTATTCACATTTAATTACTGCAAATTATAGTGTTATTTGATAGTTGTACACTTGTAGTTTTTAATAATTAGTTACTATTACATTTTATTACATATTCTTTGATGTGTTATAAATATGTAATATCGTGTTTTATTACTAATTAGATTTAATTAGAATTATTGTTTGCACGGTGATTTTAAAGTATTTATATTGTATAATTCTGTTAAATAAATAAATTAAAATAAAAAACTGTTTTAAAATTAGATTATTTTATAAAAACGACGGTTTAAAGTGCCATTTTGACTCAATTTTCGAAATAATATTGTCTAATATTTCCACAATTAAATAATTTAAAAGCACTTGGAAAATACATTAGTACTTAATACTAAGTATTTTACAAAATATAAATACTTGTACTTAAACTGTAAGTATTTGCCGTTTGATACTTAATACTTAATATTTAAGTACTTTATTTGTCAGTACTTGTCCAATTCTTTTCCCAAATTTATTAAAAAAAATTAAAATCCTATTTTTTCTCTAAAACTTGACAAATGTGAGTTACATTCAAACACATGTTTTTATTTCAAAAAAATACCAAACAAATTTTCATCGAAAAAATCACTACGTGTAAAAATAACTTCCCTTAGGAAACCAAACGTATTATTATTCTAAAAAAAATCAAAGTATTCAACAAATTCAACGTTTTTCGATTTTTTACCTCAATGTTTACACATGTCGAAAATATTACCGCATTGCCACACAAAAACGATTTGTATTTATCGTTAATATAGAGTCGAATTTTGCTTGGCAGGATCGTACGGTAGTCCTGTGGGACGAGAACCGGAAACGCTATGCGGCAGGATGTGAACAAGGCACACAGGGAGCGGACAGGTTTACGACATGGTCCCGTAGGTGATTGGGGATATGGCATACAGGGGTGGATTTAGTTGAATTGAAAGATATATTTTATATAATATTATTGATATTAATTAGTAACAAATTATTACATATTTTTTAGTAATATGGACATTTATTCATAATGTTATTTAGTTAAATCAGATTAAATGTCTTTAATATATTTAAATTAATTTATGTTTTTATGAAAAATATATTAGAATATTTCTAATCTTAAAACTTTTACAAAATTTTTACTTTAAAAAATCTATAACATAATGCATAGTTATACTTTTAGATCTAATATGAATAACATTTCAAAATAATTATAATATCATAGCAACAACACTAACTTCAAATACTTCGAAAATAATTTTGCATACAGTAATAATAAAAAAAAATTATAGGCGTGGGTAATGAATAGCATTACTTATTAAGAAACACATATGCAGTTCACACCGTTTAATATGATCACATTGGGACTTAGGACTTTTGATAACAATAAACGATTGATAATAATATTCGAAAAAATATAAATATACATTTTTACTAACTAAAAATATGTAACAATAACTAGTAAATAAATTATGCAATAAACTCAATAATCTAAAAGTAAATATAACATTCTTTCAATTAAATTTGAAAGTAAGTATTTTATTATTGTGTTTATAAATAAAAAAGCTGCTTCCAACTAATGTACATGTTGTTAACTTACAAAAGAAAGAAAAAAAAATGTATGCTAGAAAATTTATTATATAAACAAAAAAAAAAGAAAAATTCATATCTTGAACCAAAATTATGATTACTATAAACGATGTTTTTTTATGTAGTCGTATTGATCTGGCCATGGAAGTGGTAAAAATACTTGAATAATAACATCAGTGATTCCAATAAGAGGCACGCACTTTATAATAAATATATTATAGAATCTTTCTGAACTCATAATATTAAAATATAATAAAGCTTGTAACTTAGTTACTTGTTTCTATGTTTGGTTTGTTTAATATTTTTGTCATTTGTATATTTTTTCTTGATGATGATATACATGGAGTAATCGAAACGTAGAATTTTAATTGAACTTAATAGAACTTAATTCTATGCTGTATTTTATAAACAGATGAAGTTTTGTATAATTTTTAATTAAAATTACCTAATAATTATGTGATTTGGTGTGTTTGGTTTGGTTATTACTTCTGTCGTTTGTACATTTTTTTCCTGCTAATATAAAATATATATATATATATATTTAAAATTTTTTTGATTGTGTGGGCGAAGCAGCCAAAACAGTAAGATGTTTAAGGATAAATCAAACACTCATTTTTAAATTTTGACGAGCTTTCGACCAACGTTCGAGTCTTTATCAATATATATCAATTTATATATATATATATATATATATATATATATATATATATATATATATATTTAAAATTACGCACAGCTCAATCATAGAGCTTTTTTATTTTAATAAATATGTTATTTATAATACTGTACAGAACTTCTTTAAACAAAAATACATATTTGCGCGCAAAAATCTTTATTTTTCCAAATTTTTTTATAAAAATAATGTAATAATATTTTATTTACCAAAACTTGCAACATAAAATATTTGTATAATGTGCAAAAAAAATTATTTTTTTGAATTTTTTATGAAAATACTGTAATATATTTTAACTAAATAAAATATGTTATGACATTGTTTTTAATCTTTCAATATTTTGCCTTAAAATAGTAAATTTTACTCAGTGCAACAAACTCATTCTAGTTGATGTATTTCACAAGCAGATTACCACCAGATAGAGGAAAGCAATATCTACCGCATCGCTAAATCTATGTTACTTTATCCAATGATTTAGCTGTGAAAATCAAGCACCTCCATTACACGATCCTATTACTTTGTCGACTAAAGCAAACAAGCATTGTTATTTCATATATGTACGTTATATCGAATATAACGCATACGCGGATTAATATATCCTCTCACATCAAAATACGTAACGAGAAAAAAAATTAGACGATTAATTTAGCAGAAGGATTTTTTTTTATTTCATCTGCAAATAAAATTTAGATGCGAAAAATTAATTTTGTATCGAAGTGGTTTGGCTTCAGGATATAAAAAATGAATAAACTTAACCGTATATTCAACGGGGGAGGATTCGATAATAAAAAGGATATTTTTTCTGATTGTTTTGGAATACGAGATATAGAATTGGTGAATTTTTTATTTAAAATTTTTTTGACACGAACATTTTCGAATGCTTTGTTTTTTGACTCGAGGTTAAGGATTATATTTTTCCTGTATTTTGATGCGATGAATTTACATAAAAATATTTTATAGAAACATACGCGCGGGCTAAAGAATTTTCCATATTTTGATATTTTTCAATCAATCAGCCTTATATGTATCTCGTTTATTTATTTTATTTATCGAAATCAATTTGAAATTTTATTAAGTTTATACTAAAAAATATTTGAATGTTTTAATATTTAACAAAGAATGATTTACTTACTGATATTTTTATTATATCTAAAATAAATATTAACATCGGTGATTGGTTTTTAATCAGTTTTATTAAGTAGATACAATATCAAATTGAGTTTTACGATATATTTTTTTTTAAACAATTTTTTGAGTTAAAATTAGTTCTAGACATAATGGCTGATACTGACTGTTTTACAAATATTTCAATTGATCGCATTGTATTAATATATATTTAAAAATTTAATAAATTTGTTATTGCTTTTTTGTTATTGCTTTAATATCATATTACCGTAATACAACTAACCAAGTTAACAAATGACTTAATCATGACTGGTCAAACACAATATAATTTGGAAAAAATGTGTTTGTTTCGTTGTGAGCTAGTAGTTTAGTGGTTAGAACATCTGTCGCGAAAGCAGGAAACTGGTGTTCGAATCCCGGCGAGGTCAAAATATTTTTCCAAATTTAAAATTTTCTAATTATACATTTGTTCGCTACGATTAAGTGGAAAGTAAAATATTTGTGAAACCCTTACTGTTATCGTAAAATAATTACTTTAACGGAACTGAATTATCAAATATTTTTAAAGTGCTTCGCTGACTAATCAATTGACAATCTATTTGCTTACTTAATTTATTTAACAACGATTTATGCAATTGGCTTTTTGTATAATTTACAAAAATATATTCACTTTTAAATAAGGACAACTTGAAAAACAGACCAGACCATAATATATTTAACAATATGAATATATTTTTATGATTCTGGCATCATACCTATTTCATGTATTGCGTTCAATAAATCATAAGTATAAATAAAAAAATAAACACTAAAATAAAAATGGACGCATAAAAAGCAACACATTGTTGAAGTGTTTAGCACAAAACACCTGCAACGCCATCTGCATAATATTGCAATATTGAATGAGTTATACGCAAGTTTGCAAACAACAACAACGACTTAATTTATGACATTCTCATAATTTTCCGTCGCGTCGTATAAGAAATTCCACCCTGTATTTAAATTTAAATTAAAATTTGTGTGCTAGGCGATAAGCAAAAATAATATGCATTGTTGTTGTTATTACGTTTGTGTTATTTGCAAAATTAGGTCATATGTTTTTTTTTTTTTAACTAAAACATGTGCTATTAATCATATGGCTGATCCGAATTAAATAAAAGAGCATTTTGTATTGCATAAAGCGTTATTAAACGTTTTGTAAGTTAACTACAACTGTCAACTGACCAATAAATGAAGCGGTCCGAAGATAGTTGACAATCTAGTTAATTCATTGATTAAGTTAACAATGCGTTGTGCAACTGGCAGAGACGGGTATTTATACGTAAAAAAGTATTTTTTAGGTTTATGTGTAAAAAATTCATAAAAAATGTAAAATATGTAAAAAAACGTAAGTAATGTATAATTTCAGTTCTTTATTACGTTACTTGGTATCTATTTATTTGCATTTGTTAAATTTGTTGTGATATATATATATATACCGGGTGTCTACTTTTTTTTTGTTACATAGGGAATACAATGCTAAAATTTTCATTTGGTGATAAATTTTCCCCTAATTATTATAGAACAAAAGTACAAATACAAAAGTTGTTTAGAATTCAAAAATGCATCAAATGATGCCAAATTTATCAATATAGGATGTTCCGATCAAGAATTAGAAGCAAATTAAAATTTCCATTTTTGCGCTCTTTACATCAAAGTGCCATGGAAATTAAACAAATAATTTCATTTCTTCTGGAGTTTGAGTTTGACAGATCGTATTTATTTTATTGTTACGTTCTGTATTATTATTATTATTATTATTATTATTATTATTATTATTGAAAATAATGAATAAACTTAATGTAAATGAAAAGCTATTAAGTATAAAAAGTATTAAGTATTTATTATTTATTACAATGAAAGGGTATTTTACTCGGCTGTACACTACGTACTAGCTGTGGTTTTAAATTGTGAATGTCTCCATTATAATTTTAAGTAATTGTTTAATTTATTTATTAACTTCAAGTTATAAAAACAATACATTTGAATTAGATGACTGGCATTATGCCTAATATATTTATTATAATAATTTAAACTTATCCCTGAGGATGCTGTAAGTTGTGCAGTGAAACGTCGGATAAGAGTTTAATAAATAGTAAATAGCTGAACTCCGTAAAACTTTCTTTATTTATTACAATATTCAATATACCTATAAAACAGAAAAATTCATGAATACAAGATATAGGAGAACAAAAACGAAACTAACAATTTAAATTAAATGTTCAAATAAATCGCCATTAACTGCCAAACAATAACCTAATCTGTTATAAAATTCGTGACGTACAGAGCTTAATTGTGTTTGTGTTATATTATTGCACTCTTCAACAATGGCATTTTTCAAATCAACAAGATTTTTGATATGTCGTTTATAAATTTTCTCCTTCAAATATGGCCATAAAAAGAAATCGCACGGTGCTAAATCGGGCGATCTAGCTGGCCAATTAATTGGACCACCTCTACCAATCCATGAATTTGGAAAACATTGATCCAAATATAATTTAATGTTGCAGCTGTAATGTGCCGGACATCCGTCTTGTTGATACCAGACAACATTATCTTGAGTTGCACACTCTTCTAACTGCGGACCAATATGATTTTGCAACATATCCAAATATTTTTCGTTGTTTAAATTATTTTCAATAAAAAATGGCCCAATTATACACCTGCCAAAAATTCCAGCCCATACATTAACTTTTTCTGGATATTGGGTACGTGTTGCTACCATTAAATGAGGATTTGTTTGGCTCCATATTCTAAAGTTTTGTGTATTAGGTTCGCCGTGTAAAGTAAACGTAGACTCGTCAGTAAAACAAATAGATTTCAAGAAGTTTCTGTCTAAATTGGATTTTTCCATAATAATGTTACTAAATTCGCTTCTAGCCATTTTATCCGCTTCAAATATCTCTTGGTGCGTGGAATATTTATAAGAATGATATTTTTCATTTTTTAGTACCTTATGTATTGTTGAAGGATGCAAATTTAATTCAGCACCAAGTTGACGCACACTAACATTTGGGTTTTCCGTTACACACAAAAGTATATTCAATGTATTTTCTTTAATTGCATTTTGATTTAAATTCTCCTCCTGATCTTCTGCGTTGATTTTTCTACAATTTTTACAACGTTTTAACACACTTCCAGTTTCTTCGAATTGTTTAATTATCCTACGAATAGTCATAGCGGAAGGTATGGGACGGTTTTCAAAGAAAGCGCTGAATAAATCTCTTACTCGTCGTATCGAATTTCCAGTAAAATACCATTTTACGCACTGAACTTTTTCATTTACCTTAAGTTTATTCATTATTTTCAATAATAATGATAATAATACAGAACGTAACAATAAAATAAATACGATCTGTCAAACTCAAACTCCAGAAGAAATGAAATTATTTGTTTAATTTCCATGGCACTTTGATGTAAAGAGCGCAAAAATGGAAATTTTAATTTGCTTCTAATTCTTGATCGGAACATCCTATATTGATAAATTTGGCATCATTTGATGCATTTTTGAATTCTAAACAACTTTTGTATTTGTACTTTTGTTCTATAATAATTAGGGGAAAATTTATCACCAAATGAAAATTTTAGCATTGTATTCCCTATGTAACAAAAAAAAAGTAGACACCCGGTATATATATATATATATATATATATATATATAAATCAAGTGTTTTTATGAATATGAATACAAACTTAAAATGACGGTATGTCTAAAATTTTCTAATTCATCTTACTGCTATTTTAACTTACATCACATTATCCACACATATTCAGTCTTGAAGAAGGCAATAGTGACTGCCGAAACGTTGGCTTAATAGTTAATAAAAAAATATAAAAAACTGAATTCCGTCAATTATTAATTATTTAGTAATATGTTCTATTTGAAAAATGAATCTGTTCATATTAACTTTTCAAATTCATCTTACTTCTATTTTAACCTTCATCACACACATTTATACACAACATCAGTCAACAAAAATTCTCTTCCCGACAATCAATTTATTCCTGTACGTGTTATTGCATTCATATTCGGTATTCGGTAAGCACCCTCTCATATTCGTATCATCTCGCGTCGCCAGACAACTGTCAATCATTCTTACCGCTTACCACTCCCCCATTCTTCCACCATCAACCCCCAAAATGCATATGCAGGTGCCCACCCAAGAGTGGGTGGTCCTGCTGTATGACTATGCCGGGTTGAGTTATGCAGAGAGCGCTCGCATATACGTGCGAAATAATGCATTTTTATATTTGCCAATATGTCAAGCCGAGCCGTTTGGATTAGAACTCAGCGATGATTGAAGATCGGACTTTGAGTGACAATTGAAGATATGGAATTTGCGATGCATTCGAATTTTTAAATGAAAAGTTCTTTTTTTTGTTATTGCGTTTTAAATGGAAAAAGATATAAATTGCGAAGATTTATAATACAGTATTCTGAAATATTGATTTCTTTTTATTTGATACAAATTTATGATGTAGTGGACTAACAATAAGTCCATTTTTTTTAAAAACTCTATAATTTTATTTTACTATAAATATTCTGTATTTCTACCTTAAAAATTCTGTAATTTTTACATAATTTATAATAATCACATAAAGCAAGTAAAAATGACCTACTAAGTATGTAAAATTGCTTACTTTCTGCAAATTGCATCACATACTTAATGTAGAATTACATATTGTTGCAGTATAACTTTGTAAATTGTGTCAAAATAATGAGACTTATTGTTAGTACATATTTTGTGTAATAATTCATGCTAATAAAATATTTTAAGTGTAATTTTCAAAGCTATCCCCTTCATGAGGGGGATGGTAATGGTTTTTACATAGCATGCCTAAATAGATTTTTAAAAATAAAAAAACACGTATTTTGTAACTTTTTAATCCAATGTGTTTTTCTCGAGATATTCAACCGTTTTCAGACTTTTGGGACAGACTGTCCTGATGAAGACGTACGTTAAGTTCGTCGAAACGTCGATAATTAATAAATATTAATACAGAACTAAAACCTAAAGCCGTTTTATTTTCAATAAAAATAAGTTACTTGTAATATATACAACCAGCAAGCACACGACAAGTATTGCAGGTCGCCAATTTTATTTAAATGTCAATGACCTTATATATTACTTAATTAAATACAAATTCATTCTAATCACAGGTGTTGAATAATAATTCAACTACTAAATAGAATTAATAATAAATAGCAATACTTTGACTAGTTTTTATATTATCTAGATCTAGATAGTTAGACACTCTATTACCTATTCGAAATCTAATCTAATCAGGGTTTTAAATTTTGTTAATATCTAATTTTCTTTATTGATTTTCGCTTTACTTGAAATGACAAAGAATTTGAAAATAATATACAAAAATAGTATTATATTACCTTCAATAATTGCAGTAATAATAGCAGTGTATTTTTAGTAAATAACTTATAATATAGAGCTTTTAAAACGTGATATAGCAATTTATTAAAATTATTTTTGTAAAAATATACTCATTGTTGGATCAAATGAAATAATGCTTTATTACAACAAGATTTTGTATTTACAATTTTTTGTGACAGTTTTATTTAGTTAAAAATACTCTTTGAGAATCATTCATATTATAACACAAAATTTTATTTTGATTATTAAATAATAATATTATTTTCTAGTAATAAACCAAAATGTGTCATGTAGAAAACATTCAAAACGATAGCTGAAAAAAATATATAATTGTAACACGATAGTTACAAACATCCAAGCATACATACATACACAAATATCCGGATATTCTATCATAATAACATGATCAACAAACAACATCAGACAAACAAGAAATATAGATAGAACACATCGTGTTAGCCATGCAATGCCAACTTTAGTTCACAGAATACAGAATCACACACCGTAACGGGCTACATGAGTATATTTTACTGGAACTTTTTGCAATTCGTTGATTTTCTATTTTAGATAGACATATAGTGTGTTCAAGAATTAATAAAATAAAATAATAATTTATTTTATTTTATTAACTCTTCGCCACAGTAAGATCACATTTTTATTTATATTTATATTCAAGAATTGACGCAAAAGTAAATTTATAATAGAAATTAGAATTCTGTATTGTATATTTTTTATACCAGTTTTATTAGATAAGTTAAATTTCATCAGAGAAATGAGTGTCTTTTTATTGTGGCGAAAAGTTAATAAAATAAAATATTTTTTTTTTAAATAAACAAACAATAATATTAATAAAGCTATATATATATATATTTGATAATTTATAAATTTTTAAATCTAGTTATTTGTACTTTGTTACCTAGTAATATTTTTCTATGTTTTGTTTGTTTATTATTTATGTCATTTGTATATTTTTTTCTGATAATGATATATGTGGAGTATATCAAAACGTCGATTTTTAATTAAAAATTATACAGAGCATAATCTTAAAGATTTTTATTTCATATTTTGATTATTTTTATTTTATTTTATAAAAAAGTTTTTGAATAAAGGTTATGATAAAAATAATTTCAATTTTTTTAGAATGTACCTACTATATTAATTTTGAACCGAACTGTATCTGTATGTGTTATGAAATAGTTTGAATACAAAAAAACATATGTAGTTATTTTTTATTTCTAGTTTTGTTTATAGATTGGAGCACGATATCTGGTATGCGGCCACTCAGACGAAACCGATTGGCATGTAATTTGACATGTGAAGAAAAAATTAGCCTCGGATTTAATTGTATATAATTATGTAAAATGTATACATCAGTTTTATTATTTTTTTTGATTAATTAATTAACAGATTTTATTCGGAAATATAATTTGTAAAAATTAAAACTGAAACATTGATTTAAAATTCATATTTATCTATAAACAGAAAAAATAGTATATTATGTTACAAGAAGTAGAAAGCGATGATTATTCTGTTGATCCCAGATATTTATCTGGGCGATACAAAAAAAGCTTTCTATTCTGAGTGACATATACGATCTTTTCTTCAAGCGTTTTAAACGAGAAACTAAATTAAAAATATAATAAATACATGCCAAATTTCTTTAATCTAATTAACACTTACAGAATAGTATGCATATGTGTACTATATATTATTTATATTAGGTTATGTGATTTGTAAAAATTAACCTTTCTTTGGTTGAATATGCAATTTTTGACCACCCTGGGCGGTATACATTACATCTAAACTAAACTAAACAATGCAATTGTTAATTAATTAAACTTGACTTAATAATTTTTAATATAACCGTCGTAAATGTTAAATTAAATACATATGTCCGTGTTTCTTTGGTTGAATATGTAATTTCTGATTACTTTGGATGGTGCATTTTTCATTTATTGCACTTTTTCACACATTTTCAATTTTCAATTAATAATAATTTTCAAATTGTCAGCTTAAGTACACTTGATGTTGTAGTTATGTTTGGTGCTGCTACCAGTGAAGTATATAGTAAATAATAGCTGTATAATAATTACATAATTGTACTGTAATATAATGACTTTCTTCTACATAGGCAATATAGTAACGTAATATCAATATTTTGATATTCTTGAAGAAAAAATATTTTAAACGTACGTAATACTACATAAAAATCAAAAAGATATCGAAGACAAAACCTGCTGTAATAAATAAATGTCGATAAGTCAGAGATCCAATATAATTTGCGCTGCGTTTTTGTCTTCCGTTGGGCACGTGGTAGCATGTGGTGCCACAGTCATAGTATTTCTTGGGGGCCTAATAAGTGCCCGACTGGACGACAGCAATATCGAGTAGGCGTTTGGAGACTTGAAGAAAACAATAGAATAACGTCCGATGTGGGTTGGATTCGCATTCGACAGTCATTTTTCACAAACAGAACGGGGACAATGTAGCCCAGGACGAGAAACCCCATAGCTATGCGCGCTATGTAGTTATTTCGAGAAATTTTCAATATTGCAATACGATATACTTTATTGACTATGATAAATTTGTTGTGTTTTTGTTTGATGTATGTTAGGTATGTTTAATATACTACTTAATTTTTTCCGTAGTTTAAGTAGTGTTTTTGTCAGAGTAATTTTAATTATATTAATTTATATTTGTTTAATGAGGTCTTTTCACAATCTATAATATTTTATATAAAAATATAAATATATTACTTATATTTGAAATATGTACCTACGGTTGTATGCAATTTCAAACCAATATTATTAGAAATAAAAATAATGTTAGTAAATTGAATTTATAGAAATTTCTAGGTTGGTCGCAGACGTTTCGCAATACATCGTAGATGGTAGATAGACCAGTCAATTGCGTAACAGCACTAAGCACTGAGGATGTTATCTACGATGTATGGCGAAACGTCTGAAACGATTATAGATCAAACACAACATTACTATTGTTAGTAAAGTTGGTAGGACGTTTGCCGCGAAAGCAGGAGGTTCTGGGTTCAAATCCCGGCGAGGTTAATACATTTTTCCAAATTTATTAAATTTACTAATTATATATTAGTTCACTGCGATTAAATGTATATTTAAATTTTGTGAAACTCTTAGTGTTATAGAAGAAAATGTTGCTTAAATAAAATAAATTATTGGTTTTTTAAAATTTTAAAAATTTAAAGTTATAAATTTCTAATGCAACATACTGTATAATTAAAAATCTACTAAAACATTTTGCAACTCAAAATATAGTAATTATTTATTCATATCTATATTTAAGGAAACATTTTCCAATATTTGTTTTAAATCTTACATAATATCATCATGAAATTGTATAATATTTGTTAACCAGTTAGCCAACCCATTAAAGATGGTATAATTTCCCTGGACTTCCTGCAAAATCAATAGCCGATATATACGTCGTTCCTGCAATAAGCCATAAACAAGACTAAATCCCAGCAGGACTATATCGGGCTACAAGCAGGACAAACATTAAGTACGTTCACCATTAGCCATTATACATACAAACCATATACGCGTCGCGGCGTCGAGCGTCATTTAAGCATTAATTGTGAACGTACCACATTGGCGGAGAGGTACATGTGTACGACAAGTCGTTCGAACATACAAGGCGTACAGACGTCGTTTATCAAAACGAAATTCGTCACGGCACTATGGTTACGACGGCGACGCCAGGCGTTGGTTTCAAGGGAGTGCAGAGAAAGGGGATAGGTATGCTAGAGATTTTGTTTAAGAGTTTGTTTGGAAATAACGTTCGGTAAATATCGATGTTTGAGATGGAGTTCACTGATATTATATCATAAACATTTCGTATCATTTTTCGATGAGTGTGTATTTGTTTGTATTGGACAAATACAGGGGTGTTTGCAGGATTTTTGCTTTGATTTGTTTCGTTGTTAAAATGAAACGGATTTAGGTTGTATACAGATTTTGTATTAATATTTATTAATAATCGACATTTAACGTACTCAACATGCATCTTCATCAGAAAAAAGATACAAATTACAAATAATATTTACAGTAAAAAAACAAACATAGAAAAAAATTGCTAGGTAACAAAAATAGTAACTAGATCATAAAATTTATAAATAGAAATTTATAAAGAAAAAAATAATATTAATCATTGTGAAGGTACTGATTTAAATAAAAAATTTCTCTTTTTAATTAAAAATTTATAAATATTATTATTTTGTTAATTATTTTGTTACCTAGTAACTTTTTTTTTATATACTTATAATGAGATCTAATAAATTTTTTTACTATGTTTTTTAGTTGTTTTTGTTATTTATTGTATTTTAGTCGATGGTATAATTTAAGTACATTTTAATTTATAAAAAATAATAATTCTAAAACAAATATAGAAGTTATCAAAAAAATTATATGGCGCATCACAAAAAAAGAAACGCAACTTAAAATTCTATAATAAAGTAATAACAACGTATCCAAATTACATATTTTTTTACTAAATAAATGTATCGACTTCTAATATAGAACATGTTACATAAAGTAACATCTTTTCTTTAAGGTAAAATTAGATTTTAATGTTTTTTGAACTTCAAGTTTACAGCAATATTCTAAGCTCATTTTTAAATCATTTTAATTTATTTTTATATAGAAAGGTAGCCCAAAGCTTGCCCAATAAGACCCTGTTTACATATTGCAAAAATTTGATTGCATTTTTGAGATACGAATCCTGAGAGATGTTGCTGATTTTAAACAAAATATCAAGAAAGTTAAATACGTGAAAAACAGTTGAACTAAAGTAAAATGTTTTTAATGTATCATATGTAAAATTGACTCCAAAAAATAATGGAGTATAAGAAAATTAGATTCGACATTGTTTAAACCGGAAATTTGCCAACATTTTACTTCAAATGAATACCCATATATACCAAATCTCATAACATAATATATTATATTACATTTAAAATACGTATACCGTAATCTCGTCCTAGGACACTGTATTAAGATTTTGAAAACTACAATAATAATTAAGACTTGCTTGTGAATATACGTGTAGGAACAAAAATAATAATTAATGTATTAAAACTTCACATACCAAAAAAACAAGTCATATAATGGAAAACGTTAGAATCCGTCCCTGCATCGACAGAAAGCTTATAGAGATCAAATAAGTGGAAAAGCAGACTAGACTGGCATGCCGTTAGGTTACGGGTTGTACGTTCGTAACAGCGTAGCGATGATGTCTCTGGCTATATGACGATATGAAATCATAACGAGTGCTTTGCAAATAGTGTGGCATCTAATTGAAATCTGGACTAGTTATTGACTCTGCACAAACACTTGACTGCACTGTCGATCAATTTCAGTCCTCTTAACTTTTCATCACCCCCTCCACTGCTTCTTAGATGCCCTTTCGTACAAACAAAGAAATCTACTATGTGTTACATCAAAATTTAACCCTGATCAAGTTTAGCTACATAGTAAAGTAATAAATGTATTAATAAAAACAAAAGCATAAACGGAAAATGACTGCCGTGGGGTATGTGGTGTAAATAGGAGAGATCGGGTACGAAATAGATTAATGTATGATGAGTGAGACATTGAAAACAATGTTGTAGCAAAAGTTGGTGTTAGTCAGTTAAGATGGTTCGGACATGTTGAGCGAATGTCTAATGAACGTTTGGTTAAAAAGATTTATTTGAACGATTTTGATGGTATACTTTTGCGTGGACGTCCGATGAGTAGTTGGAGTGGTATGATTGAGAGTGTTTTGCGTGAGCGAAAGTTTCCAAGTAGTAGGAATAAAAGAGCATATATGAGAGAAATTATGAATGTGGATGAAGCAAATGTTGCTTGTTTGGATAAGAATGTTTGGAGGCGACTGATTTCGGGATGATGAAAAGAGTTCGTGCCACATTCTTTTGGGTACATGGCGTGATTGTGTATGTATGTAGGTATGTATGTATGTTTGATAATTTTTGTAACATTTTTTTTAAAATAATTAGACACGTATCTGCTGTAGCGTATGCTGATAACTTGGTTGTTTTGGCTGAATTTGAAGAGCAACTGAAGAAGGATGATTGATAGAATTAATGTTATAGATAAAGAAATGCATCTTGTATTGAATGTTGATAAGAGCAAAGTATTAGTTTTTGAGATGGGTGACGTCACGACTGAATGTAATGTATCTGATGGTAAATAGATATACTTTTTTATATTATAAAACGTTCTACTTATTAAGTTTAGCAGTGAATATAAGAGCCGGCCTTCTATTAAACATTGTTAAACGCGATGTAAGTTAATTCTTTCGTTAAGTAACCAACTGACCAATCATTGAGGCGCTTAAAAGACATAAAATTCACAAACATAAAATTTATAAATATTTAGTTAAAAATTAAAAAAAAAATTAATTTAAATCAGTTACTAGTAACATTGATTGATATTATATTTTTCTTAATAAATTTTTATTGCTTCTCTTATCAATCTACTGTTAATATTGATGGGTCTTGCAATTATTATAGTATCTTCAAATTTTGCAACATGAAAATTTTCTAACGCATAATGTGCAATAGCAGATTTATCTGGATGATGAAGACGTATTGACCTCTTCTTTTCTGATAATATAATAAAAACAGTTCTACCTGTCTGTCCAATATAAACCTTACTGTATTTGCACGGAGTTCTTATTTTTTTTTTTGTTAAAAATTTGTAAAAATTTATTAAAAATTTGTACTATTAACATAATTCTTTTATTACTACAGCAAATTTTAATTTAATCAATTGATAATTGAATGTAATACAAATTTAAAAACATTTCTGTTTTAAAATATATATTATAGGATTATTTTTTCCAAAAAAGAACTTATTTTTACAGAAGAAAATCATACTTTATATAATAAAACTTTGTATAATAAAACTAAGTGCAATTATATATTACAAATTATTTAAAATAGTAATTAGCTAATTATGTTATACCGAGACTAAAACACCTGGTGTAAATAATTACATTAATATCAAGGAGTAAATATGAATAGCAACATAGAAAGGGTATATTATACTAAATTAATTTACCCGAACTAAGTATCGACGTCAATAAAATTTTATGCGTATTAAATGTGTTTTGTCTTATGACAGGAAATCGTAAAACTAATCTTAAAATTATTATTATTGTGTGCATGTGTGTGCATTCTGTTAAGTAAAAAATAGTGTTACTTCGCTCTATTATCATATTATGCGTTTATAATGTCTTTATTTCATTTTTAAAACATTTCAAAACAATTGCATTGAAGATAGTGTTATTCTACTCTTGGTAAATAATTCATTAACTAAATATGCGTTTTTTAATAATTAATACTATTCATTACTCATATCATTGAGTTTTTTTTTTGTTGAATTATTACTCCCACACTTTTTGATTAATAAAATTATTTACACTGTTTTTACTTTCAACTCAAAAGTATAAACTATAAACTTATGTTTTTTTAATGAAAATACAAATTTTAATAGAAAAATTCAACTATTTTCAAAGCTTTATACGAAATTCTTTAATATAGAGTTTAAAAATAAAACTATAGTTGAACTGAAAATTAATAATAATTTTACAATTACATTTATTCTAGAAGAAGATTATGAGTCGTAGCATGTACTAACTTAATCACGCGACTAAGAGGTGATTAGCGCCGTTGATCGCCATCTTAAATCTCGCGAATAACTTGGTACATGCTGCGACCTTATGTTTCTAAACTAAATAGTAAATAGTTATACAGTTACTTATACTATTATTATTTTTTCTTTTAGAAAAACATTAGTTTAAAGTTTTAAAATATGTATACTTTTGTGTCAAACGTAAAAACCTTGCATCTAAAACAAAAAAAAAATTTATTGTAATTTTTTTTTAATTAAAATATTGTCACAAAATTGGAACTAAGTTAGCTGACAATTTATTTTATTATTATTTATATACAAAAAAATATAATTCTAATATACACTAAATTTTTTTGTAATTATACAAAAAATAAATGTAATTGTACATGAAATAATGTCCCTTAAGCCACAAAATAATGTAAAAAAGCGATATACGTATTTTGAAAAATAAGCTTTATCATCAGTAGCAAAAGTTAAAACTAAAGTCCTAATCAGAGATCTAAGGTTTCTTTCGAAATACGTATTTAGCTTTTTTAAATTATTTTGTGGTTTAAATTATTTTATTTTATTAACTTTTCGTCACAGTAAGATCATATTTTTATTTGTTATGTGAATGTAATTTTTTTATAAAAAATGTAATAAATATTAAATAAATTATTACTTACATTAAAATTACAAAATCTTGTTATTTTTACTGTTAAAATTTATGTAAAATTACATAAATACATTTTTTACAATGTAGGTAATTAATAAATTATATTAAATTAAATAATACATTAATTACATACAGTTGAAACAAGTAAATTGATCGACTTTTAACAAAATACAATTTCGAAAACATAAACAGCATAAAATTCGGTTGTAACCCAAACAACAACAACATTATTACAAAAAGCCGTTTTAGCCATATTATATAATCGAGGTCAGAATCCATCCTTCGGCCGGTCGCCGTCGCCGTCGCGTCGGTCTGCATCGAACTGATAACCAAACGCTCGACGCGTGTCCAATGCTTGTAGTCCGCGGTGCGCCGTTATCACACCCGACCCAGCTTGATTGTCACACCACCGTATACAACAACGACTGATCACTTTATTAATACCGCTTGTTTAATAAAATTATTATCGGTCGTGCGAACCGAGGCTACATGGTATGTCTTTCCGCTGATGGGGTTGACGGACAACGGAAGCTGATGTTTTCGAGGTTGATTACCATGTGTAAGGCGGGGGGTGGTTTGGGTATGAAAAAAGGGTTGGTAGAAAGATGGAGTAGAGGATCGTGTTTGTTTTGCTGATGATTAAATTGTTATTGAAAGCAATAGAAATTTTATAGTTGAATAATTAAAGGACAGACATACACTTTTATGGTATTATATATGTATAATAAACAAGTAAATTAATCTACTTTTAACAAAATACAAATTCGAAAACATAAACAGCATAAAATTCGGTTGTAACTCAAACAACAACATAATAATTTGTCTATTTCTTATAAACTTACAGACCCATATTCCCACCTCTTTTGTTTATGAAAAAGTGCAATAGTATTAAAAAATATTAACATAGTAAAAAGTATTTCAGAACTCATTTTATAAAAATAAAATTGCTTTAGGTTAAAGTTTTGTATTTACATTTATTTATAACTAACGTTTCGACAAACTCAACGTCCGCCTTTATCAGGAAAAATAATACAGCAAATAACAGAACATAGAAACAAGTTACTAGGTAACAAATAAGTAACTAAATTTATAAATTTTTAATTAATGGAAGCCAAATTTTATTCAACTCAGTACCTTCACAATGATTGATGTTGCCTTTTTGTTTTATACATTTTTATTGCCTTTCTTATCAATCTGCTGTTAAGAGAAGCAATATAAATGTATATATATATATATATATATATATATATATATATATATATATATATATCAATTACTGTAAAGTGCCTTCACAGTTAAATAAAATTTGGTTTTCATTAATTAAAAATTTATAAATTTTATGATCTAATTACTTATTTGTTACCTAGTTTCTTGTTTCTACGTTCTGTTATTTACTGTAAATGTCATTTGTATTATTTTTCCTGATGAAGACGGACGTTAAGGTCGACGAAACGTCAATTATAAATAAATATAAAAACAGAAATTTAAACTAAAGCAGTTTTATTTAAAAAATATATTATCATGGTTACATATTGTTAAAATTAAACAATATCGAAACATACGTAAAAATGTTAGAAACAATAATACAAACCACTTATTATTATTAATATAATAACAAATTAATAATACAGATAAAATGCAAACAAAGGTAGGATAAATATATCAAAATAATATTAATCAAATTATATCTATGTCGTAAATTTATAGATATGAAATAGTAGTTATTTAATAAACTGGAAAATATATGAACTGTCAGCAAACAAATAATAGGAACTAATCAAAAGTAAATATACTAGAGGCAGGATACATAAAATATCCTATTTGTTCAGTCAAGTACTTTTCCGTATAATAATTTAATTAATTAATTAAATATATTTGCCTAATATTTCTATTCCGTATACATATGCCAATCATAATTAAGTCATTTCAAATAAAAACTTATTAGTCTGTTTTTAGCAAAAAAGTAAATGGAATATTGAATATGATAACAATTTTAATAAATAATTTAATAAAATTTGTCGGTGCAGTCAAACTTATTTAATTTACTATTCTAATACTAATATTTGTATTATAATTTATTGGATTACGTAGTACTTAACCATTTAACAAAATTTGTATAATAAATGTTGATTTAAAAATGAACATACATATATGCACAATTATGCCATGTAACCAAAGAAAAAGTAGCATAAATTCTTTTTACTGCCCTAAAATCAATTCTCCAAATTACACTTAAAATATTTTATTAGTATTATTACTCAAAATATGTACTAAGTCTCATTATTTTGATGAATATTACACATATTAAACAAGCTGTAAAATTACAAAATTTAAAAGATATACCAAAAATATGTAATTCTATATTAAATATGTGTTATAATTTGAAGAAAGTAAGCAATTTTACATACTTATTGGGTCATTTTTACTTACTTTATGTGATTATTATGAATTATGTAAAAATTACAGAATTTTGAGGTAGAAATACAGAATATTTATAGTAAAATTAAATTACAGATTTTTTATAGTAAAATTTTATTATTATTTTTGTGTGATTTCACTATTTATGTTTTACAGTGTAAGTTACATGAAATCAAACAAAAACTTATATTTTATAATATTATGAACTAATAACAAAAAACACAATAACAAAACATAATTTTACAGCACAATCATTTCAATTCTGCCACTAATCCAAATAACCTTAACTTTCCCACCATTAAACTTTTTATCTGGTTACCCTAAAAAAAAAACTAAACCTTATTATCCACGCGGACGCCACTTAATTCAGTCCATCCACCAAAATGCGTAATTGAAATATCCTTACCCCGTAAAATCCAACCACGCATTGCACAAATGCACACTCCTCCGGCTCTCGGTATATTGAGCCCAGCAAGGCCCCGCTTCTCTCGTGCAATATAAGTCTCGGGGTCGTAACCATTTTACATTAGCCAGTACGCGAAGCCATTAATTTAAGTCTGCCAGCGCCACTCTCTCGCCTGCCTCTTCGTTTTGCCCGGAGTCCCCGGACTCCGGGTCTAAAGTCGGGTGACTAATATAGGCCCCAACCGAGCCTGTTTATATTAATTCGCCGAGCAAATTTGACACAAACGGAATTTATTCCAGTGCTCTTTTATTATGGTTTATGCTCGTAGAATATGAAATTCACTGTTTCACATTCATAACAAGCCGGGCGGTGAGAAGGGGGGGGGGTGCTTTTGCGTTTTTCGCCAGAGTCCGGCTTCCGGGGAAATTATGGGAATTATGTTGGAGTTTGAGAGAAATAAAAAGATTTTCTACCCACCCGACCGAATGGTGACATATCCGCCCCCATTTTTAACGCGACTGTTGAATGAATGAGATTATTATACGGACTGGTTTTTAAGTGTATGGATATTATTCTCTTTTTTTGCGTATTTATTAATTATGAAATATAATATAATCATAAGTGATATTATGGCTCTTTATTTTGTACAAAGTCACATATTATTGTATAGTTTTATAACAGAAATATTTTTTAAAATAAAAATGAATAATAGTAAGTTATAGTATAACTATTTTAAAAGTTTTCTATGAAATTATTTACTATTTAGTTTGGAAAAAATATGAATAATTTTCAATTCAAGTAAATATTTTTTCCTATTGAATTGAATAGTAAGAAAATTTATAAAAAGTTATAGAAATATTTATACTATAATTTATTATTATTTACTTTTATTAAAATATTTATTCCTATTATAAAAATCCAATTTTACACATTAAAAGTATGTTTACTTTTGTTTTAATAGTAAAAATGTTGGTTAAAAACTAATACATTTTTTTCTGTAATATATATGAACACGTCAAATGTACAAATTGTGTTACAAGTTTTATTACTTGTATGATATATCTACTCACCAGACCATTAAAACATTCATATTTTTAAATAGAATATACTCGAAACTTATTAAAGTAATTTTTACTAAATAATATCTATCAATAATCATAAAAATATAATATATGATCTTAAAATAAAATATGTTTTCATTTCGGAAAAATAAAAATTGTTTTTACACTAAATAAATAAATTTAAGTTATAGTATTTTGTTTTTGCTTAAATCGCCATTTAATTAATTCATCAAAATAAATTAATGGCTATTTAAGTAAAAACAAAACAATACGTAGTATATAACACGCCATGTGTAATTAAGAATATATAATATATAGTAATGTTGCTAGATTTATAGACACATCATGTAATGCACTTGACTGGATTAAATTCATGAGTTTATCATGACCAGTCACAAATATAGAAAGATGCATTACCATGTTGTTGAGATCTTGTGACGCAGTTGGTAAGCGCGTTTGCCACAAAAGCAAAAGGTCTCGGGTTCAAACTCGGACAAGGTAATGTATGTTTCTTTATTTAAAAATTGATTAATGATTTAATTAATACATCAAAATAAATTAATGGCGATTTAAGCACAAAACAAAATACCCTAATATAATACGTCATATGTAATTAAGAATATATGAGGCGTGTAGATGCAAAACTCACTATTCGACAAAAAGTGAAAAATGAGATTTTGCGCGATTTGGACGTAGAATTTTACAAGGAATACGATATTTAGGTTAGTTAGAAAAAAACTTAGTATTTAATATGAGAAACACTCTTTAAAGTTTAGTGTTGGATGCAAAACTCACTACTTGCGATGATAGTTTAGATGCAAAAGTAACTGTTTGCTTTCCACCAATAAAAATTTTATTGGTGGAAAGCAAACAGTTACTTTGTATGAATTAATGATGTATAAAACCAATGATTCACGATTTTAAATAAGTATTGCCATCTAGTAACAAGATTTTATCATCAAAATACAATTACACTTAGCTATAACAGTTTTTTGCAAATATCTCAGAACTTAAAATTTGCAAATAGTGAGTTTTGCATCTATACGACTCATATATATATAAAAAAAATAAAAAATGTAAATAACTTCTTTTTACATAGAAAAGTTTTTTTAAATTAAAAGATAGTACACAATATTAGCTATTTTAAATAATAGAATAAGATAAAACAATTGAACTAAAGAGTTAAATCAGATTCATTCGTAAAACTGTAAACAATGTCGAAAATCCATCAACAAACAGAACCCATAGCTGACACTAGCATCATTTCAATTGTTCCCACGATGTATTATTACTTCAGGATTATGATCTGTGATTTGTATAAATTTCCATATTTGATACTCGCGTCCCATAAGCATCCATAACCAGTAACTATACTAGCTAGGCTAGAGTGCGTCTAGGTGACTGCATTAGGTCGGAGCGCGCGGTCGCCCAGCGGGCAATTCGGGAGCCTCTAAACCGATCCGATCCAGCGCGCGGAGGATTATTATGATCCGCTTAGGGTAGGACGACGTAAGCGAAGCGAAACCATCCAATCCACCGTTTTACGCTTCCACGAATTTATTTCACTTTATTGCTTGCGCCGCACTGCCTCGAATGGTGATGGTGCGGGCGGGTGAGCGGCGAGCAGTTGGTTTTAAAACGAGTGTAGCTCGGCGTGCTCGACATTATTTTATTAAATGTTTTCCCAGGCGCCCACAACCAGTAGATTTGGCTTTTATTTTTTTTAATTTAATTTAATTTACTTTGCTTTTGGTTTTACAGAAACTGCGAGTGGAATTTGTTATTCTAAATGGCAGCCGTACAGTTTTCGGTTTGTATTTTTAGGTATGTAAAGTATAGAAATATTTTTGTATGTTATTACAAAAATAATGTCTTTAAACAACATTATTTTTAGGTTATAGTATTTTGTATTTGCTTAAAGCGGAATTAATTTTATTTTGA
This sequence comes from Clivina fossor, assembly GCA_963966155.1. Taxonomy (NCBI): domain Eukaryota; kingdom Metazoa; phylum Arthropoda; class Insecta; order Coleoptera; family Carabidae; genus Clivina; species Clivina fossor. The sequence goes on from OZ014566.1 coordinate 9,499,093, forward strand.
TACACAAATTAAATTATTTACTAATTAATGATTTATGCAAATACAAAATACTATAACTTAATATATATATATATATATATATATATATATATATATATCAATTTTTTAGTGAGAGTTTGATTCGAACACCTAACCTTTAATTACCTTTCTATCAAAATTTTATACATTATAATACATTCTACTCGTGAATTTTCTATATATATATATATATATATATATATATATATATATATATATATATATATATAAATACAAGTTACCTGGTAAATTGTTTCTATGTTTTATTTATTTACTGTAAATAATATTATTTGTATTTTTTTTCCTGATGAAGAAGTACGTTGAATACGTCGAATATTAATAAATATTAATACAGAATTACAACCTAAATCAGTTTTATTTTAATATAAAATAGTGAATTTTTGAAATGGATCGAGGCGTCAAAATAATGCAATAGTATATTAAGTCCTGTATAGTGTATATATTTTATTTAAAAATCGACATTTAGATATATTCTACGTATATCATCATCATCAGGTAAAATTCAAACTTTTTTGAGTATTTTTTCCTGATGATATACGTAGTGTATATTGAAACGTCGATTTTTAAATATATACAGAACTTAATCCTAAAGCTTTTTTTGTTTTAATATAATGAGATTTGAAAAATTTTTTTACTATAATTAAGATTGTTTTGCGTGAGCGAATGTTTCCAATTGATAAAATAAAAGAACATGAATAATAATAATTTCTGTACAATTAGAAAAAATTTGAGCCTTTCTCTTAAAAGTACATAGCGTGATTACTTACTTTATGTGATTATTAAGAATTAAGTAAATAATACAGAATTGTTAGATAGAAATATAGAATATTTATAGTAAAATAAAATTACAGATTTTTATAGTGAAATTTTACTATTATTAAAATTACTAAAACCAAAATTGTAATCTTGTAACATTTTTCAAAAACCAAACCGTATGGTAACTTATCAAGACGTATTCCTGTCAGCTTCGCCAACTTAATTCCGATAAAGACACTAGCATCAAGCGTGTATTTCAAGTATCTATTTGGCTGATGTGTTCGGAAAACAGCGGGCCGAACAGAAACAACCCTGTTTCTCATCAAACTGCACACGAGTCCTTAGCACACCGCTGAAGGGCGCTGAAGGGGGTCTTTGGATGTGTGTGTGTATGTACATGTATCTCATGTAAGTTTCATGCGACGGGTACTCCGAGAGGCGGTGTGTACACAAGATGGCCGCTCGTTTCGCCTCGTCTCTTACAAACATCAAAGACCGTAGCGAAACGGTTACCGTGTTCCGCTCGAAGGCAATTACATTGCTCGAGGAAATATTGACACAATACGCGACTCAGTTAATTAAAGTCCGGAGAACCGGGCGCGACGGCGGCGCTGCTGTCGAAGTGTTCATTTCCTGATAAGACGCGCGGCCCCCGCAACTCCGCCAGCTCGGCTGCCCTCTCGAAGTTCTCTCGACTTCGCTACCGTATCGATTCGGGCTCGACGGTACGAGAGAGCGTGTCGGGTAGAATTATGACATCACGACTAACCTATGAATACAAAGTAGTTGATAAAAATGTTTATCCTGCGGCCGCCGGTAGCAGCCAGTATTGAAGGGGGGTTATATTGCTCCGGTTACCAGCCCCCGAGCCCAATATACAAGGCGGGAAACATGGGAGTTGGCTTGCTGCGCTACGGTGTGCGGTTCTCGGTTGGTTGTTGTTCGGTTGCAAGGATAATGCTGAACCAGTATAGATTTGCAAACTTTGTGCTACATACAACCCGATGTTTGTTGTATATGGGAAATTTTCGACGAGGTTTTCGGCAATCTATACAAGGGTGAAACGAATACAAATTTTCAACATGTTACTTTTAAAAAAAAAAAAGAAAGAATGTTTATTATAAACAAGCTATTAATTAAGTTATAATTTTTTATTTCATGTTTTTGTTATATAGTTAATTTAACAGAATAATAATAGATAGAAAAATAAGTAATTAGAGATTAATATTGCATTATTTTATAACTACCAATTAAAAGAATGCTAAAAATTGACTGTTAAATATATTATTAACACACTTTTTTTTTTACACAAATGGACTCGGTAGCAAAGACCATCAATCCAGTAGATGCTTAGATAAAGTGTATTTGGACGATACAAAGACATTACAAACATCCATGCCCCAAGCGGGATTCGAACCCGGGCCCGCACAGGTACGAGCGGTGTTGGACACACGTCCTAAACCGCTCGGCTGTGCCGACCGGCTATTATTATTAACAAACTTAAAAAAAATTAAAAATTTTGTGATTAATCTAACATATTAACTATGAAAATTTGTTTAGTAAAAAAATGGAATGAATAATTTAATTAAAGAAAGTATAATGTGAGTAATGTATTTTCATTTTACATTGACGATATTATTTATCATCTGATTTTATATTTCTTTGTACTAAATACACGAAAAACGAAAAACGTAAGGCGCAACGACAGCTACTCCCTACACTCTTTACTATTATCTATTGCATGCGCCCCACGTTTTTGTTTTAAATCTTACAAGTATTGTTATAGCTATTAAAAATTCACAATCACAAATTTTTAGGACAATCTTGTATGGGGTCAGGAATCTGTGTGGGGTCAGGAATCTGTGCGGGGTCAGGAATCTGTATGGGGTCAGAAATCTGTATAAGGTTATAAATCTGTATGGGGTTAGAAAAAATTATTTTACACTTTTTAGTCCGTTTTAAAAACGTGGTAGAGGTACTAAATTTTTTTTATTTAAATAATTATTTTGAAATAATTCTTATCCAAATCTGTTATCAATAAAAGCATATTTTTTAAATAAATTTATGATTAACAATAATATAGATTGAAAATATAACACAATGTTTTGTTATATTAATAAGAGACAGAAGTTTTGTTTCTAAACACCAATGTCTGTGTTAGCTGGCGAGTGTGTTAGGTTTCAAAATATAAACAAATACTACATTCATCCTTTTTTGAACTGCATGATAAAATAATCTGTATATTAGATATAGACATTACGTATTTATATTTATAATTGATCTGATGTATATTCTAATTTAAACTAACTAACAAAATATGTAACAATAAATTACAATCACAATATCCGATAACCAATCTAAAATAACTATCAGTTACTTCGAACCAATAATAATGACAAATCCACTATTTTCTCCAAACCGTTTGTCTTCTGTGTTGCAGCATTCCATTCCACCTATCATCCCAACACGTGACGAACAATCAAAATCACCTTTGTCTCCGTCCGGTGAGTGGCGAGTACATTAAATGTCGCCGCCGCAATAAAGCCCACGTCGGGCGCCAGTCGGCGCTCGTCCTACAGAAATACGCAGCACTTTTTTTCTGCCGCGATCTCGCGTTGTCGCGCGGCCAATTCAACTTAAAAGCTAAATTATTTCGCTCCCGAATGGAACGGGCGAGAGAATGTCGAGATCTGGTTGTTGTGTGGCTATTGTCACTCGGACGTGCTTGTACATCTTCGTCAATTGTGCAGACTGGTCGGCTTGTAGTTGTGGAAATTTTTGTTTTGTTTTGGTATTTTAAAAGATTATTGGGGAGATTGTTATGCAGGAGCTGGTAAATTAATCTTCCGGTTTTAAAGCCTATCTCATTATTAGCATAATATAAACATTTTGGAATACGAGTCTAAAGATTTGTTTTGCACTATTTGAAAATGTGCATATTATGTTAGTAACGAAATAATACTTACTACCATCGTACTCTAATACTAACTCTACTAATGTAACGCTTAAGAGATAAATAAAAATATATTATTGATTTTATTGAAAATTTTATTTTAGAATCCATTATATTATTATTCAAAATTTTATTTTAAAATTAGAAATAATAATATTTTACAAGTTGATTAATCAATAAAAAGTTATTTTACTAATTATTAAAACAACTTTTGGTTTAACATTCTGTTTAATTTTAATTGACTAACGTTTTGACATTATATATTAGTGCCTTTATTAAAGCAAAATAAGAAGCTATTCTGTATTAATTTCCAAACTTCATTACTATTTTTCTCCTAGGAGCAGGAATAGAAAGCCAACACTGATACATAGACAATCACGCTATATAGCGATAAGGGTGTGGCAAAAACTCTTTACATTTGTGCAGAAATTACTAAACAAATAACTTTTTCTTCATCCACATTCATGATGTTATGCATATATGCTTAATACTTGAAAACTTCCAAAAACTCTCAATTATACCTACTCATCTACTCATCGGACATTTACTTTTAAATGTATACCTTTAATATCAATCATATATAAAACGTTTATTAGATATTTGCTCAAAATGACTGAACTATCTTAACTGACCAATATGCACTTTTGCAACAATTCTCTTTAAAAAAATGAAACATATGTTGAAAATAGTAATGCAGTCTTATCTTTTGACTTTTTTTTAATATTATTATTTATTTATCACATACTAAAAAATCTTTCAGAACTCATTAAATAAAATTAATAAATATTAATACAGAACTTAAAACTAAAGCCGTTTTATTTTACTATCATTTATGTTTTTCCTTATTTTTACAAAAAAATTGAATCGGAACGTACTTTATTTAGTATTGATCATTTTTTCTATTTCATTTATTTCATACATTAACATACAAAACAAAATTTAAAACAAATTTTGTAACATAAATTACTACAAAATATGCACTATATTTTTTAATAAATAATAGTGTCATAAAAACTGAAATACTAAAAAAAATATAAGAGAACAATCACTGACTCGAAAGCATTAGTTTAACATAGTTTTACATTTATATTAACATTACCTCACATACCAATATGCAAATGATTTGAATTTTAAAATCCAATAAACCGTTAGAAATCCGCCATCCGAATGAGAAGAATGAAATAAAATAAAAACCTTTCATTTACACAACGCTCGACTGATCAGCACTCATCTGCGTTGCCGTCCTTTTTGCTGTCGTCTCCCATTCGAAGCAAACCGATGCAGACACACACACAAGAAAAACCCCAAGAAAGAGTACTCTAGAGTTGCGAAATGTGAAGAAATGAGATGCGTAGCGGGCGCGCATTAAGGAGTAGCGTCGCTCAGGCATCCTATCCCATGTGTAATCAAGATGGATTGCAGGCGAAAGATTAGCCTCTTACACTCCCTCCTCACGAAGAAGATGTGCCCTTTACGGAAGGTCTTTACGCTCATTTTTAACCGAAAAAAGAATAAATTTCAAATAGGATCGGTTCGCATATATATGACGCGTAAGAAGTCTACTTGCTACTCGAATTTCTGCTATACTTAGGGGAGGTGGAAACGGTGCAGCCTTGCCATTTTGTGTGAAGAGCTTGGTGACTGGTTCTGGTTGCCATAAGAACTAAATCATTTCAAGATTAAGATTGCTGTTGTACCGGCTTCCGTATTGATAAATTGTGTTAATGTACTAAAAAATGATATATTTTAAACTGTTTATTAACTGTATAAAGCATTTCGTAAATAAGTTGTACCAAATTTATTTAAAAATCAGATTTTAAGGAAAGTTAGTTGTGTTTTATTTAAAAAACTAAACGTTGGCAATAATTTTTTAATACTATTTTTATAGAACATAAATTATAAATTATATAAAAATAAAACAACTTTAGGTGTAGTTCTGTATTAATTTTTATTAATAATTGACGTTTCGACATACAAAATTCAACGTACATCTTCATCAGGAAAAATAAAAATGTACCTACGTTGTGTACGTCGAAGCGTCGATTTATTTATAAATATTAATACAGCACTATAACCTAAAGCCGTTTTATTTTAATATAATGAGTTCTGAAAGATTTTTTTGATATTTTGAAAACTATAATTTAATTCATACATACCAGAAGCGGATCTAGAAAACTGTCAAGGGGGGGTGGGCATTTTGCCTTTTTTTTTAGGATAAAGGTAAATAATTATTAAGAAGTTTTAAGCCTACAAAAAAATTATTATAATAATAATTGTTGTGCGGAATATATATTTGTATGTATTTTGTATTATGTTCTTAAACCCAAAAGGGGGGCCATGGCCCCCATGCCCCTCCCGTGGATCTGTCACTGATGCTTCTTAGCATGCATTAATTATTTGTTATTGTAATGAACTGAATTCAATAGTTCAATAAAAGTTGTAAGTTACGTATTTTCTCTAAAATTGTTAAATAAAAATATATATGTTTGTTTATTAAAAAAAAAAACTAAAAATCAACAATAATTTTATTTATAATTAAAATCTATATTTTTTCGTTTAAAATTTTGACTAAATTTCGAAAAAAAAAACTCATTAAAACTCACATCTTTTTACAATACGTTTATGAAAGTAAAAACAACAATTATTAGGCAACATGTAGAAATGTGAATTTAATTTATGATGTTTATGATATTTATTAAATATATAATTAGTAATTTATCATTTATTAAATTAGAAAGTTTCAGTAATTACCATAAAATTCAAATTTCAAACAAAATTGTTATTATTTTATAAAAAAAATCTAAATTTTTGCGATGACAAAACATAGTTTTTCAATTTATTGTTTTCATAATACGAAATAGTTAATAAATTTAGTAGTTTATGCAAAATATTTTTGTTTAACATAGTAAAAAAATCATCCAAAACTCATTATATTAAAATAAAACGGTTGCAGATTGTAGTTCTGTATTAATTTTTATTAATAATCAACGTACTCAATATACTCAACATACATCTTTATCAGGAAATATAATACAGGAAATATTTACAGTAAATAAACAAAACATAAGAACAAGTTACTAGGTATATGTTATTTTTATCATTTTTTTGATGTACGTTGTATACTTCGAAATTAAAAAAAATTAATACAGAACTACAACTTAAAGACGTTTTTTTTTTTATCTGAATTATTCAAAACAATATATAATATATTGCTTTGTATCTTACACATGCTTTAAGAACCAGTTTCTATTATACATATATTATAAATTTGATCAATCCAAACATTTGTTGTTAAAACTAAAAGTGTATCAAGTGTTTAAATTGGTGCTTTTGCGTAAAACTAAAACGCCAATTTGAATGAAGCTTTATATATAATAAAACAAGAAATTAAAACATTAGAAAAATTATTTGAATATTTTTTTCTACATACAGGTATATGTAGGTAAATCTATTTACATTTAGTTTTTGTAATAAATAATTAAAATAATTACAATATTATTGTAAAACAGACTATTAATATAAATGACTAATAAAGACAATAAATAATAAGTGGCAATGAATATGTTGCAATTAATTGACAATATAATTCTTTTAAGCAACATGCACATCCGACAAGTGCCTTGCAACTACACAATAATACATATACGTTTCTGTAGACATATCCACTGTTACAGGAAACGTTGTTACAAAACAAATCAACAATTATTTATTACCCAGATCACTCGCAATAGACGACGAAGAAGAGAAATAAACCAAGCAGGCGAGTCAGTAAGTGTAGTAAGTAAGGTGGAAACTGCCATACATAAATAAATCTATCTAAATAACAAAACACTTCTAGCCTCAGCCAGTGTCACATAGCATTAAAGATTATTTACAGCCGTGAGAAGACAGAAAAATATTTGTAATTATAATTTCTATTCAACGCTCACTGCTACAAATGTGGGCTCCTGTTAGCCATTTGCATGAACGTGTGATTAAGTGGAGGTAAGGGGGAATAGAAAAGTTTCCTGTATGATAATTAATCGTTATTAAAAGGTCGTTGTCGGTTTTGTACTCAATTCTTACCAACTATTTAAAATTTATGACTAATTGTGTCATTTTTCTGTAATATGATCACAACTTAAAATGATCTTCATGCTTTCGCGGCCGGTATCCATTGAATTTATAGACATTTCTGGACTGGTATGCCGTGATCATACATGGTAGATGACATCTTCAGTGCTTGGTGATTCAGTCACCACTAGGGCGGCATACAATTATAGAATAACAGTAGTAATATTTTACTATCTGTTTTTTAGAGTAAAACTAGTCAATATGAGATAGACTTATGTTTGACACACAAAAATTATTGCAATAAAATATTTTATAAAAAATATATTTATAATTGTAATATTTTTACATTTAATATTGTTAATAAATAAAATATTAATTGTAAAATTATTTTTGTTTGCATAATAGATATAAAGTCGTAGAAAAATATATTGCATTTAAAATATTTGATGAGTCAGCATTGTTGCTAGAATTTCGTATTGCATAGTTGTAGAAAAAGTATAGCACAGAATGTTCATTTCCCACTTGTGAGAAATTAGTACCATTCTATGCTCGTATACAATATACAATATATTATTGTACTATTGTACAATATACTATTGTACTGTATCCATTAAAATACTTTAAATTTAAGTTATAAGTTACCGTGTAATTTTTCATTTTGCATAACAGTTACTAACTTTGTTAATCATTTAGATTTTATCATTTTTATATATCACATTCTAAATAAGATTGTTAAATTATTTTATCACCAGCAATAACAATATTTCTCGCTAAACAATAACAACATTACTAGCAACAAATTTAAACTATTCCACAAGATACAATTCATTGAAATTTCTAAATTCGAAATCTCCTTTTTTTTACACGTATATATATCCCAATGTAGGCGACATCCTTTTGTAACAAAGATGTCTTATCACTTGGTATGATAATCCGTGAATGGACTACAAGCCCATCTGCACCAGCTACTGTTCGAAGAGAGAGAGAGAGAGAGAGACCAAGACCCACCAGGTAGCCCACGAAGAATAAAATTACACTAAATCGCCGAGACTCTGTGTCACAGACACACACATATACACAAACCGTATATAGGCGTTTGGATGTCACCCAGGTCTGCTTTCTCGTGGAATCGTATTGTGTTCAGATTAGTGATGTGGCTACTAGTCTTATGGCTGTTTAACACGAGTTATTTATTTATTCATGCGGTTTTATCTGTTTGGGAGATATTAGTGAAAGAAACGAGAGATGCACTATATCGTTTCGGGTAAGCGTAGATTGAGAAAGTATTTGACTACGAGAAAGAATGATGACGAATATAATCTCTGTTTGGATTATTTTTTTTTTTTTCGTCGGAGTTAATGCAGAAAGAATTATACAGCTTGTAAGTAAATGAATTGTGGCGTAATATGATGTTGCTACTTTAAAGATTAAGTAGCATTTTGAATTAATATTGATAATAAAATATGTATTTGAAATTTTTGATATAATCTATGATAACAAAGATCTTTAGAACAAGTTTATGTTGCTATAATATTACACATTTATAAAAATAATGCATAGAAAAATGAAAAAACTTTTGATTTAAGTTCTATATAATTAAAATAAAAATGCTTTAAGTTAAAATTCGGTATTAATATTTATTTATAATCGACGCCTTCATCAGGAAAAATGATATATTTGTATTATATTTAAACAAAAATTATAAAAAAAAAACAGAACTTTCAGCTAAAGCATTATTATTCTGCATATGAATTCTGCAAATTTTTTTGTACTATGTACTGTATAATTTTTAATTACAATTCGACGTTTCGATATATTCTACTTATATCACTATGAGAAAAAATATACAAATGACATAAATAATAAACCAACAAAACAAGTTACTATGTAATAAAATACTCGTATATAAATTATAAAACTTATAAATTATTAATTAAAAAAAGACAAATTCAAACTAACAATTTTTATTTGAAACATTTTTCGACACTGCTAAATAATTTTTTAAATTTTTATGATATACATATAATTCTGTAGATAGGAGGCATATTTATGCCAAGACGTTTGTTTTTAGTTACTACTACTGCAGTAGTTGTTACACAAATTTTTCTATTTCATAAATTTATTTAATACGATGACGGTCGGTTCTGTGGTGGCCACAGCCGATTTTTTTATATTTAGAATTTAGAAAATCCCTCATTCCTCATCTTCGTTTGTAATGTTAATGACGTGGAGACACCCACACCTGTTAGTCACCCGAGTGTGTCACATTTAGTTACCATGGTAACCATCGTTTCGATATTTTTACATAACAATAAAACGCCGAGTAGGTTTTTTTTTTGTCAAGCGTTCTGTTCGACTAAAATCCTTAACAAACATTCGTTTCTTTATCTCGAATACAGGCTACATGGCTGCGGTTTTAAGTTGTACAAGTATTTTATTTTATTTTGACTTAACACCGGTTGCCAAGATCAAATATGAATTAATTCCTTCGCAGCCAGGTCCAACAAAACATTTAAACATCTCGGTGAATTATGGTGTATTTGTTTTTCTGGTGTTCATGCGTTCATGTTTTATGAATTATTGCCCTCGTATATCTTCTTAACCAAATGAAAGAACATATTATTTTCATGTTTCGTATGGTTCTTAACTGCATTTCGGACAGACATGCGCAAATGGTTCGGAGCAGAAATAACTTGAACTAAATTTAGAGAGTATTCGTATTCTTTTCTTATTATTGGCAATTAACTTAATTACAAATTTTGGCAAAGCTTGACAACATTTTATTTAAAATAATAGTGGCATATGATAGTTTTATTGTAATTATTATATGTTTTAATTCTGATTTTAAGATTTAAATTATTCTTAAAACAATTAAATGAATTAAGTGTTTTTGCGGTTTTCGGCTTTCAACTTTCAACTTTCAATGATTTGTTGATGTTTTCTATATTAAAATAAAACAATAATTGTAAGTATTTATTTAAATAACAAAGGTAGCATCATTTAAAACTGCATGTACTTTGTATTACACTTCGGATCATATACATCTGTATTATGGTTGTTTACTATGGGGAAATTCTGTTGATAGTGATAGGATTTTTAAATTACAAAAATATTCTCTCAGAATTTTAACACGAAGCCATCATCGTCAATCTTGTCGACAGCTCTTTATTGATCTGAAAATATTAACTTTACTTAGTATTTATATTTTACAATGTCTCGAATATATTAAATCAAATTTGAATAATTTTCTAAAAAATAGCGACATTCATAAGTATAAACCCAGACAAAAAGATGATATTAGGTTACCTATTTGTAAACTTAACATAGTAAAAAATATGCCGCAAAATGTAGGGGCAACACTTTTTAACATGCTACCGAAATCTGTACGTGAGATAAATAAGAAAAAATTTGTGAATGTAATGAAACAATTTTTGTTAGATAATGCATTTTACAATGTGAAAGAATTTATCCATATCATTAATAATATTGGAATTATATTATAGATTATATTTTGTGTTTGGACTTAGTTTTATATACATTTGTATCACAAACTGAAAATAAAAAATTAAGAAATTTTTATTAATAAAAATTTTGTAAACAAATTGTATGCATAGTAAATAATCTTTTAGAACTCATTGAGGATTAAGTTCTGTGTGTTTATATTGTATTTAAATGTTGACGTTTCGTTATACTCTACGTATATCTTTATTAGAAAATAATAATAATAATTTTTTTTAATAATTTATAAATTTTTTAATCTAGATACTTCGTCACCTAGTAACTTGTTATTATATTTTGCTTGTTTATTATTTATGTCATTTGCATTATTTTTTTCCTGATGAAGACGTAGAGTATATCAAATCGTCGATATGTAAAGAATTTTTTCAATCTCATTATATTAAAGTAAAAAACTTTAAGTATATTTTAAGCAGATACAAAATTGCACTTAAAATATCTGACGAATTATTGCCATTGCTAAGATGTTTGAAGGAAACTGATTTCGGGATATTGGAAAGAATTTGTGCCACACTATTTTGGGTACATGGCGTGATTGTATATGTATGTATGCTAAGATATTATACAAATTATATATAATTATTTTAAAATAACTTTATATACTGAACAAATTACAATTTATGCAATAAAATTTATTCGTACAAAGTAATAACTCTCATTACCAGTTAATTGAATAATACACTATTAATTATGGATTATTTTTCTTTAATTGGATGTTTTATTTAATATAATGGCAGACTGAAAATAATTTAAAAATATTCTTCTGTGTATGATTACTTATAATACTTTTAATTTCAAATTATTCAATTAGGGTATTTTGAAATCGTTGTCTCTATAACATAACAATCAAGAAGATTATTAAAATAATTAGAATTTTTAAAAATACTTAAGCCGTCATTAGAAAATTATTAGTGTTCTAATTATCGTTCGACTCGTGTGTTTCATTAACGTAGAAAAATTCGAATCGAGCCGGCTCGTCGCGTCGCGGTCGCCGAGAAGAATTTAATTAATGCATGACCAATTAGCAGACAGAAGTGAAATTCAAAAAATGTAATTTATGAACGGCGAGTTATTTAAATTATAAATGATATATCATTCGCTCTTTTAAACGCAATTAATTGCTAATATAACGAAATGGTGATAAATTTATAGCGACATTTTATATGATGTACGTTTTATTATGTTTTCAAATATCCTGTGCGCATTCGTACATTTGCAAATATCAGTATTGCAATAGTTTTACATTATACCAGTACCGGAATCAAATTTTTTTATTGCAAACTTTATTCTCATAATCAAAAATTAATAACCATTTATTTCTCAATATACTATTATTAAATTGTAATAAAAACAGTCGATTGTTAATATTTAATAAATAATTAGTAATAGACGGAATTCAGTTTTTTTTTATGTTTTTATTATTTACGTTTCGCCAATCTCTACTTTTTCAGAACTCTGCAATAAATACATATATGTATATACACATAAATACGTATAAATATACAAATATAATAATAAATAAAAAACAGAAAACAAAAAACACTAACAGTAGAATATTTTAGTGGATTTTACATATAAAGCAAATACATAATTTGATAAAAAGCATTATCATTTTTTTGGCACAAACTCTTTCATTGTCCCGAAATTAGTTTTTTTCAAACAATCTTATCAGAAGCATCTATTGCTTCATCCACATTCATAATACCTATCATACATGCTCTTTTATTTTTATTATTGAAAATTTTTGCTCATGCAAGCCACCTTTTTAACCATACCACTTCATGTACTCGTCGGACGTCCATTTGCAAACGTATACCTTCAAAATGATGATCGAACCATTTTATACTAATATAAAATATTTTATAATAAATATCAGCAAATGCATTATCTCATTCTCTGGAAGATTAAACACTGATTTCTAAAATTTTAAAATACATAAAAGTCAATTGTCACCTATAATTACCGATTTCCTACACTGTAAAAAAAAATAATAATAAAATTTAGTTATAAAGAAAATTTGTTATTTTACCATAAATATTCTGTATTTCTTCCTAAAAATTCTATAATTTTTACATAATTCATAATAATCACATAAAGTAAGTAAAAATGATCTAAGTATTTAAAAGTGCTTACTTTCTGCAAATTGAATCACATACTTAATATAGAATTTCGTATTGTTAATATAACTTCTTAAATTATGTAATATTAATTAATTATGTAATAATTCTTAAATTATAAATATTAATATCTCTAATAATTTATCAAAATAATGAGATTTAGTACATATTTTGTGTAATAATACTAATAAAATATTTTAAGTGTAATTCATTCATTTCAAAATACATCTTTTGTGTAAATGTATGTAATTATACCAATATAATATTACAGAACTAAACAACTATTTATGGAGAATTCCTAACAGCAAATTTACGGAAGTTCTGTAAATTAACTAAAAGAGACTTTACTAAAAATTCCGTTAGTAATATTATATTACATAATATTTGTAATAGTTCTGATATTATGTATTTTTAAACAATTATGATAAAATTACAGCATTTGATTAATTATACGTAGAAATACTGGGCCTCATAGTGTCTAATGGTTTGTAGGTAAAATTATATAATTTTTTTTAGAGTGTATACAATCTTTTTTAAACCATCATCTTTATTTACTATCCCCTGTTGATAACCGCACACAACCATTTCCGTCATTAACCCTGATGACTCTAACGAGGGTAAAACTGTTGATCTGTCTGGAACTATTAGTTTAGTTTGCGTTTAGACTATCCGCTGCTGTATGTCCGTTAGTTAGTTAAGTTAACGGCCACAGAATGCATTCTGTCTGTCTGCAGTTTAGCGCCGTCACAGTGTCGAGTCGTGTGCAGCTAAATTAGACACCGGTTAGACGCTAATGTGACTGAATGCTTGCCCGAATGTCGAAGCTCTATCGACAGCTACTTATAGTTAGTTAGTTTGGTGCAATTCGGTTGGGAATGGACATTTGGAGAATTGATTTCTTCGGCAGCTGTATTCGTTGTTCAGCTGATAAGAGTGCGTTATTTGCGGAAATTTTTTTATTAGTTTTTTTGTAAATGAAAATAGATTAAGTTGGGTTAGGTAATTAGACAAAGTATTTGCTGTAAAAATGTAAAATTATTTTAGGTTGTAGTTCTGTATTAATATTTATTAATAATTAACGTTCTCTACGTACTCAACGTACGTTTTCATTACGAAAAATTATACAAATTACATTTGTAGTAAATAAACAGAACATACAAATAAAAGATCATAAAAATTTTAAAGTTTTATTAAATATTAATACAGAAGTACAACCTGAAGTCGTTTTATTTTAATATAATAAGTTTTGAAAGATTTTTGAACTAGGTTAAATAAAATTATTTTTTAATGAAAATTAATTTAATATATTATTGAAACTTTATACAAAAAAAAACTTTCAACACTCATTATATTTAAATAAAAAAGCTTTGAGTTAATGTTCTGTTTATTTATATACTTATCGACTTTTCGATATACTGAAAGTATATTATCAACAGGAAAAAATATATACAAATGACATTAATGATAAAGAAACAAAACATAGAAACAAGTTTTATAATTTATTAATTTATTTAAATATACATTTATTTAAATCAGTGACTTTATACGTATATTTTAATTATTTTTAATAATTTTTAGCTCCCTGTTTAAATAATCGGACATAAAAATCAATAGTACTTACAGTAAATTATTAATTTAAAATAATTTCAAGTTTAATATTTGTAATTTACATTTATATTTAGTGTATGCTAATATAAAAAATATAAAAATAAAAATAGTTTAGGATTAAGTTACATATATCATCAGGAAAAATTATAATTATATTTTTTTCTGGATGATGTCATACGTCGAATACGTCAAAACGTTGATTTTTTATTAAAATATAAACAAAGTTTTTTACTACTCGTATGTTATAAACAAATATAGGTTATTGTCACATTATTAATTTTATTTTTGAAAAATATTGTGCCCTATATTTATAATATAAATTTACTAGCAAATAAAATAATATTTCTATTACTGTTTACCAATACATTTACAATATATATATATATATATATAATGTAATGAATTTGTTACGGGATTACGGTAAATGTTATTGATTATTAAAATGCAAAAATCATCATTCAATCAATTTATTGTTTGGATATATATATATATATATATATATATATATATATATATATATATTCTGTTGAATTATACTGTCTATAACTCATAATCGAGAATTGTGAAATCATAATTCACGAATTTATTAATCACATCTTTTAATTAATTAAGGTTCGGCTGCAAAAAACGTTATTAACTTAATTAGACAACTAGTTTATTCATGTATTAGTCAGTTTAATAATTAACTTAAAAAGCATTTAACAATGCTTTGTTCAACCGATCCATAGTCATAAAAGCATATCAACAGTAATTTGTTTTATTTTTTATTTTTTCTAGAGTTGATAATTAGAAATTAGAGACATTAACTTAACTATAACATATTAAATTAAAAATAATTTAATTTTTAAATATCAATTCTTTTTTTATACAAATAATTTACTACAAAAAATATTAAATCAAAAATGCAATACAATATCGTTAAACCATTCGTCTTGTAACAGCAATGCCAGCCATCTGATGACTTATTTACTTATTTCCACTGTTCTGAGCAAATCTATTTCGTTCCGTTTATTGTTCGAATTGCATAAGAATTCACTCTAGTGCAAAATAGGTGCTGGACCCCCTCCATTCAATTCAAAGCCCAACTTGAAAACTGGCAAAAGCACAACAACTCTCAATTCTGCCCTACAAAAAAATCTAGCATCCGAGAAACCCCGTCGTATAGTGGTTAGTCCTGGGCTATATTGTACATTTGTGACGCGTAAAATCCGCTACCCCCCTATTGTACAACGGGGCGACAATATTGTCGACTTTTTGATCCGATTTGTCATATAGTTTTTGTGGGTGGGTCAGCCTGCTTTGATCCTTTTTCTATATCACAATCCAGTTGCCCATTTCATGCTTTCGAACCTTCGATATTACGTTCGGAATGTCGAACAGGCCGCATGATTTAAATGGACGATTGTACGGTGGCCAATATAAGCCGCTTTTCGTCCAAACTTTCGCAGATATATAATGACGAAAATAACATATGTGACAGCATACGTTCTCTGAATCTGTCTGGAGTGCTGTCATCGTAAACAATTGCCCAAACGAACAAAAGACGAGCGTAAAGAAAAAAAGAAAAAAAAAAGACAGATTCCAATAATCGTATTACCAGTTTGTAGGCCTGTTTAATTATTGTTTGCGAAAATTTATACATAAGTTGCGTTTTGTATTCGCAACTCTTAATCGGTTTAGCAGCGACATCTGTATACAAGTTTGACAACACAACAGGTAAATTTTACTGGGTTGTGGTGGACATTTACAAATTTTAATCTTGTTTGGTTAGAATTTGTTTCTATTGATGGCTGCATGGGTTTGTTTGGTCAAACATGTCTTAAGAGGATTTTTTTTTTCGATGTTATTGAGGCGAAAAAGTTGACAAGATGGTTTAAATTGACAGGAAATGAACTTTTTGTTAAATAAATATTTTTTCTAAACCATGAGAAATTGGTTACAAATATTCCACATTCTTTAAAATATAACGTTAATAATTACATTTTTTTATATATGCAAACGAAAAAGAAAAAAATATGTTATTTAATTAATATGTATATTTTTATTTGACAATTATTTACTTTGAATAGTCATTCAGGAAAAATTGAAATCAGTACTTTTTAACAAAAATCGGAACTTTTTGCTAAAATAAAATGATACGTATTTTTTTAATTGTTTCTATTTGATGTCAATAATTAGTAAATTAAAGTTAAAAGTAAATACATTCAAATTGTGACATTAAACGAGCATTGATTGCAAATAAACAATTTATTCGATTTTACTTGGTGTTATTTTAGTAAAAAAACAATAATTTTTATTAAAATTTTAAGAATATTATTAAGAATATTATATGTGTATGCTTTTCATATAACCGCAACAAAAGTTATATACGTCAGATTGACATTTCTAAACCTA
Organism: Clivina fossor; assembly: GCA_963966155.1. NCBI lineage: Eukaryota > Metazoa > Arthropoda > Insecta > Coleoptera > Carabidae > Clivina > Clivina fossor. The sequence continues at coordinate 9,516,529 of OZ014566.1, forward strand.
CTGAAGTTTGATACATTTTAACTTTTATACTACCATTTCTTTCTATATTATTATCAATTCCTATATCCATATCTAGTTCGTTAGTCGTAATTTAATCCAGGAAAGACCTGATTTATTCTTTGGTGTAAGTTTGGGTGTGTAACATCACAATATGAATTTTAGCAACTTTAATAATTATTTCTCTGTATTTACTTACTTTCAAATATCTTATTTTTAACTCTAGTTTAACATATAAAAACTCAAATTTACTGGTTGTGCTCATTGCTTTTATTAAAACAAACAACCTTTTAAAATAAAAATTCGGATGTTCAGTTTCCTAAATTATTTAATACTGTTATAATTTAACAATTGGCTAAAACCGGTATTAAATATTTTTTTAACATTGTGTTTTTTAACATAGGCATTAAAATTAAACATTTCTTTAAAAAAGACAACATCAATCACTAAAGGCATTGAGTTAAATAAAATTTGACTTCCATTAATTAAAAATTTATAAAAAAAATTATGATCCAGTCACTTATTTTTTACCTAGTAACTTGTTTCTATGATCTGTTATTTACTATAATGTCATTTGAATCAGTTTTTCCTGATAAAGACGAACGTTAAGTTTTGTCGAAACGTCGATTATAAATTAATTTTAATACAGAACTTAAACTTAAAGCAGTTTATTTTATTTCTTTAGAAAACCAGACATGAGATTCTACAAGAAATATGTTTTGTCATATGCAATAAAATTTCTCACGAAATCTCAAAATTTTAATTTTAACAGGCTCTTACTTTTAGCAGAATTGATACAGAAAACACCCAGTTATAAGCCAAGAAATACTAGTAATTTTTTTCTCATATAATTCTTTTAAAATTTATGTATGGTAATAAAATTCTGCGTACTTTTTAACGGTAATTAATTTAACAAACTTTTAGCAAACTAATTATTTAAATTTATAAGCAGTTACCGATATTGGATTGTTGGTATTTATTACCGTTAAAAAGTATTACTAATTTTTTTACATGTCAAAAATGTATAAATATTATTTTTTAATTGTACGTAACGTGGTGTTAAAATTGTATAATTTTTAAATTGGTTAATAAATTTCATTAAATATAAATTTTGAGAAAAAAATATATTTGATTGTCAAAAAAGGAGTTATATTTCAAAATCAAAGAAACGAAAAATGTATTGAATTAAACATGATTTTTCCATTGACATTTATTTATGTGTGAATGCATAAAACTTTGATTTGACATTTTTGAAAATACTGTACCATTTTTATGCTATAATTAGAAAAATGTAAACAATATATTATTAAAATATGATTTAATATTGGCAATTTAAATTGAAGGTGTTTCTAATGAGAACATTTTCTTAAATAACAAATAAATTACATGCAGAATAAAAACAAAGTGATTGCCACTGAAAAAAATCAGTTTAATATTAATGTAGAGCTATTTTATTTTACGGTTAGCTCTCAAAGTGTTACTTACATCTAGGGGCGTTACTAGGTGTATGTTGGGGTGCAGACCACATTGGGTGCAACGTCAAAACATATGACACCACAATTTTTTAATAAAACATTAATTAAAAGAAGACAGATTTTATTTAAATCACACTGATTGTCCTTATCTTTTTCTTTGTAAATTTCTATTGTTTCTCTTATCAATAGAAATTGTAATCTAGTTACATTGTAAAAAAATTGGTAATTTTAATTTTTTTTATATAATATGAATGAAAAATACGTACATTTTATGTAAGTTTACTTACTTTTTTCGATAAAAGAATCATATAATGGTAAATTAATTATTTTATTAAAAATTACAAAATTATATTAATTTTTATATAAACCATTGGTTTTGCTGAAATAATATGTAATTTTTTTGACTATAGATTTATATAAAATACATACATACATACATACATACACAATCACACCATGTTCCCAAAAGGATGTGGCACAAACTCTTTCAATTATTTCGAAATCGGCATTCTCCAAACATTCCTATCCAAACAAGCAACTTTAGTTTCATCTACATTCATAATAATTTTTCTTATACATGCAATTCTATTCCTACTACACGAAAACTTCCGCTCCCGCAAAACACTTTCTTATGTAAAATGGCAACTTTTTTACAGTGTACTTGTATTTTGTTACTAACTTGTTCCTATATTTTGTTTGTTAATTATTTATGTTATTTATAATTATTTTTATAATGATGATTTTATATATATAAAAACTTCGAAATTTAATTAAAATTATATATTGAAAAAATGTGAAATTTTGGGATAAATAAAATCTCAACATTTTGAATATTAAAATTATACAGCTAAAATTTAAATCATTTTTATTTTAATATAATGAGTTCTGAAAGATTCTGTATTATATTTATTGATAAAGATTCATAATGTTAAATTAGAATAAAAATAACACAAAAGTTAACCGAAAGGCTTTTAATTTAATATGAAACATATTTGTTTAATAATACTAACAATTTTCAATAAATCATTCAAAATTCTTACAAACACAATAAAAATAAATTCTGCACAATTTTATTTATCCGAAATAAGTGGACCATTTTGCAAAGGAAAAATGCCAAACACAAAATATGACAGTTTTATTCAATTTTAAAAAGTTTTCAAATACCAGTTTTTCCCACCCACACTACGCCAAATCACCCTCGAAACCGAGTTAAACATACATATATCATCCCCGACCAATACACATACACAGGGTGTTTTAATATCAAGCACATCCACTGTGTACCAGATCCCCATTATTTACTTCCTTTCGCAAACCAAAATATTTCTCCAAAAAGCATCAATGTGGTAGCCTGGCCTGCCTCTAAGATGATGTATTTCTATTCCGAAAAAAAAAAAACCTCCGATTCATTCAGGATTCTCGCAGCAATAAATAACTTCGAAAACGATCTTCACACATAAATAATAGTTTAGTGCGAACTTATTCATGGAGATCTCGCGTTAAATTCAATCGATAGAAGTGCAGTGAAGGGTGGGGGGGACAAGGAGTTGCTTTAGGGATGTTTGGAATTGAGTGACAAGCTTTCACGCGGCTGTATAATAGAGAGACTTCTGGTCATTGAATGAGTTTCTCATTCTGCGTGTAAGACCACCCCAATGTCACGGTTCTAATCTTCCGAGTCCAAACATTCTCATATAGAATGTGGCATTCCCAATTTCTTTTGTGTGTGTTGTGTTACGGTGTGGATGTTGAACACCCTGTGTAGTACTATATGGCTTATATCATGATGAAATGTAAGCGTACCCGTTTTACCTATTGCATCGTTTTGTTGCTCAAATCACAGGATTGGATTAGTATATATTTCTGTCAGTTATTTAATTACTAGAGGGCTTTGATCTCTGTAGCTTTTCTCCGAAAAATCTCACGTACTCGTAGATATTACATACATACATACACAATCACGCCATGTACCCAGAAGAGTGTGGCACAAACTCTTTTTATCATTCCGAAATTAGTCGCCTCCAAACATTCCTATACAAACAAGCAACTTTTGCTTCATCCACATTCATAATTTTTTTCATACATGCTCTTTTATTTCTACTATTTGGAAACTTTTGTTCACGCAAAACACTCTCAATCATACCACTCCAACTACTCATCGGACGTCCACGCAAACGTATACCATCAAAATCATTCAAATAAATTTTTTTAACCAAACGTTCATTAGACATTCGCTCAACATGTCCGAACCATCTTAACTGATATTACACGTAAATAAAATTAAAAAAATACTAATAAAATGTAATTTTATTTTACAAAACTGCATAATAAATTATGTAATATACTGTAAAAGAAACTTACAATGATTATCGTTGGACACTTTGTTACCAACTATAATCATTTAAATTTACGACAAAATGTATCTTTACAATCATCTTTTTTAAATATAAACTTACAATTCAAAAATGTAATGCATTTTGATATTACTTGTGCTATTTTAAATTTGCATGTTGATGTATAGCTATTATATTAAAAAAAAAAAAAAACGGTTTTAGGTTTATGTTCTGTGTTAATATTTATTAATAATCAACGATTTGACAAACTCAACTCAAATAAATTAATGTCGATTTTAACAAAAACAAAACACTGTAACTTAAAAATAACTTATTCCCCCTCTGCCAAACATCTCTTTTAACCAAGTCAAACTCTGCATTAAATCCATACTTACCTGAAACCCAAATCATCTACTCAATTGGAGCTAGGTGTGCTTTCCCACCCCACCCCCTGCCTTCCACCCAAATCACGCGTGCCACTACTGCACAGTCAAAACTCGTACCTCGGGCCGGGCCCGGGCAATAAATCACTATTACAAAATGAATTTCTTTCGATTCTAAACATGTTTACAATTGCGGGTGGTCAAGTCTACACCACGGATACTAACTTCATTATGGTAAACACACAAACTGCTAGTTTCAGATTCTTCTTTTTAGACATCTGCAGCAATGTGTTATACTATCCTTATATATCCTAGGGATATTCCGCAGTTAATCACTGGAGCCTGGTGATGTCTGTATACAAAACTATAAGTTGCTTCCTTCTAAGTCAGAAATTCATTCAAGATTTTTGTATAATTCGATGTTATTTATGGGGACTGGATTTTATATTATATCGTGTAGTAAGTTTTATTTTATTTATTTGATTTTATGACAGGTTTTTTGTTGGTGTTAGGTTGGTGTTTATAAATGATCTATTGCTTTTGATGTTGGCTCAGACTTAAAATTGGTGCATTGTATAATAAACGTTATAAATCTATGGATTTTAAAAATAAATATATATGTTTATTTCTAGTAATAATAGAAACAAATGTGAAAAATACAAAATATATATTTGTCATATTCAATGTTCCAAGAAAAGAATTTTTATTTCGTTATTTAGTTGGACATGCCTCTGAAGACTATAGTAGAGCTCTACTTGTAGATTTTACAAAAGAAAAAATTTATAAATCATTTTAGTTTATTTGTAATTCATTAAAACTTATTTTTATTAAAACCTATATTTGTATGTATTATACAGGGTGATTTATGACGTCGGGGAAAAATTACACCGGATGATTCCTATGAGTAATCTAAATAATAAACTTCAAATAAACATATGTCCGAAAATGCTTTCTAACGGAACTGTAGCCGTTAGAAGTTTATTACATGTAACATCAATCGCGTTAGCCTTATTTATTATATGAGAAAAAAAAACAAAAATATTATCATCATATTCGATCAAAAAGCAATTAAAATTACTAAAGCAATATTTATCTACTCAATCCAATAAATGAAATACTACACTGTAAAAAAAATGCAATTTAAATTTATGTAATTTTACATTTGTTTTTAATAGTAAAATAGCAACATTTTGTAATTTTTACAATAATATTATATGTAATATTACATTTATTAAAAAAATACAGTCATAGAATATGTAAATTTACATCGATTTTTTTACAGTGTATGTCTATACTTGTTTGATATGTTATATTTTGATTTATTTTCAAGAAATATTTTACTTAATTGATATGCGTAATCTTGTTTAATTTAGTTTTTTCGTTTTTATAAACAAAACAATATTTATACCTGTAGACAAAGAAGTATCATTGTATCACTTTCTAACTCATTCATCTTATGAGCATAACGACAATTTTAAACAATTAAAATATTAACCAATCAGAGATGAGCAAACGTATTGATACAAAAAATTATATGTTTCTAAGAAATTTAGTTGTGAAAAATGTGTGTTTGCTGTAGAGCTTTCTGACAATTTTCGGTGTTTTTCATAAAAATATTTTGTAAAACTTAGTGTATTAGTGTTTTAAGACTATATTTAATAACTATAAGTGTAGTTTGTTTGTATATAGTGAAATAAATATTCTAATTGAGACAATTAACATAGTGGAATTTTATATGATAAAAGTGAAGAGACAGTATAGAACTAGACATTTTTCAAATTAAAATTAAAGCTATAATTCTGCAATTAAAGGTAAATAATAATTTTGTAATATTATCAATTTATTTGTCAACTCGCTGTAAAAGTTTTCTTATAACAAATAAAACTATTATTATTATATTTGTCATCCATTGAAGTTGAATTTATGCTACAAAAATCTAAATTTTTTATTTTTGCCAATAAAATAATCATCTTAAAGTCAACTTTAGTTAAATTTTTATTATGAAACCAGCCGTTTAAGAACACTGTAAAAAATTTATGTAATTTTACAAATAATTTATGTAACTTTACATGTTTTGTGACTGTAATTTTTTATAAAAAAAAATGTAATATTACGTAAATTATTACATTAAAATTACAAAATGTTGTTATTTTTACCGTTAAAACTACCTAAAATTACATAAATTTAAAATATATTTTTTATAAGTACTAAACTTTTAAGTAACAGTACAACAAAAATTATTTTTCAAGTATTTGCATTAAAACATTAAACTTTATACATATCTATAAATTTAATTTAATATTTTACAGAAGTAAAAACAGAAAATTCCTTTAATTAAATTAACTAATTATCTTGCAAATAACCGCAATAAAAACTATATATATATATATATATATATATATATATATATATATATATATATATGCTAAAGAATTTCTATTAGCACATCAAGTAAATTTTACTGCAGTGTAGCATTAAATTTGAACCGAAAATTTTATATTATGTTGGCGATACGGTTGGGCATTTATAACGTTAGCGAAATATAAATAAAATAGATCAAGATGGGTAAGTGTAAAACAACACACATAAAACAGCCAATAACAACAGGCAGTGGTTGTTACAACGTTCTTCAATGTCGTAAATGTGTGGAAAACGATAGTTAAAGTCTTCACAGCACACAGAATGTGTAAGTTTTAATGATACCTTAAGATTGGCGATTCCACAACTGTTATTTTGTTGCTAATGTTGCTTTGACATAATACGATTATAAGTAAAACAAAACTAGTAATTAATAAGAAAATTAAAAAATTAATTTGTTGCTTTAAAATTTTTAAATATGTCGTAGACTAGAATTTTTTTAAAATAAAACAACTTTAGGTTATAGTTCTGTATTAATATTTGTTAATAATTGACGTATTCTACGTATTCAACGTTTGTCTTCATCAGGAAAAAGATACAAATAAAATTTTTGTTGGTATTCTGGACAGTAATGTGGCGTAATATAATGTTCTGTTTTTTTTTTCTGGTAAATAGATTTTTTGATTTGACAGAAAGAAACAAAATATTCTGTTACGCTACAATGTTTTTAAGAATACCACTATTAAACTAAATAAATAGAACATAGAAACAAGTTACTAGGTAATAAAATAAGTAACTAGATCATTAAAATTTATACATTTTTAATTAAAGAAAACCAAATTTTATTTCTTTATAAATTTTCGATTGATAAAAGAGCAATAGAAATTTATAAAGAAAAAGATAATATCAATCACTGTGAAGACACTGTTTTAAATAAAATTTGGCTTCCTTTAATTAAAAGTTTATAAATTTTTATGATCTAGTTAGTTATTTTGTCACCTAGTAACTTGTTTCTATGTTTTATTTATTCTAAATATCATTTTAATTTTTTTCCTGATGAAGACGACTGTTAAATTCGTCAAAACGTCAATTATTAATAAATATTAATACAGAACTATAACCTAAAACTGTTTTATTTTGATGTAATGAGTTCTGAAAGAGTTTTTATTATATTAGAGAATATTTGTATCTTTTATTTAAAAATATATATTAGAATGCCTGGTACGATTAAACTGAGTGAAAACTGCGCAATTTCGTTACAATTTTACTGCATACACTGTAGAAAAAGTTGCCATTTTACATTAAACCATTGTAAAAAAATACATATTATTTCAGCAAAATTAATGATTTGCATACCTATTTTTTTTGTAAAAATAATATAATTTTGTAATTTTAAGTATAACAATTAATTTACCATATTATTTATACTTTTTACCGAAAAAGTAAGTAAACTTACAAAAAATATACGTATTTTATATTTATATTATGTAAAAATTTTCTGTGACGTTTGTCAATTTATATATTTAACTGGTGTAAATCAGTTGCCTCAGGTTGTGATGTAAAATTAGCCATTTTTTTATAGTGTAGTTTAAACTAAGCGTTTTAATTTTTAATTTTACATTAAAATATCAAATCAAAAATTAACAATTGCATATAAACATTTTTTTTTCCAAACGATAATAAACCATCACCCAATCTTCACATACACCCAACCTAACCTCAACTTCCATCTAGCTCTATACCGCACTTCTCTTTGAGCAACACCCCCGGAATATGCTAATTTCATTAGATGTGACAACGTAACTCCAAAGCGACGATCGTCGCAAACTTCCCGCCCCGACTACACCCCCCTTTTCCCTTCATCCACACCCCATGCTCGCTGGCTTTAATGACCATCCAGACCGGGCATGCCAAATGCATATGTCTTCGCATGATTTACATACCACGAAGATACAACCGTTTCGTCACTGCACTGTCTGTTACGATTGCCACGCGCGCGGGCTTGTAATTTGTTACGGGCCACGGACGCGCGCTTGTAATTAATTGTTCCGTAGGGGTGTTTGGGGGAGGGGGGGTCGTTAAATATAAGACCGAGGAATGAGAATGTGTATAAGCGTAGTAAAAGGAAAGTGGGGCGGAATATCATATTTTGTGTTTATTGTATTATGTTAGCTGATGATTCGTTGAGTTTTATTTTATTGGGTGTAGAATTCTGCTGCTGTCAAATGCAGATTTTTGGTCATATATTTTCGCTAAAATATTAGGTCAGTTTGTTATTTTATTTAAAATAAATATATGCTTGTAAATACAAAACTGTAGTACGTTTTAACATAGATAAAAAATCTTTCAAAACTCATTATATTAAAATAAAACAGTTTTAGGTTGAAATTTTGTTTTAATGTTTATTGATAATCGGCGTTCCGACGTACTTAACGTACATCTTTATCAGAAAAAATGATGCAAATGATATTTAAAGTAAATAAACAGAACATAGAAACAAGTTACGTTATTAATTGAATATGCAAGAATAATTATTGCACTTTAGAATGAAATAATATGAATAAATAAGAAATAATATTAAATATTGTAATCATATTTACTGTACTATTGGCTTTTTTTTTATCAATTAAAGGTCCTGCATTAGGTGGAAAATGCTACCGAAAGCTTGACACAGAATTTTGAATAGAGTTTGATTCGGATATCTAATCTTTTGACTACCTTCCCATTAAAATTTATAAAAGATTTATCTAGATAAAATTTTCTAGATAAATTACAACACCGATAATTATATAGAATGTTCAAAATTGCAGCCCAAAAACATTGAAACATAATTTTTATAACATCTACAATCAAACAATGATAAATTCTCCATGTGAAATAATTTATTCGACAATATATCCAAAACAATATATCTATATCTCGAGCGCAATACACATAATTCATACACGGATCCAATGCGATAGCGCCACGCTAACATCCACACAAGATCAGTTCATCGGAATTGCATCGCATTTCTCGGGGCGCACACGGTGCGTTGTTTTTACAGCCAGGCCACAACAATGGTCGAAACGAAACACGAATACAAATCATCTCGGAGGAATATGATATGAAGCGGACTCGTGCCGTGCGCGCGGGCTAGTGGAATCCCAGACATGCGCTCCGGTGTACACGCCTGCCCGTCTTGCAGAGGGTGGGTGTCACTGCAAGAGTTCAAATCAATAAGAATATAAATATTATTTATTGGAATTGCTATCGGAGTGGCGCTGCCGCTGGTCGGAATAGATTTTAAACAAATGACGCGAGTATTGAAAAATGTTGTGAGAAATTTAAAGTTCTATTTGGATAAAACATTTATTACGATAGTAAAAAAATCTTTCAGAACTCATCATAATAAAATAAAACGGCTTGAGGTTGTAGTTCTGTATTAATATTTATTAATAATCTATGTACTCAAAGTACTCAACATACATTTTTATCAGGAAAAATAAAACCAATAACATTACAGTAAATAAACAGAACAGAGAAACTAGTTACTAAGTGAAGGCATTAATTTAAATGAAATTTGGCTTCGTTTAATTAAAAATTTATAAATTTTATGATCTAGTTACTTATTTTGTTACCTAGCAACTTGTTTCTATGTTCTGTTTATTTACTGTAAATGTTATTTGTATCATTTTTCCTGATGAAGCTGTACGTTGAGTAAATCGGTTATTAAATATTAAAACAGAACTACAAAATAAAGCCGTTTTATTTTGAAACAATTATTCTTGGAAGTTGTGAATTGTAGAAGATATAATTTTGGTTAAATTGGATACAATGTTTGGTACTAAAAGTTGAATTTTTAAGTGTTTTAGTTTATTTGTTTAGTTCTGTTCTTATGACAGTTGAATTATAAAATTTGCTTATTACCAAATAGAATTGAAATAGTACGGACTTTCAAATAAAGAAATTTTGTTTCTTTATACGAAGTGAAACATTTTACCAATATTTTTAAGTAGCCTAACACGGTCAATTAGAAATGACTGAAAAATCGGACTGTCATTTCTGACTAAAATGCTCCTACACTTTTCAATAAAACGTCTCATTGAAGTAATTTTAGCTTTAGATGACTATAAAAATTACTACCGTACGAACAAAAATGTTTTTAACATGTTTATCATCATGTTAATACCATATTTATCCAGAATAAATACAGTTCGTGAGAGATTCAATATCAATTTGTGAGTTATTAGCGCTTACTTTAAAATTCCTTTCGACTGGGAGAAGCATTCAGACTGTCAGTCTCTCCTCTCCACTTTTCCTGATTGAAACTCGTATTTCAAAATATTTAGAAATCTGTCAATTCATTCATTAGTCCATCAGTCTTGACCTTACATCTTCAATTAGAATGTCAATTTTCGGTTTGAATGTCATTCCGAATGACCGCTTTAGAAACGACAGCTTACGAAAAAAATTATTTAGAAACCCATATTTCTTGAAAATGAACAAAAACGCATACATAGTAATATAATTAGAAGGGTCTCAGCATAAAATAAAATTTAATCAATTTTGCTTGTCGTTTTTACACAGTTTAAACAACATGGAAACTTACATTTCCGTATCATATCACTAATAAAAAAAAGTTTTTCATAAAGAAACAAGAAAAATAAATCAAATTAAATTATAGTTTAATGAATGTACATTATACGAAAGCAAAATAAATTAAATAATTTTGAGAAATGATCATAATAACATGTTAACAAACTTTAGCACTGAAATCTATGTTTCATCAAAATATTAAAAATCTAAATAATAATAAACTAGCCACTACTGCTATATGATTGAGTTTATTTTTGGTATACGAAGCAAAATGCTTTTATAATGCTTTTACGCAGTTAATTTGTTAATTATAAAATTAAATCGTATAATATTTTGAACAGATATTTATTGGCTAAAATGTAATGTCACTGTAATGTCAAAATTATTGTGATAAATATTATTTTGTTCGTATCTGAAATACAATACACTATGAATACAAAACGTTAAAATGAATTAACACAATGTAGATTATAGAGTTTATTATACAATATTTTAATGTATTTTGACATGTTTGTTTTTTTTTTCTGTTAATATGTTTTTCGAAATATCAGTTACCGCACTAGATATATCTATTTCATGTTTTCATAGATAAAATTTTCAATATCAATTGAATTAAAAATATTTACAATCATAATGCATACACACTAGATTGAAATTGAATATAAAAAAAAACTGGAGTTGAAATATTGTTCATGAATGTTTGTTTAATTTTAAAATTGTTCAAAATATCAAATATAAATTTTTGTTAGTTTTTTCGATGATGTTGCAAATTTACATAAATGAAATAATGTGAAAATATTAAAATAGTATCTAAAAAGTTTAAAAATAATAATTCTGTTATATAAATAATAATTATATAACAAAATTTGTATAGAAATTTTTCGAATCGTTAGATTTTGATAGAAGAAAAATATAGAAAAATAAAGCATTAAAAAAAAAGAAAAAAATCAATACTAGAAGGTTGTTAAGTATTTGAATTACAGTCTATGCAACAAGCATGCTTATTACTAGTTACTTTATTTATAAAAAAATTATTCAAATAAAAAAATTAATATACCTCATTTTAAAACGGACTAAAAAATATAAAATAAAGTCTTTTAAGTCTTACAGATTTATGACTTCATACAGATTCCTGACCTCACATAGATTGTTTTGAAAATTTGTGATTGCGAATTTTTAATAGCTATGACAATACTTGTAAGATTTAAAACAAAAAACGTGGGACGCATGCAATAATAGTAAGTAGAGTAGGGAGTAGCTGTCGTCAAATAATTATTTTCTGTTTTTTAGTCTTGTGTGATTGTTCTATATTTTCTACAAATTACATCACATAATTTGTGTAGAATTTCATATTGTTGGTATAACTTTTTTTTAATTATGTAGAATTACAGCTTGCATATTAATATTTATAATAATTTATCAAATAATAAAATATTTTAAGTGCAATTCATTCATTTCAAAATACATTTTTTATGTAAATTTAGAAATGTACGTAGTTATATTAACAATAATATTACAGAACTACACAAATTTTGCCTTTTTATAAAAAATTCCTTTTCTGTAAATTTGCTAAAAAAAAACTTTATTAAAAAAAACTGTAATATTACATACATATGTACTTTTCTATCCCGTTGATGCGTTGGTAATATCATATTACATAACATTTGTGATAGTTCTGATATTATGTATTTTTAAACAATTATGTAATTACAGTAGTCGAGTAATTATACCTAGAAATACAGAGCATCATAATTCTCATGGTTTATCGGTAAAATTACATAATTTTTTTTATGGTATGTAACTCACTGAATTTTGTCTATTATTTATTATTTATAATATTATATAGTTTTTAAAATACAGAGAGCGTAAGCTCGTCCTTGGACATCCTGTATAATCTATAATCAATAATAACTAACAAAATCAAAAAGATAATATAGAAGAATCAAATAGAAATTACTCTCATCTCATCTTATCGTTTACCAATATTATTGCATCTACCTCGTACAGCTTAAAATTACCACAAAAACCGTTCATACTATCTTCGGGTACGTCAATAAAACTGAGCTCTAAGATCCGTCTCGCGCTGAACTGTTCTTACAAAATAAACATTAGGTTTTACGGGCATTTATGCGTAAGTACCGAAAATGAGAACGAATATAAAAAGCGGTAAAACGAGGCGCAGAAATAAAAAAAAAAAAGAGAGAAGAAAGTTCTCAGTGTGGCAAATCCACTGGGTGGGACCCTCGAAATGTTTCCGGCCAACATCTCATTTGACTGCCGAACTAACGTTTTGCTTATTTTGTCTCTCTCCTTCTTTCGCCGAGTTTGGTGGTAGCAGTGAGGTGGGGGGTAAAAGTGCAATGTACTACCCCCCCCCCGTAGTACCAGAGTCGGTACGCATATCATGAAATATTCATCAGGGATACCTAACACTCTCAACTATATTAAAAATCCCAAATAAGTTGGTTGGCATAAGGCTTACTACAGGAGATGTGGCGCGGTACGCCGCGACGCTGGTGATGAGCGTCGCGTATCGTGTTGCTTGGGTGACGCTTATAGGCCACCCTTAGAGATTTTACAGGGTTGGATTGCAAGAAAGTTTTATTTTTTTTTGTTTTGTAAATAAAAACATTTTACCATTTTTCTACCCATATTAAATAATATGTTTATTATATATGCACTGTAAAAAATATGATTTAAATTTACATATTCTATAAATGTATTTTTACAGAGAAAATATTATATTACGGCAATTATCACAGTAAAAATTAAAAAATACAGTTATTTTACTGTTAATATTATATTTTACAGTGTGTGTAACACGTAACGGTGATTTATAAATTAATAGCTTGCAATTTTTGACCAACTAAACTCTAAAATGATACAAATGATACAAATGACATTTTCAGTAAATAAACAGCACATAGAAACAAGTTACTAGATAACAAAATAAGTAACTAGATCATAAAATTTATAAATTTTTAATTAATAAAATCCAAATTTTATTTAAATCAGTGTCTTCACAGTGATTGATTTTATCTTATTTATAGACAAAAAGATTACGAAATTTAAATAAAATTTGTCTTCCAATAATTACAAATTTATAAATTTTATCATCTAGTTACTTATTTTGTTACCTAGTAATTTGCTTCGACGTTTTGTTGTTTATTCTATGTCATTTGTATCTATATTAATACAGCACTATAATCTAAAGCTGTTTTATTTTAATATAATAAACTTATATGTTAAACTCTTTAAAATTAATACTATTGATATGAGTAGAAAATCTTTAAGTTATCAAATTATTTTTAAATGTTTATTTACTTCGCACAAGTATTCTATAGCCATATAAAAATTTAAATAAAATTATAATAAATGTATTCTATACATTAAAACTAAAATGTCATAATGTCACAAAATGCATACATGTTTAAAAACTGAAGTACATTATAAAAAAATTGCAATTTTACATAAAAACCATAGTAAAAAAATTATATATTTTTTCAGCAAAATCCATGGTTTACATAAATTTTCTGTAAAAATAATATGATTTTATAATTTTAAGTAAAATAATTAACTTGCCATATTATATATGTTTTTTTTTACCGAAAAAGTAAGTAAAATTACATAAAATATACATATTTTATATTCATATTCAGGGTGACCAGGTCTCAGGGTTTCATCTGGAGTCTCAGGGTTTCAACATCTGTTCTCAGGGCTCCGGGTTTTGTTATAAAATTTCCGAGTTAGGTTAATTTTATCTAAAATTAATATAAATGGTTTATAGCAATAAAAATAAAACTGTTACATTTTATATAATCATCGCAAATCTCGCGCGCAGTGAATTCGTATATCTATCGACAGCAGTTGCTGACTGCTTGATTGCTCTGCGTCGCTAACTGCGCAACTGCTTTATAATTTTTATAATAAAAAAAAACTATATTTTTGATTTTTTTTTAATCTCCGGGTTTACTTAAACTGAAATCTGGTCACCCTGTTCATATTATGTAAAAACTTTTTTCTGACGTCTGCAAATTTTTATATTAAACTGGTATAAATCAGTTTTTACAGTGTACATGTGCATTTTTTTACTTGATATTTTTTCAACTTTTGTTAAATTATCAAATTATTTATGCATTAATTTTTAAACGTAAAAAATGGTACCACAAGCTTGATTTTGGGTATTTCAGCTTATTTGTTTAGTCCTCATCATTAATTGATTTCTACATAAAAAAAAACATATTTCCTGTATTTACAATAAGTTTAATATTATTATTTTAAAAGAAATAAATCCTATAAGTTTCAATCTGTTTATTTTTAGGTTTTCAAGCAACTATGTTAATAAATTATAAGAACTTCTTCATCTTTATAACACAGAAAACAATTTATTAATTTAAAATTAAATTTAAATATATTTGTTGCCTAAAAAAAAGTATAAAAAAAAACCCTAATATATCACAATTTACAAGTATGTTTAACATCTTTATTTTGACAACTAATAATATATTTATAATTCTAATAAACATTAGTACACACATCATAAATTACTACACAAACTACAAAACAACATTCCTAAACAAACAAAATTTCTTAACCGCTCAACATAGCAGGAGACAATTTCAAAAACGAGAGACTTTCGCCGTACCAAACCAAACCAAAAGAAAAAAAAAGACCGTGGTACATTGACTACCCTTTGCCCGTATAATATGACAATGGAGGATTAATTTTTATTAACTACTGCATATTTATAGAGTATCACAATGTAACCTAGCCGTGACAGAACGGCACCTGCATAAATAACAAAAGATAATTCATGGATTTGACTTTATTTAGCACGACCGAAGCGCACCAACACACACTCTACCACACGAAATGTTTCTGCATTTATTATCACAAAGACTCGGGGACCCGGGCAAAAAGCAGCAGGTGAATTTTAAGGTTGGTAACAGTGTCGTTCTACAAGGATAAATGTGTGTGAACAAGAATTATGGTTTTCATAATTTTTACTGTTTTACATACATAAATATTTTGATGACAACACCCCGTGCAAAAGGTCTGCAACCGTGTGTTTTTATTGGAAAAGCAGATAATTAAATTTCGAAAAAAATTTAATATCACGTTTTTACTCATAATAGTATGCGTAATTTAGATTTGCTGGATTTTACTTGTTGTTTTACATATACACTTAAAAAAAAATGCCCAGTATTTCTAGATATAATTACTCAAGGCTGTAATTTTATATAATTGTCCAAAAATATATAATAGAACTATTACCCACATTATGTAATATGATATATTACCTAACGGAATTGAAAAATACATATATGTATGTAATATTACAGTTTTTTTTTTTCTTAAGTCTTTTTTAGTATATTTACAGATTTTCAGTAAATTTACTGTCAGGAATTTTCCATAAATAGCTAAAATTTGTTTAGTTCTGTAATATTATTGTTGGTATAATTACATTTATTTCTAAATTTACATAAAGGATGTATTTTTACAGTTAAAATATTTTATTAGTATTATTACACAAAATATGTACGAAGTCTCATTATTTTGATAAATTATTACCGATATTACTCTGCAAACTGTACTACTAAGCATCAGATGAATAAAATTTGGCTTCCATTAAATAAAAATTTATAATTCTTATGATCTAGTTACTTATTTGTTACCTAGTAACTAGTTGCTACGTACTTTTATTTACTTTAATGTCATTAATAAAAAAAAATTGACCTAATGAAGACAAGAGTTTAGTCTTGACGATATGTCGTTTTTATTTTTTATTTAAAAATTAATGTAAAAAAACAACTGTATTTAATTACACTTGTTAAATAAATTCCGAAAAATTTCAACTTGAATCCGTCGCTGTTCGGCCGATTCCACAAATTGAGTTCTGAGGTTTTCGCCAGCCCAGATGAGCGAGAAAATAAACTCTCTACCACTTCCAAATATGCACACTATCATCCCACTTACTACACCTCCTCCCCTTTACACCCCGCTTGTTCCACAATCACACCCCCGTCTCTTAATAACATTCAAATCTGGAAGCTATATAGAAAAACCAATTGCATTAGCATTAGATTTCGTTTTAAAGCTCGACTCCGACTTCGGGCACAAGCACAACATGGCTTTAAAACAATGGTTACTTAGAAGATTGCTATTGTGCTCTGGTTTTTAGGCGCCCGCCGATGTTGAGGGGGGGGGAGGTGAGGTGACGGGGGTTAAGTTAAGCATTGTGCTATTGTGTCATTGTGCAGTTAACATTCTTCCGTTCACTGTAATAAGTCATCAACAGACGTGGATGTCAACGGTGTAATTAATCTTAGATGTCTTCCAGCTATGGAGCTGTGGAACATGATGCTAGGCTGTTTTTTTTTTCTTTTGGGGCAAGCGCAGAGTGGAACTGCTCGGCTAAAGTCGGATTTTTTGAATAAATGTTACGTGTATTAATATTTTTGTTTATATAAATATAATCGGATTCGATATGACTGGATAACAATAATTAAAAAAAAAATTCCTGGGTTAGTGCTGGTGATATACAAAACTTAATTAAAATATTATCCAAGCTTTCGATATATATTATATCATCATCAGGGAGAAATTGCAGAGACAGTAAAAACTAAATTCGTTTAATAAACAAAACATTTTAAAAGTTAACTATGATACGAAATAATTATAACATAAAAACCAAGAAATCTATACAGTTCCAGAAATAACAAAATTAATGTTTGATCTAGATATTTGGCGTAAAAGACTTTACATAATAAAATAAAATTGCTTTAAGTTAAGATTCTGTATAATTATTTATTTGAAATCGACGTTTCAACGAAACTCAACGCTCGTTTTCATCAGGATGAACGTCGATTTCAAATAAATAATTATACAGAACTTTAACCTACAGCAGTTTTATTGTAATAAAATTAATTCTGAATATTTTTTTACTATGTTACTTTACACAACGTGTATACATAAATTAGGTTAGTATTTAAATTGAGTTTTATTTATTAAAAGCTCTAACAGACTGCTTTAATTTAAATCTAAAATTGTTTTTATATTAATAAGAAATTTTGTTTTCAATAAATGAAAAAAACCAACCGGCGAATGAGAGCTTTTTCTCCGAACTGTACCGGTTGGGGCGATGTGCTGAAAAGCTCGCGCAGCAGATAAGGTTGATAAGCGCGCGTTGCTTCGTCGCTGTAAAAATACAACGACGAAGACGTAGGCGTGTTCAGCTCGTCATCATCAATTATCCTGTGTAGACATGATGTCTTCGCCTTATGCTGATGTGCTCTCTCTGCCTTTGTATTGCTCTTTTAGCCCTGGCTCTGCCATGGCAAACAGTCGAGTCGTACCAGAACAAGAGTGGATTCTCGTAAGGAAATTGTGATGATCCAAGTTGAATACTGGTATGAGGAAGTACTAGTAAAGAATTTCAAATGCAATATTGTTTAAATTGGAAAAATAATCGACTGTTAATATGTCATAAATAATTAGTAATTGACGGTTTTTTATATAATTTTATTAACTACTAAACCACTATTGCCTTCTTCAGGGCTCTAGAATGAACACAAATATGTATACATGTAAATTCATACAAATATACATATACTAATAAATATAAAAACAGAACAAAAACACTTAGAGCAGAATATTTTAGTTGATTTTACATGTAACATAAATATACATTATTTGATCAGTAAATTTAAAAAATACAAATTATTACTGTTATATAAAATGCATGTTAAAAAATAATTTCAATAATAAATGTCACATAACTAGATATCTACTATTTTTATATGAAAATAGTAATAAAAATATTATCGTGTGACTTCTGTAAATTTACATATTAAACTGGTTTAAATCAGTTGCCCCAGATTTTTATGTAAAATTACCGTACTTTTTTTACAGTATATATGAGAATTTGTACAGTATTATACAGAGTAAAAATTATTTAAATTTATTATTGTTATGTATTTAAAAAGCTAATGTTAAAGTGTTTGTGCCACACTCTTTTAGGTATATGGCGTAACTGTATATATATATATATATATATATATATATATATGTTTGTAATCATGTTAGCTGTTACAACAAGGTTTAGTTTCAACTAATACCGATTTTAAAACAATGCAGTAGTCACTAAACCAGGACTAAACAATTCTACTAAAACACCAAAAAAACAGAGGTTTGTGGTTATAAAGTCAATAATTCGAAATAAAAGAAAATTTCTAAAGATTACGAAACTATAAACAAAGTAGATTTTCGAAATGAGAAATGATCTTAATAACGTGTGTATCTTTAATTAGGCATAACGTTTAAATCAAACGTAATGTACAGAATTAAGCGTTTATAATTTAGTTAATTACACGCAGTGGCAGGTCAATTACTGCTTATTACCTAACTGAAAAAAATACTACATGAAACCGTAATTATTGAGCATTTGTAATTTCAAAATACTGAGGTACGAATACTTGATCGCATTTATACATTTATGCCACACCAGTGATTTCATGAAAAGCTGTACTTAATATTGTTTTTCTACTTTTGTTATTCAAATATTTATACTTTGAGTTTTTTCTAACTCTTTATTTTTTACTAATATGTTTCTATATAATTTTTTTTGTATTAAATTTGTAAAAATATAGACTATAGTCTGTTTCTTAACTAGAAGGAGTAATTTAATATTTTTGTTCCAAAAAATGTACTTCTACTGACAGTCAATCGTTTTTACATCCAACATTATTTTTATTTTGTCATCAACTGTCAACAAGCTGTCAATATCATTAATTTTATAGTTAATATTTAATTATAGAGTAAAATATATCATAAACTAGAAAATTTTTGTAGTTTTTATTGAAAAATATTATTTATTTGAATGTCTGTTACGATAAAGTGTAGACAGTATAAACAAAACTGAGCTATCTGTGAACTGTAAAATTTTGCTACGATTTTACTGCACAGTTAAAACTGAGTTGAAACTGAATGTGAAAGTTTTTCTTTTACAAAAGAAAATGTTATTTTTCAGAGTAATGTAATATAATGAAATTATGCAACATAAAATCAATTGTACTATTATTATAGCTTTTAGTAGCAAACAATTTAAGCAGCTCTGTTATTGAACAGAATGGATATATAAATAATTCGCCAATGCATAATACTATTTTAATTAAATACTGTTAATAAATAATATAACGATCAAATTACAATAACCATAGAAATTAATAGTTTTATCAACAATAAAAAAATAAATAGAAATAATATTGATTGTAAAACCGGTAACAAAATTTATTTCCCAAGCAGCAAGAGTCGTTCCAGAAAAAAAAATACGCTCACAACACATTTAACAAAATAGATCACCAACGAGTAACTGACATTACCTCGCTTGAAACATCCATTGTACCTTTTTTTATACGTACTAAAACATGCATTTTTATGGTCCGCGTAGCCTAACCTAATAACAGTTAGCCACATTTCCTCCCTGCCCGGTAAACCGAGCACGGAAAAATAATACGTCCCATCTCGCCGATATATCTAGATACAACCGGCGTTCAAATTTAATACGTTCATAAATTCCAGGGGGCATCTTCTTGGGATATTTCATCTCTTTATGCCGGCGGCGAATGAGCTAATTTCTGTTTTGTGGCGTTGCACGATACAATGTAGAAAATGTTTATCACTATTAAAGGAAAAGGTGAAGTGCGAAACATCTTCGCTTGCAATATAAAAGTGATATTAATGATAGTGAAGCAGTAAGCCAAACCATCTCCCGCGCGCCCACCGTGGACCAGATGAAGAGAAATGGTGTGCGTTGGTTTTTCAGCTTGGGTTGCGGGCGGTGTGTAAGGGTAGAAAGTTTCGTCGTCATAGACGCCGAGGTTAAATAATGACCTTTGCTCCAAGAGGGATGCAACGAAATGTACGGAATGGGGGTAATTAAAAAAAAGTGGTTATATGCCTGGTTATAAGATGGTTTTGATGGGAACAAAAATTGTTGCTGTAATAATGGTACAAAAATTGGTGTAGTAGTAGTTATACTTTTCTTTAAAATATAATAAGGTTACTTTAAGACTAACTATAAAAAATCTGCAAAATCGTATTAAATAAATTTATGAAATGGAAAAATTTGTACAACTACTGCAGTAGTCATGATAACTAAAAATAAAACTGTCTTGACATAAATATGCTACCTATTTACAGAATTACGTATATATCATGAAAATATGTTTATATAATAAAAAATAGTTCTTTTTGTTTTAATTTCATGGCTAGTATTATAAAATTGTAATTTTGTAAATTTTTAAATCTAATATCTAATTGTATTCATAAATTTTTATACTGTGCAACATTGATTTGAAACAATTTCTTCTAAAATAATTTTAGCAGCAATGTACACGAAAAACCTATTTTTCCATATTAATCGCCTAAGTATTCATAATTCTTTCTTATACTAAATAATTTTCCTTTGAAATATTTTAATTTTTTTTTTGCAACAATTGAATTGAAATACTCGAAGATCAAGCTTATAATATCAGCATAATATTAATTAAATTAATTACGAATATTTTTATAGCAAATGCAATAATTAATAAAACATTCTTGCAAAAGAATACAAAAAAATATCCTATAATACTATTTTTATCATTAAATAAAAATCCCTATTTTTTCCCAACGAACAATAGTCACCCTTAAAATAAATCATGACTGCCTTTTATATATGTATTCTAATAGTGTCAGCAAGGGTCTGTCTTTAAGCTCGTAACTTATCTTTATCACACCCTTACGTGTTAATAGATCTATAGAGACTCTCAGATTATACTATATATGAACAGGATTTAGTATCTTTTTGTTTTGTTCCGATGTTAAATTTGCGGAAATGTGTTGTAATTTTTTAATGTTGTAAATAATAATGAAAAATAATGTTAGATAACATTTTATTTATTTTATTTAACAAGTACATAATGTGTGTTCACAGAACATAAACTGACGTAAACTCATTCGATAGAACTTAGATTTATAAAAAAATATTTATAAATTTTATGTTTTTACAAAAGATTTTAGATACAAATTTTCTTCAAACGTAATAAAACAAGATAAGTTTATAAAAAATAAACTAATTAAAAAATACATTTACAAAAAAATACTATTATATTTAATTTGAATTAGATGACTAAATTGTTGATATGATTTATTTATTTAGATAAAATTAGTTTCGATAAATAATAATCAAATACTTTAGATAAATCTAGAAACAAAAAGGCTTTAGGATTTAGTTTTGTATTAATTTTAGTTTAAAATCGGCGTTTCGACGTACTCTACGTACATTATCAGACTATATTACATTATAACTATTATAAACATTATAAACTGTTCAGATAAATTTGCTATTGCACAACATGTGTTAGAAAGTTTTCGAAGATACTATAATAATTGCAAGACTCATCAATATAACAACAATCAACTATAGATTGATAAGAGAAACAATAGATATTTATAAAGAAGAAGATTTCATCAATCACTGTAACTAGGTAACTGATTTAATTAAAATTTGGCATCACTTAGTTAATAATTTATAAATTTTATAATCTATAGTTACTTATTTTGTGTACCTATTAACTTGTTTTTATACATATTGTTTATTTATCGTATATGTAATTTGTATCATTTTCAATTTTTAAATAAATTAATACAGAACTAAGTCTTAAAGCCTTTTTATTTGAATATAATGAGTTTTGAAAGATTATTTTACTATATTAAATATAGATAAATATACGACAAACTATAAAATTTATATATAATTATTTTTAGATGATACAACAAATAAAAAAATAATTTCAATTTAATTAATGAAAATACCTATAAATAATTTGATTTAACGTATGTAAAATAAATGATTATAAATATGAAATCTAAACTTCAATTATAATTTGATGTATAGAGATTATAAAATATAATAGACATTGTTTAATGTATGTTCAATCCAATATTAAAACAATAGGATTTTATTACATCAATATATACATATAGAAGCTTTCATATTCATTGCATTAAATATATAATCAATAAAAACTAAATTACGTTTTAACCAATTATTGCAGGTCAGCCAACTATGGAAAAATGAATAAGCGTGGTGCAGATATAGTGTTTGTGTAATTATAATATTCATAAAAAATAAAGTTCAGTGTTTAATGTTTAATAAAATGAAATTGTGAATAATGTTTTGATGTATCGTAAAATATTATTATAATACAATAGAAAGATTGCTTTATTAATATTATTAGCTTTTAAAGTTTATAAGTTAAAACATAATGGTTATAGATATATTAAAAATTTATTTATGTCCATTTACGCAAACAAAAAAACCAAACCATTATTTCATTCGAACTCAATGACTAAATTTAATTAAATTATATTTATAACAATATTAGTTATTTATACAAATTAGTTGAATAAAAATTGTTACTTCATTATGAAGTTTAGGTATATGAACGAAAATTTTAGAATAAATTAACAAACAAAAATAGATAAAATAAAACGTTTTTAGGTTGTAGTTCTGTATTATTTTTTATTAATAATCGACGTTTCCACGTACTAAACCTACGTTTTCATCAAGAAAAAAGATACAAAAATAAACAGAACATAGAAACAAGTTACTTGGTAACTAAATATGTAATTAAATTATGAAATTTATAAATTATTAATTAAAGGAAGCCAAATTTTAGACAAATTTGTAAAAAAATACAGATTGACTACTTATACAAAAAAAAATTTACGACATAAACTAAATAATCAACAAATAGTACACACAGAAAATTCTGTAAATTTAATGAATACCGGCTGTGAAAGCCTAAAGGTTACTAAAAAGTACTTGTATATAATTTCATAATTTAAATTTAAACTATGAAAAATTATTTCCGCTTTATTGTAATTTAATATTATAAAATTACTAACACCGCACATATTAACTCTTTCATATAGTTTCTTCGAGACCATTTTAACTACACTGTAAAAAACATAACTTAAATTTATGTAATTTTATATAGGTTTTAACAGTAAAACAGTATTATAATTAATGTTGTTGCTGCCGATTAAATAAAATACTCTAAATTTCCTTGCTATACGGTCCTGTGCGAATGTAAGCGCGACAAACCAAGAAAGTGGTACACATGTGTCTGGGCTGTTAGCTTTTCCCGTGGGGCCTTGCGCGCGTCTTATCGTAGCGTCGTTCCTCGGCAGCATCGCGACGGCGGCGTTTCCATCCTTGCAACAACTTGGCGCGCAAAAGATTACACGGTAACATCGTCGAACTAAAATGGCCGCGGCGACCAAATTTTTGCAGCTTATCGGAGCACAACACCACCCCCTCCCCCACCCCTTCCTGCCCCTGACTGATCACTTTATACTTGTTTGCTTTTTCGTTCTGTGTAAAAGAACTTTGCTCATATCTTCTTGTTTCTTTGGAACGGACCCGCACTGTATTTGGGGTTTTATCACGAGTTTGCTTGTCGTGTTTGAAAACGTGTCGGGATAAATTCTCGCTAGCTGGCGAGAGGATGAGTCAATTTTCTAGCAGATTGTTTGACTAGACGGTTTTAAGACTATGCACTTGTTTTATTTTATCGACTTACTTTTGTTAGTTTGTTGTTGTTGAGTTCTTCTATATTCTACTGATAGAAATTTATATGTTTTTCTGAAAATATTAGATATGTACACAAATATTTTATCTTAATTTTCAATAGGTAGATTTTTTGTACTTAGTGATTATAATTTGCAATTTAAGCTATTTATATTTTTCATAATTTTTATATATAATTTATTTAACATACATATATTAACAATTAATGTGGTTTACTAACCAAACTTTGAGTTTACTGATAATTATTGTATTTTTGACACATGTTTTATGGAATATAACAAAACCTCTGTTAGTTGTAAGTACAATTTTAAAGTTTATTCCATTTTTTTTTATAAGTTAAGTTTTGAACTTTTTTTGTTATGTTCACAATTGTTATACAAATATTTTTGTTTCCATATGTTACATTTGGCTACGAAGAAGATTTAAAATAAATCAAAAGCTTGCCTTTAAATCTTAAATAAGTTTCATTTAAGAACCTTTTCACATTGGACTGATATACCCATTAATTTCTTACACACAGATAAATTTTTAAATAAATTTTTAAAATAAATAAATTTTTAATAAAATATTGTGATATTTTACAAAGTAATTGTGTTTTATTATTTTACCTTATTGCCCAATATGTATCACAAAGTAAAAGCTGATCAACTTAAATGTTTCTAAATTATTTTATTAACAAAAAGAACAAATAAAATAAAATAATGAAAATAAAATAAATAAAATAATAACTAATATTTAAATAAAAAAAATAAAACTGAAGCTTATAGTTGCATGTTTCATTGCGAAACAGTGTAAACCAATATTATATTATAGATGTATAAGTAAATAAAATTGAAAGTAATGTTAATAACAAACTGTAATAGTTTTGAAACGGAATCATAAACAGACGGGGCACAAAAACAGCGTCTTTTGTTTCAAGGTGTGATTATATCAGAAAATCGCGTTCTAATGGATTAAAGCGAGAATCAATTAAGTTTGTTAGTTCGCGGGGCACCCGTATGTTACAATATTATGATTCCGGTGCGCAATTTTGCGGCGCGGGCTGGTCGCGAATATTTTCCGTAACACAGGCCGGCACGATTCGAAAGCAAACTAGACGAAAAGTGCGAAAATATTTCCCTATTGTTGCAAACGACACGTGACACAGATGGAAATTTTATAACCTATAACGAATTGGTTGAATAGCCGCGCGCGGCTAAGAAATTGTTGATTTTTAACACGTTCGTTACCAACATGATAACAAATTTTTAATTAAGATAAGACGCGGTTTGTTCCCCGACAAAAATGCTCGTAAAATTCTCGTAATGTAGCTCAGTCGTAAAAATGCGCGTTGCACTGCGCGGCACTGCGCGGCGCGGTGGTTCAGCTGCTGCTTATTGTATCATAGTGTTTTGGCTCGGGCACTGTAAATATGGTATTCTTTAAAACAGATTTGCAATGAAATTTGTACGCATTTTTTTAAACCAGATATTTTTAAAGCATATTTTACGCTTATTAGCACATGCATTTCGCAAAAGTTTTCATTAAGATTATCGGCACGTTTCTGATAAGTAAACAATGTTCAAAGCGCTTTAATGCATTTTCAACCTGTATTTTCAAATTACAAATCATTAAGAAAAAATATCGAAATATTTTTTGTTTTTTTTTGTTTTTTTATTAAGTACAATTTTGAAATTTTCTTGAAGCATTTATACACGTTTCACATACAAAATCACGCCATGAACTCAAAAGAGTGTGGCACAAACTCTTTCGTTTATATTACATATATATTTACTGAATTAAAACTTATATAAATTATTTAGACAAATAAAAACAAGCCTGTTAGTGTATATACAGTGCTGTTTTGGTGCCGATGTATGATAGTGAATGTTGAGTTTGGCTGCAAAAGCATAAAAGAAAAATGAGATTTTTACGTGGGGTACGAAATAGTTCAATGTATGATGAGTGTGAAATTGAAAAAAAATGTTGTAGCAGAAATTGGTGTTAGTTAATTAAGATGGTTCGAATATCTTGAGCGAATGTCTAATAAACGTTTGGTTAAAAAAATTGAGGAGAAATTGATGATGTCACTTTTCTTCATTTATGTTTTAAGTTGGTTAATTAGATTTTCTGTCAAAATACTATTCAAAATATATATATATATATATATATATATATATATATATATATATATATATATATATATATATATAGTATTTAAAACGGCTATAGGTAACAAAATAGGTAACTAAATCATAAAATTTATAAATTTTTAATTAAAGGAAGCCAAAATTTATTTATTAATATTGTATTTTTTGGGGACTTTTTCCAATTTGTTTTTGAATTTAAATCTAAAACATTAAATTTTTATTTTCCTGTGTATGTATTAAAAATGTGTGACAGAAATTATAAATATAGTTATAAATACCAGGTACAATATATTTTAAACATTATATTGTATAGATTGTCTGTATGTAATTTGTATCATGGCGTAATCTGTCTTTATTTTTTGAGGAAAAAATAATAGTACATTGTAACAAAATAAAAAAAAATGTAACATATAATATGGAAAGTGCGTTTTCAATACTAGATACACCTAAAAAAATTATTATTTTATTAACAAAATTATTAATTTATTTATTTTATATTTGACACGAAAAGTATTAATACATTTTTTCATCTACTATCTATCATTCAACCCTCGTTAGTAACGACCATCTCATACGTTTATCAAAACTTGCATTTCCCAAAGGACTGAACAGTCTAGCTTGCAACGCATAAATGAAAAATGTGTGTTCATTATAGCTTCATAGACAGCTTATTCATAAGAATTGTGAACTGGACACTTCAAAATCTAGACGAATAAATACATCATGATTTTTATACTCACTTAGATGAATGATCCGAGCAATGAATAGTCAAAAAAAAAACCTTCTGTTATGGTATTTGACAGTCAACTTTATAAATATATCATTCAGTAATTCTAACATTTGAAAGAACTATTGTACGGATTCATGTTGGAATTTCAATATTCTTTTAACACAATTATATTTTAGAAATGTTTGAAAAAAACTGTTTAGTCAGGTGTTGATTTTTCGGATTATAATTAAAAATATTAACCATTTTTTTATTCGTTTTTTTTTTGTTAAAATATTTGGGTTTGTCGATGTCAAAATTCTGAAATAGTTTGTCACTTAAGGTAAATAGTTTATTTGTTAAAATGAGAAAATGTTTTCGAATTTGAATAGGAGACTTAAACGTTATTTTGTGTACTTGTTAAATTAAATACATTTATGTCTTGAATTTGAAGCAATTAGGTTAACAGAAATGTGACATACGTAAATTAAATTATATACCAATTTTTGTAATCAGTCAACTGTATAATATATAAAGTAAAAAAAATATAATAACATTCTTTAAAAAATATTTGTTAAAAATATAATATATAATATTATAATTTCAATTAGATACTTAGAAAATTATTAAATTTATTTTAAAATTGTTTTGAATTTCCATATGTTGAATTTAATTTAAAAATATATTATTTTTATAGTTTTTATATTTTGATGATTTTCATTAGACATATGGTTTGTATTATTTATTTTATAAAGATACATTATAAATATAATTTAGATTGACATGTGTTTGATTCAAAGCACAGTTTTTTACATTTTGATATTTAAAGAACAATTTTACAAAATTTTATTATTTTTTTTATTTACATTGTTTTTTATTTTAATGTTTATAAAAAATCAACGGTAAACTAAACTGTAATTATAATTTATGCATAAGTACATAAAGTAGTACTTTTCTACGAGTGGAAAGTTTTACTCCACGAGCGAAAGGCGAATGGACCAATTTTATGATTGAAAAAAGGCACTTTATGCATGAGTTTCATGTAATTAACTTGTACAAACATCAAAACACAAATCTAAAATTTTACATTTTTAACGTCAAGATCGTCAAACTTATTTCTTGTTTTTAATTTATTTTTTTGATGTATGTATTTATATAACACCAGAATGAAATAATGACACGGTACAGCACTTTTTTTCACGCTTTTGACTTTTTTAACTATAAACAGATTTTTGTGAAATAAAATTTAGTTTTTTTCACACTTATAGCGAAATAATTTTGTACATAGCTTTCAAAATAATTATACTGTAGCTTACTTTGAATTTATAGGGCTGGCATGACGTTTTGCCGGGCGTGAAAACCTGAAGATTACTATAGCTTACTTTTTATTTGTTATTTTTTTTTTATTTCTATTACAAAACGCAAGTATACAAACACATTAACTTTTTTATCAAAATTTAAAATGTTGGATTTAAGATTTCTTTATTAAGATTTCTTTATTATGTGTCAAGTTTTAACACCTGATAAAAGCACTAGTATACGTATAGTGTCGAAATTCTAATCAAATATAATTTAAACAAAACGCGAAAAAATTGCTTTAATTATTTTTTTTAAATATTTGTTGTACTAAATCGTATATTACTTAATATAGTAAAACATATTTTAAAACTCGTTATATAAAATAAAACTGTTTTAGGTTCAAGTTCTGTGTTAAAATTTATTTATAATCAACGTTTCGACGAAACTTAAGTTTCGAGCGTTGAGTTTCATCGAAACGTTGGTTATAAATACATATTAATACAAAACTTGAACCTAAATTGTTTATTACTTTATCAAAAAACCCAAAAATTTTATCTCTGTTTATATTATACGACTTTCATGTCTGTCAACCTCATCTAGACCCATGGCCCTATTGTGGTTAATGATAAAACATATGACATCTATTTATTTTGTTCTATGATCTATATTGATAAAAAAAGAATCTTTATCTTCTTCAAAAGATCGTACACTGCAAACAGGGGAGTTACACTTTCATTCCAGCCAAACTTTTCATTAGAACTCGACCAAAACCAGCGTCCAAAACAAGGCTTGAATCTTAGACGCGTCGTTGCGTACATCAATCCCTCCTGGCTGTCGTCTCCGGGGACGGACACACGGTCATCAGTCACTTGGGGGGTTGGGGGGAGATGGGAGATTCGAGGAATTGGTATTAATGCGGCGGCCAACCGCTTCGACCGCCTCCCCAACCGCGTCGCGGTCAACGACGGACGTCGCCAATTGATATTAATGGACGCGGTGCGCCGCGACGCTTTCTCTACCTAACCCGTAAGATGAGTTGCGAGCTCTTGTTTGGTTCGCTAGAGCTGGACAGATGCGTTAGCTACGGTGATGTTTCACTGGAATGAATGGATGAACTGATGGAAGTGGTACTGTTTGAATTATAGTTGAAGATGGATATTTGTAGATTATACAGAAAATAAATGAATAGTTACACTTTTATTCTATCTAAACTTTTCATTAAAACTCGACCAAACATATTTTGGAATATCTTCATGATGTAAAATTTGAAGATACTGTAATAATTACTGGGCCAATCAATATTAGCAGCTCATTAATAAGAGAAACAATAGAAATTTATAAAGAAAAGAATAACATCAATCACTGTAAACGCACTGAGTTAAACAAAATTTGGCTTCCATTAATTAAAAAACTATAAATTTTATGTTCTAGTTTCTTATTTGTTATCTAGTAACTTGTTTCTATGTTCTGTTATTTACTGTAATGCCATTTATATTATCTATCTTGATAAAGACGGACTTTGAGTTTCTCGAAATGTCGATTTTTAAATAAATTACATGATATTTTCAATAACATTAATTTATTATTATTTCATCTAGACAAAGTTTCATAAACATTAGAACAGCACTTATGAACACACAATGAATGTAGATGAATCTAAAATAGCTTGTCTAGATAGGAATGTTTGGAGAAAACAAATTTCGGGACAGTGCTACACCTTTATTGGGTACATGGCGTGATTGTGTATGTAAGTATTAACTAATCAATAAGCTGCTTTGTAGAATTAACAATCTACTTATTGATTAAGTTAATGATGCTTTGTGCAACAGGGCCATAGAATTATTACATTACTTCTGAAATGCATAATAATAAAAAATCTATATCGTATTAAATTTTTTAAATAAACGTTATTATTGCAAAACTGCTATTACAAAATTAATTACTACTTTTTTAAATTTTTTATCAAAATCTTTTTGCGTCGACCTTATCTGCAAACAGAAAATCAAATAAATTTAAACAAATTACCATTTAATACAGTCACAAGCTATTCCTTCTTACCCATTATCCATACAGTTGTAGACAATTCGTATTGAAACATTCCGACAAAATATTCCGACCTTCGTCGCCAGCCCAGCCCTTTACTATTAACAACTGGGTCTTAAGAGTACAAATGTTCCATTAGCGCTTCGCACCCGTCGTCCGTTTGTTGGTCGAAAGTTGAGCCTCGGTGCCTTGTCGCGGAACGTCGGGGTGGCCGGCAAAAACCCAGACAGCCATGGACATGGTAATTACATGCTTTACATAGAGTTCTACAACGGTTCGTATTAATTCAACTAGTTCGCTACATTGCTGGGCCCTGGCTGGGGCTGGGGCTGGGTCTGGCAGAGACGAAGTCCGCCAACTTTCAAAACTGTTTCGGTTTGGCTTCGGATTCGGGTACTCTGGGTAGGAGGAACTTGTTTTTGTTAAGGGTGCATGTTTTACATGATAGTTTGATGTACGACGAAAATAATTGTACGCTGGGGTTTAGGTGGATTTTAAAGGTTTCTGATAACAGCTATTTCTTACTAGTTTTTTTAAGTTTACCTCTAGAAATAGGAGCATAATTTTATTAAAGGATAACAAACTAATCAAAGAGACTGTAGGTGTAACAAAAGTTGCTTGTTTGGATTGAAATATTTAGCGGAAAATAATTTTTGCTTAAACACAAAAAGTTTGTGTCCTACTCTTATGGGTACATGGCGTGATTTTGTATGTATGTATGATCAATGTTTTATTATTTTTCGTGCATAAAATACCTATTTCTGATAACACTGCAAAAAGTACCGTCATTCTTTTAGACATTAGAAATGTTACGTTTTAGAATATTATTTTGATATTTATGTAATTATATTATTACCTTATTACAATCGTAGAAAAAAGTTTTTACTAATACATTTTTTTACTTGTCTCTGGCTTATGTAATCAAATTTTTTATTTGTGAAAAAAGAGCTTACTTTATTGACTTGTTTACTACTTTGTAATTTAATTACTTGTATTTTGTTACCTAGTAACTTGTTTTTTGGTTTATTTTTTATGTCATTTTTATGTATTATATTTTATTCCTGATGATGAATACGTTTAATATACTTATCAAAATGTCGAATTTTAATTAAAAATTAAACAAAACTTAATCTAAAGCTTTTTTGTTTTTACTATTAGTTTGTTAAATAAATAAATGTAATTTCAATTTTATTATATTGAAAATATATTTTTATTGAATTTATAGAATTTTCCGGGCTGGTATGCCGTGATCGATATATCCTCGTCGCAAACATTTCGTCATACATCGTAGATGGCATCCACAGTGGGTAACTCAATTCAATTAGCAGAAGAAATATCTGCGACAAGGATAGATCGACTATGGCATACCAGCCAAGAAAAATCAATAAATTCAATAGATACCGGCTGTGGAAGCTTAAAGCTTATTATTATATTTTCTTAAACTATACTTTTAATTGATTTTAAATATGGATTTTTTTTATCCGGAACCATATTTGCGCATGCCGAATATCAAAGCTTTTATTGTACATCTAAAAAATTCTGACTATTCTATCACCATGTCTAATTGCGTAACACTATTTAAATTAAACTTACCATATAAGTTATCAACAACAAAAAATTGTATATATCAAATTTTGTTACATATCTCAGTACAACCATTTCTTTTCTTCACCTAATTTGTCTTCAAGCAATCTTGTCGGTACTTCAAGTTCCAATTTGCAAATTTGCTTCGGGTGAGAGGAAAACTATAAGCCAACACTGTGCATATTATCTCTAATGTGTCTGTGGCTTTGCGCTACAGTCCTTGCAAACCATCGCAATGTAAACCATTGCAACCATTGCAAACCAACTACACATAGAGCTTGCTCT
This sequence comes from Clivina fossor, assembly GCA_963966155.1. Lineage (NCBI taxonomy): Eukaryota > Metazoa > Arthropoda > Insecta > Coleoptera > Carabidae > Clivina > Clivina fossor. The sequence continues at coordinate 9,549,335 of OZ014566.1, forward strand.
ACATTCTGTATATCTATCTACGAGGTACGTATTCAAAATACTGAGAATTGTATTTGCCAGTTATTTATTTCAATAATAATAAAATGAAACGGCTTTAGGTTGTAGTTTCTGTATTAATATTTATTAATAATCGACGTTTTGTCGCACTCAACGTACATTTCTATCCAGAAAAATGATAGAAATAACATTTACAGTAAATAAACAGAACATGGAAACAAGTTTCTAGGTAACAAAATTTATAAATTTTTAATTAAAGGATGTCAAATTTTATAATCTAGTTACTTATTTTGTTACCTAGTAAGTTGTTTTTATGTTCTGTTTATTTATTATAAATGTCATTTGTATCATTTATTCTGATGAAGACATACGTTGAACTACAACCTAAAGAAGTTTTATTTTAATATTATTATTAAATTATTAATTATAAAAAATATTTTTTGTACTAGTTACATTAGCAAGTGGTTAAATCAATATATTTTATCTATCAAATTTAACTATGAATTTAAAACCTACTTAATTTGAAAGCCCGATTAGTTATTTATGCGCTTAACAAGAACACAAAGTACCGGCCCTGTAATGGTGTTACCAATGAGACACTAAATTAAATTAACATCAACATTTTTTGACACTATAGTAAACTGTAATTTTTACCACTTTGACTGCAAGGAAAAGTGGTATAGCGTTTGGTACGGTGTCTGTAACATTTAAAAAAAAAAAAAAGTTGCATAGAAATTCTTCATATAGCCTCTAGATGACGAATCCGAACTTAATTTATTTAGTTTTACTCAAATTTTCACAAAAGATTCTCCTAGTATTCATATAGTTTATGTAATTTTAACAAAATACAGTGTTGCCAACTTTCCGAGAAAAAAATTACTAAAATTTTTAGAAATTTATTATGACCACTTTATTTAATTTTAGTCAAATTTTTATAAAAGATTCTTCTAGTGCCTAAATAAATTATGCAATTTTAAAAAATATATAGTGTTGCAAACTTATCGAGAAAAAAATCACAAAATTTTTAAAAATTTATTGTGGCTACATTATACATAAATTATAATTTTAATAAAAATATTGTGTTACCAACTTTCCGAGAAATATCAAAGTGGTCTATATATGGGTTTACCCATATACTTCTAATCTTCTTACATAAATTTTTACATAGAAATATTTGTATAAAAAATAGCGTTATTTTTATAACTAAATCCAACAGATTTATAATGAAAACGGGTCCTATAACCAGAACTTTAAAGAACAACCCTTGTAATACAACAACAACATTCATACCATACGTATATATATGAGTACAAACTATCCGCTTTTGCTCCAATTGTATGAGGAACAGAATTCCACTTCTGTATACGGACGCTTAATAATGTAAGATATAAATTAATACAAGGGTTAGAGTAGAGAGGTATATTGTATGAAACGCTCTATGCATGGTTGTATACAACATTGGAGGACGCCCGGGCGCCACCGACGCACTAGAACAAAAGGGTGGGTAAGAGGGGAAGGAATGGAAGGAAAGCGAATTTAGCAACGTATTACTTCACCATCGGGATTCTCGGAGATTGTTTATTGTAATTAGTGTCGTGTTTGTTTGTACTGTTTTGCATATTAGAACTCTTCTCTTCACTGTATACACTATAGTTAAATGCTTTCGTGTGCTAACTAACATACGGACTCCGAGTTGAATAGTGTGTATGTGTGTGTGTAGATATTATTTATGAATTGTATATGCACTTGTACATGTATTATAGTAAAAGTTTTGTTCCAATTGTTATGAATTTAATTTTCATTTTTGTTGCAAAGTTTTGCTTCTGTTTACTTGTATGCGGTTATATGTTTTATTAAAATTTAAGAGAATATATATATATATATATATATATATATATATATATATATATATATATATATTAAATTAATACTTTTATGTATAATGTAAATGAAATCTTTAATTAAAAAAATATTTTCATGTCTTTGTTTTTGATTTTGTAATTTCATATTTTAATTAAAAAAAATTCTGAATATTTTAAATTCATAAGATATAAAACATTTATATAATATATAGTATCTAGATGCAAAATTAGAAAATTTGTTGATTAATTGAGAAATGGAAGAAAACTGTAATTTGTTATTTTTATTTTATTTTCTATAATTTATTATTTATCTACGACTTTGACACTTATCCTGACCTTACATCTTCAATCAGAATGTCAATCTTCGGTCTGAATGTCATTCCAAATGATCATGTAAGTTTGTATACTTTACACACTATGGACACAGATCTAAGATGCTGCTGAAATCAGATCAAATTTATTATTATTTTATTATTAATTATGTGTGTTAAATATAATAATGAAAATTATAATAAAATTAAATAATTAATTGACAATAAATTGTCAACACTGTTTATGGTTATGGTCGCCTTTTTCTCTAACCTGTAAATACTAAACTAGAGTTGTATTTTTGCAGTTTGTTAGTTGTATATTACAATAGAAATTTTTTTTAGCACATAAGTAAATAATGTATTTAAAATATAATTTGTATTATATATAATACATTTAATTTGTCTTATTTGTTTCATGTTTCACATCTGTAAAACCTGCAATGTTACAGAATATTTTAATAAATAGAATTTTTCTATAGATAGAAAAAGACAAATAATTTTACAGACGGGAACCGAATAGACTCATATATATATATATATATATATATATATATATATATATATATATATATATATATATATAGAATATATTTATTGCCTGTCAGCAGGGTATTTTTATTTAATTTTCTAATTAATTTCGATGTGTAATTATTCTAACTATTATATATATATATATATATATATATATATATATATATATATATATATATATATATGTATATATGTATATATAAATTAGTTAGACATTATGCCTGTTTAATTTCCTTCACGAAAAAAAATGATTCTTTTGAATAAAAAAAATCATTTTCATACAAATAAATATTTTTTTCAATAATTGCAATTAATATTTATTTGATTACAACATATTTTTTATTATAAACAAATATGTTTTTTAAATAAAATGCTGTTTTATTACTCTAAATAAATTTATTTAAAGTAAAGAAATATATTATAATAATAATAATAATAATAATAAAAATAATAACTTTATTTATCTTAAAAAGACTATACTATGAACAATATAAAAAATATATACAATTAAAGTTAAATCTATATTTATAATCTAGTACATTGGTAACCTGAAATTTATACTTATTTTACATATAATTTATTTGTCTTTATTTATATTATCTGTTATCGAATTAATTTTTATTAATATCAAAGAAACGTTTTCCTTCATGTAATAAATAAATGAAAACTAACTATGGTTTTAAATCGCGAAAAACCGAAAAACAAAAACCAATTGTGTCTATTTTTTCTCTCTCATCCTCAATTCGTTTGCGCAACCGCACCCCAGTTAATTAAAAACCTTCCACGTACATCTTATGTTCGACGGTGTTTCCAATGTTTCCACCCTTTTAGCCCGAACTGTACCTCTTGTAAATACAGGGTGTGTAACAAAGCCATCGATCTACCCCCATCGGCGTCGCGCGTCCATGTCGCGTTTGCTCTCCGTGTAACAAACGACGCAGAGCGGCCCGAACGCAGGGACTAATCAAAACCGCAGGCGCCGTGTGTTCTATGCGCCCCGCCGCTGCGGCGCGGACGACGCTCACTGTCGGGGTGATCACGTCTTACAAGGAAAGGGCGGGCGGCCGTTACGGCCCCCCGCCCGGAACCCGGAGAGAATTCCGGGTTGGACCGGGAGGATTGGAAAATTTTCAGATACTCGAACATTGAATGAGTACTGTAGATTAGATTGATAGGAAGGAGTTTGGTTTATTTTTAGATGTTTCATTAAAAATACATATCTTACGTATTTATGACTTACAAGTTATTTGCAGTAACTGAAAAGGCTTTAAGATTTAGTTCTGTGTTAATCGTATTTAAAAATCAATGTTCTAATATACTCTACGTACGTTATCATCAGAAAAAATAATACAAATGACATATATAATAAATAAACCAAACTAAATCCTAAAGCCCTTTTACTTTTTTTATTGAAGAGATATAATATTAATTAAGTTAGAGAAAATGTTTCAAATAATGTTACAAAATGATACAATAAAATAATTTTTATTCAGGCGTAGTACGATAAAATATTGATATGATATAAACGGTGGTGATTATGTTACAAGTGGCTTCCTTTAATTAATAATAAATTTTATAATCTAGTTACTCATCTTGTTACCGAATAACTTGTTTTTATGTTCCGTTTATTTATTGTATATGTCATTTGTATCATTTTTCCTGGTGATAGTGTACGTAGTGTACGTCGACTTTTAATTAAAATTTATACAGAACTGAATCCTAAAGTTTTTTTATTTTAATATAATAAGTTCTAAAAGATTTTTTTACTATGTTAGACAATTTCAAAGATACAAATAACGTTATTTATGTAACAAAAATTAATTTTATTAAATGTTATTTAATAGTAACATTATATTAAAAAAAAATAAATAAATAAATAAAAAAATATTATATTACATAAACAAATAATAAATATCGTTATCCCTGATTTGTACATAATTATTGTTTTTACATTTTTTATAATATTTTATGACACAAAAAAATATGATTTTTTTTTAACTTACAAAACCTCAAATACACATATGTATTTTATTACTTCCAATACTTCCTTTTTTTTTAATTTTTACTAATCAGTTCAACAACCATAAATGATAAATTAGATACGTTGTTTAGTCTAATTTGTACACCGGTTGGTGAAATTTTTTTAAAGCAGATTCAGAATACGAGAAATGTCACTTCACTTCCTGCATCCAGTGACAGGAAATACGAACCAGAATTATATATCACACTAGGGAGAATAAAGTTATGAGTTATTACTGTCATTTGTTTACGGTAAAGTCAACGTCAATATGATATTTGTTAAAAATAAACACACGGTTTAATTTTTATAGTTTTTCTTAATAGTTGTCGTAAATAAGATTTGTTGATTTATTGTGTGTGAATGCACTTGTACAATATAATAGATATTAAATTAATATATTTTTACTGACAATATAATTTATTACATAAAGATGTTTCTATAAAAACAATTGCTTTATTAATCTGAAATTAAGTAATTTAAAAACAAAGTAATATTATGACATGGAAATAATTTATCTTTAATTTCAATTTACATTTTGTTATTTATTTCAAAATGAGTTTTATGTTTTAGACGTAATGCTATTTGTTCTGAACTGCACAAATGTAAAATTACATTAATTTTAGATTTATTTTTTACAGTGTACTAGCTTATGAAGATACTGTAATAATTGCAAGACCCATCCATATTTGTATATTAACAATAGAATAATAAGAGAAGCAATACAAATTTATAAAAAAAAAAGATAACATCAATAAGTGTGAAAACATCACTGATTTAAATAAAATTTGGCTTTTTTTTTATAATCTAGTTACATATATTGTTATCTAGTTTTTATAATGTGTCATTTTTTCTGACAAAACGTCAATTATTAATAAAATTAATACAGAACTATATCTTAAAGCCGTTTTATTTTAATCTAATTTTTTATTAAACTAAACAACTAAAACAATAAAAAAGTCAAACAATTTCTATTTTTTTTTAGTTATTTATTTAGTAAATGAAAAACTTTATATTTATATAAGTACAATACTATAAAATGTCATCAAAATCTCTAACAATTACACTTAGAGCATTTAATTAAAATAATTATTACTATTTCATGACCATACTAATAGCATCTCAATACCCAAACAACCCACAATCTAAACACATTCGCCCAAAATCAATCACCAATTCCATTTATTCCACTATCCTTGCAAGGCTAATAGTTTCCCCAAATTGGCGACCATTTAAATCCTAATGCCTTATTCATATATCAAACTATCCAAACGCATCCTTTATCTCGATTAAACAATGACACTTCCATCCCTTATTTACTCCCCGTGCATCCGACAAGGATGGCATTATCAAATCCAAACGGTTGAGTTCATTGATTTCGTCTTTTCAAATCGAGAATATAAACATTTGTCGCCAAGTGTAAATGCACAACCCTTATATGGTGGATGAATTCGTTGCGATGCTGTTTTCAATCACAGCGGAGAGGGCAACGCCTACTATGTCTGTGAGTAATGCAGATCTGGGTGATGGGAAATTTGGGGGATGTAGTATAGGGAAGTTTGTTTAATGCATATATTTGTGGCCCATATGTTGTGTGAAATAGAGAAATTGTAATTTGTTAATGTTGTTTAGTGGGTGAAGATAGTGATGGTAAAACAGGGCCCCGATACATTTTGTTTTCGTGGAGGAAGAAGTGTTGGAATAAATTAGGTTGAAGAGACGGGGAATTAACTGTAAATGGCAGGACTGGATTAGAAGGATTTTTAATAGGGTTGCTCTAGCTATTGATGAATTACAAAGAATAACAATTTTCCAAATTATATATTATACATTAAAAGCATTTAAAAAGACATTGAAATTGTATTTATTAAATATGTGATTTTTGTATTAGTTATTTGATAAAATAAAGTGATTATTTTTATACTAGACAATAGTGAAATGATATTTGAAATAATTTTAACAAATTTTAATTTGTCTTGGTACGCTACAACATTAACAGTACTGTAATAAAAGAAGAAATAGAAATGTACAAAGAAAAACATAACATCAATCAATATGAAGGCACCGATTTGAACAAAATTTGACTTTATTTAATTAATAATTTTTTTTTTTAATCTAATTAGTTTGTTACCTAGTAACATTTAAGAAGTAAAATTTAAAGAAAATTAAATATAAACCCGTGATTAAAGTTTTAATTAAAGTTTAGAATTTATTCATAGAATATGTTCGGTTTCTTATAGTTACTTTTGCTTTGTTTATTTAGAAACGTACGCCAAAAATAAACTAGAAAGAAAGTTGGAACAAAACTTATTTTAATTATTTATTATAAATTCTGAAACATATCTCAATATCTTTATAAAACTTCGTAAGAATTTAGTTCTGTATTAATATTTAATGTTTTGTTGAACTCAACGTACGTCGAAACGTCAAATACAAAATTAAAACCTTAAAGTTGTTTTATTTTAATATAATGAGTTCTGAAAGATTCACTGTAAAAAATATGTGTTAAATTTATGTAATTTTACATAGGTTTTAACAGTAAAAATAACAACATTTTGTAATTTTACTGTGATAGTTTACGAAATATTATATTTTTTTTATGAAACATTACATCCCAAAACATTACATAAAAATTTTATAGCGTTTTTTACTATGTTATTTTAACAAATATTATAATATAAAATATTACATTTACCATATCTCTTTCAAACATTTAATATTGTGATTAAGTTAAAGTTTACAAAATAAATGAAATAAGTCCCTCTCTGTCGGAAAATCCCAGCAGGGGGTGTCAGTGTGGCGGTTTTAGTCCCAGCAAACAACCCAGAAACACAACCAGCAATAGCGTTGCGCAGATGTGTAGATACAAACAATTTCTCTCTTACCGATCTCTCTCTCTCTCTCTTTCTCTCCGTTTACATTCTACCGTTACGTTGTTGCGTAACGTAGCGTTTACATATTACAATACGTACTTCTGGCCGTTTTAAATCTATTTAACACCCAGCACCGACCGACACTACACTAGATAAACTAGACTTGAATAAATGTAGGTTGACAGACGAGATATATCGCGTGGTTTTACAATGTAGACGTACACCATTGGCGTACTCAACTCACCCCCTTTCCACCCCCCCCCCCACTCAGGAGTTGGTGGAAGCGAGAAAGATGTACGTTAATTTCTCTTTTGTTGGAAATTTGTTTTCGTTGAGGTTTAATTGCGTTTGCAAGAGATACTTGTGTTCCGTTACGAAATGTATTTGTTTATTGGCAATTCGGTAGCGAAATTGCTATTTGTCGATGAGGAAGACGAAAGATTGGTTTGTTCTTCGGGGTAGAATGAAACGGAAAGAAATAATTTGTTTCGTAATAAACAGACTATATATATATATATATACATATATATATATATATATATATATATATATATATATATATATATACTTTTTTAATATAAAATTTATTATATAATCCGATTATCGTAAGTTCCATTGTACGTCATCCTAAAAGTAGCTAAATCTATGAATCATCACTGAGTACGTTTATATGAGCACACAATAAATATCTTTTTAAAATGATATTTTAGTTGCATAAAATAATATAATTAATGTTTTATTCTGTATAATTTAAATTAATTAATTTGAAAAATTAATCTTGAAAAAGACTGTTTTGTTTTTAGTATTTCAAAAAACGAGAAAAATCTATTTATTTGCAAAGATCAAGCAAAATTGACATCACAAAAACAAATGATTAGTTTTTTAATGTAAACGTTCAATTCAACAAAAATAATCATTGATGATGACAAGTAAAACAAAAATAAATATAAATGTCAAAATGTTATTGTACTTATTTGTTTGTATATATAACAAAATAACATTGGTAAACAAATTTACTACATTAAATTTTGATTTTAAACTTTAAATGGAACTTATGATAATCGAACTATAGACTGAAATTCAATTGTATAGAAAAATTATTGATAAAATTTTTCAAAAAGTTAATAGTAGATTATAAAATAAATTCTAGGTGTACGATGAGACATTGCTGAAACTAATCAGCTATCATTTAGAAATGTATGCAATTATTGGAAAAAAGTTACGTTAAATAAGAGAAAATTTACAGTTTTATAATCGCAGAATTTTTATGTTAACGAATAGTTATTTTAACGGAAATAATACAGAATTGTTATTATTTACTTATAGTTGTACTAAATCAATACGATATTGACAAAATTTCATAATATTTAATATAAAAACAGTTTTAGGTTTAAATTCTGTTAATTTAATAAAAATAATTAACAGAATTTATACATAAATTTGTTTTTATATTAATACTATAATTGCTGAAAAATATTTTCATAATATTTGTTATAACAATTATTTTACTCAAATAATTTTTGTCATAAGTACAGATATTAATTTATCATATCTTCAAAACTAATTATTTTATTAAGACAATAAATAATACTATTCTCAATATAGTAATGTTAGTACAAATTATCTTTATTGAAATAATTAATTTGCCAATCAAATTGTACCTATTACAATAGAATACACTACATTTTTTTTTAATCTACTTCCATTCATATGAAAGCAAAACGATTTATACTTCCTCTCTAAATTCTACCTGGCTGAAAAATCGTGCTACCTAAATAGAATAATTACACATTTCGAATAAATATTATGATATTTTAACAGACAATAGATCCTGATACAGCCTAGAGGCCTAGACCTTTAGTCCCTCACGAAAAGTCAGTCCGAAAAATGTCCAACCAAATTGAGACAGCTGTAACGCTCGCATTAAAAATGCACAAAAGACTCTCTTTTTTTTTTTTTTTTCTCTTCTTCGTTCCTATAAAGTATTCACGGGTGCGCCACGGGGAGCAAAACATATCATTGGCAAAATAAAAAGTGTTTTATCATTTCAGTGCATTTGGCAAAACGGTGAAAGAGACATGGAAGAGCAGCGAATGTATTTGAAAGTAATTCAAAACCACAGCAGGATGCTACATTAATCTAAATAATGGGGCCGAGAGAGGGCCCCCTAATGAAAGAGATGTTTGGAGATGTCAGGCCTAATACGACAATGTGTGAATACGATTTTCTGGTCATTTCTCAACTTGGTTGGTGGTTTTTGGAGTGGTCCGGGCGTTTGCCTAGAACCGGGATGGTGGTAATGGGTAAGACTAACCAAAGCCATCTATTGTGGGTTTTCGACTTCTAACACCCAGATGAATGAATGGAACGCGAATTGATTGTCCTATTGTATTGTATTGTAAATAGATATTGATTTGTCTTGTTAATTTATTTATTTCCGAACTTTCTTTCTTTATATTTATGTCTCACATATATAAAAAAAATATATATAATTTACAGTAATTATAAACCAAGTTTTTACAGCCTCAATGAAATATTACACGAAATTTAAAGCAGACACTAACAAAAACTTTGTATTAGATCCGAGGTCTGAAGTTTTTACTTTTAATTCAAAAATAAACGCATTTTTTAACATTTTTTTCTAATAGAAATAAAAAAATTTAACAAAAAAATAACAGTATAACTATTTTAAAAAATTTGTATAAAATTATTTACTATACTTATAGAGAAAAATGTATTGTTGACTTAGGTAAATAATGCTACATTTTAATACTAATAATATTTATATTTTGACTCTATTCTGAGTGTGAGTGTATTAATAAAACTATTTGCTGAATCTTTTTAAAAAAAAATGGTATTTTATATTGAGTAACATTTCAATTATCTAAAATTTGGTTAGTTCTCCAAAAGCAAAAGTCATTCAGCTAACCCCCCACGGAATGTCAAACATATTTAACTTAAGATAAATTTATCGCATACGACTTAACCGTAACTTAACATTTCAAGTTTAAAACGGAAACTAGACATTTGTGCTACACAAATATAACTGACTTTTAAATTTCTTTACCGTTGATCCTAGATGATCTACGGCTATTGCAACTAAAGAATAAAAGCATAATAAATGGATATTTGGACATAGTAAGAAGTGCGAACATTTATCATCTATTGAACTTTTCTTTGAATAACATGTTTATTTTGTTACAACTTGGCAAAATTTTAAATAATTTTGTCGAAAAAATATTTAAGCATTTCTAGTTAAGAGATAATTGCAAACTTAATAAAAATATTAACTCAAAATAATTTTTCAGTAGCTCAATTTTTATATCAAAACTGTCATTTGACATAAATAAATTATCACAGTAAAAAAATCATTTATTATATTATATTCATTTATATATTTTATTATATTGAAATAAAAAGGAAATAAAAAAATTTTAATTAAAAATCGATGTTTCGATGTACTCTACGTACTTCAAAGAAAAATTATGCAAATAATATATGCAATAAATAAACACAACATATAAGAAACAAGTTACTAGGTAACAAAATAAAATAAGTGATTAGATTATAAAATTTTTAAATTATTAATTAAAAAAAAGCCAAACTTTATTAAAATTAGTGCCTAATAATATAGTTACTTATTTTGTTACCTATAGAAACTTGTTTTTATGTTCGTTTTATTTATTGTATATGTCATTTGTATTATTTTTTCCTGATGATTATATACGTAGTAAAATTAATACAGAATTATATCCTAAAATCTTTTTATTTTAAATAAAATTTATGTAATTTTACATAGTTTTAACAGTAAAAATAATAACATTTTGTTATTTTGCTGTTATAATTTAGGTAATATTACATTTTTTATGAAAAATTGCATTGTAAAATTATAGTCGTCATATATTTTTTTCTTGACAGCAATTAATTTTCAGTGAATGTTTCTACGTTATGATTATACATATATAATAATTCCGCAAGTACTCTATTTATTAATTAGCGTAATTTTTTATATCAATATTGTGATTTTATTAAAGAAAAATAGTACTATATATTAAAAAGAAATTTACCGGTTACTCAATCCATAATGTCAAATCGCAGCTGTAGTCAAATGTAAACAGAATAAATTAGACGTCATTACTTTTTACGTAAGTAATGACGCAAAATCAAGATATAGTAACAAATATTTTTATCTGATATAAAAGTAAGTAAAAAAAAATGTAGTATCACTGGTTTAAGTTCAGTCCCAATCTTTAAAATAGCAGACATAATTTCCAACACCACCAGCAAGGAAAAGTATATGAATAAAGTGTTACTGAGCAAACAACCAGTGATAAAAAAGCAGAAAGTCGTCCCGAGGAAAAAAAAAGAACTCACAATGCCGAACAAAGAAAGACAATGGGTGTGTATAGCTGGAAATCTCCCCAAGCGAGTATCACCAAGAACCTCTGTCAGAGGATTACCCCCAAAAAAAAGAACGAACGCCATCGAAATCATATTGCTCTGATATCTATCTAAGCTTCCTTTTTGATGCGACGGCATTGTTATATCCGTATCCGGTTACTGCCTAACACTATTTCAATGCAGCCGCCTCAAATATCTTACTTGGCGTTGTCCTTAAGACGAATGATTTTTGAACGTGCCGCTTCCATGACGAAGTGAATGGGAATTAGAAAGATCAATTCTACCAAGTGTATTTCAATCAAAAATATATTTGGAAATGTTAAAAGATTCCGACTATTGTCATATACAGAAAATTTTATACTTTTAGACAGTGGTGTGAATACATGGGACCCCCAAAGACATACATTTTGGATTTTTCTGTGATATGTGAATAATGTAAAACGATAATATTATTCAAGCTACGAGTTTGTAACATACCATATATGTATTCGACGCTTTGAACACAAGAATAAAATTATGTTAACAGCACTTTTTGTTCTTTTTCTTTACCAAACGGTGAAAACTTTACTATATAAACGGTATATTCTTCGCTTTTTTTTTGGCTGATTTATGAAACCATAAGGTTCACTATTTTACATAGATGTGTTAATATACTTATTAGAATATAAATTAGTATTGTATATTCTACATATTTTAGTATTATTTTTATAATAAGATGGCAAATCTTTAATGTTTACAAAAGTGCAGAAAATTAAATTGAATCTTATTGGCAACAAATATAATGGTATATTAAACATAGTAAAAAAAATTTGTTATAATAAAATAATAAATAAATACATATATTGAAACGAGGCAAATATGTGTACCTAATTTTTTAATTTTTTATGTTATTAATTTATCTTACTATTAATATTTTTTAAGAATGTGTTTCGATAATAATTATGTCAACTGTACTTGTTTACGTATTTTAAAAACCACATCTGGTATTAGTTTTATTGTGTTGTTTTGCTTATTGAGAAAAATACATTTCTTTAAGGGTCATTTATGGTCTTGTTTGTTTAGGTATAAACGCGGTCTTACATGAAAGGTTGACCCAATTCTTTTGTATTTTGGGGTACTTTATTTTGAAAACAATTTTGTTTTTAAGAATTTGTTTTTCTGATTATGGGCACATCCTACCATTTCCTATCCTAGCCAATGCAAAGCGATTATTTGTAAGATAGGTTTGAAAAGTTAATATTATTGGGTGTAGAAAATTATGATGTCATTTTCAGCCAGTAATCTTCAACAAGGATGTTAGAAGTGTAATTTGATTGGTAAAATATTATATCTTGTTATTATGTCCTACTCTTACTAATGATTTTGTATATGCGATCTCTGTTGCAAGTCAACGTGTACTAAGAGTATATGAGGGCTGACCGATCTCATCAGCGGGCATTCTGGTCTAGAATCAGAATCAGGGAAGCTTGGCCCATGGTATAGTTCATTATATTGGGTAACCTTGTCATCTCTCAGAAATAAGATACATAAGAGGGAATAGTTTAGTAGCTTTGTGCCATAGCGGCTGGTTTTACTACGTGAATCAAGTGCCGTTAAAGTAATCAAAGCTGTGAAAACTTAAATTCTGAGAGATTGGCGGGTTGTGCGAACGGTTTAGTAGTTTGTGCCATAGCGGCTGGTTTTACTACGTGAATCAAGTGCCGTTAAAGTAATCAAACTACGAAAACTTAAAGAGAGTAATATTGTGCGAACGGTTTTAATAGCTTTGTGCCATAGCGGCTGGTTTTACTACGTGAATCAAGTGCCGTTAAAGTAATCAAAGCTGTGAAAACTTAAAACTCTCAGAAAACATAGTATACTTGTTCAAAAGTTTTACGAAGATGAGTTCACGTGTAAACTCAAACCATGGCCAGAGCTTACCCAGTCAGTGGGCAATGGTCGCCGCCAGTAACCGGTAAACCAACATACTCTACGCGCCGGTCCATCGCTGCGACGCCGGGCGACTCGCGTCTGGTTGGGGGTAGCCAGAAGCCGCGAGAGACACCGATTCGACCATGATTTCACTAGACGATCACGCACCAATTACGTAATGTATTCACACTCCCATGTTCCCAAATACACTTACACTTACACGTATAAAAGACATATTATTTGGCAAATAACTAATAATTATTGTACATTGGTTTTGGTACCTCGTCGGATTAAAATATAGAATTTTTCGGGCATTTAGATGCGAGTACTTTATACATACTTCTCACATGATTACTAATACACGAGCTCTTGGTCTGCAGTAATCCTGACCCTCATGAGTGACAACATATCTCTTTGAGTATGTGTCCGACCCGTTCTTTTGAATTGTGGTCACCCACAGAATACACTACACCTTCCGAAGTATAATAAAGAACTTTTTGAGTTACGTTGTTATTAGAGTTTTTATATCGAATTTATTATTTGCGCACAAGATGCACTGACGAGCCGCCACTAACCATTTATTCTAAATTTTTTAATGAAATTGTAAACAAAATACAGACAAACACTAAATATTGAAATATTTAAATAATTATATAATTTCACAAATTTCTCATGCACAATAAATCGACATAGTTAAACCAAATGTGACTTTTATTTCAAATCATTTTATGTACTCTCCTGTTTGCAGTTCGGCGACTTTTAAAGTTCACTGGGGTTACTTAAATTTTGTTATTCATTTACATAACGTAGTTGGGTCCTAAAATCACGGAATAATTAAAGTTTTTTAAATTTAAATGGTTAATTGTCGTTTAGTTAATTTGATATTTAATTCTAAATTTCGCCGCGTTACAATTGGCACCGGAGACCAGGATTGAAAGTTTTTTGAAGCCCGAATGCAAACACTTTTGAGTACTAAAGAATGATTTGAAATTTTATTAGGAAATAATTTTATTATTTATAAACTGTTTATTTGTAGACACACGGCCACGTTTGGGTCCAGTAGTTTGAATATATGGGGGCGTAGAACGAACAAACTAATACAACACTAATATTAAGTTATATTTTGTTTATTTGACAGACAGGCCAATAGATCAACAAATGTTATAATTTATGTTATTTATTTAGAAAAAATTACAGAGATAGGTTCCAAGGTACAGGGGGCGTAGATATTTATTTTAATTTAAGAAATAATACGTATTTAATTTTGACTTTAATATTACAGAGATAGTAATATTTATTTTGTGTGTATAAGAAATGAATTTCACTTTTATTTTCAATGGTATGTTGCTATAGAATTTTGTTTCATAGGTCATAGCCCCATCTACCCTTCTGCGGTTTATTATTTTATGGTTCTTTGCAACTTACAAAAGACAACGCATAGTATAAACCAGGGGATACCAAACTCAAATTACATATTAACTGAAATTTTCTGAAGTTTACTAGTAATACATTATAATTAATTATATCTAAAAATTTACAATAATGTGTGTATGTGCGTATTATATAGGCAGGTTATATTAGTTACTATTAGGTATTGACAGAGATTTGTATGAAATTGCAAAAAAAAAAGCAGGCATATATTTTAATGTTATGTATATCATGCTAGAATTAAATATTTGTAATGGTTTTGCTTATACTAAGTCTAGTGACTGGAGAACGATGACAGAAAGTTATGTTAATTGAATTTTGGTTTTTTTGTTTAATTATTGTTCAAATATGGTTACGTGCCACCAATTTGCGACCACTGGCACCGACAATGGTCAGAGGGTTATGATAGCAAGCACGTAAAGATTAATATTTCTTTCAGATATTTAAACTTGACACATATTTTTGGTAGAAATCGAAAGTGTATTACATGTACTTTATTTATGACATTTTGCTCTGTTTAGGAATTTGATTACCGATGGTTTGGATTTGTTTGTTTATGTGAATAGTATAAAATATAAAATGTTTAAATTAAGAGTATTTCTTGTATTTTAATAATGATTATGACTTTATATAAGTTATATCAGAAAACAAAAGGTATCTGCATTTAATATGTGATAGGTAGGCTAGATCTTAAGTTATAAAAGTTTTTTTATTATGGTTAACATTCTATCGTTAGTTGTTAAGATTTTGGCTATTAATACTTTCGTCTTGTGTGTAGCTCGTTTAGATAATGTAAGAGATATTTTAGTTAGACTAATTGTAAGGGTATTTATGGTATGAATTGAAGCTTTAATTCATATAAGAAAAAATTTTTTGATAAATTTTAAAGTTTAATATTTGACAGGCAGGCTAGATTATAAGATATAAAGGGTTTTGTGTTATTATGTTTGACATTCTATTATTAGTTATTAAGAATTTGGTTGTTATTTTCGCCGGTGGTTATTTTATTTAAATATTATAAGAAATATTCTATTTCCGTCAAAGAATATAAGAGGAAAAATGCTAAATGTGATAGGTAGGCTTTGGGCTATGTTTAATAATATAAAGTTTGGAAAATTTGTGTCTAATGAGTTGTGTTTAATTGTGATATAATTTCAATAATGCGTCTAGTACATATGTGGTTTAGAATTAAGAATACTAATTGTACTTTATAATTTTTTCCATCTCTATTTTTCAGCTATTTATTTGATTTTCTTTTCCAGTTAGATTTGTTATTAACATTCAATTTCATTTCAGTGAATAACAAAGGGGGCGAATGAAACGAGGCAAATATGTGTACCTAATTTTTTAATTTTTTATGTTATTAATTTATCTTACTATTAATATTTTTTAAGAATGTGTTTCGATAATAATTATGTCAACTGTACTTGTTTACGTATTTTAAAAACCACATCTGGTATTAGTTTTATTGTGTTGTTTTGCTTATTGAGAAAAATACATTTCTTTAAGGGTCATTTATGGTCTTGTTTGTTTAGGTATAAACGCGGTCTTACATGAAAGGTTGACCCAATTCTTTTGTATTTTGGGGTACTTTATTTTGAAAACAATTTTGTTTTTAAGAATTTGTTTTTCTGATTATGGGCACATCCTACCATTTCCTATCCTAGCCAATGCAAAGCGATTATTTGTAAGATAGGTTTGAAAAGTTAATATTATTGGGTGTAGAAAATTATGATGTCATTTTCAGCCAGTAATCTTCAACAAGGATGTTAGAAGTGTAATTTGATTGGTAAAATATTATATCTTGTTATTATGTCCTACTCTTACTAATGATTTTGTATATGCGATCTCTGTTGCAAGTCAACGTGTACTAAGAGTATATGAGGGCTGACCGATCTCATCAGCGGGCATTCTGGTCTAGAATCAGAATCAGGGAAGCTTGGCCCATGGTATAGTTCATTATATTAGGTAACCTTGTCATCTCTCAGAAATAAGATACATAAGAGGGAATAGTTTAGTAGCTTTGTGCCATAGCGGCTGGTTTTACTACGTGAATCAAGTGCCGTTAAAGTAATCAAAGCTGTGAAAACTTAAATTCTGAGAGATTGGCGGGTTGTGCGAACGGTTTAGTAGTTTGTGCCATAGCGGCTGGTTTTACTACGTGAATCAAGTGCCGTTAAAGTAATCAAACTACGAAAACTTAAAGAGAGTAATATTGTGCGAACGGTTTTAATAGCTTTGTGCCATAGCGGCTGGTTTTACTACGTGAATCAAGTGCCGTTAAAGTAATCAAAGCTGTGAAAACTTAAAACTCTCAGAAAACATAGTATACTTGTTCAAAAGTTTTACGAAGATGAGTTCACGTGTAAACTCAAACCATGGCCAGAGCTTACCCAGTCAGTGGGCAATGGTCGCCGCCAGTAACCGGTAAACCAACATACTCTACGCGCCGGTCCATCGCTGCGACGCCGGGCGACTCGCGTCTGGTTGGGGGTAGCCAGAAGCCGCGAGAGACACCGATTCGACCATGATTTCACTAGACGATCACGCACCAATTACGTAATGTATTCACACTCCCATGTTCCCAAATACACTTACACTTACACGTATAAAAGACATATTATTTGGCAAATAACTAATAATTATTGTACATTGGTTTTGGTACCTCGTCGGATTAAAATATAGAATTTTTCGGGCATTTAGATGCGAGTACTTTATACATACTTCTCACATGATTACTAATACACGAGCTCTTGGTCTGCAGTAATCCTGACCCTCATGAGTGACAACATATCTCTTTGAGTATGTGTCCGACCCGTTCTTTTGAATTGTGGTCACCCACAGAATACACTACACCTTCCGAAGTATAATAAAGAACTTTTTGAGTTACGTTGTTATTAGAGTTTTTATATCGAATTTATTATTTGCGCACAAGATGCACTGACGAGCCGCCACTAACCATTTATTCTAAATTTTTTAATGAAATTGTAAACAAAATACAGACAAACACTAAATATTGAAATATTTAAATAATTATATAATTTCACAAATTTCTCATGCACAATAAATCGACATAGTTAAACCAAATGTGACTTTTATTTCAAATCATTTTATGTACTCTCCTGTTTGCAGTTCGGCGACTTTTAAAGTTCACTGGGGTTACTTAAATTTTGTTATTCATTTACATAACGTAGTTGGGTCCTAAAATCACGGAATAATTAAAGTTTTTTAAATTTAAATGGTTAATTGTCGTTTAGTTAATTTGATATTTAATTCTAAATTTCGCCGCGTTACAATATTTTTATAATCTAGTTACTTATTTTGCTATCTAGTAACATGTGTTTCTAGTTTGTCACATAATTATCTATTCTTAACATAATAAAAAATATTTTAAAATTGAGACTTTTTCTCAAAATGTCACAAGTTACTCAGTCATTGAATCGGCTTACAAAGCTATACATCAATGACTGGCCAGTTTAACCATAGACACGTGTTTTGATTTATAGGATTTTGTCAGTATGATTATTTGACATCTGCATCATTGTCTTCGGACAGTGATAAAATCACCATACTGACGAGATACTAAAGACCGAAACACGTGGCCATGGTTAAACTGACCCGTCATTGACTGAGTCAATGACTGAGTAACTTGTGAAATTTTGAGAAAAAGTCTCAACTTTAGAATATTATTATATTAATTTCACCAAGTTATTTCGATGTTATTTTTATAATAAAAAAAATTTTTAAAATTCATTATATTAAAATAAAACGGCTTTAGGTTGTAGTTCTGTATTAATTTTTAATAATAATTGACGTACTCAATGTACTCAAAGTACATCTTCATCAGGAATAATGATACAGATCACATTTATAGTAAATAAACAGAACATAGAAACAAGTTACTAGGTAACATAATAAGTAATTAGTTTCCTTTAATTAATCGATAGATAATAATAAGGAGTGTAGTTGTCGTTGTCCCACATTTTTCTGTATAGGGGATATATATATCTGTATGGGGCTAGGACACATTATTTTGTACTTTTTAATCCGTGTTAAAAACGTGGTATATTAATTTTTTATTATTATTTAAATAATTATTTCATGTAAATATCTTTCATAGGATTTTTGTAGAAAGTTTAGCTGCGCATTGTATAATAAGCAGTTTCCTAAATATACAATTTTAATATAAGTGCAAAATCATTGCCCTCAGTATAATCATAAATAAACTTTAATTAAAACATTTAAGTTTGTCTAACAAAAATAACAGTATGAACATTATCACCTCGGACACTGAAGCTGTGGGGGCTCCGCGGGTCGGCCAAGCAATTGTTTTAACAGCAGTCGAGTCGCTGTGCGAGAGATGATGTCGCAACAGTGTGAAAACAAAATAGCTGGGAAATTAAAAAAGTTGACAATAAGAGCGGGGCTAATTCAGGCAAACAACAACAACACAGCAAAACGACCGATGTATATTCCCTTGTTCCAGCGAGATGCTGATGACGTCATCCGCTGGGCCGCATGCAAATTTTATTTCAACGTGGTGCCCTCTGTCTTTATTCTTTTGTCGCTCCCCCCCCCCCCGTACTTTGCAGTGTTTAACATTACATTATTAAACGCAATTTCGTTAATATGCAAGGCTGAAAATTTTGCGAGCTGTACTTTGGGTTGTTCGCCTTGTTTAATTGCTGCGACACTCTCTTTTGTTTTAATTTTTTTTTGTATATACACAAATAAACTTTTACTGTACCTTCTATAGAATTTGTCAATCAATAACTGAATAATTCTATATTTGTTTACATTGTTTAAATAACAATTTTAAACATAGCAAAAAACTTTCAGAACTACTATATTAAAATCAAAATGACTTTAAGTTGTAATTCGGTATTAATATTTATTAATAATCGACGTTTCGACGAAATCAATGTACGTCCTTAATAGAAAAAGTAATATAAATTACATTTACAATAAATAAACAGAACAAAGAAACAAGTTACTAGGTAACAAAATGAATAATTAGATCATAAAATTTATAAATTTGTTATTCAAAAAAGCTAAATTTTAAATATTAATACAGAACTATAATCTAAAGCCGTCTTATATTAACAACTTTAAATATAAATAAATAATTTGCAGAATTATTTCAAGACACAGTTAACAAACAAATAAATAAAAATATAAGAATTGTCGTTTTAGTATAAGATAATATAAATATCTTACAATACTGTACTTATACAATTCAAAAATAAAATTAAAGACATATTACTTGACTTTGCTCCTTTTACTATTAAAGAATTTATTGATTATTTTAAAAATTAAATAATTTTTTATATTTGTAATATTGTAATTTCAATTGTATTTTGACTTGTGTAAGCACTTTGTAGTGCGTTAACATAAATAAATATTATTATTATAAACAATCCAAGTAGCATTTTTTTTTTTTTCATTTTAGTCATGCATATCAAATTTTTGCTGTAAGAAATAAATGTGTAACTAAAATTTTAAAATTTCGATTCCAAAATGTTGTCAGAGAAGATTTTATAACTAAAAAGCTTTGAAAACTTTTGTGATAACGTTGCTGTAACCCAAAAACAAGTACAATGCTTGCTACTTGGGAAGCTCCTAGTGACAGTCAAAAATCTGAAAAGCAATCCTTGTAAATTTTGCAAATAACACACACAATCTTTATAAGCACTAAACTATTGTACAAAGAGAGAGAGAGAGAGCAAAATGAGAGAGTCGGTCCATCCTAGGTGGTCTGCAAATCGTGAATCACCCCAATCGGGTGTACAGTAAACAAACATGTCTCCAATCTCGCCGCGGCTAGGTGTATGCTGGAGACGTATGCAATTGTGCGGGGTGCCCCGGTCCGGGTGCAGCCGCGCGCGCAGTTGGCAGTAATGCGCCGTAAAATGCCGCTTTCGTTTCGCCTTATTGAACTAATCAACGCTGTTTAGAAAATAACTGATTCGGGTTCTTGCTACACCAGCAAATTGTAAATCACTGGGCATTGTACCGACTGGAATTTTAAGCTTTGGTTTCAGGTCTGAGTTGCATTTGATAGAAGGCAAGTGATGTTTACTATTTAATAGATAATTTTGGAAGGTTTGAATTATTAAATAAATGTATATATATATAATTTTTTTTTTGACGTTTCGATCATTTTATCGTGGCCATCTTTAGCAGTAGATTTAATAAATTTTTCAGTCACATGTTATCCTTGTAGGTTAAGTTGATAAGTTAATTTGTGCTAAGTCATTTGTTAAAAATATATGTTTGAATTAGATGAAATAGTTTCAAATTTTCGTATTTACTATAATTTTATTTTTAACTGTGATTATTACAAATTATTTTGTTAAAAATTTATATTTTATATTAATTTGTCATGTTGCAACAGTAAATTCATATTTAAGAGATATATAAAAGTTATAAATTATCTATATATATATATATATATATATATATATATATATATATATATATATATATAATCACGCCATGTATCTCTAAGGGTGTACTTTTCATTATACAGAAAATAGTTTCCACCAACATTCTCTCATTTGAATTTGAATTTGATACGTTGAGATTTATTTTTGAATATTTTATTTTGAAATCAAACAATAGATATCCGGCGAGTTGCAATAAATTATCAACGCAAACAATCCAAATACATCTAATATTTTAGATTATATCATATGTGGAACTTAGATTTTAAACGTCACTTTCAAATAAACTGTTTTATTTATCAACACAACTCACTCAGCAAAACGCAGCTCAGCTCAGCTTATTTAAAAGATTTACTGATCTGAGTGGAATGTAAAAAAAAACACATCTAATATATAATACTGCTGAATACAATATTACAATTTTTTTACGACATTATGCAGCAATAGTAATACACTGTAAATAAATGTAAATTTCGGTAAACCTATCCTGATAATTTCTCATGAAACCTTATCTAACACAAGGATAAAACCCTTCAGCCGTGTCCTACGCGATAAAAAGGGCAAAATAATTTTGTCCAGACTAGTGTTTCTGTCCTGGACTACTATACTTCATGCATATCCTATGTAAATCAACGCCCGTTAGTCGTATGTTTTAATTATTCAGCTGTTTTCCCTAGCCATCGTTGTTGCTTTTGTTATGTTGTCTAAGCAACGGTGGACTTTGCACTATGAAGAATTTAAACCAGCCCTCAAAGCTAAGCGGGGATGAGTTGGACAGTGTTAGGACAAGTGTTTTTTGCTGTTATCTATACGCCTAACAGAATTGAAGATACCTAAAGGTCATTTACTGTGTTTTGTACCGTTGTACATTCTAGCTGAACATTTTTTTACGTTTTTTTTTTTTGTAAAGAGACGGTAGCAGTTTTTGCTAATTAGGTTTTAATATTTAATTTGACCCGGAGTAAGATGGGTTTGAATGGATAAATTATTCAAAATTAGTCAGGTAATTTGCAGAATATTTTTAATAATTAAGTACATATAATTATTAGTTTTATTATCAGCTTTATTAGATTCGGATATCCTTTATATATTTTATCAATAATTATTTTTTTTAAATTGATATTTATTAATTTTATTAAATATATTTTAACTAATTGATATGAAAATTATTATGTTGATTATACATAAAATGTAAATGTCCTAATAGTTATTGAAATTGTTTCTTTGTGAAACTGAGTTACAATAAAATGAAATTTATGTAGTATCATAATTTAAAATGTTTTTCAATATTACACTCTAAACAAAATTATGTAATTTTACTTACAAATCATGAAACACTATGATGCCCAATATTTCTAGGTATAATTACTGAACTGCTGTAATATTAACATAATTGTTTAAAAGTACATAATATCAAAACTATTAAAAGAAATACATAATACGATATATTACCAACGGAATGGAAAAGTATATACTCGTATATATGTAATATTACAGTTTTTTAGTAAAGTACCTTTTAGTAAATTTACAGAACTTCAGAAAATTTGCTGTCAGGAATTTTTCATAAATAGATAAAATTTGTTTAGTTCTATAATATTATTGTTGGTATAATTACATACACTTCTAAATTTAGATAAAGGATGTATTTTGAAATTAACAAATTACACTTAAAATATTTTATTAGTATTATTACACAAAATATGTACTAAGTCTCATTATTTTGGTAAATTATTACAGATATTAATATGCAATCTGTAATTTTACATAATTTAAGAAGTTATACCAACAATACGTAATTCTACATTAAAGTGTGTAATGCAATTTTCAGAAAGTAAGCAATTTTAGATCATTTTTACTTACTGTATGTGATTATTATGAATTATGTAATAATTACATAATTTTGAGATAGAAATACAGAATATTTATGATAAAATAAAATTACAGATTTTTATAGCAAAATTCTAATATTATTTTTCTGTAATTTTACATAATTTAAGAAGTTATACCAACAATATGTAATTCTACATTAAAGTATGTGATGCAATTTGCAGAAAGTAAGCAATTTTAGATCATTTTTACTTACTTTATGTGATTATTATGAATTATATAAAAATTACATAATTTTGAGATAGAAATACAGAATATTCATGATAAAATAAAATTACAGATTTTTATAGCAAAATTCTAATATTATTTTTCTATAATTTTGCTAATATTTTTTTTTACAGTGTACATTTTGATGTACATAACACTTGACTTGTTTCTTGATTAAACTTTCAAACAATACAAAGTAAATAATACTTGTCATTCAAATAAACTCTTTATCCAGCAATCTAAAATTCATCACACGTCAAGTAAAAACAATGTCACAGCTCATCAACCCAATCCTGCTACTCGTACCGAATACTATACGGCGGGCGACAGCAATTCATTCACGTAGGGGCGGCTAAGTAACAGCGCAAATAATTCACTCATTTCAATTATCGGAAGCCGCGCCCTCTTCGAAGCGCTTAATATGCATATACATGACTTACCGAAAGGGTAGCTAGTACCGGGGTCCCTGTTTAGCAAGCCGATGACTCGCGTAATCTCAGATCACAGGATTACTAGCGTGCTCCAGAAACAGAACGAGAGGAATATTAATCACAGCTTGGTGCTGCACACGGTTTGTATTTGGACACCTCCCCCCTCCCTCCTCGCCCTTCCTCTTGGCTCTGAACGGGTCTAGAGTACCTCTTGCTGCCTAACGGCTTCATAGTTAACTGGTTATTTAGATTGTGCTGTATATATGTACTTGATCCTAGCAGATCAAATATTAGGATTGAAATGATGCTCGAATTGAAAATTTATATGTTGCTTTAATCTTTCCGTATACGGTATGATTGAAATTCAATTCAATGTTAGTCATTTTTATCCATTATTTAATTGCTAGTCAAATAAGTTACATGGCATATTTATTGCCATTTTAACTGTAGATAAAGTGGTACACTGTAAAAATTTTATGTAATTTTACATATGATTTTATGTATTACCACAGTAAAATTACAAAATGTTGTTATTTTTACTGTTAAATCCTTTGTAAAATTACAATTTAAGATATTATTAACATAGCAAAATTTTTGTTTGGAACTCATAGTAAAATATTTTAAATTCTGGTATTTACATTAATGAATAATGAACGTCGTTTCGACGAAAGCTAAACTCTCGTCTTCATCAGGTCAAAAAATTATAAATGACAAATATAAATAACAAATACATAGCAACAAGTTACCAAGAAACATACAAGTAACTAAATCACAGGAATTATAGTTTTTTTAATTAATGGAAGCCAAATTTTATTCTCTTATCAATCTGTTGCTAATATTAATTAAGATATATTTTTTACAGTCGAAATAATAAAAATTAATACAAAACTAATAATCTAAAGCCGTTTTAATTTAAATTATTTATTATTACCAAGATATGTATATTATTATTAAGTACTAATGCCTTTATTTTCCTTTATGATTGTGTGCGATTGTTCTCCCAGTATGTCCGAAATCAGTTGGTACAGCACCAAGAAATTCGTCGAAAATGCAAAATTTCTCGATCTTGATCTATGTGGATCTATAGGTATATCGCGGTTGTCTAGTAATTAAATGCTCCACCTATTGGCTCCGCCCCGGCAGTTGGTCAGCCGGGCTCATTACATTAAATGCGACGACCGGGGCGGAGTCACACCGGATCAACCATTGCGGTTAATGCGATCCTGGCACGCGGTCATCGCGCTGCGCTCCGGCAACTCTAACGCCAAGATGCACACACACACACACACATCACGGTCACGGAGAAATTGACAAATGTCAGCTTGACATGCACCACCCGGCCATAAATACATTTCCTGTTATGCTTTTTTCTAGAATTTAAGTTTGAGTTTGAAGATAATCACTGGACAACAACAGAAGGAGGTCGTTGCACATTTCTTTAATTACAAATATATATATTAAAATAATTATGTAAATATATGTTCCAAAGCAAAATTATTTATAACAAATAAAAAAAATAACATAGTAAAAAAATTTTCAGAAAACATTATATTAAAATAAAACGGCTTATATTATAATTCTGTATTAATATTTATTAAAAATCGATGTTTCGACGAACTCAACCTAAGTCTTCATCATTCATATCAATTAAACAATTTTATTACATTTGTTTCCTCGTCGCAGACGTTTTGCCATACATCGTAGATGGCATCCTCAGTGCTTGATCGCTATCAAGCACGGCATACTAGTAAAGAAAATTCTATAAATTCAATAAATACCGGCCGTGAAAGCTTGAAGAATACTAAAGGGAGTATTCCTGTTTGTAACATCTATTTTTAGTTTTTTTAACATATATTTATTTTTTTTTGGAATTTTTACAACAAATACAGCAAACAACAATTATACCGTTGAAAAGTGTATTTATTGAAGTTTTCAGCTGTATTTTTTTTTAAAAGTCAAATTTTTACTTTAAAAAATTGCGGCAAAGTAATCAGGTCAAAATTCAGATTTGCCAATGGTAGCAAATAAAACTCGCATTCTACATTTCTGAAACAAAATACAAATTAGATATAAGTACTTGTAACACATGTAACTTTCGTAGAAACCTACAAAATGTATGTTTAAATTTAACTTTTTTGAAAAAAAAATACTGCTCTAAACTTCAATAAATACACTTTCCAGCGCTATAATTGTTTTATATGCATTTGTTGTAAAAGTTCAAAACAAAAAAGTTGAAGAACACCTAAAAAATCGATCCTGCAAACGGGAATACCCCCTAAAACAATTTTAAATTGTAGCATTTTCAAATAGCGAAGAATTTATTACAGAAATATCCGTTTAATGACAAAAACAACTATATTTCTTATTTTCATTATACTGTAATTAATAATCAAATCTACGACATCAATTTTCCATTCAAAACAAAAATATCTCGTGCACGAACAATACAAGTACTTCATCAGTGAAAATCTCAGCAGTTTGCTCATATTCGCTCGGTTTCAAGCCCAACATCGGAGTGGCACCATCGTGTAAGAGCCGAAGCAGTGCAAGCAAATAATTTGTAGTTGTAAGCAGTGTAATCCCGGCTGTAAGACACCCGTTCGCCCAGTAAAATGAATAGGATTTCAAGGCAGGAGGCGAGAGTGTAGCATCCCAGCCATACCTCGTATTTTAACGGTAATGTATTGCCTTGGCCATGCATTGTTGGAACACCCCCCGAGTAAGACTCTTTGCCTACACCAAACGGTGTGTCTTACACAAAAATAATTAGTAATTTAGTATTCCGAGCGCTGTTTTGTCTTTAGTTGGGTTGGCGGGAGCATAAGCCATACATTTCTCGAATTCTATTTTCTTCGTATAGAAAATTTCCTGAGATTTCAGGTTCGTTTTGTTATGTTATTTATTGCGCCAGCCGTGTGGCAACGATACGGATTAATTTCTTTCATTATACTCTCAAATGCTAAATGGGGTAGTTTGTTATATGCTAGTAATACGTCTTGTCTTCAAAGACAATGTTTATGTTTCTAATATACTACTAAAATTGTTTGTGATGCTTAATTTTTATTCAAATTCAAACCGTTGAATCGATAATATTTAATATAGTAAAAAATCTTTCAGATCTTATTCATTCTTCATCTATGTTCCTCTTATACCGAGAAGTGTCGAAGAACTCATTATATTATAATAAAAAAGATTTCGGATTAATTCTGTATATATTTTATTTAAAAATCGACGTTTTAATATGCTCTACTTATATCATCATGAGAATATATTTATTTTTAATTTATTTATTATTTTATTATCTTATGATTGCTGTACCATTCTTTATGGTGTTCTGTTTTTCAATTTGTTCTAAAGAAAATGTAAGTAGTATTAAGTATTATTAATTATAATCATTGTTTACTATTGTTTAATCAATAAAAAACTTTAGGTACTAAAGAAGGTGGAAAATACCACCGAAAGCTTGACACAGAATCTTGAATGAGAGTTTAATTCGAACATCTAACTTTTTGACTATCTTTCCATTAAAATTCAATTTTATATATATATATATATATATATATATATATATATAAATATATATATATAGTATATAATGTGATTTAAATTATTTCAAAAAAACGTACTTTTGACTAGTAAATAACAGTTGATTATCTATATGTTTTTCTATTTAATGGCAATAATTAATATTTTTTATAATTTTTATATATTTTATTTGGCATATATTTCTAATTAATGTGGTTTACTAACCAAACTTTGAGTTTACGGAAAATTATTGTATCTATGACACATGTTTTATAAAATGTAAAAAATAATTTTGGCTATAAAGAAGATTAACATTAAATTGAAAGCTTGCCTTTGAAACTTAAATGAGTTTTATTTAAGAACCTTTCCACATTGGACTGATATATTCAATAATTTCTTACACAAATATGTTACCAGTCATTAGTTATTTCAATTATATATATATATATATATATATATATATATATATATATATATATATAGTAACAAAAACTAATGGTATTGCAGCCAGGAGTTGGGATTTTTAGCCAAAAACTCAATTTTTATTACGTTTACTAATTTTACTACAAATTTGAAACAAGAAATAAACAAATATCAATGGATACAAGAATTACAATTAACACATAAATAACAATGATTACATAAAAATAGAACTTACAATAACGGAAGAGTAATAAAAATTGAGTTTTTGGCTTAAATCCCAACTCCTGGCTGCAATACCATTAGTTTTTGTTACTAAATATATCTCAGCCATAATCTTCTATATCTATATATATATATATATATATCACTTTATCGTCTTAGGTCTACGACAAACCCTAGCTACACCTACCACTAAAATACAAAGTCATTTGCTAACCTCTTTCTCAATTGTATTCCCTGCATAAAAACTAGTTCCATTATCTGCACAACATCATCCATAAACAATGTTAAATAAATCCGGAACAACATTATAAAACTCATTGTCCAAACAAACCTCATTCCCTTTCCCCTTCCCACACTTAATTCTCACCCCACCCTCTTTACGCATGCGCGTAAATACACATCACACGACTGGAAAAGCGCAATTAATAACAGCTCGATGTCCAAACTAATCCGGGACACGCGTACTGTAAGCGACACCCTGTATATATTTGGTGTGCGATACTATTATTATGTAGATCAAAGGCAGGCTCTGGCCACGTTTGAATTGTTTGTGCAGCTCGAATCCGGGGACAGATCTGAATCAATATAGAAATTGTGAAAGTCATGTTTGTATATAGCTTGGGATGGGTCGTAATAAGTATTGTTTGCACTTAGAGGGTTAAGTATTATTTTCGGTTCTGTCTGACACTTATGAGTTTGTTTTTGGATTAGCTCTAAATGTATTTATGGTGTTTTTAACTGAATAGGATGAATGTGTATGAAAGTACAGCATGTAGTTTTTTATTGTTCATTTTAATTAAAATAAACTAGACATATTTTAACATAATAAAAAAAATTTAAGAACTTATATAAAATAAAACTGCTTTAGCTTCAAGTTCTGTATTAAAATTTTATTTATAATCAACGTTTCGACGAAACTCAACGCTCGTCTTCATCAGGAAAAAACAACACGATTTGTATTGTTTTGTAAGTTGACCAATTCGTTAACTTGCCAATTGACCGATCAATAAGGCGATTCTAAAACAGTTGACAATCTAGTTGCTTAGTTAACTCATTGATTAAGTTAACAACGCTTTGTACAACCGAACCTAATAATATAAAATAAATACTTTTTCTAAAATAAAATTAAGGATGAGGCTATTTATACATACGGTATGTATACACAATTGGCTATTTATACATACAAAAAAAAGAACCTAAACCAACCTACTAACCTAACCTACCTTAAATAGCCAATTACGTAAAAATACTGTATGTATAAATAGCCAATTGCGTATACATACCGTATGTATAAATAGCCACTTTCAAAAATTAAATTCCAAATTAAAACATATACTTATAGCATTTTATAAATAATCAATAAAAACAAAATATATTTTAAAGTGAGTTCTGAAAGATTTTTTACGATATTAAAATATATTTTGTCACAAAAAGTCAATAATAAATTTAATACAAAAATCAAAAATATATTGTCAATATTTAAAAAAAAAAATTTTTTTAAGATAAATTAAAATGTGAACTAAAAATAATTTAAAACAGTCGTTTAGTTACTCAAACTTAATCTTAACGCGGGGCAGGCGTATTTCCCATTATCGAACACCGTCTTATATCCACGCTATCCTGAAACTACCTATTTCAGGAGTACGTTTCAATGTTTCAGGCAGCAGCAAGTGTAAGACGGCTGAAATGCGCCAGTGCTGAATCCTCAGGCAATATATTATTGTTATCTGCGGAGCACCACTGTTCGACCCATGTACGCTATCATTCACTACTATTTTACATTTATTTAAAATTAATCTTTGTGCCGAGGAATGGCTGCCATTCGCTGCCATTCCTGCTACGAAATATACGTAAAACGTATATATATATATATATTGTGAAATGGTTTAACGATTATACGAGGATATTTATAGATTTATAGTTTAAATTTTTATTTAATGAAATATGTGTAATTATATACAGCGTAGCGATTTATCTAGGTAAATAATATATTATGTTACGAGAAGTAGACAGCGATGATTATTATGCTGAGTCTATGATTAGTTAGTCCAGTGATAGTCTATATAAAAAAATGTACGAATTAGTCGTAGAACATGTTTTATTTTTCATGCATTTTCGATGCGCATCGGTATTAGAACAGTCAATCTCTCATTTAAATTATGTATTATCATCAATTCATATTAGGTGTACAATTTTTATAAAAATTTCTTATTTAGTAAATATTATTATTGATGAATATGCAATTTTTAATTCATTAATATTTAATTTGATTCTATATCGTGTAAAACGTATTAATTTTGTATATTGTCGTTTATATATAATTTTTTTTTTATAAATTTTTGTATAGAGATAACTATTTGAATAAATAAAAGAATTAATATACCACGTTTTTAAAACGGACAAAAAAAATAAAATAAATTCTTTTAGCCCCATATATATATTTATAATCCTATACAGACTCGTTGTTGAACTTGTGTCGACTGTAAAAGTTATGATTTTACAAAGTTATCGAATACTCAGTCTTATTATAGTTGAAAATTATTTATTCATTTGTTCTTTTCGGTATAAAACTCGACGTTTTGTGCTACCAGAGCACTTCCTCAGGAGAATTAATATGAAGACCAAAATCGTTATTGTTATTAAAACATGTAAAATTTGTATAAGCAATTATGTCACAAATATTACAATTATTAACCTGATATTACTACATTTATACATATGAAAGATATTTGTATACAATAAATAAATAGGTAAATACACAAAGTTTTCTTTTTTCATGAGCATGTGCAACACGATAGAACTTTCAAGCATAAACAATAATAAATGTGTTAAAATATAAAGTATAAAACCAAAATTAAATATGCTTTTGTATATTTTCTTAATTATTAAATCTAAAATATAATATAAATTTGACAAGCTCAAATCTTTTAAATGTACTTCTTGAAAGTTGTATCATGTGTTATTTCATAAAAACAAATGAAGTTATAAAAACAACTATTTGAGTTACAACATATATTTGTTTTTAAAAATACATTTTCTTTAAGAATTTCTTTAAATTTGCGTGCGTTATTAAAATGTATCTATATGGTAATAATACATATTTCAAACGACTGAAAACGCTACGTGTAATAAGTGCTTTATTCATATTATAAGTTCTACTATATTCTCGATGTTGTACTGATAAGTAAAATGGTTCTTTTTTAATGAATTATACGAAACGATAAGAACAAAAATAAGAAATTTCTATTGTAGATTCTTTACGTTAAAGTCAGTCATAACTTATACTATCTTGGTTATTATAATAAAATTAATATGTATCTCAAGATTATAACATATATTTAAGCATTTATCGTTCCAAAAAGAAATATATATATAGTGTTGATATTAAAACAAGCAAAGTTATGTGATACGGTGCTTTTATAAAAATAAAAAATTATTTATTTGTCAACAATGCTGTTATATAAATATTCGCGTTGTATAAAAACTATGATCATTATTTTACATTTATGTTTCGTAAATGCGAAAATAAAATAAAATGTCGTATATAAATTTCGCGGATATATATATTTTAAAATATGTTATTAGAATAAATAAACAAAGCATGGAAAAATATAACATTTTTATTGAACAGTTTTACAAACATTTGAATTTTACTGAACAAACAAAAACTTCAACTATATATTTCATTTTTGCGTAATTTTATAAATAGAGCCAGCAAAAAATAAACATCATAAAAATGAATTTATTATTTCGAAACAAATATTTACATTAATCCTGGTAATTTATTTTTATAGGATTTTATATAATACATATATTGTATGAAAACAATATAATTTTTGTATGATTTTGTTTTTATAGAGATAAAATACATATTTAGTTTTTAAATACATTATTTTATTATATTACTACAAAAATAAATTTAAATATTGCTTTTGTTTTGCGTTTTCACATAAAACATTTTTATATGTTTAATATTAGAGTGTAATATTAATAATAACATTCCTAAATATAATACAGTAAACCTTAATATTAATATGTAATTAATTTTTTTAAATTATAAACATTCTTATTATGTAATTAATTAGCTATAAGGTTGATTTTTATGTCGCACAAGCATGTTATTTTATTTACTTACAGTCATTGTGATAGATCACGTAAATTCAATTTACGACACTTCTATAAGTTTCCATAGCAACCAACTAAATTACAGTCCTATTAGAAGTTATAACCACGGTGACCATATTTTTTTTAAGGACAAATCTGTAGCATTTTCACTCTAAAATCGAAATATTCACCAGCCCCGGATCTAAAATTTTGGGGTTTTATATCTAAAATAAAAATAAATACATATTTTTATTATTCGATTATATATAAATTATATATATAATCGAAATAAAACGGCTTTAGGTTATAGTTTTGTATTATTAGTAGTAATATTTATTAATAATCGACGTTTCAACGAACTCAACGTCCATCTTCATCAGGAAAATAATACAAAAATAATATAATAATATATAATCGGATATGATATATTATTTAATATATATATATATTTACAAAATATACAAATCACAAAATAGTAATACAAATATTTAAAAAAAATAATATATCAACAACAATAATATAAGTTTTGTTTTTTTTTTAAGTCTATTGAAAGAAAAATAGATAACTTACGCTATAAATAATATATTTTATTCAATTATTGGTTATACTGAGGTATTCAATTTTAATAATGCTACTTTGTCAATTAATAGTAATTCATTCAAAAATATTTTTGATAGGAATGCACTTTTTTCAGAAGATCAGTATTCTGTTTTATGTATTTATAAAATTGTAATTACATTTGGTGTAATTACAAGTTTCTAATGTCCAAAAAGTTATTGATAAGAGAAAAAACTGTCTCAATTTTTTTATTATTTTTCGATAAAACTAAAATAAAAAGCATAAAAATTGATTATTCAAACGACTGTTTATAGAAATAAAGGACAAAAATTAAGTTTTTAGAAACAAAATAAATCTAAAGGATACTACTTCCAAATAAAGGACTGTCCTTTACAATAAGAACGTTTGGTCACCATATACAAAAATTGCCAAGAAATTAACTAAAAAATTCAATAAAATTTCTAGATAATTTCATCTCAATTAAATGATTTAGCACGCCAGACACCTTTAAATGAAAATAAATTAGAGGGATAATTATCCCCTCACTGAAACTGGGGGGTGCCAAAATTGAATTAAACAAATAATTATTAACTTCCAATCCATTATGCACCTAAATTTCATTAATTCTTTTATTCCAGTCGCAGTTGCCTTGGTCTGTCGTTGCAGACACACAGTCCAACTATCTTTAAAAGCCGAAAGAAAATCGACAAAACAAAAAACGATTAACTCGGCGGGAAAACGCAAATGAGACAAAAGTTCTGCTCTGGCTCGTTGGAGAAGAGGTAATTTCTTTTCAAGAAATCGCCTGGCCCGTCGTTTTCCGGTCTTGGCTAATTGGGAAACAATAATTTATTCAATGTCGTCGAACGATTAACGAAAAGTCAGTGGCTGGTGTGTCTGAATTCTTAAAAGATTTTGACCGCGCACGGCTATGTGATTAGCAGAGGCGGATCTTGAGTGCCGGGGCCCTCATCTATTATTGTTAATGACGGAGTTTTAAGAAGTTATCGTTCGGATTCTATTTTTTGATCTTTTTTGCCCTGTTTTACTTTGGTTTCGGGTTTCGGTGGAGAGGGGACTAGATTATGCTGCAGTTTTAAAATACGGTTCGATTAGTAGAATCTTGAATTTTGGGGTTATGTTCCATGTTTGATATTAATGACTGGTTACACCACCTCTACTTAAAATTTATGTGTGGTTTAAATATATCAATCAACGTATTTTTAATAAATCAGAAATAAAATAGAAAAACGAATTGTCACCAAATTGAAATGTTAAATTGGGTTAAATCAATTTTTTTTTTAAATTATTAAATACAACAAAAAAAATTAAGCAATGATTAAATGTTACAAAAATATTATTTTTAATATTAAAAATGCATTGATCTTAACTGAAGGCGATCTTACAATTGTTTTTCTACTGTATCTCAAAATAACAAAATTAACATAACTTTCTTTAAAATAAAATGACTAAGTCGTAGTTTTCTATTAATATTTATTAATTATCGACGTTTCGACAAACTCATATTACATTTACAGTAAATTATAACATTAAATTAAATACATATTTATTAATTTGTTCTGCATTCAATAAAATATATTATTTAGCATGTTATCTATTTTTCTTTTCATAGACTCAACGAAACAAAACTTATTATTGTTGTTGACTTTTTTTTTCTATTTTCTTATTTGTATTTTTTGTAAAAATATACTAAATAATATATACCATAACTGATTATATATTATTCTATTATTTCTGTATTATTTTTTCTTGATGAAGTTGGACTTTGAGTTCGTCGAAACGTCGATTATTAATAAATATTATACAGAACATAGAAACAAGTTATTAGGTAACAAAATAAGTAATAAAATAATAGTATTAAAGAGTTCTGAAATTTTTGTACTATGGTATATAGCAGATTTGTTTTTATATTCCTAGAGATTTCTTGGTCTTCGCCGTAATTATCTGAGTTCAACACAGTAAAAATCGCTTTCTACTCTTAGTAACATAATATACTATTACTATATAGTAATGTATATTATTAATATTCTATTATCGTATGTTTTTGAAACTAGTTTATCGTAGTGAATCGATTTTGGACTGTAAAGCAATGCTATAAATTATATATCACACCTTCTGTTGGGATATATTTCATCA
Organism: Clivina fossor; assembly: GCA_963966155.1. NCBI lineage: Eukaryota > Metazoa > Arthropoda > Insecta > Coleoptera > Carabidae > Clivina > Clivina fossor. The sequence goes on from OZ014566.1 coordinate 9,584,623, forward strand.
TCTCCCCTTCTTCTCTCGGTTATCCATTGCGTCCTATTGATGGTTGTATAGCGTGCTAAACCGCACAACACGAGCGAGACATGAACTGAAAGACTCGTTTATTGGAATATTATCGATAACAAAATTAATTAATCGTATTTGTGTTTTGTCCACCCAGATGCATTATCGAAATTAAATTTCTTGATGTTCTTACATAGTTAAAACATTGTGATGTGCTGTATTCCAAGTTAACAGGCTATTTTTATGAAACAATATTTAATTGACTTATAATGTTGATTTTATGGTAACGTAGATAAACGAGATAAAATCTATTTTTATAATATGCTAGGTTATAAGTTTTATTTATCGAACTAGTACAATAAAACATGGTAGATATATTAGGTATATAGCAAAGAATCTTTGAGTTACACTAAACTTAATTCCAGAGATTTATTATTTTATAGTAGTATGTTATAGTAAAAGTTTATATTACTTGCAGTGACTTCTAAAATTATCAATAAAGTAATTGTGTATTTTTAATGATAAATAATAAATTTCATTTTATTAAATAAATTTATGGAATAGAAAAATTGCTGTAGTCATGGTAACTAAAAATAAATCTGTCTTGAAATAAATATACCATCTTTATAAATTCTTTTGGTGTAAATGTTTAACTATTTTTATTTTTTGCATTAAACACCATTAATTTTATATTTATTTATCTAATTAAACATTAGACAATTTTTAAATTAAAGAAAAATGCATTGGCCCTGCCGGGGTTTGAACCCGGGACCTTTAGGTTTCGCGCCTAATGCTCTACCAACTGAGCTACATGGCCACTACGACATGTCAATGCATTTTGTTTATTTGACTGGTCATGATAAACTCATGAATTTTATCCAGGCAAATACGATGTTGAAATATTTTACATCTAGCAATGATATTTTTAATTTTTATAAATTCTTTTGGTGTAAATGTTTAACTATTTTTATTTTTTGCATTAAACACCATTAATTTTATATTTATTTATCTAATTAAACATTAGACAATTTTTAAATTAAAGAAAAATGCATTGGCCCTGCCGGGGTTTGAACCCGGGACCATTAGGCGCGAAACCTAAAGGTCCCGGGTTCAAACCCCGGCAGGGCCAATGCATTTTTCTTTAATTTAAAAATTGTCTAATGTTTAATTAGATAAATAAATATAAAATTAATGGTGTTTAATGCAAAAAATAAAAATAGTTAAACATTTACACCAAAAGAATTTATAAAAATTAAAAATATCATTGCTAGATGTAAAATATTTCAACATCGTATTTGCCTGGATAAAATTCATGAGTTTATCATGACCAGTCAAATAAACAAAATGCATTGACATGTCGTAGTGGCCATGTAGCTCAGTTGGTAGAGCATTAGGCGCGAAACCTAAAGGTCCCGGGTTCAAACCCCGGCAGGGCCAATGCATTTTTCTTTAATTTAAAAATTGTCTAATGTTTAATTAGATAAATAAATATAAAATTAATGGTGTTTAATGCAAAAAATAAAAATAGTTAAATATACCATCTATTTACAGAATTATATATACCATGTATTGACTTGGACCGTCGTACATAAGGATTTAGCATGTAAAATCAGACATGTGCGATTTTTTGCTTCCCAAATTATTTTACAAAAAAAACTTTATGATAAATGTTTTAGGGCATACTTTTCTGCATGTAAATCAATTACTAAAAATTTTTTTGGAACTTTTCTAACGTCAAGAATTAACTATTTTTATTTTTTTGCATTAAACACCATTAATTTTATATTTATTTATCTAATTAAACATTAGACAATTTTTAAATTAAAGAAAAATGCATTGGCCCTGCCGGGGTTTGAACCCGGGACCTTTAGGTTTCGCGCCTAATGCTCTACCAACTGAGCTACATGGCCACTACGACATGTCAATGCATTTTGTTTATTTGACTGGTCATGATAAACTCATGAATTTTATCCAGGCAAATACGATGTTGAAATATTTTACATCTAGCAATGATATTTTTAATTTTTATAAATTCTTTTGGTGTAAATGTTTAACTATTTTTATTTTTTTGCATTAAACACCATTAATTTTATATTTATTTATCTAATTAAACATTAGACAATTTTTAAATTAAAGAAAAATGCATTGGCCCTGCCGGGGTTTGAACCCGGGACCTTTAGGTTTCGCGCCTAATGCTCTACCAACTGAGCTACATGGCCACTACGACATGTCAATGCATTTTGTTTATTTGACTGGTCATGATAAACTCATGAATTTTATCCAGGCAAATACGATGTTGAAATATTTTACATCTAGCAATGATATTTTTAATTTTTATAAATTCTTTTGGTGTAAATGTTTAACTATTTTTATTTTTTTGCATTAAACACCATTAATTTTATATTTATTTATCTAATAAAACATTAGACAATTTTTAAATTAAAGAAAAATGCATTGGCCCTGCCGGGGTTTGAACCCGGGACCTTTAGGTTTCGCGCCTAATGCTCTACCAACTGAGCTACATGGCCACTACGACATGTCAATGCATTTTGTTTATTTGACTGGTCATGATAAACTCATGAATTTTATCCAGGCAAATACGATGTTGAAATATTTTACATCTAGCAATGATATTTTTAATTTTTATAAATTCTTTTGGTGTAAATGTTTAACTATTTTTATTTTTTTGCATTAAACACCATTAATTTTATATTTATTTATCTAATTAAACATTAGACAATTTTTAAATTAAAGAAAAATGCATTGGCCCTGCCGAATTAAGAATTAAGTCTAAAGTTGCTAAGAAATTGACTGGAAAATGGCAGTAGCCGTGATATAGCATATAGCATTTAGCATTTGTTTTATTTTTGTTCCAATTTCATGGCTAATGCCATTTTCAGTCAATTTCTTGACAACTTTAGGGCTAATTCCTGACGTTGGGATAGGTCCAAAAATAATTTTGTTGATTGATTTACATGTAAAAAAAGTGTTTCCTAAAACATTTATGCCCAAGTTTTTTTTGTAAAACTATTTGGGAAGCAGGAAATCGCACATGTCTGATTTTACATGCTAAATCCCTATGTACGACGGTCCAAGTCAACACACGGTATATCATAAAAATATAAAAACTATTTAGCCACATTGAAAAATTTTCAAAATAAAAGTTGTTAGCTGTAACTTGTTTAGCAACTTTTGTCAAATTAATTTTTTTTGAAATATATATCTATGTTGCGAAATATTAGTAAAACACATAAAAGTGACATTAGTAAATTACCACTTTTGCTAAAAATAATCCTGTAATAATTTGAATTATTAGGCATAGTCTTAGAGGAGACTCAAAATTTCATTATAATGAGATATTTGAGGGTGTGGGGTAGATAGATTAAAGCGTTATTAGAAAACTTTTAGCAAGGGTGTGAAATTCGTAAAGGTTTATTCATTAGAATTTTTGTCGTATTTGACTAAATTTTGAGACGGTAAATTTAACAACTGTGGTTAGAGCTATAAATAAATAATTTACTACTAAAATTGTAATAATATTATTTGGGTTTGTTATAAATTATTTTTAAAGATATAAAATTTCTGTTTTTTAATATTATATTAATAAAATTTATTTCTAGTATACTTATTTGAAGTTCTAAATAGACGATTTATTATTATATAGTCTCAGATTAAATATGACAAACTAATTGTTAGTAGTGAAATTAAGAAAAAATATATTAATAAATTACCAAAAGTTGAAAAAATTGAGATATTCATATCTGAAGCTTAAATATGAAATTTTATAACAATCCGTTCAGCCAAATTTGCTCTACACGTGTCCACAAACCGACAGACGGAATCACTCTAAAAACAGTTGATTTGTGTTACTCAATATGTCAAATTTGGTATGGATACAATACCTTCCTTATCATATGTTATATGACGCCGGTAAAAATACATTACCACAAAAGTTTCATATACATATATATTATTCTATTTCAACAAATAAATTTTATAACAAACTTTATCTAAGCTTAACAATTTTGTTCGGACATGTTCCGCGTATAACAAGAATAATTTATATTAGCTGGTCGTAAAATATATGTGCCGCTCGTACAATTCTGATACTGAATCATTGCTATTTATTCGCAATTTATATCTATGTACCATCGCATAAATTATACCCTTTATTTAGTGGAGCGGTTTGTATGCGCATTGCGTTTTTACTGTGTGTTTTATATGTTCACTCGACCGTTGAAAATTCAATAATTATAAATTATAAAAATGAACCGAAAAAATTCTATTTAAAAATAAATCAACGAATTAAAGTGAATAATTTGATATACATAAACAAATGGCGGTAGTTTTCACAAAATAAAAAAAAAACAAAAGATGAAGCTGTATAAATAACATAAGCTATAATTCAATTTTATATCACTGGACTTGATAGGAGTCACATTGTCGGTATCCTTTGAAGAGATTTGCATTAAAGGAATTATCCTAAATATGTGATATATCTGATATCCTTATATACTTATCCTAATTTTTTTTATTTTTGAGTGTTATTTTTTTGTACATTTTTTACCACTTTATTAGATATAAAAATTCTATTCATTCATATGTAAAGTTTATTTTATATTTATTTTATTTATATCTAAATATAATTACGGTCAGTATTTCCAATTTTTATTTATTTCTAAGATAAGTAAAAAATCATATTAAATTGCCTTAAAATATATCTATAAATGAAAATATTTCAAATTAATATTATGAGAAAAGGTTGGCCATATATATATATATATATATATATATATATATATATATATATATATATATATATATATATATATATATATACAGGGTGTTTGCAATCAAGGTATTTTATTTTTAAGGGGTGATACTACAGGTCAAAACAAGGCGATTAACGCCAAAACACCTTAGTAAAAGTTTTCTAATAAACGAGATATTCATTTTTTTTTAAGTAAAATGGTAGCATATGGTATAATTTTTATTATCCAGCTCACAAAAAAAATTATTCTTCATAATAGTTTTGGATTTGCTTGAAACGAATAAAAATGTAAAAATATTCCAGGTTTTAAATACAGGGTGACTCGGATTTGCTGATTTGTGTTTCAACTTTTAGGTAAAATACCCTTATTTAAAAAATTTGAATAATTTTATTTGAATATTATGTTTAGAATTACAATTTAAGTTTACATACAAAAATTTGTGCCGATCGTCGATTGTTAAAACACCTTAGCAAAAGTTTTCAAATAAACGAGATATTAGATACTTTATTTAAATATTTTTATTGACACAAAAAAAAAAAAAATAATAAAATAATAAAATAATAATAATAATAATAATAAAATAATAATAATAATAACAATAAAGTAATATCTCGTTCATTAGACAACTTTTACTAGGGTGTTTTAACAATCGACAATCGGCACAAATTTTTGTATGTAAGCTTTACAACTTTTACTTTTGTATGTAAGCTTAAATTGTAATTTTAAACATAATATAATCCTATTAATCAAATAAGGGTATTTTACCTAAAAGTTGAAACACAAATCAGCAAATCCGAGTCACCCTGTATTTAAAACCTGGAATATTTTTACATTTTTATTCGTTTCAAGCAAATCCAAAACTATTATGAAGAATAATTTTTTTTGTGAGCTGGATAATAAAAATTATACCATATGCTACCATTTTACTTAAAAAAAAATGAATATCTCGTTTATTAGAAAACTTTTACTAAGGTGTTTTGGCGTTAATCGCCTTGTTTTGACCTGTAGTATCACCCCTTAAAAATAAAATACCTTGATTGCAAACACCCTGTATATATATATATACCTCATTGCGGAACAGAAACTCTTATTCAGTTACTAAGCACTGGCGAAACGTCTGCTACGAAGATAGATAGACCACGGCATACCAGTCCAGAAAATTCTAAAAATTTAACTATAATAATATATTATAATAATCGTATATGTTATAATTTTAATAGTTTCAGAAATAAAATTTTTAATTGGTTCCGTATTCGTACTATAAACAATTCAGTTCAGAAACTTTAAACATCATTTTCTCGAAAGTAAAGTTTTGTGATGTGGAACAAACAAGAAATCGACAATTTTTATATCTAAAAGTCGATTTTTTAAATAAAATATATACACAATTTAAAGGCGGATCCACACATTCGGTATTCGCCGAGTCCCGAGTGACTACTCGCCGAATATGCGCTCAGTTTCTGACGAACAATTCATTCACATCATTCGAAAATCGGCGAACAGTCGCTCGAGACTCGGCGAAAGCCGAATGTGTAAATCCACCTTAATTCTAAAGCTTTTTCATTTTAATTACTTCAAATATTACTATCCACATCTTATTATTAGAACATATTAAACACATTTTTATGTAGTAGTGTTACAGATAATAATTAGTATTTTTTTATAAATTCTTAATTTCTTAACATATTTCAAAGCAGTCATAGTAGTTTTTGATCAACCTCTATATATATATATATATATTTATATCCTAAATACAAAACGCTACAATCGAGCCAATCTTCAATTCTCCGACGCGAGACACGTAGTAAACAATAGTGGAGAGTCCGGGACGATCGGTCCGGGAGGGCGCCCGGACCGAGTGAATCAGCATCATTGGGCGGCGTGCCCACGGCGCTGGGCACGTGCCGAGATGATGGCCACTTCATTAACCGCGACGCCACATCGTTCCGGGCGTCGCTCCGGGCCCAGACCACTTTTATTGTGTTATGGTCGCTGGGGTGTTAACCCGCTATTTTTGGTTTGGCCGCAGCTACTAGAGTTTTTTTTTTTTTTGGGATACATGTTTTGGGTTGGAAAGCGAAATTGAAAGAGTAATTGAAGGGTGGGTCTTGGGAAAAAAAATATTATTGTTTTTTTAAATTTTTTTTTACTAAATTAAGATATAAACATGTCTAAAATTTAGTAAAAAAAATTTAGTAAAAAAAATTCATAACTTATTATATAAAATAAAACTGCTTTAGGTTCAAGATCTGTATTAAAATTTATTTATAATCAACGTTTCGACGAAACTCAACGTTTATTTTCATCAGGAAAACTGAAACAAATCAGTTTTTCTGATGAAAACGAGCGTTGAGTTTTGTCTAAACGCTGATTATAAAATAAATTTTAATACGGAACTTAAACCAAAAGCAGTTTTATTTTGTGTTTATATCTTCTTTTTATTAAGTTTATTGCATTTTTTAAAATATTAAATTGTAATAAAAATATTATCATAAAAAGACTTTAAGATATAGTTCCGTATTAATTTTTATTAATAATCGACGTTTCGACGTACTCCACGCGCATTGTTATCAGGAAAAGAGATACAAAAGGCACATACAGTAAATAAACAAAACATAGAAATAGATTACTTAGTAACGAAATAAGTAACTATGATACATCTACGATGTATAGCAAAACGTCTGCTACAAGAATAGATCGGCCACGGCATACTAGCCAAGAAAATTATTTAAATTCAGCTTAAAAATGACTATATTTATATTACATTTTAATGTAACATTAAATATTAATTTATCATAAAAATATCATCTTGATAAATATTAGATTTTGAAATCATATAATATTATAATATAATGTTATTATTTTAATACGAACAATACAAGTTAAACTTTATTTTCAATGCACGTTTTCTATAAATTGCAACAACTATATAGTTATAGAACTAATGTCATGTTACTATTTTATATATCGTTATGTATACAAGAATAATATGTCTTTCTATGCAATCAAAGTCTATTTCTCTATTGACTGAAAAAATGCAACTGATTTATGACCGCCTTTGATCATGATAGGAAAATATTTCAACTACAATTTTTGATGTCTAATGTTTATTATAATTTTCATATAATTCTTATAAATGTCGTTTGAATTCATAATATTACCAGTTGTTAAATTACAATAAAACTAGGTACAGTGTTGAGTAATAATATTACCTTATTTTAATTGATCGAAGCTGTTGAGTAATTATTCAAAAAATCATTATCACCGAATATATTATTTAAGGAGGGACACTATCCTGCGCGCTCTGAAAATAGACAAATGTTTCGGGTTTTATATATATTATTACGGTATATTTGAGCTACGTTTTTGAATTTTTATGTCAGAAAATGTATTCAAATTTTGACGTAACGCGTGGATTTGTCAGCCCCTGTCAAAAAAATTCCGGCCAATTTTCCAGTCCCCTGGGAAGTTTTGAAACCTAATTCAAAAGTTTTTTTAAGTACATCTAAAAACTAAAATAAAAAATGTGTAATGATACGTTGGATTGTTTTAATTTACGAAACTGAAGGCTGTCTGAAAAAAATGTTTTTTTTAATGTAAAAAAAAATTACTTCTAAAGCGTACAAAAAATCGAAAAAAAGGAATATCAGTAGTATTATTTTACAAAATTTAATTCTTTATAATTAAAGCAAATAGATAGTTTCCGAGATCTCGTCATGACAAAGTTGAAAAACATAGAAAATGCGTTTAAAGTTTTTTCTGTTCGAATTCTGTTTATATTAGCTAAATGCTATTTAAATAAAGTTATTATTATATTATTATTAATTAAAATTTTGTATTCATTGTAGTACAATGAAATTGTATTTTTCGTGACAGAATTTTTTGGAATAAGATTTAATTTATAAACTATATTTATAAAAGTATATAAAAATTATATTTATAAATTAATGTTATTAAACATATTTATTTAAAAATGAGTACTAAATATGAAGCTATAAACAAATTTATTTATAGAAAAGTTATAAGCTCTACTCACAACAATATTTAGGCATTATGCTATACTTTAACAGACAAAACTACAATAATTTCTCAAAAAAAAAAACATTTTGCCAAACACTGTCCTATTTCATTCATATTTCAAATCGAACATTTTCCGAACAAAACTGTAAACAAACAAACGAACATCGCAGAGCTGGAAAAACAAAAACATCACCCGAAACAAATCCGAATCGGTGAATCAAACCGCAAACAAACAAACAAAATCGGAAAACATTTAAAACATAAGACTACACCATATATACCCAACCATTCACATACGTTATATGTATCTATAAGGATCAACATAACGATGTTCCGAGTTCGAAAGGTCATCTTTGAACTCTCAGCGAGTGAGAGAGACAGATCGAGCAAGACCAGAATGTAAGAGTGAGATGGAATGCAATCGAGTAGAAAAAGATGGTTGAGCCATTTCAGCATGTTTTGCATTTGGCACATAACCACCCACTGTGTTCCATATACCATGTCGATAATCAAGCGAATGATGTTACCGACCGACGCAGGAACTTAACCAAACGAGAAGATGCCTTGTAAGTTTTCTTTACTCTCTGCTCCAGATATATATTTCGTGTTATTAGAATATAGATAACTTACGCTTGAAGTATTGATACTAATACAAATATATTTTGTTTGCTATGAGAAGAACTGTAAAAATAAGAAATATAAAATGAAATTTATTTATTTTATTTTTATTTATTTATTTCGATTTATTTCGAATTTTTTTCAAATATTCATACATACATTCTAAGAAAAAATATGTAATTTTACAATGAGACACTATGATGCCCAATATTTCTAGGTGTAATTACTCAACTACTGTAATTTTTCGCATAATTGTATAAAAATACTAATATAAACATTATTGTAATATGATATTACCAACGGAATAGAAAAGTACACATGTATGTAATATTACAATTTTTTAGTAAAGTCTTTTTTTAGTAAATTAACAGAACTTCAGTAAATTTGCTGTCAGGAATTTTTCATAAATAGCTAAAATTTGTTTAGTTCTGTTATATTATTGTTGGTATAATTACATACAATTCTAAATTTACATAAAGGATGTAGGTATTTTGAAATAAATGAATTACACTTAAAATATTTTATTAGTATTATAACAAAATGTGTACTCAGTCTTATTATTTTGATGAATTATTACAGATATTAATAAGCAAGCTGTGATTTTACATAATTTAAAAAGTTATACTACAATATGTAATTTTACATTAAGTATATAATGTAATTTGAGATAAGTAGAAAGGTGTAAAGAAGACCGAAAACAACCACTGAGAAAATTTTAACTTATATTTACAGCCACTTTTAATTTAAAACAATTTTTAACATTTTATTTTTCTGTTATCGAATATAATTAGTTTATTTTTATGCACAATATTTTTGTTACATCTGACATTTACAGATCAAAACAATGCTAATTTGAGATCTTGGAAATAATAATAAAAAATTTGAATATATTTCATATAGTGTTTTTAACTAAATAAAACTTCCACAAAAAATTGTAAATACAGAGTCTTGTTATAATAAAGCATTATTTCATTTAATCCAACAATCAGTATATTTTTACAAAAAGTAATTTTAATAAATTGCTATATCACGTTTTAAAAGCACTACATTAAGTTATTTACTAAAAATAAATAAATATTGTTTGTTTCTAATTTTTGATATACAGTGTTGCCATCTCCGATACAGCAATTAAACTAAGTAACTGACATTTAGGATAAGACAATGTGAGTTCAGTGGATATTTATTATCTGGTGTTAAAACTGAAAAAATTTAGTTTGTTAAAGTTTTGTTAACATATTCCAATTACATGGAGAGTCGAAACGATATAATCTGCAATTATTGAAGGTAATATAATACTGTTTTTCTATGTTATTTTCAAATTCTTTGTTATTTCAAGTAAAGTGGAAATCAATAAGAAAATTAGATATTAACAAAATCTAAAATAGATAATAGAGTGTCTAACTATCTAGAAAGTATAAAAACTAGTCAATGTAATGCTATTTATTATTAATTATAGTGAGTGTTTAAATTATTACTCAACGCCTGTGATTTGTATGAATCTGTATTTAATTAATATACAAGTCATTGACATTTAAATCAAATTGACAACCTGCAATACTTGTCGTGTGCTTGCTAGTTGCATATATTACAATTAACTTATTTTTATTGAAAATAAAACGGCTTTAGGTCCCAGTTCTGTATTAATATTTATTAATAATCGACGTTTCGACGAACTTAACGTATGTTTTTATCAGGAAAAAAGATGAAGGCTTTTACGTTGAGTTCGTCGAAACATCGATTATTAATAAATATTAATACAGAACTGGGACCTAAAGCCGTTTTATTCTATTTTTTACTATATTATTTTTATTTTATTTATATAAACAGCAATGGATTGGTATGTAAAAAGTTTGTAGTTTAATAGTTAATATTATTGCTAAATATGTAGGTTTACTTTTTATACTGTAGTATTAGTAAATAAAAAATAGGTGATTTTTAAAAATCAATTATTTAGTAAGATTAAAATTTAGGAGCTATAATATATTGGGAGCCCCTGACTGCAGACTGGGGTTCACTGATCTTGATTAAGTAACTTGTGAAATTTTTAGGAAAAATCTCAACATTTGAATATTGTTATATTAATTTCACAGATACACTTATGAACATTTTTTGGTCAATGTTGTTATTATTATAAAATTTACATTTAAATTCAATAGTAAGAAATGTGGTGTTATATGTAAAATTAAAAAAAAAATAGAGCCGATTTTTGACTGAACTAAAAATGGTTTATTTTTTGTCAAATAATCATATTAGAATACTCCTAGATTCCAAATTTTGTAAATAATATTACATAGATAGCATAAGTTTGTTGCAATTTTTTTATATTATTTGATTGATAAAGCATCATTACATATTTAACGTTGATACATATTTTTATACTGAATTACTTGATAGTAAATAATCTTAGCAACTAATTGCAAATATAAATTCGAATAACAACACTGTTTTGAAATGAAAACTTGCTAAAATACTAAAACAGCAGCGCGCAAACTTATAACTCAAACATCCGACCTGGAAAAATGATTATTAATGAGCATAAAATTACTGTTCGCGTTTAGTAAATGCAATCTCACTCAACTGTAGCCACGGTGATTTACCAAACGAATAGTTTTCTTTAGCGAAAAAGAAAAACCTTCATTCGGACACAGCTCGTATCAAATATGAATCGCACAGTAAGCGCTTTGGATTTAAACAAAAGGTGTTTAAATCCATTTGCCTAGGCATTTACCCCGATACATTAATACAAAAACCAAACGGGACACAGCAGCGCGCACATATTTTCATCAACGTTTCAACTTTGTTGTACTCGTTGGCTTGAGTAATCGAATCGCAGTTAATCTCAGCTCGCTTTGAATGCCGAGGCATTGGGCACGTTCTGTATTAAATTTGAAATCGTATGAGCTGTGTTTTTTTTTTCTTTCTCTGCGCGTACACATATAACGATATTCACACTTTGTTAGGTTATTGTTAGTGGTAAATAAGATTTGAATTGGTTAATACATTAATGATTATTTTGCCCAGATCGATTTTATAACTTAAAGAATTAACTACATGGACTCTATGAAATCGATATGGCTTCCTTTCTTTCAATGGGTTTATTATTTAACAAGTTTTTGAGTTTTTATTTTCAATAATTATAATGCATTGTTTTGTTATCAATATTGTTTCTATTTTTAAGTATTTTCTGCTCCATTTGGTTTAATGTTTTTTTTTTGTTTCGCTAAACTAAATTAAAATATTGTTTTTGATTATCAAATCAAAGTTTTATCAGTATTAAATTCAGAAAAATGTTGCTTTTGGCTTTAATATAATTACTTATAGTAATTCGCAATGTGTTTGTCAAAATAAATAAAAATATTTTATACAATATTCAGCTGACAAATTTGAGCATAGTTTTGTGATTTGTAAAGATGTATCAATAGCTCGATCGTTATTAAAGTTTTGTACTTGCCTCCTAAATCATACATACATACATTGGAAAGTTTTTCCGGATTATAACTTTTAAGGACTAACAATGTAATGATAATAGTAAATAATAAGTTTATTTATTTAACATATGCTAATATTGGTATTACATAATTAATACAAATTATTAGTGATAAACACAAAAAGAATATACAATAAATAAATTTACAAAAAATTTTTCGACTTTCGTTTGAAAGATATCAATTAATCAGTATTTATTTAAACCACTAACAAATATAGACTGACTTGTCGAAGCCTTATTAGTTCTCGATATATATATATATATATATATATATATATATATATATATATATATATATATATATATATATATATAATTGCTGAGCTTGACGAGTACAATAATTATGTATCTCGTACACGTATTTTATATTGATTGCTAAATTATGTTGGCAATTTATTTGTTAGTTTGACAAATTTTTTAATATCTAACCTTTTCAATATCCCTAACATATGATTAATGTTAACAATATTCCAACTGTTCAAATACACATCAAAAGAAGGTCTGTATTGCACTGAAAATATAACTAATAACTTAAAGTAACATGAAACAAATAATTGTCATTTGAGTTAATCATCAATAAAATTTCACTTAATACCTTTAGCTATCTCTGAAAATTCCTTCATAAAACTTAAGAGCTAAACTTGCAGGTAGGTTAAGGCCGAAAATGATATCAAATATCAAATGAAACGTGGCGGCTTCGTATATCTTTGATAACCATATATAAAATCTAAAATAAATCTAGCGGTATGGGCGCTCGTGTAAAACAAGCTTTATGTTGGAATAAAACACGAAATATAATAATAGAAAGAAAGGTAGAAGCTGTGTATATTACGGCTGGACATACGGACATCAGACTGAGGTGAATTCTCTCCTGATTCAGAGATTATCGGTCGGGAGCTTATAAACAATCAGATTAGGATCTTAAATATGGGACCTGGTTGGCAAACGCAGAGACATTGCCGAACACCGTATGGGGTCTTGATCACTCGTGGACCATCTTTCAACCCTGTGCCAAGCCTGGATATTTCCAGGACCGGAATTACTATTGTTTCTCATTATTTTTCTACAATAATAATAAACTGGAAAATAGTCGATTGTTAATATTTAATAAATAATTAATAATAGACGGAATTTAGTCTTTTATATTTTTTTTTATCTTCCAAGCCACCGTTTCGGCAATCACTATTGCCTTCTTCAGGGCTAGCAGAATATGTTTAATTGATGTTACATGTAACGAAAATATACCTACATTATTTGATCAAAAAATTAAAAAATACAAATTAGAATTAATTGTTATATAAAAAGCATGTCAGAAAATTATTTTAATAATAAATGTCATATAAGTACTTATGTGTACTGAATTCCGTCTATTACTAATTATTTAATCATATTAAAATTTAATATTTTGTGTTGCCTATGTAGAAGATGGTCATTATGTTACGTATATTATTATACATTACTATATACACTACTGGTAACATAACAACAAGGTAAAATATATTTAATTTGATATTTCCGGTGGCAATATTAAAAATTATTAAGTCAAGTTGAGTTAATTGACAGTTGCATCGTTTATTTTTGCTCGATTTTGAATTTGATTATTTAAAATGTGTGAAAACGTGCAAGAAATGTAATATACACTGCAAGATTTGTCAGCGACCATATTAAAAATTATTAACTCAGATTAAGTTAATTGACAGTTACATTGCTTATTTTTGGTTGAATTTTATTATTAAAAATATATGAAGAAATGCAAGATGTTTAATGACCAGGTGAGTTAAAAATTGTATATTCAACTAAAAAACATTAATTTTATAATTGTTAGTAAGGTTAAGATCACTTATTGTTAGTATGTATTTTTATTTATTTTTAGTTTAGTTTTGTTCGAAATTGAAAGAAATTTTTAGTTTTTTAACCTAATTATATCTTAAAATAACAAAATGACAAATTAATTATTATGAAGTTAAAATTACAAATTTTGGTTTCAAGATTCCAGAATTATCCAACTAAATCCAGTTATAATTTTTTTTTTTACAATGTATAATAATCATGATTATCATATAATATATTTACTACTAAAAGAAACGTTTTTGCAATTTTTCCAAATATATTTACAATTATATTACAGTAAGATTGCTTAAATTATACACATTTTTTTTTAAATATTGGAATAACTTTCAGAACTCTTAATTAATAATTATAATAAAAATAAACTAGACAAAATATTAAACCAAAAATTGTTTTAATTAATAGAATTAAAAAAATAATAATTGGGAGCTATAACCGTATTTAATGCATTAGAAACAACAAATTTTAATAAAAAAGTATAAATAAAATGATAAAGCCTTAGGATTAAGTTCTGTGCAGCCACTGATTTAAATAAAATGTGACTTCTTTACTTATAATTTATAAATTTTATAATCTAGTTACTTGTATTTTGATACCTAGTAACTTGGTTCCATATTTCGTTTGTTTATTATTTATGTCATTCTCGAATTTTAAATAAATTATATAGAATTTAATCCTAAAGCTTTTTATTATTTTAATATAATGAGTTCTGAAAGACTCTTTACTATGTTATAATAAATGAAAATCTTGAAAAGAAATTTGATAAAATTTTATATTTTTCTAAGAGTCCAACCCTGAAAAATATAAAAATCTATATAAAGTGTATAAAGATATAATCTTTTTCCTAAACTATATGGCGTTTATGTTAACCAGTGTTACGTTTGAAGAAAGATGACGGAATTTCGTGAAACAAAGTAAGACGACCGTTTTTTTTTTTATCTTGTATCTTGCTTTCACTCTTCGCCTGACAGAAGCAGAAAAGCACCTCTGCCTCTCTGACTTACTTCTGACAGTGTAATATTACATAAGAATTTAAAATCTTTTGTATATCACCATCCTCTCCCATTCTATACAAAAGTAGAGAAGACGACTTGTTTCGACTATTTCATATCTCAACGCCGGTTTTTAACATTTTTATCATTCTTTTAATATGTAAAACGCGAAGGTACTATGCCAGAAATTTACATATTTTTAAAACACCGAAAGAAGATATATCAAATGTTTTGGTAATATTTTTATGTTATCAAACTTGTAAGAAAAGCTATCTGAAAATATTTATATTTGACTCGGTAAAATTTTTTTTCAAAACTCATTATATTAAAATAAAAAGTTTTGTTATATTATAATAATAGTATATTATTTTACGAGAAGCACAAAGTGATCTTTATTGTGTTGAGCTCAGATACTTGCGGTTGAGGCATAGCCGAGGGTAAGCAATAAAAAGAACATTAATTTAGCTTAATAATTTTTAATATAGCCGTCGGAGATGTCAAATTAAATACACTTGACCGTGTTTCTTTGGCCAAATATGCAGTCTCTGACAAGTATGATTATGTACAATACATTTTTTGTAACTCTTTGCACTTTTTCAATAATCAAATTCAAATTCAAGCGAAAATAAACAATTGCATATATATATATATATATATATATATATATATATATATATATAAACGTCAAATTTTAATTATAACATAATAGAACTTCAACAAAAAAAAAATATTTTAATATATATATATTTGAATAGTTTTTTTTTTACAAATTGAATTAAATGCAATAATTAGTTTTTAATCAATAAAAACGTATTTTTAAAAGTCTAAATTGCATTTGTTTTTTTCGCAAAATCGTTCTCGAATGTTAGTAAAACAGTATCGGGCACACACGTGGTATGTTTTGATGCTTTTTACAAAATCAAAACAGTCACTGTGACTAATCAGCTAAATGAAACTGGTATATTTTGTTTGCATTCTGATAAATCCGAACACGCAAACAGTTTTTCAAAGCCAATAACAGAAAAATCGAATACTATACCACACAAATATCAAGGAATGCAATTTTTAAACCAATACTCCGCTACTGCACTCTACACTATAAAAAAAATTCGGTAATTTTACATAAAAACCTAGGGCAATTGATTTACAGCAGTTTAATATGGAAATTTACAAATGACACAGGAAAAATTTTACATTAATAAATATAAAATACGTGTATTTTATTTGTTTATTTACTTTTTCGGTAAAAAATATAAATGAAATATTTTACATAACATTACAAAAATGTATTAAAAATTTATGTACATAAACCATTGTTTTGCTGATATGATATATAATTTTATTACTATGGTTTTTATGTAAAACTGCAACTTTTTTTTACAGTGTAGTATCTATCGATCGATTTCATAACGAATGGTTATTGCTTTATTAATTAATTGCACATTATTAAAATTTATCTCAATCGCTTTTCTACACATATACAATTTTCGCAGGAAAATGATAACGTAATTTTCATAAAATTTTATTTTACGTTACAAAAAATACAATTTGAAATTCAGTTGTACAATAACGATAACAATTTATTATTATTTTTTAAATACTGCCACGATATTTTATAAACAATTTGAGTTAGATATTTTTAAAGATTATTAAATTTAGAACTTCAAAATTTATATATTTATCAAAAGCTCATTTTGTAGTAGAATTGTTATGAAAATGAATCGATAAATATTTGTTCATTTTAACAACTGATACTACCACCAGTAATTACTGTATAATAATATTCTCATTATTATACTAGTAACATAATGACTTCTATATTTATAGGCACTATGGTAATGTAATATCAATATATTTTGATAAGCTTGAAGAAAAAAATAATATTTTTGAAATAGTTTCTTGTTTAATATAAAATGTTTTAAAACGTATGTTTTCATAAAAAATATTCACTATACTGTATGTTTCTACAAAATTTTAATCTTTTTATCTTATTCTTTATTATTATACGCATTTTAACAAAAATAATAAAACTACAAAAACATAATATTCAAGCATAAAAATTTTAAGAGTTAAAAATGCAGAGCATTAGTAAATAAAAAAAAAATACAAAAACTACTATAGTTAAACTTAGAAGAAAGAAAAGTTAAGCTTCTGTTAAAAACCATTTCAAAATCATAATAACTACACATGTAAAGGTAATATACTCATATCTTCACATCAAGTTTAGCTCAACACGGCCATAATTGTATGATAATAGCGTACAACTTCAACGAAGCTAAGCATACTTCATGTTGGTACTGCGCGGCGTCTGTGCGTCGACTTGGCAACATTGCTTCTTTATAATGCCCTTCCACCTCCCACTCCATGGCAGTGCCAAGTGAAGAACCGTTGCTATTTTGTTTGCTAAACAAATGAATACAATGAACAAGACAGGTTTAATTAAAGCATATATCATCCCCTTAGTTCCTCTCCCCCACTTCGATGTTATACGTTGTGTTATTTTATGTATAACGTTATGTTACTTCATACTTCAACTACGATACGTATATGTGTATAATGTACTTACACGTAACAGACAATTGCTTACAATGGAAAGTGTTATATAAATGATGTGAGACACGTATTTTGTTTTCGCTACTTATGTTTACGAAATATATTCATGCGATGTTAAATATTGTTTTTATGTTTTTATTTGTATATAGCATATTGTTTAATGAGCATGTTGTGATAGTTATAACTCACGAAGATTAGGTGTGCAACATGTGACCTACACTGTAAAAAAAAATGTTGTAAATTTACATATTCTATGAATTTATATATCTATATTTATTATGTTAATTATTATAGTAAAAATTCCAAAATAGTGCTATTTTACTGTTAATAATTATGTAAAATTGCATAAATTTATATTACATTTAAGAGTTCTGTAAATTATCAGAGTGAGTCAAAACATGAGAGTTGAATACTATACAGTTTAAAAAAATCATTTTTGGCGTGAAATGAATGATGTATCAAAATAATTTTAATTTGACAATAGCAAGATTACTATAGTTTCATAATTTTTATAAACCCGTTTTATAAAACCGTTTTAGGTTGTAATTTTGTATTAATATTTATTAATAATCGAAGTTTAGACGTACTCAACGTACGTCCTCATCATGAAAAAAGATACAAATGACAGAACATAAAAAGTGAATTGGTCTAAATCATCCAGATAAATCTGCTATTAATGAACATGCTTCAGAATATCTTTATGATGTAAAATTTGAAGATGCAGTAATAATTGCTAGACCAATCAATATTAGCAGCAGATTAATAAGAGAAGCAATAGAGATTTATAAAGAAAAGAATAACATGAATTACTGTGAAGACACTGAGTTAAATAAAATTTGGCTTCCATTAATTAAAAATCTATAATTCTTATGATCTAGTTACTTATATATTATCTAATAACTTGTTACTATGTATTGTTATTTACTTTAATGTCATTGATAAATTTTGACCTGATATGTATTTATATAAATAATTAACAGAATTTTATCCTAAAACACTTTTTATATTGATACAAATAACATTTGCAGTAAATAAACGATTTTTTTTCCTGATAAAGACGTACGTTGAATACATAGAATACGTTGATTATTAATATATATTATTACAGTACTGCGACCTAAAGCCGTTTTATTTTAATATAATGATTTCTGAAAGATTTTTACTATAACATTTTTTTCGATATGCAAACTTTATATTAATGTTCTCCACATCTAGACACATGAAAAGCTATTTTATAATTTTAACCCTTTAATATTCCAAGCACCGAAAATAATTTATCATAAAAAATTTAACAGATTCTAGGTCATTCATCAAACGTTTAAGCTTTTGAGGGTGTTTTAAAAGAAATATGAGCAAAATACTTGAACAAAAAAAAAGAAAAGTAATGAAATTATACTTAATTTTGATGTATCTAAATAAATACAAATAGACTATGTTCACTGTAGGTTTTAAGAGTAAAAATAAAAATTTTACTGTGATAATTTTCGTAATATTAAATTTTTTATGAAAAATTACAGTCACAAAATATGTAAAATTACATAAATATTTTATAAAATGATATAAATTTTTTGCAGTGTTTGTTATACAGAATATTTCCGAATTAAAAACAAAATATGATTATCAGTTCTAAAAGAAAAAAAAATGAGAGCCGTATTTGCAAAAATTTAGTTCAAGTGATAATGGTTATTATTTACTAGCTGGAGTTGCAGGTGTAAATAAGAATGTTTAGAGAAAACTAATTTTGGGATATTGGAAAAAGTTTTGCCACATCCTTTTGATTGTAGTATGTATTTACTAGTTGTAATGTGTAATTATAAAATTTTATTGAAATTAATAATGTAACAATTAAAATATTAACCTATTATTATAGCAACGCACTCTTATCACAGTTTGGCAATAAAAATAACTTCTCAACATTATTGTATATTAAACAAAATCACGCCATTTACTCAAAAAGGTGTGGAACAAACTTTTTCCACTCTTCCGAAATCATACATACTGTTCTAAAAAAAAAGCGAACAAGATTTTTACCGACCGTCATATTACATATAATAAGGGAGATATTGTAATAATACCAAATTTAGATTTTCACAGATAAGCACGAATTAGGGTTTAGTAACAAAAATCAACTGTTTTTAATGTGATGTTCGCGCCTGTTGATCTGTTTGTGGGCACGTGTAAACAAATTCGGCTGAACGAATTGTTATAAAATTTCATATTTAAGCTTAGCAGGTGAATATTTCAATTTCATCAATTTTTGGTAAAGTTCTGCCAACCGGAAGTGTTAATTTACTTATCACACTTTCATGGCTTTTACAAATATTTAACAATAGAGATATATTTCCAAAAAAAATTGCTAAACAAGTTATAACTAACAACTTTTATTTGAAACATTTTACGATACGGCTAAATATTTTTTTTACAATTTTTCATATTTTTATGATATAATTATATAATTCCGTAAATGGGTGGTGGTATATTTACTATTTAGTTACAGTAGTTGTTTTCATTGAAAATATTTTATTCTATAAATTTATTTAATACGATGATGGTCGGTTCTGTGATGGCTGCAAT
Source organism: Clivina fossor (assembly GCA_963966155.1). Lineage (NCBI taxonomy): Eukaryota > Metazoa > Arthropoda > Insecta > Coleoptera > Carabidae > Clivina > Clivina fossor. The sequence continues at coordinate 9,605,487 of OZ014566.1, forward strand.
AAATTTTTTTTACGTTATTCCAAAATATTTTCCCATCGAGGGTGGTTTCCGAAACTACTGCTCAATTCTACTCGACGCCAAATGTGACGTATTTCTCTCACAGCGTTTAGTGATATGTCAGCGTTGACATATAAGTGGCACGTGACCTCCATGACGGTATTAGAGGTTAAAGACAAAGGTCACAAGCCTACACGTAACGCAAAGTAATGTTAGACGCTTTTAGTTTTACCCCCATATATATACGCCATGTCTAACCACCAAGATGAATTCTTCACTGACTGATACATACTGTTGTGTTTATATCTCGGTTATATGTTACTGAAATAGTGCTGAAAGATGTATTTAGTATTGCTGATAGAATAAGAATTCGTCCCTGAGAAGTAATACGTGAACATTGAAAATTATACTGCTTTTTTTATTTTTTATAAAGCGTATAATATTATGTAATTTATAGAAATATTGTGTTACTATATAGAAAAGTACAATTACCATAAGAAATTTGTAAAATTTACATTATTTCATTAAAAAGCAGCATATTTTTGGAAAATTTTTGTTTTACACAGATGGTCTATGTAATTTGTACATAGACGGTTTATGTAATATTTACATGAATTTCTTTCAATGCATGAGATATTAAAACTTCTCATTTGCTTCCTCTTACGGGCCAAAGTATGTATTATTTAATAACCATACAATAATAACTTTATTTAAAAAGATGATGTGTAAAAAAAATTACAATAGTTCTGTACATAAATTATACTTTGCAATTATTTCAAAAATTGTGGATGTTAACTTAATTTAATTGCATTTCCATAACATTAAGATTTTTTCAGCATTTTCTTCTTGTAGAGGTTTTACACTATTTTAGGTGTGTTTCAAATAGGCGACCAGATAGTATCAAATATTTTTTTCAGCATTTTCTTCTAGTAGAGGTTTTACACTATTTTAGGTGTGTTTCAAATAGGCGACCAGATAGTATCAAATATTTTTTATTTAACTTTCACTAGATACGAATACAATACCTAAATACAGTACAGTACAATACAGAATACAGTACCTAAATATAACAAAACTTTAATTTGTTTTAAGAGTCTATAGAGAGTATAACATTAAACCTATTACAAAACGTGATATAACTTCCATTTCTCACCATCTACGCTACAATTTTATTTACTCCACTAACACCCCTCTCTCTTTCTAAAATAGTCGTAACGGAAAACCGGTTCGGCCATAAACGAGTTTTCCGGATTACCACAGAACGGGAAATACCCATTTAAATAAATACATAAATATAACATCACCGAATTGTGTATAATTAAATTCGGTGGTGTGCAAGCCGCTTACCGTTTCACCGTTTACCGCTTATTCCCATTTCGGCGAATGCTAATTTTCCGCTGATTGTAATAGAATATGAAGGGGAATCTTACCACTGTACCATTTCTCCAGTAGAACGCCTTTTGTATTTTCGTTTATACGAACGTAAACGCTTTTTGAAACTGTTTCCGTATATTTATTATTTAATTTTTATGTACCTTTGTTTTTCTTAGTATTTTATACTCGGATTTTAACACTAGATTGTTATTCAACTTTACGAAATTCTATACTATAAATAATAAAATTGTAATATTTTTATATGTACATACAATAAAGTTATTTGAAAGACATAATAGGTTGTAGCACGTACCAAGTTAGTAGTGCGACTAATATCCTATTAGTGCCATTTAACCACGGGACTAACTTGATACATGCGTCAACACAATGTTTTTGTATAAATATATTACGTAAATTAATATTACATAATATTCTATTTTAGTGATACATGTTTTTGAATTTAATATTGCATATCAAGTTTAATTATTTATTTATTTAATAATTACACTAAACAGAGAACAACAAAATTAAATGGCGCAAATACAAACATAAACTTATAAAATATGTATTCACATTATATATAAATTTATTTAAAAACATTAAACGATTAACAAAAATACGAAAAGAACATAAAAAACTATCTATACTTAATTCTAAATTATTAAATGAGGGACACATATGATAAATGGAAAACTTTGTTAGAAGATTAGAATGAGCAATAGCTAGATAAAAAGTATTTGTACTTCTTGTAGAGGAACGAAGAAAAAATTGTAGTTGAGGGAGTAGTGCGGAGTCATCAATAATAAAATAAAATGGCTATAGGATTCAGTTTTATATAAATTTTAATTTGAAAAATCGACATTTTTACGTACGTATGTATATATTTCTTGTAATAAACTCAAATTTTCACTTATCTAACGCAAACATTTCACAATATGCCGGCACTTTGTATTAGGACATCTTTAAATATTTCTTTAAGTAATAGATAATTAATTTAAGTATTTGTACAATCAAAAAAACGCATTTTCTTTTACTGGAAATAACTATAAAAGAAAAATAATAAAAATCAAAATTAAAAACCCGTGTAGTTCATTCTCATAAACTTAGAGAAAATACTCGTTGTTCATTTGACTAATTTCATTTATATGAACAGTAAAAATACCATAGCTGGTTTAAAGATCCATTTACATAATATGAGCAATGGCACAAGCGCAACGCGATACGGCCATAGTCATCAGCTGATGATTAAAGAGCGTGTTTTAGTTTTTTATGTCTTTCGCTGATAATACAAGACAATATAAGAGCGCGTTTACACGTCTCGGGCGCAAAACGCATCGCTTGTAAGACCGTAAATGAGGCCGAACTCACTGAGTGGAAACGATGTTAAAGCTTCGGTCAGTAATAAAGTTTTATTTTGAATAACACACCAACAACGAGATAAATCAGGATTCAGTCACACTGAGAAACTAGTTGCTTGCATGGTTCATAGTTCAAAACTCGATAATTATTATAAATATGTCGTGTGTAGTAAAAGTATGAAAACATTTACATATTTTCACTGATATTAGATATGCTGAAATTAAATTTTATAGTAGGTGTTTATCATAAATATTGAATATTTTTATATCTGTTGTTAAAAGTATAGGTACTTAGTTCTACTAGAAATATACAAACATAATAACGACCTGGACAATTTAATAACGACATAAAAGAGAAAGAAAAGTTAACTTCCCAAACACATTAATTAATAAATTTTTATAATTGCTGTTCACATCTACAAAATAAATATGCGACTAGCTTCAATCGTCAAAAATGTACTTTTTAAGAAACAACATTTTTCTTATAATTTTATATCTAATATATTAATATTTTATTTATTATAAAAACAAAATAAATAAAAAAAAATTAATCTACAAATAGTTTTTCTTTATAAATACGAAGCACAATTTTAATTTCTATGTCTAATGTATAAAAATATTTGTAGCTAATCTGTCGTTGTTTTTTTAATAATTTTATTGTAATTTCTATTTTAGTTTAAATATTTTTTTTATATTTATTGTCTTTCAAAAATTATGAAAAAAAATTAATTTGTAGTTAACCTGAAGACGGAAAAAAATAACGGAAAAATCAAAAAATCAATAAAAAATTAAATTTACACCATATTTAAATAAAAACTTATTTCTAGTTCTATTTTCTTTTTGCTTATTTAAAAATATCTTTAAATTTTTTTATTTGAATGTACTAGACAGATATGTGAAAAATGAAGCTATTTGGCTTAAACAGAAATGTCATTAGCTTTAAAAAAAAATATTTATTATTATGTTTCTGTAAGTATTTTTGAATTCAACTATTTTTTAAATAAATGATTTTTTTTATTTGTGTAGTGACTTCTAAATTTTTAAAAATAATAGTACATCTAATTGTAAGATATACATGTAAATGTGCAGGCAAAATTTCGTTTACCAAAATTATTATAATTTTGAAAATTATATTTGTTGCAGATAAAATTGGAACATACATTAAAAAAATTAATTTTTAATTATTTTTCATTGAAGTCTTATTGGTTTTTTTATTATTATTTATTTAATTTATAATACAGGTATTAATTTGGTTTTATGCAATACTAATTTTAAGACAGTGTACTTTTTATAATAGTCCTGTTAGATTCGTACACTTGTGTCTACTGTTTACTGCTGCATCAATATTTGTTCGCAGTAACATGTTATGTAAATGGCAAACCACTGCATTATTTACGGCGGCGAGAGAAATCAATCGAATAAACCCAATATTAGGAATAAACAAATATACTGAAACGCCCAAAAACCAAGCAATATTCAGCAATGAACTTATTGAATATTTTCATGTTTTGTAAAAATTTGTTTGTTATAAAAATAAAAAAAATTTGCACTATCTTTGTGTAGTAAATGGGATATCCCATAGTGTTACATATTTTTTATTATGTATGTTTGTTTTAATGTTAATTATTAATATAACCGCATTGTAAATGAAACCTAACCGGACCACAGAGCATTCAAACGTCCAAGGCAAATAAAATAAAATTTAAAAAACCGTCGAAAAGAGTATTAGACGGATAATTTCCCCAACAAAGAACATCACTTTACAACACTATAAACACGACTCCGAAGCGCGCAATATAAACTTAATTGCTGTGGGCCCTGAATTAAATGTAATATGACATTCTTGTTGTTCGCGTCGTAAACTTAAAGGATATTGAAATCTTGGAACGCTATTTCTATGAGGGAGCCCCTTCTCTCTCTAACCCCGTATGTGTATAGCTTGGATGCTATCACGGACAGACATCTTATATGATGTGATGCCGGTGGCGCCAACTAGCGGCCGCATCTAATGAAGCGATTTACATGTCCGCAAGATCATCATCAATGTTTAGTATTATTATTGCGCTGTATATCGCAACTTAGGTATGCCCATTGTGCATGTACGAATATGAGGGAATATTACCATCGCTTTCATATTATGATGTTGATGGTATTTCTTTACTTGCGTTTTATCTTCCTTTTTCGAGCTGGTCTTATCGGTTGAATTTGAAGTTTAAGGTTTGGTTATATCATAACATGAGTTCCTAAACTTAACTGGGATGTTCTTAGTGGTTTTTATCTCTGTAACGTTGGTATGAACTGGTTTTACGTTGTGCCTTTTAAATGATTTACTAAATGTATTGGAGATTGAATAACACAGAGTACATTAACAAGCATTCCAATTATGATAATAGTTTTATGTGTTTATTTTTTAAGTAGATTCGTAATTTTATTTTTAAATATTTTTACTTTTTGATAGATTTTTTTTCAACAAAAAAAAATTTTTTTAATGTAATATAATATAAAAATCTTTCAGGACTTATTATATTTAAATAAAACTGCTTTTGTATATAGTTATGTATTAATTTTTATTAATAATCGACGTTTTGACGTACTTCATGTGCATCATCATAAGAAAAAAAATTATACAAATGACATTACAGTAAATAAACAAAACATATATGTTCTGTTTCTGTTACTTAAAGGAAGCCAAATTTTATTTAAATCAATGCATTTACACTAATTGATGTTATCTTTTTCTATATAAATTTCTATTATTTCGCTTATCAACATGCGTTAGAAAATCTGCATATTGTAAAATGCGAAGTTACTGTAAAAATTACAAGACCTATCAATTTTAATTAATATTGATAAAAGAAGCAATAAAAATTTATAAAAAAAAATCATCATCATAAGTGTGACTAGTAACTGATTTAAATAAAATTAAACTTCCTTTAATTAAAAATTTATAAATTTTGTAATCTAGTTGCTTATTTTGTTACCTAGTAACTTTTTTCTATGTTTTGTTTATTTACTATAATATCATTTGTGTAACTTTTTCCTGATGATGATGTACATGAAGTATGTCAATACGTCGATTATTAGTAAAATTAATACAGAACTATATTCTAAGGCTGTTTTATTTTTTAATATGTTGTTCATATTAGTTTTCATCTTTATTTTAAATAATATATTTTTTATTTATTATTTATATGATCTCTAGTTTCTAAATAGAATATTTATTAAAAAAGGCTCTAGGTTTTATTTTTGTATTATTATTTTGTATTATTTTTAATTAAAATTTAACATTCCAATATATTGTACATATATCATCATCAGGAAAAATATACAAATGATATAAATAGTAAACAAACAAAACATGGAAACAAGTTACTAGGTAACAAATACAAGTAACTAGTTTATAAAATTTTATAATTTATTAATTGAAACGAGTCAGATTTTATATAAATCAGTGCCATTACAAAACTTAATTCTAAAATAAAAACTTCGGATTTAAAACAAAATTTTTCGCAGTGTAGTCAAATCTCCTATTTTAGCAAATCCCATTAAAAGTATGATATAAAAAAAGTAAAAATTAATAAAAATTTGCATTAAATACTACGCTAATTTTAATAATAATAAATTACCAATATTTTAGCAATTTCTAACAAGAAATATTCTGTATATAATTTAAATATTATATTTTAATAAAAATTTTCTCAATGTAGTCTAGTCTCCTATCTTAGCAATTCCTATTAAAACTATGATATAAACATGTAAAAATAAATGAAAATTTGCATTAAATACTGCGCTAACTTTAATAATAAATAATTCACCAATATTCCAGCAATCTCCGACAAGAAATATCCTCTATATAATTTTAATATCTGCAGCTAATTGGCAATTTAAATAGTTTGAGAATCATTGCTAACAAGTAGACATATTCCCACATATCTTGTTATGAGAGGAGAGCGAGTCAAGCAGTAAGTAAGTGTAATGTAATGTTTTGTATGTACAAACATTTTGTACATTCTCATATCGTTTGTCGGCTTCGGTTATAAGCGTTTGGAAAACGTCGTGCAATTAAAAACAGGATGAAATGCCCGATGCTGCGGCGCCTCTGAAGTTCTTCTGCTACCACCACTAAATCGAAGGAGAAGAATGTAGACGAATTAATGTTACACGTTTTACTTTATTGAATTATTTATTATTTTATGTTTATGTATGTATGTATGTGTGTGTGTAATGCAACTGAGTTGCATTTATATATCAGAAATGTTTTCAATCATTCTACTCTTAGTTTAGTCTATCTTAAAATTATTTAATTTTTATTTTTTGCAAAATAATGAATAATAATACATTAATTAAAAAATATATATAAAATTTTATGATCTACTCACTTATTTGTTACCTAGTAACTTGTTTTTATGATTTGTTAGTTACTGTAATGTCATTTGAATCAGTTTATCCTGATGAAGATGAGCGTTGAGTTTCGTCGAAAGGTCGATTAATACAGAATTTGAACCTAAAGCAGTTTATTTTTGAATAATACTAATGTATTGTCCAACAGATACAAATGCTATTAGAGAACAATATAATTAATAATTAAAGTAATATAGTACATACAAAAAATTTAAATAAATAATAAATCAATATCTGTTCTATCTGTGGAACTATTTCTATTAGATTGACATAACATAAGAGGTCAATACGTCTAAACCATCCAGATAAATCTGCTATTGCATAACATCCGTTGAAAAATCTTCATGATGTAAAGTTTGAAGATACTAAAATAATTGCAAGACCCAACAATATTAACAGTAGATAGAAAGCAAATAAAATTTATAAAGAGAAACATAACATCAATAACTGATTTAAATAAAATTTGGCATCCATATTAATAAATAATCTATAAAAATTTTATAATCTAGTTACTTGTATTTTGTTACCTAGTAACTTATTTATATGTTCTGTTTATATGCTATAAATGTCATTTGTATCTTTTTGATAAAGATGTACGCAGAGTAGGTCGATTATTATACAAGGCCGTTATAGCAAATGGAGGAGTCGTATAGAGAGGTATGAGTGTACAAAAAAAAAACTAGATTTAGATCTAAATGTAGATCTAGAAATCTAGATCTAAATTTTATAGAAGCTTTTAAGCCAATAACTAGTTTATTTGTATCACTTGCAGTTTTAGAAAATCGACTTATTCAACAATTCAAAAACTCAATGTAAAACTCGATGTAAAATTTACAATTTAGATAAATCAATGTTTTTATCGAAAAGTCAAAAATACTATCAGTTTCTTGTTGATCAATTAGAACTTAATTTAAATACAATTTCATAGAAAATAAATTTAAAAATTACTTATTGTTAAAAAAATTTTACAACATTTTAATTTCACAAAAGTTTTATTTTATTTAACATAGTAAATTTTTTTTTAAAGCTTATTATATTAAAATAAAAAAGGTTCAAGATAAGTTCTGTATATATTTTATTTAAATATTAAACTTTCGATATACTTTACGTATATCTTCATCAGAAAATAATAATAATAATATATTATTTTTTCCTGATGAAGATATACGTAGAGTACACTGAAACGTCAATATTTAAGTAAAATATATGCAGAACTTTTAAAAAAAATATAGTGAATTTAAAATATTATTTCTATTCTGTTTTAAAAGTACTAAAATTAAACTAAAATAAAAAAATAATAGCGCCATTCTAACTCGAGCAAAAACCACATTACTTTTTCCTTCGATCTTCAACAATTTTAGTCACCGAAAAAACAATTCCTAATCAATCACGATCACATCAGACAATAAAACAAACATGCATCCCATCCAACTCTTAGCATTGCACCAAGTTTAAATTCATCACGGTACAAAAACTCCTCTGCATTTGCTTATCCACAAACAAGGTACCCTTCTTAATACCTCAATAAACCAAGCTGGGCACGTTCCACACACAGACAGACAGACAGACAGACACAAGTAGCCATAGTCGCATCATCTCTACATTGCTTCCACTTGAATCAGGTTGCAGCGCCAAGCAATGTCCATACACCAATTAAACTCTCTCTGTCTCGCTGTCGGTGCCATGATCAGAAACAAAAGAAGGACGAAAGTGGTCATTCGGCCATCTTGTTAACAGGTTAACACTCCAACCGACCGGCCGGTTACGGATTTTCGGAACAGGTTTCCGAAGTATGGGCGGGTTCTGATACACGATACACACCATGTGCCCGAGTAACGCCCCTGTTCACGCGATTCTTTGCACGCATGTTGCAGCTTGTTACTGTCGCGGTGGATTTCAGAGCGTCGGGACGCCCGCATGGCGATCCCCTGGTGACCGGACTGAAAGTGGGAGGTTAGGTATGTGCCGGTGTAAATGACCGCGGAAGAAATGTGCTTATACACGCTGGTTTTCTGATAATGTTACTACGTTTACATTGGCATTACGATAAGTTGTTGTTATTGTGACTGAAAATTGCTTGGTAATGCTCGAAAGAGATTATATTCAAGATAATTCAGTGTTTTATTATAATACATAATGAAATATTTTTATACATTTATTTATTTTCACTTTTACTAATTTATATATAATATGTACAAAGTATATTTTGATGAATCATACGTGTGAAAGTTTGTATTATTATATTTTTTGAGGTAAAGAAAAATGACGTAATTAAATATTTGTTTCAACTATTTTCAATTAATTCATTAAAATCGAAATTTATCTATTTTAATTTTTTATTTACAAAAATAAAAAAAAAAGCTATTTTAACATATGTAATATATTTTAAAAGAAATTCTAATGCAATAATTAGTTTAGTTTTATCCCATCTAGTTTCAGAAATAGATAACAAACTTATATTTATTTTAATAGATCATATATGATATTACATACATACATATATACACAATAATGCCATGCATATAGATCCCTTTCCATTCTCAGCAGAATTTAGCTTCTATTAAACATTTTCACTTATACAAACAACATTGGCTTCATCCACATTAATGACACCTCTTATACATGCTCTTTTATTTTTCTACTTGGAAATTGTCGCTCACACAAGCCACTCTCACAATCATACCATTTCATCTACTCATCAGACGTTCACGCAAACGTATATCATTCACATATATTCTTTTAACCAAGAGTCCATTACACATTTGGTCAAAATGATTTTTTTGAATGTCACACTCATTATACACTAATCTATTTCATATCTGATTCTTTCTAGATACACCACATATGCCATGTAAAAATCTCGTTTCCATAGCAGTCATTTTCGGTTTATGATTTTGCAATAAACTACTATACATGAACTTAGGCACCAAAACAGCATTCATTGTGTATCGTCAAAGGGGCTCCTTTGGAAACATTTACGTTTCTAGCAAAAGTACCTACAAGCATCTAAAACTTTACAACCTGCATTAACTTTCTTTCAATCTCACGAGCAAAACGATCATACACTAAGTTCAATTTTAATAAAAATTATATAGAGCTTTAACTTAAAATCATTTTTAATTTAATATAAAAAGTTTTTTTTACGATACTATAATTTGTTGACTTTATCATATGCAGTTATAATTTTAAAACTATTTTTTTTTGTTTTTTTAGTAATATATCTAGCATTAAATCTCGAAACTTTTCAAAATTAAATTCAAACACATTACCGTGAAAATTTATCTAACATACAACAGATTACTTACAGCACATTGTATTAGGAAAAATTTTAATTTTAAATTCAGCGATTTCTTACATTATACGTATGTATATAAGCTGAACAATATTACAGAGCGCCTCGGTATAAAATTCATAAGAATGCAATTTCGCTGCGACACTGGCTGCAAGGAGCAATATTCACACTAGCAGACACTCATATAGTACAGGAATTGCGGGAGTGGGGGGAGGGGTGTAGTAGAGTTTACAACGCGAACACATGTTACCCGCTAAGACAGCACAAAAGCGAGAAATGGTGAAATGCCCTCTTCAAATTTAAGCGCTTTTCGGGTTGCAATCGTAAAACATAAGCGTTCTACAACAATTTTAATACCTGATCGCTGCTAACGTATGGGTTGGCAGGGAATTTACTGTGTTAGCTAACGACGGTGCAAACTGCAAAGTTGGAAGTCAAATTTATCGTAAAGTTGTTCGTGAAGAAATTACTTGCGTATGCATTTGTTTTTGAGTGTGTAGCATTTGTTTTTTACAAAAAATTAATTTTACAATTTTTTTTATAGCTTATTATATTAAAACAAAACGGCTTTAATTCTGTATTAATATTTATTAATAATCGATGCACTCAACGTACGTTTTCATTAGGAAAACTGGTACAAATGACATTACAATAAATAACGGAACATAGAAACAAGTTACTAGGTTAACATATACTGTTAACATAGTAAAAAATCTTTCAGAACTTGTTATATTAAAATAAAATGCCTTTATGTTATAGTTTTCTATTAATTTTTATTAATAATCGACATTTCGACGAACTTAACGTAAGTCTTCATCAAGAAAAAAAATGTAAATGACATTTACAGTAAATAAACAAAACATAAAAACAAGTTACTAGATAACAAAGAAGAGAAAATAAGAGAAACAATAGAAATTTATAAACAAAAAGAATCAGTGTGACTAGTAACTGATTTAAATAAAATTTGGCTTCCTTTGATTAAAAATTTATAAATTTTATGATCTTATTACTTATTTTGTTACTTTACAAATTTTGTTACTTTACTATTTTGTTTATTTACTATAATATCATTTGTATCTTTCCTGATAAAGACGTACGTTGAGCGTTGAGTTTCTCGAAACGTTGATTGCAATTTGTATTACCTGGCGTTCATTGACATATTTAAATGTTCATTTATATATATATATATATATATATATATATATATATATATATATATATTCCATTCACTCGCGAGTCTATTCGATTCACATTTTTTTGTATTAATAAAAGAATTAAATAAACTAATTAAAAAAACAAATCATTTTTTAACATTGCAAGTTTTACAGACCTATTAGTTTAATAAACCGATAAGATACTTAAAGAAAATGCACAGAATTAATTAATTAAATTCACTAGAATTATTTTTGCTCATGTAACAAATAAACTTCTTATTATTGTTCGTTATTCGTTCATGTATAACACAACCCAATCTATGTTAAAACACTCATCCTCTTTGATAATCCCTGTCACAGTCTCAATCAGGCTGCAGCCATCCAATCATAGCTTTAATAGCGATATCGTCACAACACATCTCTCCCCTCTGCGGCCACTTCACCCGATAATAATTTAATCTCGTTTGATTGTATATCAATTAAAGCTCATCCGGAGCTTCTCGTGGATTGAAAGCGAGTGCCGAGCAGTGATATGACACGCCAGCACAGCGCAGCGATACCGTATTAATAACGACGCCGCCTGTCATGAGAGGGTTGGCACGACGACGCCGAGGACAAAGGCAGTTACAATGGCACAGCTGCACCGCATTGCACTTTGCACTGACGCGTTCGCGCGTTTGCCGATGATATGCAAATGACGTTTTACAGATTGTATGTGTTTTGATATTAATGATATCTTTCGATTGTTTTCTGTTGTTTGGCAAGAAGGTTTCCTATTCGGTATTCGTATAAGTGCTAGTTTATACTGAAATTCTATTCATATCTCGTAGCGTTGCGGAATATTTTTTTTTTCCTGTAAATAATTTTTTTCTTTTGATAGTTTTATGATACACGAACAGAATTGCACATTTAGAAAAATTTTGCATTAGATTCGAGATTTTTACTTTTAACTCAAAAGTATGTAAATTTTAAATTTATGTTTTTCTAATAAAAGCAAAAATTTTAATAAAAAATAAAATAGTAAGTAACAGTATAGCTATTTCCAAAGCTTTGTATGACATTAGTTAATATTTGGTTTAAAAATAAAACTATATTTGCACTGAAAACTATTAGGAGTAATAATTTTATAATTACATTTATTTTAGAAAAACACTATGGCAGATATTCCCACCTCTCTTGTGTATGAAAAAGTGCTTTTATTTTTTTTTTAAATAAATTTTTACTCTTATCAAATATGAATAGTATTTCTATTTTAGATATATTTTTTTATATCTAATATTATGATATTCAAATAAACTGGTTATAATTACTTAATAAGTAATTTTAAGTAAACGTCAATAATAATTTTGACAAAAATCACTTTTAAAAGTGAGGTGAGAATAAACTAAATAGTAAATAATCTTATATAAATCTTTTAAAATAGTTACATATTATTTTTTTCTATTAAAATTTTTATTTCTATTAGAAAAACATAAATTTACAGTTCAAAAATAAGTGAAAAATAAATTTTTTGGACCTAAACTAAATATATAATACCTAATTTTATATAAATCTTTGAAAATAGTTCTACTGACATTTACCATTATTAGTTTTTTCTATTAAATTTTTTATTTCTTTAGAAAAACATAAGTTTACAGTTGAAAAACACATTTACTTTTACGTTAAAAATAAAAATCTTGGATTTGAAGCAATAATTTTTTTATTGCAGCATTGTCTTATACTCAGTGTCTAAGAAAATAATAAAATATTATATTGCAAGACCCAACAATATTAATAGTAGATTGATAAAAGAAGCAATAGAAATTTATAAAGAAAAAGATAACATCAACCAGTAACTGATTTAAATAAAATTTAAGTTAGAATTAGTTTCTATGTTTTTGTTTATTTATTGTATATGTTATTTGCATAATTTTTCCTGTTGATAATGTACGTAAAGTACGTCAAAACGTCCATTTTTAATTAAATTAACAGAATTAAATCCCAAAGTCTTTTATTTTAATATAATGAGTTATGAAAAATTTTTGCTATATTAAATCCACAAATATTTATTTAAAAAAAAATCATAACTTTATCTTATTAGTAATTTAAAAAAAATATATATATTAAAAATAATTTATGAGGTTTCTAGAAACACTAATCTATAATCTAAAAGAGAAAACATAAAAAATATGTTCTTAATGATGCACCGAAATGACATAGAACAGCCCTAAGTAAATGACAGTGTTTGTGTTATATATTTGGTGACTAACTACTTATCTTTCTGAAAGACAAACTACGAAAATTTATAGTCACTTCACTACATAACCATATTAGTGTCATTTTTCTCACTTTGGAACTGATATGCATCAGTTTTTGAACACTCTGATACAGCACACAAGAGACGCTGCTTTTTTTTTTATTTTATTGAAAACAAAATCAATTTATATACCTATATTCTGTTTATTGTTATTTATTTATAATATTTAGTAGAGATCTTTTTAATTTTTTGGTTATATTATATTACATTCTGTTATATTATCTACATAAAAATTAAGTGACAGGTATTTTATTTTATTTTATACCGAACATGATTGTCGAAAGGTTGAAACGATCGTTGACTAATTAAAATATTTTTATGAAACTAACCATGTTTGTTTTTTAATAAATAATAATCTTTAACGATATTTTTATTTCTTATTAATTTTTTAAAATGTTTCATTAAGTACCAACCACAGAAAGTGTAAATGTTACTAATTATTTTAATTACTAAATCAAATAAATATCAAATTATTGATTTTTATTTCAGGTGCAAAATTAATTGAATAAAAACTTAGAACGACCCGGATTTTAACTTCGTAAAGATTGTGAAATAGTTAATCATTAGAATAAATATAATGTATTCTATGGCTAACTATTACATATTTTATCAGGAGTTAAAAGTATTAAGCCGAAATTTTATAAAATAGAATTTAATAAGAAATATTTTTTTTAAGTGATCTATGCATTTCTTATTTAAATTAGATATTAAAAAAAAGATGATTGTAGTTATTAATTAGTACAAAATTACTATTTTATTATAATAATTTTAAAATTAATATAAAGTTTCAAAATTTTATTACATATTACATGTATATGATACATTAGTCATTGTCTGTAAACTTTAATGTTTGTTTTAAAAATTATAATAATCTTTTTAATTAAAGTTGCACTGATTTAATTATATTTAATTTAATGTAATTAATAATAATACACGAAATATTATATATGTACAAAATTATAATACTTATATAGAAATATAAGTAGATAGTTTATTACTAGTATTCTGTATTGTTCTGTAAGCTTCATAGTACTATAGAAATCTTTTGTTTTTTCTAACATTAAATTTTTATATTTATTAATACAAAGACAGAAGATTCTATAGTACAATAAAGCTTATAGAATAATACAAAATATTTCTATATTGTTCACTTTATATGTAAATTAATAAAATAGAACAGTTTTATTTTGTAGTTCTGTACTAATATTTATTAGTATTGACGTTTTGATAAACTTAACGTACGTTTTCATAAGTAGTAGAAATAGAAGAGTATGTATAAGAGGTATCGCGAATGTGGATAAAGCTAGAGTTGTTTGTCTGGATAGGAATGTTTGTGGAAAGTATTTGTGCCAACCCCTTTGAGTACATGTCATGATTTTGTATGTATGTATGTAAAAATTAACATGTATATGTTTTGAAAAGAATTATCTATGTTTATAAATCATAATTATATTTCAAAATCAAACATAATTTAATTTTAAAGCCAATATATCTTTAACTACCGATTCTCATAAATCCTCAAATATCTTGTTGAACTACTTATATAATTCTAATCAGATAAAAAACCCTAACCACACTTTCCGATCGCATATAGGTGGCGCCTATACACCCAAAGCGTGGGTGTATCTTTCATCAAACAGAACCCAAACAGTCTTCACAAACGACACAGCCAGGGTGCGTCCCGTATCCCCAGTCGCGTCTGTTACTCCGCTATAAACTCTCTCTCTGTAAAGTTGTCCATCAGAACCCTTGAACGTCATGTCCAGTGGTCAATCAGAAGATTTAATCACCACATTGCTTGCTCCGTTTTATACACATTGTCCGGTCACGGCGTTGTGTTCAGTTGTTTTTTGTTTTTTTCGTTCGATTTTCATTTGTTTGTCTGGGCAGAGTGACGCCAGGCAGAAACAGTTGAAATCGAAAACAGTTAAGCTGAGAAGAGAGCGAGAGAGTCCCCTTAAGTTTAAATTGTGTTGGCTTGTAGATTTGCAACCGTTTGGCCAATTATAAACGGGGCGGTGTGCGTTGTTGCAATTTATATGCTACTGCCTAGGTTGTGCGCTGCAAGTTGTGCCACACATGGGCATAAAAAGAACGACAAAACGAAAATTGGTGTGATTGTTTCGTTTTTTTTTTTTTTGCTCTCTCCGACTTCTTTCTCAATTTTGTTTTAGACTTTCAAGTTAGTTATAATGTTTTGTGTTAGTTACAGTTTGATTCCTGTTCTTTAATAAGGATATGGTTAGCTTAATTACCCAACTGCATACACTTATAATAGAATTATATTTAATAGGATGAATGTTGGCACTGGTTGAAAATGTTTAACATTAATTCTTTAGCAAAAGTTGAAATACATATTTTTATTGAAATAAACAACGGTTTTATTTATATAAGTATACAATAGAAGAATGCAGAAATAATATAATATTAAAATAAAAAAGGCTTTAGGTTATAGTTCTGTATTACTCTAATATTTATTAATAATTGACATACACTGAGTTCGTCGAAATGCCAATTATTAATAAATATTATTAATAATAATAATATTATTGATAAATACAAAAAAAGAATATATGTACAATAAAATAAATTTACAAGATTTCTTTTAACTTTCATCTGAACGATATCAATGAATCAGTATTTTTGATATCTGTTGATAAGTTATTATACGTATTTAAACCACTAACAAATATAGACTGATTTATTAGCTTTTGATATATATATATATATATATATATATATATATACCGGGTGTAGAAATGAAATGTGAACCATAGGGATTTCAATGTTATTTTTTAAATACGGCTGTATCTCTTTCCCTATTGACTTTAGAGCAAATATTTAAATACAAAACTTGTTCAAAATGTGAAAATGCATGGTATAAAGTCATTTTTTTTTACATAAATATTAATATTTTACGATATACAGGGTTAACCACTAAAAAATGAACTATAACATTGGGAAACGGGAATGATATCGAAAAATGCGGAATAATGAGTTCTATAATTCGGTGAAAAAATCATTGTTCTACGATACTTCGTTTAGGAGAAAAAAATTAAAAACTGATTTTCGAAAAAAATGCCAATGGTCCCCCCTTATCAACTTTTCGAAAAATCAGAAAAAGGTGAATAAAAAATTAAAGAAAAACAGGAAAAAAAAGTGTCTGGTACAAAAAGTAGGATAAAAGAGTAGACAACGAAAGCCAGTGTTAAAATATCCAAAATCTTTTTTTTTTTTAAACAAAACACAGGGGTACCCCCTTACGAAATTTTTCAAAAATCAGTTTTTAATTTTTTTCTCCTAAACGAAGTATCGTAGAACAATTATTTTTTCACAGAATTATAGAACTCATTATTCCGCATTTTTCGATACCATTCCCGTTTCCCAATGTTATAACTCATTTTTTAGTGGTTAACCCTGTATATCGTAAAATATTAATATTTATGTAAGAAAATTGACTTTATACCATGCATTTTCACATTTTGAACAAGTTTTGTATTTAAATATTTGCTCTAAAGTCAATAGGGAAAGAGATACAGCCGTATTTAAAAAATAACATTGAAATCCCTATGGTTCACATTTCATTTCTACACCCGGTATATATATATATATATATATATAAGTAAGAGTATATTGTTGCCTGTCAGCAGAGTATTAATTTAATAGTTGAATAAATACACATCGAAACTAATTTGAAAATTAAATTAAAAATTGTCAAACTGCCTCGACTGGGGATCGAACCCAGGACCTGCTGGACGCTAGCCAACTGCTCTGCCACTGGGTCTCGGTAGCGCAGTGGCAGAGCAGTTGGCTAGCGTCCAGCAGGTCCTGGGTTTGATCCCCAGTCTAGGCAGTTTGACAATTTTTAATTTAATTTTCAAATTAGTTTCGATGTGTATTTATTCAACTATTAAATATATATATATATATATATATAATAACTGAGCTTGACGTGTACAATAATTATGTGTCTCATACACGTATTTTATATTGATTATTAAATATGTTGGCAATTTATTTGTGAACATTTTGTGAATAAAAATTAGTACACTGTAATTGTCAAATTTTTTTAATATTTAACCATTCCAATATCTCTAACATATGGTTAATGCTTGTCAGTCTACCACACTTAAAAATTATTAAGTTCTTGAATATCTTCATTTTTACACATAAAAAAATTGTAAAGCAGTAAGTAAAATGTGGTGAAATGATAATATCATATATCACAAGTGTACCTCAGACTGATAACTGTGAAGCCATTCTTGATAAATAACTAATTTTTATAATAATTTTTTTTACAAATATATTGAATATAACTTTCAAATTTTAATTTATTGTCAATAATCACACCTAGATATTTTATTTCATTAACAATTTGTAATACGTTATCATTTATTGTGATTATTAATATTAATATTTAAAGATAACCTAATAAGTTCTGAAAGATTTTTTACTCTATATTAAGTTTTTATTGTCTATATATTTTTATAGTAAACTGAATATGAAATATATAATCGGTCTTAACAATTAGAACAATCTCGTTGCTTTACAGAAAGCTCTAAACAAAACAGTATGACGCTTTTGCATGAACCTTTATCGTTATCCTTACGTTTATCTTCCTTCCAGTTTCATCTTCCAGACGCGAACGAAAACGAACAAACGAACGAACGGTTGAACAGCTTTTGTTATCACAGTAATGTGCGCTTGAAAGATTTCTGTCGCATGGCGCTCGCGCCAAGAATTAATTAGCACCCCGAGTGATAATTGATATTAATTGCCTTTTCTTATTTTCCAGCACATTAAACAAGATGGCGGGACGCAGGCGCTGTGTTTTGGCTTTTGTTTACTGGAAAGGATGATGCATTTCGCACTTTCGTATTTATTTGAATGTTGCGTTTCTAGTTGTGATTTGGAAAGATGTTTCTTTTCTTGTTTTCTGTTTGCTTTTTTTTGGATGAATAATTTACGGTAGTTTAAAAATCGTATACTATTATCTATTACACAGAGAAATACGTTTTTTTGGTATCAATAAATATCAATAATATATATTACTTTATTTTAAATAAATAATTATATAGCTCTTTATTTTAAAAAATATTTGTTTGTAATAAATTAATATCTTATAAACAAGTAGATATTTATTTGTCACTACTGAAAAAAATATTAGAATATTGTCGTTCTAATATTAAAAATATTAGAATGAAAATGAATCTTTTTTCTCTGTAGTTTATATCTCATATCGCAAATATATATTTTGCACAAAAATCATATGTTTCTACTGCTAATAAATAATATATTTATTATATATGCTAGTGAGAGCTAGTGTTGTTCATTACACACATCAGTATGTTTTAAATTATCTATTAATTAACATTTTTTGACTATTTGAAATTTTTTACTCAATAAAATGTGACCAATTATTACAAAAATGTATAATTACGTGTTATAGAGTATAATTTTCATAGTACAATTATTATAAAATGTGCATTTTTTATTCTGTATTTATTGGGAAAAAATAAATGAATTTTCATGAGTAATAGTCATTATTATATCCGCTTTTTGAATAATATACCTACTTACAATTATTAAAAAATCTTTCAGAACTCATTATATTAAATAATCTAGTTACATGTATTTTGTTACCTAGTAACTTGTTTCTTTATTTTGTTTTGTTTTTTTTTTGTTGATAATGATATACGCACAGTATACCGAAACGTCGAATTTTAATTAAAAATTGTACAGAACTTAAACCTAAAGATTTATTATTTTAATCTACCTACTATTAAATTCCACAATTTAATTAATTTTTATTTTTTTTTATCACTAAACATGGTAACTATTATTGTTATAATTTATTTACAAAACGCCAATTAAAGTATAAGTTAACGTGATTTTTGAGGTTAAAAATGTAGTATGAAAGTTCATTACACACTTAAAATAGAGCGCAGCTGATATTCTATAATTTATATAATAACTAGTTAAAGTATCAAATAACAAAACTACTATATAATTTAACTACCGTAGAATCGAATTATTTTTAAATAAAATATTTTTCTCATACACTATAAAAAATCTATGTAAATTTATTTTAATAATTATAGTAATTTTAATTATAATTTTTATAAATTCTTTAAAATTCATCAAAAAAATTATAAAATTACAATAAAAAATACTGTACAATTACTATGACTATTAATGTAAATTTGCAGTGAAGTTTTACAGTGTATTTGTCAGACACATGTAATAATAAAACACAATTTATTTTTATCCGATATCAGTTTCAATTTTAAAAATAAACTCATTAGATGATGCCACTTGATCTCATAAATGTCTTACTCATCACATAATAAAAACAAGAAAATATTCAGCCTACTATAAATAATTAAATAAATATATAAACAAATGCATCCTAACACTTGCTAACACAGAGCGTCTATTTTAAATTCTCTTATAATAACCCAACTGTATATTAATTCGTATTGAATAAATAGAGGCATTTCTGATGACAAATCAAAATTTATTGTTAGTCATTGAGATAAGTGCAATGTAAACAACCAGTCAAAATGGTGTCTATAAACATATAAAGTTTAAAACAGCGCGAATGGTTAGAGAGAGAGATAGAGATATTAATAAAATAAGTAACATATAG
This sequence comes from Clivina fossor, assembly GCA_963966155.1. Lineage (NCBI taxonomy): Eukaryota > Metazoa > Arthropoda > Insecta > Coleoptera > Carabidae > Clivina > Clivina fossor. The sequence continues at coordinate 9,626,008 of OZ014566.1, forward strand.
TGTGCACTATATAATATGTGTTGATTATCTAAACATGTTGATGTAGAAATTAGTGTACGGCAAATTACACTATAGTTCTGTATGTTATTTTAGCAGAGCGCTCTCCGGTTATTTAGATAATTTTGCTGATCGTGAATATGTAGAAAATATTAACATAGTAAAAAATCTTTTTGAACACATTATATTAAAATAAAACGGCTTTAAGTTCTGTAGTTCTGTATTAATAATGATACAAATAACATTTACAGTAAATAAACATGTAGAACTCTAGATCATAAAATTTACAAATTTTTAATTAAAGAAAAGCAAATTTTATTTAAATCAGTGCTTTAACATTTATTGATGTTATATTTTTTTGTTTGTTTGTACAAAACTACAATCTACGTAGGTAGTATGTGCCTTTTAATTAAAATGTATACAGAACTAAATCTTAAAGCTTTTTATTTAATTTCCTATTTATTAAAAGAAGATTAAAGATTCTGTGGTACTATAAAGTTTATATGTATAATAATATAGAGTATCAGTATAAAATAGACAGTTCCTCTAACAGAGGATTAGAATATAAGAATAAATTTAGTTTTCTGTTAGGGCTCAAAGTGTGAATTTTAATAAAAAATAAAGTATCTTTGTTGCACTGATTGTACAACAAATCGCAACAAACTGTTCCACAGTATAGTTATATCCTTTTTGTTTATTTTTTCTCTCTTCTTACAATCTGATGCTAGTAGTAGATGCGTTAATAATACGCCCCCATATTAATGAAATTAAATATAAATTTTATATTTAAAAACATAATTTTTAAATCAATATTTTATAGATTCCATGACATATCGTCAGCCGATTTTCCATATACTATTGTTGGTCAAATTGACTATAGCTAATTTTGCAATATTTGTTTGTTTCTTACGTATCTATTTTAACAATCATGGATGATATAATTTTAATAGTTTCGGAAATATAAATTCTAATTGTTTCTATAACCTTACTATAAACACAGTTCAGAAACATTAAAACTCATTTTCTCGAAAGGTTTTGTGATATGAAACAAACAAGAAATCGACTGAGAATATTTAAAAACAAAATATAATATTATTTAGAAAATGAATATTTTATATATTCTATGTTTATTTAATACTTACACTTACAGAAATATATAATTTAATAGTCAGTCTGTTTTTGTCTTAATTAAACATTACATAATCTTGTTATATTTTGTTTTCATTTTCTAAAAATATAAAAATATAAATTATTTTATTTTTCTATCTCTGTTTAACACATTTGTCTTATGATAACAAAATAATTGAATCGCGCATCCAATCAAAATTAATTGTTTTGATACAAGCAAAATTATGTATGATAATTTTTTTAGTTTGTAAAATGTTCTCGATTTACATATATGTGATATTTCGCGTAAGTTTTTTTTTCTGTTTAAAGTGATAATAGTGTGTACAATTTAGTGTACTAATTTAGTGTTTGCTAGACTTTAGTTTATTTAATTAACAGAGTGATTTTGTTTACAGAAAGAAGATTTGCCGAGATTCATCCAACAGGTATTGTTACAAATTTATACTTTTATTATATTCTATTATAGTAATTTATGTTAAACTTTATTTTACGATTATAAAATGTATTTATTTCAAACTTTACATATACTAAATAAAACTCCTTTAGGTTGTAGTTCTGTATTAATATTTATTTATAATCGACGTTTCGACAAACTCAACGTCTGTCTTGATCAGGAAAACTGATACAAATGACATAGAAACCAGCTACTAGGTAATAAATAATAAACATGTACTATTAACATAGTAAAAAATCTTTCTCAGAACTCATTATATTAAAATAAAACGGCTTTATATTATAGTTCTGTATTTATTTATTACTAAGCGACGTTTCGACGAACTTAACTTACGTCTTTATAAAAAAAAAAGATATTTATATAATTTTTTTATATAGGTATATATTTTTTCTTTAATTTTAATTTTATTTTTTTGATTGAGTTACTTATTTTATTACCTAGTAACTTATTTCTATGTTCTGTTCATTTACTGTAAATGTCATTTTTATCTTTTGTTTGGTAAACGGACGTTGAATTCGTCGAAACATTGATTATTAATAAATATTAATACAGAACTAGAACCCGAAACCGTTTTATTTTACATACTGTTACTTTTGCACATTTTATGAATATAAATCATAAAATTTTATGCGTGGAAATGATATTTACAATGTTAAAACTTATTTTGAAAACTCTTTGAAGATTTTGCTGTATTATTTTGCAAATTAATACTTTTTGATAAGATAAAATGACAATTTATCAGGAATATGTTATGAGGAACATAGATAAGCATTATTCCAATAGTATTTTTTATTTAAAAATTGTATATGTAATTTTTAATCAAATTAAATAATTTATCAAACACGAGAAAAAACTATTTTGCAATAAAACAAATAAATTTCCATCTATGAAAGTATCGAAAGAGCAAACTCGATACTCGATTTTTATATCAACACAAACAAACAATATTTTGTTTTTTCATCGGCCAACTATGATACATAAAACCGATATAACCAACCATATAACAGGGGCCTCAGCTTGTGTGCCTTGTTTATTCCCGATTTCCAATATATATATTATATTTAGTTGCCAATACGTATCAGTTTGTTTGTAAAGCTATTCGTTATTAATGAAACGCACTGGTCGTCTATATGAAAACACAGATACACACACACATTCACATCGTCACAGATTCAAACACACACACATATGTATATGTATAAAGGACAATTTGATTGGTTGATATAATCAGTGTTTACACTTGTGTTCCATTAAAATATGATATATTTATTTGCGTGCATTTAGCAAATGCTCGCGTTGCATCGCATTCGAGTGAAGGGTGAAGGGAGTACGAATTGGTTACAATGAAATATCTGTTTAAATACACTGTGTTTGCTGGCTCGACACCACTGTTCATAAATTTGTGCAACAGTATGTCGATACATGTATCATTTTGGACCGCTGGATCGTCCATGCGTAATTTGTTTGTCGTATTCTCTTTGCGTGTGTGTGTGTATATGATTCAAATGATTTTTTTATTGCATCTGTCTGTTGAATTGCAGTTTAAAGTTTGATATTGTTTTTTATTCTATTCTTATTAAAATTAATTTGGAAAATTGGGATCATTTAATAAATATATAATTAATTTATTTATATTTATTTTTTATGATTATGATGGTTGATGATGGCCATGAATTAATGACCGAAACGTCCAAAAAATTAATATCAATAAATAAATTATATATTTATTAAATGATCTATTAATACCTTCAAACCTACCAAATTAAAATTATAATTGAAAATCAATAAAAAAAAATTTACATATTCTTATTAAATGAAATACTACTATTTATTTGAAACAAAATTAAAAATCTTTCAGAACTCATTATATTAAAATAAAACGGCTTTAGGTTGTAGTTCTGTATTAATAATCAATATTTCGACGAACTCAACTTACGTTTTCGTCAAAACAAATAATACAAATAACACTTACAGTAAATAAATGGAACATATTTCTATGTTCTGTTTATTTACTGTAAAAGTCATTTGCATCATTTTTCCTGATAAAGACGTATGTTGAGTTCGTTGAAACGTCGATTTTTAATAAATATTAATACAGAACTATAACCAAAAGTCGTTTTATTTTAAAATTTAAAACGCTTTACTATTAAGTTCTGTAAATATTAATTAAAAATATATGATAATAATTGAATAATTTTTTTCTAATAATGATTTACGTAGAGTATATCAAAACGTCGATTTTTAATTGAAATTTATATAGAACTTAATCCTAAACCCTTTTTATTTTAATATAATGTGTTCTGAAATATTAAAATATATATTATTATTCTATGGATGCCGCATATTAAAATCATGGATAATATTATCTAGAGTATTGATTCTTCTACTTTTATTTTGAAAATATTTATTAAATGATATTTTTCATTTTATATCAAAAATTTCTACTTATTAAATATTTTTTAAAAATTCATTGATATTTCAATTTACAAGTAATGTACTAAAACACAAATAACGTGCTATTATATTAAAATATAAAATTTTAATCTATCCTACATTGTAAAAAAACATTGTAAATTTACATTGATAATCAAAGTAATTGTACTATGTTTTTTATTGTAATTTTATAAATTATTAGTAAATTTAGAAAAAATTTATAAAATTACAACAAAAAAATATAGTAAAATTACCATGATTATAATGTAAATTTGGAGTAATTTTTTACAGTGTATTTTATTGTGTAAACTAAAATATAAATCTTACATTGTTCAGAGCGTATGTAAGTGACAGGCGCACTTACAATGTCTACAACATTTCTCTCTTCAGTCAAATGTTGTAAAAACTGGCGTTTCTCCCCTTTGCTTCCCCCCCCCCTCCTATTCCTACTCCAAAAGCCGCCATCAACATCCCGAGTTCAGCGACGTTGGCGTCGTTAGGCGTCGAAATTACGTTCCTTGTAAAACCATGCGGCATACTCGTTTGCATAAGTTTTACTTTCCAAGATTAACAACGCGCCACGCCGTTGCTATAGCTTCTTTCCCAATCCCCCCACCAACACTTTTCCATAATGGAAGAAACTGGTGTTGAAGGAGCGGGAGGGGGGGGGGGTGAGCTTTCTAGAGAGGAAGAGAGAAAGAGAGCTTTTTTATGGTTATGCGGTAATGAGCATCGAGGGTCGTTGATGGCATCTTGAAGCTTAATTTTTATGGCGACCACGCAGCAATGCAACGCCGAAGCTTTTATATACTCTCTCACTTTTTAAAGGATTTTAAAGGATTCGTTAACAGTTTTAACAAACGACACTCGATTCACAGGGCCTACTGCCTGCCTTTTTTTGAATACAGTGGGAAAAGCGTTATTAATATTCTTCGTTGTTGGCCTAAACGTCGAGTTGGGGTCCGCGCGCTGCTTGACTAGGTTTAGGGGTTAAAAATGTTTTATGTTCGCTGATAGAGTGTGCGGCGGGCGGGAACAGTGTTTGTGTGTGCAAGTTTTTTAATATCTGCTATAAACAGTCTTTTACATTGCTTCCCAGACAATTCGAGACGAATTTATTAAGTGAAACGCTATTTTTATTGTCTTTTATTACCACTCTCTTCAAGTTGTTGTTGCATTTAATTACTTTGCACGTGTCAATCAAAAATGTTTTATTTCGAATACATATGTTCAGCATAAATGTTATATATTTAATAAATTAAAATATCATCTTACTGTGGCAAAAAGTTAATTTAACATAATATAATTTCTATATTGATTTTATTTTTGTTACTACACATTAATGCAATAAAATTACAATAGATTTTTTTCTACGACTATATTAAAATTTCTTTCTTATGAATCTATCATTGGTTAGTATATGTAGTACATTATACAATACTAATCAAAAATCTCTACTACAATATATATGTATATATATAGTAGTACAGATTTTTTCATTATAGTTTTATTGATTTATGTGACATAACAAGTTGCTATGACAAAACGTTGTGTGCAGTTTCACCACTAAGGCGACGTCACTAATTACTAACAACATAATGAAACTGCTATATAAAACACTAGTAAACAAAAGATTGATTTTTGCTTGACACACAAAAAATATTCAAATAAAATAATTGAAATAGTTTTGACGCATGAGAATATTTTATTTTATTTCATGCTAATAATTAATAATTATTAATAATTGTAATAGTTTTACATTTAATAAATAAAATAAAATTGCAAATTTTTTTGGTTTGTATAATAGATCTAGAGTCGTAGCGAAAGAATTATTGCATTTTAAGTATCTGATGAGTCAGCGTTCTTACTAGAATTTCGTATTGTATAGTCGTAGAAAAAGTATAGTATAAAATTGACACAGAATATTAATTTCTCACTCATATGAATTGCAACATTCGCCAATACTCGTGGCGATTTTATCGAAGAATACTTTCGAATTCTATTTAAAATAACTTCAAATAGTTTATTTAAATTTTGTAATATTAGATACTCTACAAAAAAATAACTAATAGAAAAAATAATTTATATTTGATTCAAAAACAAAAGTAAAAATTTATTTGTCAATAATTTAAGCACAATAATTTTTATACAAAAAGGGTTAGAATACCAAACCAGTTAGCTGTAAATTTTACAAATAATTATCATTACCATTCGTCATTATATATATATATATATATATATATATATATATATATATATATATATATATATATAAATATATAATATAGGTATTTATTTATCTATTTTCTAAATTATGCAAAATGTTAATTTTACAAGTTAGTACGTATAACTTATAAATAGTCAAACCATAAATAACAATATACTTAAATATTAATTGAGCGTCGAATAATCTGGACGTAGATTCAGTTTGTGTGTGTTCTCCTTTGAGTATTTGGCGTCTTCGCGTAGCCAAGGTGCGACGTCGCTAATGAGGAGCAACGAGCGTCGAGCGGCGACGTCGTTAACGCATCGAAGCGATGCTACTTTGTTCAAGCGTCGGTCGCCGTCGTCGTTTGGATTGCGACAAATGTGTCATGTTTACACGCTCGGTCACCTACATATATTGCACCGAGCAGCTATAAAAATACTCTTCGTTCGTTCCAGAGAATGCAATCCTTTAAACATTTTAACTCGATTATGTTTAATTTTGGTTTTAACTAAAGGCCACTTTAGACGATAATAATTGGTAAACACGTTGACTGCCACAGTAATTTTCAGAATTCTGGCCTCCTAAACCAATTTAATTTAAGCATATTATATTATCATATATCATATTATTATTATTTTCTGTTCATTTATTAATAAATTTTCTGTTGATTTCATTTTTTTCTAGATGCCATCTATCTATAACTATAGTTACGCTTATATACTACGTGATAACTCGTAGCTGCACGTATACGGCAAGTCAAACAACTACGAGATAACTCGTAGTCGGCGCCCTAGCCAAAAACGCACACTACGAGTTATCTCGTAGTTGACAATCAACGTGTTAATAATTTATGAATAAATATTTGAAATAAATCATGAATAAATATTTGAGATTGACTTACTTTCACTAAATATAGATTTGTGAGGACATATGCATTCATGTCATCTGACTGGCAATGTAAAGTAATGGCGGTTATTTTCTGTCAGATTCATTCTTTATTTTTCATTTAGTTTTTGTTTAGAAATTATATCTATATAACAGAGAAAATTATATGCTAAGCCTTGAAACAATCAGTCAATAAAAAATTGTATTGTATTGTAATAGAGTGACTCCAGCAAACACTCTAAACAATAAGTCTTAGGACCGCCCATATACATTTTCGAATAAAGTTTTATGTAAAAATGCTATATGTAAGTGTGTGATAAACGAACGTTTTCATATCTGTAAAATATATTTTAATTAGCTTGTACAAATACATCACAAATTAGACTTCACCTTCTGTGTAAATCGTTTCTCATAATTTTGTTATATTTGTTGCATATCCGCTTAATATGATATTACTTTGTATTTATATATTGCGCATGCTTTTATAATTGCAAACCAGTTTCATATTTGATATAAATAATTTTTTAAATAAATAAAATAATTTTATATACCACGTGTTTAAAACGGACTAAAAAGGATAAAATAATTTATCCTAGCCTCATACAGATTTATAACCTCATACAGATTGTCCTGATCTCATACAGATTGTCCTGAAAATTTCTGATTCTAAATTTTTAATAGCTATGACAATATTTGTAAGATTTAAAACAAAACGTGGGGCGCATTCAATAGATAATAGTAAGGAGTGTAGGGAGTAGCTGTAGTTGTGCTCCATGTTTTTCGTTTTAAATCTTACAAGTATTGTTCTAGATATTAAAAATTTACAATCGCAAATTTTTAGGACAATCTGTATGAGGTCAGAAATCTGTATGGGGTTACAAATCTGTATGGGACTTTTTAGTTCGTTTCAAAAACGTGGTATACTATATTTTTTTTTATTTAAATAATAATTTTCTGCTTTTTAGTCTTGTGCGTGTGTTCTGTATTTTCTGTAGGTGTTTTCTGTAGTTTTTGTATTTTGAAAAAAACATATTTACTAAATACAAGAAGGTACGGAATTTGTGAATATGGTACAAGATAAAAATTAATATTTCTAATATTATTAATTAGTTAATATTGCATTTTCATCCAGTTTCGAACTATGTTTAAAGTTTCAAGTCTCTAGCTCGTCGGGAAGTTAGTTTAAAATCGATTACAAAATTTATACCGAACAAACAGACAGATAAAAAAGCGATAAAAAGCAAACCAGTTCTGTAGTTGATAAAATTATGATGCCACAATTTGAAGAATCATGAACCTCGGTTGGTGTGCAATTCTTTTCCGTGGTCATTCACATGCTATGCAGAAATATTTTCGGCGGACATATGTGAGTGTGTCTACTAACGAGCCAACAAGTGATTTGTTACGAGACAGAATTCCAAGTGCGATACTTAGAATATTAGCGCTTTACGAATACTACCTTGCTTGCTATTTGCTAGTTGTTGGCTAGCATTGCACATAGAGACGCGAATAATTTCGTCTTGCTTTTGTCTTGTAACGGTTCGTTTGCACTCTTGTTATTGTCAATCAACTCTATGGCACTTCAAAAACATATTTCTAGCAAAGTACACGGAAAAAATTGTGTCTGCTTGTTGTCATCAATTTAGATATATTTATTTGTTCTATGAAAAAAAGTTTTAAATTATTTAGTTACAGTATCCGTGTTTTTTTTTAAATTAATATATTTAAATTAAAATAAAACGACTTTAGGTTATGTGTTAGAAAAATCTGTATAATGTAAAATTCAAAGATACTATAATAATTGCAAGACCCATCAGTATTAACAGCAGATTGATAAGGGAAGCAATAAAAATTTAACTGATTTAAATAAAGTTTGACTTCTTTTAATTCAAAATGTATAAATTTTATGATCTAGTTACTTATTTGGTTACCTAGTAACTTGTTTCTATGTTCTGTTTATTTACTGTAAATGTTATTTATATCTTTTTTTCCTGATGAAGACGTACGTTGAGTTCGTCAAAACGTCGATTATTAATTAATATTAATACAGAACTAAAACCTAAAGCCGTTTTATTTTAATATAATAAGTTCTAAAAGATTTTTACTATGTTATATTTAAATTAAATTAGATTTGAGTTTTGTATTATTTTAATTAAAATGCGAAGTTTCAATTCATTATTAACACATGAATGATTATTTATGTTTATAGAATTGAAATATCATATTAAATTAAATTAGCCAGTTTTAGATTAAAGTACAGAACACTAACTAAACATACGGTTTATCTGAAAAACTTAAAGTATACAAATCTACATAGTTTTTAGCAAATAATAAGAAGTTTGCACGCATAATCTTGTTTTAAAATAAATTCTTTGTACATCTTTCTGTATTTTCAGGCCTAGTACTAAAAATGTATGTTTGCAGATATTTTACTATAAAAAAATTAATTTGTCGTTGCTGTTTCGGTTATTAAAAAATCAATATTATAAAGTGATCTTTATTCATCGGCGGTTACTTACGGTTATTCTAGTAGTTACTATTACTTTCTTTTTTTTATTCTGTATATTAAAAAGAAAGAGTATAGTAACAGCAGTAACCATAAGTAACCGATGCTAAATAAAAATACTTTTTTCAAAAAAATTACAAAAATTTCTCATCTATACTTAAAATATATGTAGACCCGCTATTAAATACCAAATCGTTACTTTACTAACTGAACAATCAATAAAGTGATTAAATTAACAATACTTTTTGTAACTAATCCTTAATATAACATTATTGATTTTTTCAACAAAGTATTGCATTTTAAAGCAACGCGATTTATCTAAAATAATATCAATTACACAAATGTCCATCGCACCTCTGAATCTCAACTTTATTTGAAGACAGTTAACAATCTAGTTGGCTAGTTAACTAATTCATTAAGTTAACAATATTTTGTGCAACTAAACATTAATGTAACATTATTGATTTTTTCAAACAAAATATTACATTTTAAAGCCACACAATTTATCTAAAATATCAATTACACAAATGTCTATCGCATCTTTAAATCTCAACCTTATTTGAAGACAGTTAACAATCTAGTTGGCTAGTTAACTAATTCATTAAGTTAACAATATTTTGTGCAACTAAACATTAATGTAACATTATTGATTTTTTACAAACAAAATATTACATTTTATCTAAAAATAATATCAATTACACAAATGTCTATCGCATCTCTAAATCCCAACCTTATTCAAACAAACAAAAAAAAAACAACATCAACTCTAATAAAACAAAAGAACGAAAAGAAAAAAAATAGCAGCGCCTCTTCGATGGTGTTTCTTTTATTTATAACATCCTTTGATAGTAGCCGTCGCACGATCACAACCCAAGAGGTGCTGATGTAATTAACTCAGTCCAGCCACCCATTAGACTATTCCCTCGTCAATAAATCTAAAAAGAATCCACGGTTTGTCTCAGGTGCAGGATTTTTTCTCGCTGTGTGTGTGTGTGTGTGTGTCGTCTATCCTCTTTCTCCGGCCGTATGGATGCGGTTTCCATGTTCTTAGTCGTTTCTATCGGGCGACAGATCTGAATCTGAGCCGATCATCGATATCTTTGAGCTTTGCCGAGAGGCCGGGGCGACATACTGGCGCCTAACGCACACCTAACCCTTATTATTCGGGCAAAGAAACAGGTTTCCGAAGTGTCACTAGATCTTAAAAACTGGTTACACGCTTTTGAAAAAGAGGAGAGAGAGAATTGTGAATGGGGGCCTACGGCTGGAAGTTTTAAGGTTTTCGTTTTCAACACAATGAAAAAAATGTAAACGTTGATTTTTTTTGTTTGTGTTTGTTCTTGCCTTCATCGGAGATTTAGATACGGTTGTTACGCCGCTTAACACCAAATTCGTCTTGAGTTTATTAATAGGCCGTAAAAATTTTAACTTAATTTATTCCTGTCTGGCGCTCGGAGCGTGACTTGGAGATGGAGGATTTTTATAGCTATGTAGTTTGGTGGGTCAAATTTAATATTGTCAATTGTTTATAGTGAAGAAATACCAAATAGATTAAACTTTGGTTTATATCAAATCTGAACTATTTCTTCACAAACATATTTTTTTAAATAAAATATAATTAGAAAAAAAATCTTACCTTATTATTTGTTTTAACTGTTGCAAAAAATCGTAAACATTAAAAATTTTCAAAGATTTATTTTCTACTAGAACTTTATTAATTATAAAGTAAAAAAATATATTTTATTTACTTATATATTTTATTGTTAGGCTATTTGGTTGTTTAATTAGTTGAGTTAATGAGTTATAACTCAGAAATATATTTCAAAAAACCAAAATAGATTATTTAAATACATACATACATACATACACAATCACGCCATGTACCCAGAAAAACTAAGTAAACTGACATAAAATATACGTATATTTTATATTTATATAATGTAAAATTTTTCCTGTGTCATCTGTAAATTTACATATTAAACTGGTATAAATCAATTGTCCCAAATTTTTATTTAAAATTATCGATATAATATAATTATTGTGATAATAAACTTTATCTGAATTATTCTAAATAAAAAAAAATCAGTAAAAACACTGTTCACAAATAATTTTTAGTTAATTTTATGTATAAAAATAATAATACGTACGACATAATAATAAATTAGCGAGTAGTTAATTTAAATAATAAAAAAAATATTTGTATGCGTACAGCAAATAGTAACAGATGTTAACAGCGGATTTAAATTCTCAAACATGAAATATAACAACATCCGTTAATTAGTGTTTATATGCATTGAAGTTTAATCGTTAACTAACGTTAAATGTGCGTTTAGATAATTGAGTGTCTACTACACACTACACAGTTTGTAAATAAACTACTAATATTATAGATATAACGCTAAATTCAAACATATGTTTCCTGTTTCCGTATAAACATTCTAATTTACATGTATTTGTATTGTTTTCCAATTATTATAATATTTGCAAGTATTTTTAATTGGAAATTTTATTTAATGTTAGTCTTTAATTGGATATTTTAAATATATGAAATGCATTTATTTGTTTTATAATGATACATGCATACATGTATCACGCCATGTACCCAAAAGATTGTGGCACAAACTCTTTCCATTATCTCGAAATCAGTTTCCTCCAAACATCCCTATCCAGACAAGCAACTTTAGCTTCAACTTTGCTTTGCTATTCTTACTACTTGGAAATTTTCGCTCACGCAAGCCTCTCTCTCAATCATATCACTCCAACTATTCATCGGACGTCCACTTATTTGTTACTTAGTAACTTGTTTCTATATACTGTTATTTATTGTAATGTCATTTGTATCAGTTTTTCTGATGAAGACGAGCGTTGAGTTTTGTCGAAATGTTGATTAAAAATAAATGTTAATACCGAATTTGAATTTAAATCAGTTTTATTTTATATAAATATGTATCATAAGATTGTTAACATACATACATACATATATACGTACATAATCACACTATGTATCCAAAAGGGTGTTGCACAAACTCTTTCCACAATCCCGAAATTAGTTTTCCACACATTCCTATCCGGACAAGTAACTTGTAACGTAATAAAATGAAATCAATTTCTTTATTTTGTTTAAATAATACCGGTGACTGACGATTTTTTTGTTGTAGCCAGAGTAGATATTTTATTTATAAAAAAATGCCAAGTGAATTTCAGAACGTCTAATTAAATCAACAATAATTAAAATATTTTCCTAATTAATTAATTAATTAATAAATTAACGAAAATAACAAGCAAGCATCATATTGCTAAATTTAATAATTATAAGAATAGCAAATGGATTTAATGCACCATAACAAAGTCAGTGAGAAAACCAATTTTTTTTTTTGTATTTTAAAATAAACTGTGTGTGTGTTTGTGCATGCGAGTCTAGTTTTGAAAACACACAAATACTAAGCGCACAGTAGCAACGGCACAAAAACACAGAGAAACAGTCATCAAATTAAGGCACAGTTAAAAACATTCTGCCAATTAACTCTGTGTGGATCGAGTCTTGTTCAGCTCATTAAGGCGCCCGAAGCCGAAACAGGAACAATGCCGAATTATTTCGTCAAAATTTGTGCCGCTACGCGTTATATTACATATTTATTATTAGTTTTGTGCGGCTATTAACTTTGTCGTTATATGTATAAGGTATGTATGTATAGAATGTTTGTAAAATACTTGCAAACTATATATTTGCGCATTTAAAAATAACTCGAAAGTTATAATTAGTGTAAACGATGTAAAAATGACTTACAATATAATTAGCTATTGTTTTAAAATAAAACTGCTTTAGGTTCAAATTCTATATTAAATTTTATTTATAATCAACGTTCCGGCGAAAAGAAATAAGTGACTAGATTGTTTTATTACGAACTTATCGAGATATTTTTATTATTTATGTTAATGTTTCAAAGTTATTGTTTTTGTTATAAATAATACAGTAAAACTATATACACTGTGAAAAAAATTTCTTTAGACCAAAGATTTTTATTTTGAACTCAAAAGTATAAACGTGTTTATAATCTGTAAACTTATGTTTTTCTAATAGAAATAAAAAATCTAATAGAAACAATAATAAGATAAAAAGAACATTAAACATAATAGACTCCTTGCATACATATGTACACAATCACGCCATGTACCCAAAAGGGTGTGGCACAAACATCCAAACATTCTTATCCAGACAAGCAACTTTAGCTTCATTCACATTCATAATTCCTCTTACATACACTCAGTAAAATTTACTATTTTAAGGCGAAATAGTGAAAGATTATATTTTTATAAAAATTCGGAAAAATAAGGATTTATGCGCGCAACGCCTTTTGCTTTCTATTAGTGACATCATAATGTGCAAGGACCCCATTGAAATTGCAAACGTTAAAAAACGATAAAAGATTCTATAGTACTATAGACCTTATAGTATAAATACAAAATACTAGCATTATTAAAAAAAGAACCATAACAAATAATATTTTAAAAACTAAGTAAATAACTAATTGTCATATCTTTTACTTAAGCATATTTTTGTTATAAATAAACCATATACAAGCATTCACCAAAAACACATAATCTCAAAATGATTTACAACGTAACTCAGCGTAACTCACTTTTGACACCCGGCTCAATTTTTGTCCTACGAGTAACGGCCGTGATCTTTCTTTGAAACCGGCAATTAACCAACTGAATTATGTCCGTAATAATTAGTATTCGCTTATGTTTGTCGTGCATTCGATGTTATTTATGTCCTGTCTTGAATACACCGTCAGATATGTCGTCTTACGTTGCGAAGAATATTTTACTAGATGTTGGGATTTTTCGTTGAAATTTGCTTTGGAGTTTCGGTTCCATTTAGTCGGCTACAAATTTTGATTTTATGTGTTCGGTAGTAACTGTGAGTGTAAATGATATGTTTTTATAGCCTTAGAAATTTGTATATTATAAATAGATGAGTTGAAATTATATGTAATGTTTTAAGCTAGGTCGTTATACTATTTTATAAATTTTAAAATTAAAAATTGTTTGTAAGATTTGATTTCAGTTATGACTTGTAGCAAAATTTGTCGATCCAAATAAAAAATCAAATACATACATACATACAAAATTACGTCATGTACTCATAAGGATATGGCACAAACTCCTATCTAGACAAGCAACTTTTGCTTTATATACAGAATGGCTTAAAAATTATTGCCAAGAAATGTGTTTTCTGTTTGCCAAAGAATAAAGTGAATTTTCAATTATTTTCTTTTAAAATGGTCTGGTGACTTTTGAGCCTTCTGTACATATAAAATGTCAAAGTAAAATAATAGCATTTTATGTCACTTTTTTCACATTCTTTAATTTTACGCTATTGATATAAAAAAATATTTTATGCATGGAAAATACTAGAGTTTTTTAATAGTCATAAAAATGCATTTTATGGTAAAATTATTAATTTTTTTTCAATAATTATTTTACTTATTATTTGTTAATATTGTAAATAATATTTATTAATTTTTTCCAAAGAACAGAGTATGTAATATGTTAGAAATAAAAACTACAAATTAAATATTTTTCTTTTAGAATAAAGCCATGTACCCATACAGATATGACACAAACTCTTTTCATTTATGTAGGATTTAATTTTCACCAAACATATCTATCTAGACAACCAATATTAGCTTCAACCACATTTATAATGCCTCTCATACATGCTCTATTATTCTTACCACTTAAAAACAAAACGCAAAAACTCTCAAAAGATTTTTGTCAATTTCAATTAACTTTTAGTTTTTTTTTATTTTTTTTTTTCGTGTATAGCTAAGCGGATGGCGTAGCTCAAGTTATTTAAAAAAATAATTTTAATATAATGACTGCTAGTAAAAAATATTACATTAAATAAATATTATTTTTAAAAAAAATTCAAATAGAACGTATCAGAAAAATAATAAAAATTAATTAATGTTTAAGCACAGGAAACATATATTCCAATAAAATCGTTTCATATCTATCAATAAACTTATTATTGGACACGTTTGTTATCATAAAGAAATAAATAATCAATATTATTTATACAAATTTCTAAAATAATAATACATCGAAGAACATAAAAAACATTTTTCGACGAATCTGTTTACAACACACAGAGACACTGATCATTCCACTTAATATATTTAAACGTTTATAGCATATCAAAGTCTAAACAGTGTCTCATAATTTAAACAAATGTTCTTCTTTATAAATATCAATAAACAATAAATAACGATAAGCCGGCAATTATCCTCGTAATTAATTTAAAACTGAGCGACATTTTAAAATAAAGCGAACTCTCACTTCATTTGACCTGAAATACGGCTCAACAGAAATAAATCTTAGTTGGCTTGGGCAAAACAAAAAAGCATCTGAAGAGATATGGCCGCTTATCCGGTATGTAAACATAATAATTCAACACGAATCTCAGCCGACTTGAAAATGATAATCATTCGGCAATAGTATTTTTAACGCCTAGCCCCATTTATTAAGTGCTAAGATACTTGAAAGTTAACGGGGAGTGAATTTTTACGCCTAGCGAGGCTCGGGAAGACGGTCATATGTTTTCGAATGTTTACAAAACAAAAATACTGGATGCTCGTACGTGTATCCGGCTTGTATTTTGATGTTTTTCGAGCTTCTTTCTGGAGAGGAAAAGAGATGAATGCCGACTGCATGAAATATTTGATGTGTTAAGGTTCGTCTACACTGATATTTATATTAGATATCTTTTGAATTTGTAGACTTCTTGTGTGTGAAGGAGTTTGAAGAATGTCATGTTTACGTTTCCATGAAATTAGTTTGTAATTAGACATTGGTAGCCTAAAATTTGTACTTATATTACATATAATTTATTTCAGTCTTTATTTAAATAATTATCAGGTAACTTATTGTAGATTTGTTTTTTTCTAAATAACAATATATTTTGTTCTTGTTTAGTGGTTTTTTTGCGTAATATAAAATTTATGTTTTGCCTAGTATCATAATTATGCACATTTTTAATTATTACTAGTTTATTGTCAAAATAATCTGGCTGAAATCCTAATTTTATTTTATGTATCAATATAATTACTTAAAAAATTTGAAGATACTATAATAATTGCTAGATTAATCAATATTAGCAGCAGATTAATAAGAGAAGCAATAGAGATTTATAAAAATCACTGTGAAGACACTGAGTTAAATAAAATTTGGCTTTCTTTAATTAGTAAATTATAAATTTTATGATCTAGTTACTTACTTGTTACTAGTAATTTGTTTCTATGCTCTGTTATTTATTGTAATGTCATTTATATCATTTATCCTGATAAAGATAGACTTTTTTATCGCTACCTAATATCATTCCTTTTATTTTATCAACATTCAATTATAATTCAATTTATAATGTCCATTAAACCATATTAGATAATTCATTTTTTTCTTTAAGTACATGTAAATACATAATTCACCGAAATATCCAATCCGCCAGTCTTAATCTCATAACATCCATATACATAAATAATCCTCCGTGAACCACCTAGCATAATTAATACAGCACCAGCGTGTCTACAAAGACACTGACCGGTCAGCTCTGTTGACGTGCAACCCGGAGATGTGGGCAACCGCCTCGACCGCATCTTGTTTGCAACGGCTAATTATTATTCATAAAGCACCGTCGACCGCACCAAGCTCTCTCGGACCTTAATCCGGGACGACGCCTTGTCCGCCACGACGCTCCGGCCTAATTAATATAATATGACCGCACTGGTGTTTCCAGCATACGGAAACTGCAAGATGTATAATTGCACTAACATCAGATTGCTGTACTAGGTTTGTTCGTGTGCATGTATGAAGTTTGTAAGGGATGTTAAAAGCTATGTTGGACAGTATGTGTTATATATTATCGTTATGGATAATTTCGCTAGCTTGTATTTGTTGTTATTGTTGCAAATAGCAACGTAAGATCTAATTTAGGTAATTTTCAAAATCACTTATAATTAGTTTATTAAAAATTTTAATAGTAAAAAATTATTAAAAACTTGTTATATTAAAAAGAAACGGCTTTGGGTTATAGTTCTGTATTAATATTTATTAATAATCAACGTTTCGACAAACTCAATGTACGTCTTCATCAGGAAAAAAGATGAAGATGTATATTAGTTCGTCGAAACGTCGATTATTAATAAATATTAATAGAGAACTAAAATTTAAAGCCGTTTTATTTTTAATAAAGCTGTATATTATAATTTTATATTTAGTTTTTATCATTTTTACCACTTTAACTATAAGGAAAAGAGATTCAGTGTTCGGCACGGTGTCTGTAACATTTTTAAAAATTGAAAAAAATATATATTTAAAACTTTTATATAGCCTCTAGTTGAGAAATCCGAACTTAGTTTATGAGGGTGTATATGTGTGCGTCGTCACTCGCTTAGTCGTCAGTCATAATTTTGTAATCGCAACTCCTTAATTAATTCTTGATTTATATCGTTATAAATTATTAGGTAGGCTGTAAAAAAATTCGGTAATTTTATATAAAAACCCGGGGCAACTAATTTACATCAGTTTAATATGTAAATTTACAGAAGTCACAGAATTTTTTTTACATAATATGGATAAAAAATACGTATATTTTATGTTATATACTTTGTTTTTCGGTAAAATAAAAACATATATAGTATGGTAAATTAATTATTTTACTTAAAATAACAAAATTATATTATTTTTACTGAAAATTTGTCGTTTTGCTGAAATAATATGTAATTTAACATAGTAAAATTTAGAATTAGAATTATAACACTTTAGGTTCCAGTTCTGAATTAATTTATTAATAAATTAACGTTTCGACGAACTGAACGTGCGTGTTCATCAGAAAAATGATAGAAAGAACATTTATAGTAACAAAATAAGTAAATAAATCTTTGATTAAAGGAAGCCAAATTTTATTTTATATGTAATTTTTTTACTATAATTTTTACGTAAAATGGAAACTTTTTTTACAGTGTAGGCTGACTGGATTGTTACACAAAAAATATATTAATTACAATATAAATATCAAACTGACACCATACACCAAAAACACTAGGTACACCATATACCAGCCAACAAATTTGTCCCAAAAAAAAAAAATATAACCTAACCACATAGCAACACGTTATAATAACAAACTACACCACCTCAAAATCACGTACGCCCATGCTATTTGGCATCCGTACACCATGAAATACTTTGTATATTTATGTTAGTTTAAAGAATTATTGCGTGAAACTCATACATTTTATTCTGTTTTTGATGTTTTTAAATGTTTTTGTTTGAGTACGTATGTGGAGACGTGGAGACAAGCCAAAGTACTGGTTACCTCCCGTTGTTAATTTAAGACATTCTCAACAGTTTGTGCTTGTAGCTGACGCCGACGCTACGAATCGACGCCGGCCGACGTTTGACACGGCGGGTGTTGTGTGCTAAAGCAACGTTTACACGTGTTATGTATTAAACGAGTTGTTTAATGTGAGAATTTTTACAGTGTAAACCATATTATATGGCTGAGGATTTAATCAAGATTTGTAATTAATAAATGTGGACAGACATTAAATTTAAAAAAATACTAATTTGTTTTGAGGAAGTATTTTACAAAAATACAAAGGGTTTTTGATTTAACCTTTACATCTGTTGTTTAATACAATGAACAAAGAGTTTATTTACATTTAAAAAACAACTTTGAAATATATTTCTATTTTATATTCCAATAATAACAAACGATGGATAAGCGATTGTTCATCACAATGGACATGTAACATAATTAATACATTTACAAATAAAAGTACAACGTATAAAATAATTTCTCCTAGCCCCATACAGATTTATAACTCCAAACAGATTCCTGACTCCATACAAATTTTCCTGAAAATTTGTGATTGTAAATTTTTAATAGCTATGCCATCACTTGTAAGATTTAAAACGAAAAACGTGGGGCGCAATGACAGCTACTCCATACACTCCTTACTATTATCTACGTTTTTCGTTTTAAATCTTACAAGTATTGTCATAGCTATTAAAAATTAACAATTACAAATTTTCACGACAATTTGTATCGGGTCAAGAATCTTTATGGGACTAGGAGAAATTATTTTATACTTTTTAGTTCGTTATAAAAACGTGGTATATTAATATTTTATTTTATTTAAATAATTATTTTCTGCTTTTTACTTGTGTGCGTGTCTGTGTGTGTGTTTGTTCTGTGTTTTCTGTATTTTTTGTATTTTGAAAAAAAATATTGACTGAATACACGAATGTACGGAATTCGTGAATATAGCACAAGATAAAATTAATATTTCTAATATTATTAATTAATTAGTTAATTATATATTTAGTTAATATTGCATTGTCATCCAGTTCTGAGCTATGTTTAAAGCTTCAAGTTCATCGGGAACTTAGTTTAAAAATCGATTGGAAAATTTGTACCAAATAGACAAACAAACGTATTAAAAAATAATTCTGGAAATAAACTTAAAGTAATAGAAATTTTCAAGCTTTCACGGCCGGTATCCATTGAATTTATAGAATTTTCTGGACTGGTATGCCGTGTTCGATCTATTCTCATCGCGGACGTTTCGCCATACATCGTAAATGGCATCTTCAGTGCTTGCTGATTGAATCACCAAGCACCAAAGATGCTATCTACAATGTATGGTGAAATGTCTGCGACGAGGATAGATCGAATACGGCATTCCAGTCCAGAAAATTCTTTAAATTCAAACTTACGTATTTGGTTGTCTTCATTAATTTCGCTTTTGATTGTAAGTTCATTATAAAGTTGTAGGTAAACGTGCCCGTAATAAATGCGTATAAAACATTATTTTCAGCTATTATTTCCCACATCCTTTTCAGATGTCCTTTTATAATACCTTTTGTTTCGAACGAAACTGTTTTCAATGCTTTCGCCTTGTTCGTTAATAATAAGCGCAGAAAATCATATACGAGCAAAACATTTTGTTCACTTATTCGTGAATGATTAAAAGGCATCCAAAGCCAGCATATTAACTAAAGTCACTAACTACATTGTCGAAAACATTTGATTCGAACACAAAACGAATTAGAACTGTAGGCAACCCCGTATAACACCGTTGTTTGTTTCATAATTGTTTAGCAAATTTTCTTTTCAGCCTTTTGACTTGTGTTTATTAGAACTTACAAGTTATTTTCGAATTGTGAACAAAGGATACTGGTATTTTCAAATTATATCTGTTTAGAGAAATATACATTTATTAAAAAATATCTTTTTCATCTTAGATAATGAGATACTTTTATAATTTTTGATTTACTAATTATTCCAAGTGACACATATTTTTTTATTGTCTAAATACATACTACTTACATACACAATCACATCATGTTTCTACATGGGTGTAGCACAAACTCTTTTTATTATGCAGAAATATCATGTAAACTTGGAAAGAAATATTTCGGTTTGAAAAGTGTGAATTACTAGACAAGCTTTCAAACTTAATTATGCTGTGTCTTGTATATTTTATATTTGTGTTACGCTCCAATCGTGTAATTACCACGTTTGTGAAATAGTTTTTTGTCTCGTTTTATAAACAGATTTTTCACTTACATCATTTGTTTTAACAATTTGAAATATCAAATTTTTTATTTATCTTAATTTTCTTTAAACAATAACAAACTAACACAGTAAAAAAATCTTTCAGAACTCATTATATAAAATAAAACGGTTTCAGGTTTAAGTTTTGCATTAATATTTATTAATAAACAACGTACTCAACGTATTCAATTTTCCTGATGAAGACGGACGTTGAGTTTGTCTTTTTTTAAATATGATTAAAAATTATTTTTCTTAAATTTTCTGGTTTGAAAGTCAATATTTCGCAATTTTCGTAATTTTTCTTACTATTTTTATAGAAAATTATGCATTTACAAGATTTTAGTATTTTGAGAAAATAATCAAAAGGTAGATAGGTACTTCTTAAAATTTTTATTTGAACAAAATTTTGAAAAATATTTTCACATTAAAATATATCAACTCATATAACAACTCATTGCCAGTCATTTTGAAAATAATAAAGAAAATTAGTTATAAAGATTTTTTTTTAATAAACTTAATTTACAGGTATTGAACGAACATGTAATAATGTTTATTACTCATCGAAAAGATTACGACACGTGGCATAAGTCGTATAAATAATAATGATCATTACATATAAATAATCATTACATTATATATTGTACTTACATATATTAAATATTTATAAATACTTAAAATACATACATATATAACATATTTTAACACATGTAGCAAAACATTAAAATTTACGAATTAAACATGTACATATTTTCAATTTTATTTCCAGTTAGTGAAACCGTTCATAACCTAACCTCTCACAATTAACAGATGTTCAGCGTTTATAATCTAGTCAACGCTGTTACAATTTTCATATTTCCACATTTAGTTACGACCAACAAATTCTGCTACCTATCAAAATAAATATTAAAAACAACTATTTCAAGTGATTCCAAATGCCACAAAATATTCTTGATACGACCTCTATATTTCTGCAATGTTTATGAACGTTCACAGCCCATTCTGTAAAACTGTGCGAATCGGGGGGTAATTTTAGATTTACGGAACGGTATGTATACCGATGGTATATTAGTCCAACAACTCAATTAAATTGGTAGCGTAGATTTTCGTCACGGTTTTAAACGGTTTATTGAGCCGTAAATCGTCCGCCATTTTAGGCATACGATAGTTTTTTTTTGTTTTGTTTTGTTTTCGATTTTGTTTTGTCTGTGTGGATGCGTTTTAAATGTACATTGAAATAAATTTCAGCGCCCGATAATGGAATCGAATATCTGTGTGTGTCATCTTTTTGTTTTGTGCCAACCCAACTATTGTATAATAGGTTATGTTTTGTTTGCGAATACCGTAGTACGAAAGCTAGAAATTGACGAATATTTGATTTTGAATTAATTCGACTGAACGATTCTATTATACATTGCGAAGGATTTAGGGGCTTACGCGTTTGTGATTTTCAACTAGTTCAGATTATTTATAGATTTTGCAGCCGATATAGAAGATTTTGATTGATTACTTTTTTTTTGTAAATAGTTTTATCATATGATAATTCAGTGGAATAGTGATGGAGAATATTTATGGCATTTCTATATTTTTATAAAATTTATACAGAATTTAAACCTAATTTTTTTAAATTTTAATATAATGAGTTTTGAAAGATTCTTTACTATGTTAAGTAAATATTAATTTGTGATTGGCTCAAAATATATTCTCAGAATAAATATTTCATTGACTGATTTTAAAATTATTTTAAGGTTAAATTTATTCCAACATTTGGAAATTTTGGAAGTCTATTACTTAAATCGTACATTAATTTAAAAAATTCATCTGTATTATAATAAAATAAAACGGCTTTAGGTTGTAGTTCTGTATTAATAAAATAATTAATAATAATCCTTTAATTAAAAATTTATAAATTTTATGATCTAGTTACTTGTATTTTGTTACCTAATAACTTATTTCTATGTTCTGTTTATTTACTGTAAATAATTAAATATCATTTGTATCATATTTCCTAATGAAGATCTACGTTGAGTTCGTCGATATGTTGATTATTAATAAATATTAATACAGAACTACGTTTTATTTTAATATAATAAATTCTGAAAGATTTTTTACTATATCAGTATTAAAATTTTTATAAAATCAAAAAGAATATAAGTATATATTAAAGCATCTTTTAATGAATAAAGCATTTCGCAAACATCGGCTAATAAGTAATAACTAATATGAAAACAATGTAACACGATGGGTGTGCTCTTCGTCCATCGGGACTAATACCGGGTTGTATGTCGGTACACGGCGTCGCGGCGCGCTGTCGACGCGGAACGTCGCGACGGCATGTAGCCGCCGGTGTTCTTGTCTCGGCTACCGTTGTTCGCTGTCTCGGCTTAATATTATCTATGTGCCCGAACGGCGTGTACATCCTAATGTAGATATGTGTTTCGTTACTACTATATACGAATGAGATATAGGTATATGCCTGGCTGGCTCCATAAGGGTAGTAGCTACATAGAAAGAGGGATGTAAAATTAGTAACACGGCTTGTTTTACTATATCATAGGGAAGGGTCAAAATTAGATAATTAATTAATTCATGATTTTTTTTTGCTTGACTGATTTTTAATGAGTTGTTTTATTAGAAAACATTACTAATTTTATTTCTGTTAATAATAGCACAGAACTTTTTAAAAAGTTATATATTAGAGTAGCTTTATAAAAAAAATTCCAGAAATCGATAATTTTACATCGAAAAAATATCAGAAATATATAATATTTTTTGCATATTTTTAAGGAAGTAACAGGTTCCTCTACACAACTGAAATTTTCGGAAAATGCGTCTTAATTATCGATTATATCGTGTGTTTTACACACATTTTCGGAAAATTTAAGTTGTTTAGAGGAACCTGTTACTTCCTTAAAAACATGGAAAAAATATTATTTCTGATGTTTCTTTCGATGTAAAATTATCGATTTTAGCCTTATTAAAAAAATATTTTTTTATTAGACCACCCTAATATATATAGTATTCGCCAAAATATCAGCATCATACGGGAATTTTTTTATTATTTGTTTTTGAAAATTATTATTACGGAAGTTTTTGGTGCCTCTAGTCAAATGAAATAATAATAGTAATAATTCAGAGAAACTTACTTCATTAATAGAAATTCTAAAAAAGGTTATTTGAAAAAGTTTTGGAATAATATTTTAGACTTCTATACAAAATTACAGTTTTCAAAACCGACTTAAATCAACATTTTTGTAACATACATGTAAGTAAAGTATTAATTATATTAATAATTATACAATTATTATATTACATTAATATTTTATATCAAACAAATACTTTGTGTTATAAAATAAATTAAGTGCAAAAAAAAAAAATTATAATAAAAATGAAATATCTCCGAGCTTAACATTATCAGTTTGAACCCAAAACCCAATAGCATCGTGTAACCAGAGTAATTACCATTTAGTTACCATTATCAAAGCACAGAACCGCTTATACCAAAGTGGTTTTAACCATCGTATAACCATTGGGTAGATAACACTAACATATACATCGAGTGACCAACAACTCGTTGGCTTCTGAATTTCATAGATAATACTTTTAGTTACTCAAATCCACACTTGTAATATATGCCACTAATATGTCTCTGCCCGCAGACTAACACGCGTTTTTATCGGACACTCTGTATAACAAGCGTTTGTGGATTAATGTATGTGTGTACGTGGTAGAGTAAAAGAAAAACTTGTTATCTGGGTTATATTAGAGTTAAAAGTGCATTTTTATTTGAATTTAAATGCGTATGAATTGAATATATTACTATAAAGTTATTTACATTTTTCACAGTCGTGTTAAGTTATTTATAAATTGTTAACATAGTAAAACATCATTCAGAACTCATTATATTACAATAAAACTGCTTTAGATTAAAGTTCTGTATTTCTGCTATTGCTAAATATGCGTTAGAGTATCTTTATGATGTAAAGTATGAAGATAATAATAATTGCTAGACTAATCAATATCAGCAGCAGATTGATAAAAGAAGCAATAGAAATTTATAAAGATAACATCAATCACTGTGAAGGCACTAATTTATATAAAATTTGAATTTCATTCATTACAAATCTATAAACTGTATGATCTAGTTACTTATTTGTTACCTAGTAACTTGTTTCTATGTTCAGTTATTTACTGTAATGTTATTTATATCATTTATCCTGATGAAAACGGACGTTGAGTTTCGTCGAAACGTTGATTTTAAATAAATATTCATACAGAACTTTAACCTAAAGCAGTTTAATTTTTATAAATTGTTGTTTTTCTCTAATTGATTTAATTTATACAGATTTCTTTTTAGTATTAATTTATTTTCAATATGAGTTTCATGAGGTAAAGTAACACATATTTTTCTAAAACGCACCAATAAATTATAACGTTTAATAAAAAATATGTGTTACTTTCTAACTAAATATGTCTAATAATCTTTTGTTTCATTGTGACTAAGCAGTCTGTGTCTAACCGAAATTTTAAGTAATTTAAAGTAATATATTTAATTGAATTTATAAAAAAAATTAGGCTGGTATGCCGTAATCGATCTATTCTCGTCGCAGACGTTTTACCATACATCGTAATTGGAATCCTTAGTCCTGACCTTACACTATCAATCAGAATGTCAATCTGAATGTCATTCCGAATGACTGTGTAAGAAGCAGGTTTTTTTTTCTGATTATGGAAGTATAAATGTGAATTATTAATAAATAAAAAAGATATATTTCATTTTAAAATAACCTAGTGACTTTTGGGCCAGCTTGTATTTAAAGAGTTCAATCATTTTTTAACAAACGAAGCTTGGTCATCCTGACATTTTTAAATCAACCTTCATATTCTATCGATCTTATTCTCAACCCATCCAAAACTGCAACATCCCCAACAATCCAAATAAACCTCGGGGTTGGGAGAAGAAAAGAAAGTCACATCGGTGTGTGGCGTGTCCTGTTCGGGGGTGTCCCTTCCACGAGTGACCTATGTCCACCGATGTGTCCGGTGGACAATATTCCGGTGTGCGATCCATTATTCAGCTGGGTAAAGATGCGAAGCGCGTCGCAGTGCGCGCGGCGACCGCCAAGAAGCTGCGTGTCCGGATGACAGCGTGTCAACTTGGCGTTACGACGACGACGACGGTGTGTGTGTGTACGGGAGCTTTCAAAGCCGGACACGGCCGGACAAATGTAGCTTTCGTTTCGGTAGCACGACCCGAAGCAGGGAGAGACATGGGTTAGGTACACTGGCGAAGCTTAGTTTTAGTGGCGGAGGGAAACAGGAACGGATTTGAGATATATATTTTTGATGGTTTTTTGTGTTGTGTTATTATTAAAATTAACGTTAAAGTCAGTCACTAGACTGTAATATAATATTAAATAAAACGGCTTTAGGTTTAAATTCTGTATTAATATTTACTAAAAATCGACGTTTTGACGAACTCAATGTTCGTCTTCATCAAGAAAACTAATACAAATTAATAGAACGTAGAAAAAATAGTTTAAAATTATGTATCGTAGTATTAATTAAATCTGCTTTTCCAATAAAATTCCAAAATCAAATTGCATTAGCCTTCGCTGTTATTCTTTTCTGACTGACATAAAAATTGTATGTTTAAATGAAACCAAACTCGTTTTTCATTGTTGGGAAATTAATATGTGAGACAAATTGGCAATAACACTTGTGTTACACTATTAACAATAGTCCCCGCCGAGTTTTAGTCCGGTTCTCAAGTAGTGTAAACGTTTATAACATTCTATTAGTCATTGTCAGCACTTGTACCTGTTGAAATCCATTGCAAATTTGTCAAACTAGTTTCTAGTTACAGATTGCGAGAGATTGTCATTACCAATTTGCGCTGAGTTTTCATCTATTATTCAATACGACGACGGAGTGGTTAGTTAAAATGAAATGAGACTAAACAAAAAATGTCTAACATGAATTTCTTTTCTTCTATTGCTTTCTGATTAGTTTCAGGTTTAATATATATAATATTACTATTATAATTGACAAATTTGATGGTGCAAATTGCATTTCTTACACTTCTTTACACATTTTCAATAATCAAATTTAAATTTAAGCGAAAATACTTAACATAACTTGACGTAATAATTTTCATTATTAACATAGTAAAAAATCTTTTAGAACTCATTATTAAAATAAAACTGCTTTAAGTTAAAGTTTAATCATTTTCTTATAAACATATTTTTGAAATAGCAAAAAATCTTTCAGAACTCATTATATTAAAATAAAACGGCTTTAAATTATAGTTCTGAATTAATATTTATTTAAAATCGATGTTTCAACGATGTTTATCAGGATAAATGATATAAATGGCATTACAGTAAATAACAGAACATAGGAACAAGTTCCTCGATAACAAATAACTAACTAGATCATACAATTTTATAGATTTTTAATTAATGGAAAGTCAAATTTAATTTAACTCAATGCCTTCAACAAGCAATAACTTTAATCACTCTGTAGGCTCTGAGTTAAATAAAATTTGGTTTCCATTACTTAAAAATCTATAAATTGTATGATCTAGTTACTTATTTATTTACCTAGGAACTTATTTACTGTAAATGTCATTTATATCATTTATTCTGATGAAGATGGACGTTGATTTTCGTCGAAACGTCGATTTTAATACAGAACTTTAACCAAAAGAAGTATTATTTTCATTGTTGTTCCCGAAGAAGTCAGATTAAATACACTTGATCATATAGTCGTGTTTGATTCTGTCAGTCGTGTTTATAGTAACTAACTGCTGCATAATGATATACATTATTGTACTAGTAATATAATAACCATCTTATACAATACAGTAACTTAATATTAATATTTTAATATATTTTATATATATTTTAATGTATATATATATATATATATATATATATATATATATACCGGGTGTATACTTGCTTTATGCAATATAGGAAAAACAATGTTATTTTTTTAACATCGTAATTCCTGCCTCCCCGTTAGTTTTAGAGAAAAATTATAAGAGGCAAAAATTATTTAGAATTAAAAACTACATTATTTACGCTTAAAATAATTGTGATATTACGTCTCAGTAATTAATTATTAATTAAATAAATATTATCAGTTTTCAGCAATATCGGACAGCCATGGACAAAACGCGAATGTATTTTGTTCACAAATGTTAGTGTATTGTCATTTGTAAACAAAATACATTCGCGTTTCGTCCATGGCTGTCTGATATTGCCGAAAACTGTTAATATTTACTTAATTAATAATTAATTACTGAGTCGCAATATCGCAATTATTTTAAGCGAAAATAATGTAGTCTTTAATTGTGAACAATTTTTGTTTCTTATATTTTTTCTCTATAACTAACGGGGAAGCAGGAATTGCGATGTTAAAAAAATAACATTGTTTTTCCTATATTGCATAAACCAAGTATACACCCGGTATATATAATATTTTTTTATATGTATTATGGAAAAAAGAATAAATATATTTTTTTTTAATTGTATACTTGTACCGATGAAGACAACATCGCTGTTGAAATACGTATATACATAAATAAATGTATTTTAGTGAAGAAGTGATTAAGTGTTATTTATCTTTTTTTCCATAATAATTATACTTCACAATTACCTGAAAAAATAAAACTTATAGATTATACATATATGTGGATTATATATTTCTTCTAATTAATTCTAATTACCAAACTACAAACAAAACAAATACTCAGTGCAAATAAAATGACTATTTGTTAATTTTATCTCAGAAGTATTTACTACAGAAACCAATGCAGAGAAAAGTCGTAACTTGAACACAAAAGACATAACGTGCATCGTATTCTTATAGAGACACACCCACGCAACATTAAGCTTCAATTAAATTCAAATCAATTTTTGGTTTGGTTAAAAGACTTCCGGGTTCCATGTCAAACTATCGTTTCACATGTTTCACTACTTCTATTTCGATCACATTTTATAAAAAAGAAAAAATAAGATAAAGAAATAAAAATTGTCAATCTTCTTAAATAGAATACGATTCTTGATTGAAATTAACTGATCGTAAAAATTTATATAGAATAAATAGAATATTATAAACAAATGTAAAATATTGTTCTTCAAATGCACTTTATATTTTCTAGGTTTTGCAATTATTATAGTATCTTCAAATTTTACATGACGAAGATTTTCTAATGCATGCTCTGCAATAACGAATTTATCTGGGTGTTTTGAACATGTAAAGGCACTGATTTAAATAAAATTTGATTTCCTTTAATTAATAATTTATAAATTTTGTAATCTAGTTATTCGTATTTCATTACTTAATATTTTATTTCTATATGTTTTATTTGGTTATTATTTGTCATTTGTATATATTTTTTTGATGATAATATTCATGGAGTATATAGAAACGTTGAATTTTAATTCAATTTAATTTAATTATACAAAACTAAATTCTAAAGCTTTTTTATTTTAATATTTTTTCAACTGTACAAAAACTAAAAATATTAAAAATAATATGTAGTATTCAAATTGTTTCAATATATAGAAAAGTTACTATAATAAAACAGTTAAATTTGGATAAATTGTTATTTGTATTACAACATAAATTATAAAATAAAAAACCTTCTATACTATTTTTGTCGTGGGAGCTTTTAGCAGCTTTTAAACGTGGGAAGTCTACTTCTGTATTCCATTTCAAGCTTACGCGAAGCAAATAATAATAAAATTTTTATAGTATAATTTACCTCTTTTAATTCAAAAATCAAAATATTATTTAACAACGCCAATAACTTCATACAAATTAAAAACAAATTTTTGAAATACATAAACAGCCACTATAATTTAGTAAATAAATTTAACATGTAATTTTGAATTATAATATTTAATTTTGATAAGCAGGAAATGAAAATGCATATAAATTTTCTACTATCAATAAAATTATAAATTATATACAAAATTTATTTATTGAAATTTAATGAAAACAATAGAAAAGCAATGAATATTCATAGGGCAAAATTTTATTTTACACTTAATTTCATTTCGCATTAATTTGGAAAATTTATACATAAATATATAAATACATATTAATAATACTAAAAATTATTTTTGCATAATATATTCAATTTTAATAATATAAATGTTATTATAAAATTAATTTTATAATTAATGAAAAATATGTTATATTGCGTAGTAAAAATTATTTTATATTATTCTGTCATTTCCTTATTTTATAGTAATCTAAATTTTACACGCCGCAATTAAATTTTATTACTCAAATATTTTAAAAATTTGATGCAATCCAGAATCCATTTTTTTTAGGATTAAGTATCTGTTGATGGTTTAGAGCAGGTATTAAATGAATTTGTGTATTTGGGTAGTTTATTATCTAAGGATAGCCGTCTTGATCGTGAAATTGAAAAAAAGAGTTAATGCTGGTTATAAGATTTTGGGTGCTTTGGGTACTTTTGCTAAAAATGTAAATGTTTCCAAAGAAGCCCATTTGAATATATACAATATTGTTTTGATGCCTAAGTTACGATATTATGTTACTAGTACAATAATGTACATTATTATAAATAATAATGTAGATTATTTTAATACACTTGAAACAAAAATTAGTATTATATTCAGGGCAATATTTTATTATATGATAATAATTTAACATATTTTGAAAATGTGATGCAACCACTGCATGACTTTTAGTTATAGAATCATTAGTCAATTTTGTATGTGATGGTAAAAGTATAATAAATTATGATAGGTAATACTTATTATATACAGAGTGATTACATGTAGATATAGTTAATTAATACAAATCGACAAACCATATTAGATATGTAGCAACATGCCAGAGTATTGTTAAAGTCTATTTTTTCAGAACAACAATGTTATGCGATCAGAAAAGTTACAAAATTGCCTGAATCTCTCTCTCGCTTGATTCTATAGCAACAGAGCGGCATATATGTTTTACAGAAAGCTACTTGATGTAGAACATGTTTCTAAGATATTTTGCAGACTCCCGTTTCTCTATTTAGTTTGAAATTTTATTGATTTTTGTGAAACGTATATTTATTTATATTACGAGATTTAATCATTTTTATTACTTTTGATGTACCTACTTTTTTAAGGCAAATGGACAATTAATAGTTCACAGAAAGTTTTTTTTTTTAAACATTTTTTTGAAATAGTAAAAATTTTTTTAGTACTAATTATATTAAAATAAAACAGCTTTAGGTAATAGTTCTGTATTATTATTTATTAATAATCAACATTTCGACCAATTGAACGTTTGTTTCTATCAGAAAAAAAGATACAAATGGCATTTATAGTAAATAAACTACTAGGTAACCAAATAAGTAACTAGATCTTAAAAAAGTTTATAAATTTTTAATTAAAAGAAGTCTAATAACATCAATCACTGAGAAGTCACCGATTTATATAAAATTGAGATTTTTTATATATACATACAATCTACAATATTATTAATTAAAGATAGTCAAAAGTGCCTTCATGTTGATTGATGTTATTATTTTTCTTTGTAAGATTAAAGAAAACAAAATTTTACTTAAATCAATGTCTTCACACTACATATTTTCATGATGTAAAATTTCAAGATAGATTGATAAGAGAAGCTATAGAAATTTACTTTTGCCTTCATTTAATTAATAATTTATAAATTTTATCATCTAATTACTTGTACTTTATTACCTAGTAACTTGTTTCTATTGTTTGTTTATTATTTATGTCATTTGTACATTTTTTCCTGATGGTAATATACATGAAGTATATCGAAACGTCGAATTTTAATTAAAAAGTACGCAGAATTTATTCCTAAAGCTTTTTATTTTAGTACTATAAAGATATTTAATTAATCAGTATTATTTTTTTGTTATGCAATTTGAATTTTTACAATATACTTCAATTATTATAATTAACTAATGTGAATTAATAAAAAATGATTGAAATTCCAACATTAGTATTAAATATTAAAAAAAGAATCAAATACATATTTCAATAAATATTTTCATAAAAAATTGCAGCAAGCAATAGATACTTTCTACATTCCTAGCATAGAAAATAAAAATTCCTGTACACTTCTACAGCATCACAATATATTCGTGATCAATCCTGTGGTGCCGCTCTAGCGCCACCAAGCACCGTTACTATCTCGGCTTTCCGATGCAATTAGGGTGAGCCGGGGACTAAGTACAAAAGCGTGTAGTGGCCAAACGACCTGAGTGATAGCTGACAGCTGACCACGTCGTTTCTGGCCGCACCTCTCCCCCCCCCCCTCAACCCGCACCAGCCACTTCTCTCAAACCCGACGCCGGCGTCTAGCTGACCACTGTGCCGCGACGGAGACGTTGTCCGCGCTCGGCTTGGGACGACAACGACATCTGTTCGTCGTGCAAGCGAGTGTCTTGGGTCTATGAGCGCCGGTGTAACTTGTGTATACGATTAAGCAACAAGGAATCGATTGAGTTTTAGATCTCGAAAATGGTACAAGTGTATAGATTTCGAGATGAACATGATGTTATAATTTACCGAGTCTAAAATTACACACTTTATTAATACATATTTTTTCTTATAGCTACTTCTTTCTATAAGAAGAATAAAGATAGTTAAAACTATATATCAATTTCGTTCCACTAATATAAATTATAATAATAGTAAAATTACAGAATTTATGGAAAATCCGATGCGAATTATTTATAAAATACTTGCCTGAGATTTTTAATTCATTTATTGTATTTATCTCATGGATTCCGGTTCAATTAAAAATATATATATATATATATATATATATATATATATATATATATATATATATATATATATATTACTTTTATTCCGGTTTTCATTTCGGCAAAATAACGTTTTTTTTTCGGTTTTCGGTTTAGTTCCGAGTGATTTATTTTTAAATTTTTCAATGTTTTCATTTGTATTAAAAACTTATTTTCTACCATAATTTAGAACATTATATTCTTACTTTTATAATAAGCATACTACATAAATTGATAATATAAATATTAATAATTATTAATTAATTAATGTATAATAATTAGAAGTATATAATATATGATAATATAATTTATTATTCGAAATTTATATAATTTGTATGTATGTTTAATTATATGATAGTAAGGTAACATATGTTAACGTAAAAAATCCTTGTATACAGGATTATTATTTAATTATAATTAGAAAAAATAAAAATTACCTCTGATTATTAAAATATTTTTTAATTTATTTTCATTTAAACTATTTAAATATTATTAAAAGCAGAGTTATTATCAAAAAAATGCACCTGTTTCATAGTTATCCTTAGTTTCATTTTCAAATTTCAATAACTGAGTATTCATCAACAAATTCGCGTATGATGAGTTGCGACTTGCGACTACGCTACGAGACCCCGAAAATGACAAAAGAAAACAAAAACTGACGTGGAAAGTTCGATTATATTGGCGCGCGTGTTTCAACATGTATCGAACCGAAATAAACCGGTATTTTTTTCCGATTCAATTCCTGTTTTCGTTTCAGCAAAAATAACCGATTTTTTCGGTTTTCAGTTCAGTTCCGGTTCGAAACCTGATCTATGTTGTATTCTGTTCAAATACTTAACAATTTTACACTGTAAAATATCAGTGTAAATTTACATTAATAATCATAATAATTTTACAATATTACTAATGTAAATTTAAACTGTTTAGTTATATTTATCCCATCAAAATATTTTCAAGCATTTAATGATTAGAAAACACTCGATATTTTTATTAGTAAAAATTAGTTTGTATGTGTATTTGTATCCTGCTCAAATCAGTAACATTTCGCCTTATAATCAAACAATTTTCTATGTTACATACTCAATAATTTCAATCGCAGACATTTTAAAGTGTTTTCCCTGAACGCAAACAGAATCTCGAGTTACGGGGCCGTGCGCGCTCTCTCGGGGTCCAAATCACCGCTCGTGGCAGCGATGACACGCGGGCCAGCGATGAGGACGTGCCGGCGAGACGTTCCAAAGTATTACCGTCGAACCACGCACACCCGCAAATAGCGCCCCGGTTGGGTGGGCACGCCAGCCGCCCGACACACTGATTGATTAGCCGCCTGCAATCGTGCTTTGATGCTAATATTCGGCACATAACAGTGTTATTACCTACCCCTACCCCCCTCACATAGATTGAATTGGAAATGTATGTATGTGTGTGCTTTGTAAGTGGATATGCTTGAATATCTGGATAGTAATGTTTGAAATTGTGTATCAGATTTTGTTACCGTGTTTTATTTGGTGAATTAAATTTATATATATATATATATATGTATCAAGTACGTGATAATTTAATAGAAACTTTGGAAAAATAATGAGTTTTAGCAGCGCCATCTGGTTTATTCCGTTTACACAATGTGTCACTTATTTAATTGTGTCAGTAATTGTAATGATATTTTTTGTTCATCTCTTGCTGTTTTAAAAAAAGTCGAAACGTCGATTATTAATAAAATGTAATATAGAACTAAATCCTAAAACCGTTTTATTTCAATATTTTTGTATTATTAATTTTTATTTACACCATATCGTAAATAGTCAATGAAATTTCAATTTCGTGAATGAGAAAGTGTATTTAAACATATTATAGTGAAATTTTTTAAGTAATAGGAATAGAAGAGCATGTATGAGAGATATTATGAATGTGGAGGAAGATAAAATTACTTGTTTTGATAGGGATGTTTGGAGAAAACTGATTTCGGGATAGTGGAAAGAATTTGTGTCACACTCTTTCGGGTATAAGGCGTGATTGTGTAAGTATGTATTAAAAACAAACAAAAATTTACATTTTAGTTTTGTATAATTTTTAATTAAAATTCGACGTTTCATTATAAAAAAAATAAAAATTATACAGAACTAAACATCTAATGCTTTTTTATTTTTAATATACACTGTAAAAAATCAGTGTAAATTTGAGTTGATATTAATTTTACTATATTTTTTATTCTAATTTTATAAAATTACAACAAAAAATGTAATAAAATTGCTATAATTATTAATTTTTACAGTGCAATGATTCTGTAATATTTTTTACTATGTTACTTTACTGTATTTTAGCCCTGTCAGTAATTATCTGTTAATTAACAAATTTATTATCTAATAGAAATTTTATAATACTTTCATTAAAATATTTTTTAATACAACTAACAGAATTTTTAACATGAACTATAAAATCAAAATAAGTCAAATTCATCTCATACACCGCGCACCAAATTCGACTAAATACCCCCCGAAAAACACTTAACAATCTCGCCCTCTCCCGGGTTTTTGTGTGCGGCAGCCGTCTAATGCGCGCTCCCACGAGTGTAGCCAGACGCATTATCGCGCCCCCCCGACGCGTTGCGTCGTTCGCCCACCGACGCCAATTCCCTCACCAACGCCAACATACACACACACACACACACACCAAACGGGGAATGGATGCGTTCGTTTAATACCGCAGTGTCACTCGCAACAACAACACACAGAGCAACCCTGCATCTATCTAGTCGGCTGTGTGTTTTTCATCCCTTGCGAATAAAGAAGGCGGGGCGGGGAGGGGTGAGTGCTAAGTGGCTCTAATGAAATATGAGATATAAAAAAGACAGTTGTTAAATTTTGGTTTACATATCAAGAAAAGAGTTACATATATTGAAAAAAATGTCATTATTTATAATAAATAATTATAGCTTTTGATTGAGTCTGTTTACACTGTAAAAAATCTATCTTAAATTTATGTATTTTACATATAGGTTTTAACAGTAAAAATAAAACATTTTATAATTTTACAATAATAATTTACGTAATATTATATTTTTTATGAAAAATTATAGATTATTAGATTATAGGTTACTTCAAAATAATTACAAATTATGCAAAATACGAAGTCATGCTTTATTTCGAAACTTTTAGGTGTATGATATAAAATTTTGATATAATAAATAAAACTTACATATTACTTCGAAAAAAATATTTGATATTATTTAATATCCTATTTGGGACACACCAAAACAGTGTAAAAATTACATTAGGACCAAATGTCAAAAAATGCACTCGATGTTTTGATTATTAATTTGTGACATTATTTTAAAGTATAATTTATACAAAGAATAAAGTTTTTTTTAGCATCAAATCAAACAGATATTGTAATGTGTATGAATATACCAAAAGATGTGTTATTTGGGACCTAAATTTTAAAAATGTGTTTTGTTAACTCGACATGTATTTATTTTTAAAATAGAAAACATACTTTCTGTACGACATATGGAAAATTTTGTGGGTTGAAAGCAGTTTGTTTTGGTTTTTTATAAATAAAACTCAATTGAAATACTATCCAAGCTTTCGATATATATTAAATCATCATCAAGGAGCTATAATAGCATACAGGTAATTAATATTAATTAACATTCTTTTTAGCACATGCTGAACTTGCAATTCGCAGAGAGAGTAAAAATTGAATCAGATCAATATTATATATATATAGAAATATTTCAATAATTATTGAAGAAAAATACTAAATATGTTTGAATATTATTTTTATGCACATGAAGATCAGAGCAATCATACTAACAATTTTGGAGGCAGCTTTTGAGTTGGTACATAATTATCAGGCGTTTTTGCGCGAGTTATTTATTATTAAAAATTGCTGTTTTGTTTAGTTTTTTTAATAAAAATATTTTTTTCATAATAAATATAGTTTAAAAATTGTCAACGTAAAATACATTAACATCTCTTTAAAAAAATTTTTTGTACCAAATCTTTCTTAAAAAATTATATTGCAAATTAAAAATACTATATTACAAGTACTTAATTGCAATTGTAAAAAACAAATTATACAAATATATTAATTAAAATTAATATAAAAAGGTCTGTTAATCTAATTACTTATTAATTACTTTCTGAGTATCTACTGAAATAAGTTACAACAAAAATTAAATACTAAAGCGAATACAAAAACAAAACAAGAAATAATTAGAAATAAAAATATTAGTAAATATATCAATTACAACTAATTAAAAGAAAAAAATCTGTTACTGTAATTACTTACATATAGTTATTAAAGTTACTAAATTACCGAGTGTAATTTAAATACTCAAGTATCACCAAACATAAAATACTAAAGCAAATACAAAACAAAACAAGAAACAATTAAAAATATAACTATTAGTAAATATATTAATTACAACTAATTTAAAAAAAAAATTGTTACTATAATTACTTACACATATTTATTAAAGTTACTAAATTACCGAGTGTAACTTAAATACGCAAGTAACACCAAAAATAAAATACTACAACAAATACGAAAAAAAAAGCAGTTAAAAATATAACTAATACAAGGCACTTGAGCAAAAGATATCAGATAAGCTCTCGAACATATACAACATACAAACAACATAAGTATATATAAAGTATAAAACGGTTCCCGGAGTCGGGAGACGGAGGCCAGGAAGAGAAGAAAAAAAAAAGTCTCCAGAGAAAAAAGCGCACCAAGAATATAGGTACAGGCTAGTCAAACACGAGCGCCCCAACTTAACTTGTGTCAGTGTTTGTAGTGTAATGATCTAAACATGGAGGTCGGATGCTAGCGGTAGTAGCTCGGCGGCGATAGCAGGGTGGGGCGTCTTGACGCCGCGCCTCTTGCGCCCGACCGGGACACGCCCCCATGGCCTTGTGGCCATGGCACGTCAGCGCGATCTGTTAGTGGCCACGGAAAACATCTTGTGACGCTTGTCCCACTTGTTCTTTTTCTTCTCGATGCTCGTTTTTTTTTTCTTTTTTTATTCTACTGTTAGGGGTAACGATTCTCAAAGTGGGGTGTACGAAATGAAATATTTTGAGACTCATTTTTAATTCACTTTACTGATATTTCCTTCATTTTATTTTTGACTATATTTTTATAATTACTTGAAACAATACTTTATTATGTAGATTGTAGATGATCATAGACAGATAATTATAAATTATTATTCTACTGTTTCCAATACATACGTACACAATCACGCCATGTACCCAATCGGATGTGGCAAAAACTCTTTTTGTTATGCACTAATTAGTTTCTGCAACTTTTGCTTTATACATATTCATATATGCTCTCCAATTCTATCCAAAATTTTGTATTATTTATCTTAACTTTATTTAAAATATTTCATGCTCATAGAAATAATCTTACAAAATAATAGTTATTTAGACATTTATTTAACTTAAAATTAACGTGTTTTTGAACTCTATACTTATAATAGAAATAAAAATTTTAATAAAAATAATAAAATTATAATAAGTAACAGTATAACATTAAATTACATCAAAATTTGTTTAGTGTGTGTTTTTTTTTTTTTTTTTTTTTTAAATAAATATAATTGTAAAATTATTAATATTTTTTAGTTCAAATGTAGTTTTATTTTTAAACTAAATATTAAACTTATTTTATACAAAGCTGAAAATAGTTATACCATCACTTACTATTATCCTTTTTATTAAAATTTTTATTCGAAAAACATTGACAGTTCAAAAACACATTTACTTTTGAATTAAAAGTAAAAACTTTAAATCCAAAACTAAAATATTGACAGTGTGTTGTATTTATAAGTAGATTCCGTTTTATTACGATTTTAATTATTTTTTATCAAAATTTTTAATTATTTTAGAAAAATCTAAGTTTGCAATTCAAAAATATGTTTACTTTTGAGTTAAAAGTAAAAACCTTGAATCAAAATCAAAATTTTTCTTAGTGTTCTCAATTCACCAGATTTTAATTTTATTACTTGATAATGCAACTGTTTTACCATTCGAGAATTGACACCCCCCCCAAGAGCCGAGAGAAAGAGAATTCTTCGCTCAGAGCTTGCGCCCCAGCATCCGAACTCGTTCTATGAAGGAAGCAAACGAGTTTGTCGTTTGTTTGTAGTAAGAGGAGCTGAGTATAAGAGACCAAGCCAAGATAACTTTGATCCTATATTCTGAATAAACTTCTATTATTGTTCCCATTGAATGATTTTGTTTTACTCTATTTTCGGTATGTTTTTGAAGCTAGCTTGGCTTGCACGCCGAGTTGAGCTGACGAACAACGTGGATTGTTTCATGTCGCACGTTTATTTAGATAAAACCGAATGAATACGACGAAGATAATTCTGGTATCAGTTTTGTTTTTCTAATGCAGTTTGTAATAAGTTGAAAACTGTATTGTGTTCATTCGTTTTAATTTAATTCTGGTGTTGCTTATCCGTATATTTTAAATGAAATGAATTTATGAAATTTCTGTACAGGAGCTATGAATAAGTTTAATACCAGCAAAATATCATAAAAATTGTTTATTATATTTTATTTTGATTTTAATTTCTAATTGACTTTGTGACAAATTTTTAATTAACATAGAAAAAAAATTCAGAACTTATTCTAAAATAATTGCAAGATTTACAGTAGAATTGTTAATAAGAAAAGCAATAAAAATTTACAAAGAAAAAAATAACATTATCAGTTACTACATTTGTATTATTTTTCTGATAAAGATATACGTAGAGTATATCGAAACATCGATATTTAAATAATATATAATAAAACTTAGCTCCATTTAATTAAAACTTTATAAATTTTATGATCTAGTTACTTATTTTGTTACCTAGTAAGTAATAAATATTATTTTATCTTATTTCTTGATGAAGACGTACGTTGAATTCGTCGAAATATTAATACAAAACTATAACCTATACCGTTTTATTTTAATATATATAGAACTTAATCCTAAAGCATTTTTATTTTTAATTTAAAATTTTTGAAAGTCAATTAATTTTATCATATCTTGTGTTACAATTATTCAAATGCTTAATGAATCGCAGTAAACTAATTTACAGTTAGTTTATTTAAGACCAATATTGCACCTTTATATTTATTCATATAATATGTATAAGTTCAGAAAACATTTCTGTATGTTATTTAAAGAATTTAATATTTCAACGTTGGACAAATTTCTTTAATGTATAAAATAAAAATATTATCGGGGCATTATAATCAACGGCTGGAAAACTAGAACAAACAATATAAAAAGGCCGATAAAAAATACGGTAAAAGACGTGACATACGGTAATAATATTAAATAAAACATGCAAATGTATCCTAGTGCCGTTTCGTTTCACACTAGAAAACGAATTGTGTTTTTTTTTGTGTATGTTTTATTTTATCATATATTTCTATTCCGTGATCGAAGAAATAAAATCGGGCTGTTTCAAATTTATTATTATTATCGTTTATTATATGAGTTCGGTAGAAAAACTTACAAAACACAACAAAGTATTTCTTAAAATAATATTCAATTTTATATTTATTACCGTTGAATATATAGCGATTTTAGCATATTTGTGTCATGTTTTTTATTTGAAATCATTTTTCTTTTCGAGTTATAGTTTCTTTTGTCTTATATTTTTTATTTTATAAAGAAAACTGTATGTTTTATAAAGATAATTAATTGAAAATAGTACATTTTTATTTTTTATATTTTCAACTCAAAAGTAATCGTGTTTCTGAACTGTATAACCTTATTTTATATTTTTAATTACACATGGCGTATTATAT
The DNA here is from genome assembly GCA_963966155.1 of Clivina fossor. Taxonomy (NCBI): domain Eukaryota; kingdom Metazoa; phylum Arthropoda; class Insecta; order Coleoptera; family Carabidae; genus Clivina; species Clivina fossor. Next base: position 9,666,863 of record OZ014566.1, read on the forward strand.
TATGTTATGTTATTTTGTTTTTGCTTAAATCGCCATTAATATATTTTTATCAAAATATATGTTTTTCTAATAGAAATATAAAATTTAATTAAAAAAAATAATAGTTAGTAACAGTTATAATTATTTTGATAGCTTTCTATAAAATTATATACTATTTAATTTAGAAACAAAGGATAGTAGCATGTACCAACTTAATCGCGCGACTAAAACTTAACTTGGTACATGCTACGACCCATAGTGTTTTTCTAGAATAAATGTAATTGTAATATTATTAATAATTTTAATTCAAACATAGTTTTATTTTTAATGTAAATATTAACTAATTTTATATAAAACATTATTTTTGTGTAATTTTCTTTTATCGACGTTTCGACATACTCAATTAAAAATGTATAAATTTTATAATTTAGTTATTTGTATTTTATTATCTAGTAACTTGTTTCATGTTCTGTTTATTTACTGTAAATATCATTTGTATCTTTTTTCCTGTTGAAGACGTTGGTTGGGTACAAAAAGTACACTATAAAAAAATTATGTAATTTTACATGTAATATTACATAAATTATCACAGTGAAATTACAAAATGTTCTTACTTTTACTGTTAAAACCAATATAAAATTATATAAATTTAAGTTAAATTTTTTGAAGTGTACTTTGATTATTAATAAAAAATTTATTTTAACAATATTCTGTTAATCTTTCTTTAAACCTGAGTTTACTTAAACCAATATCAGCACCATGTTTGTACAATCTAACATCCTGTACAACAACCCAAAATCCAATACCGTACATCAAATACTACAACTTAAAAATACTCAAACACCTCCTCCACTCAACACCACTCAAATACTCCTCACCGCATTGGTTTCAAATTTTCCTCGTTCAACTGGAGTTTGGGGGGGTAGGGCTATTGTTTGCTCATTTACCGCCAGCTAAGCTTTCAAAATTGTTTGCGGGCCTGTCAATCGTCGTCCCTGATCTAGGTTCCCGATGTACCCAAGTCCCACCAGGTGTGTTTATCTAACCGGGTACGTCAACACGCTTTGATCTAGACCGATATGACGTGCCGCACCGCGCGTTTATGTTGGAGGTGTGCGTGTTAAGATTATTATTAGCCGTTTCGTTTGAATGATGAACGAAGGTTGTAAGGATGAAGTGAGAAAGATCTTCGACGTATAGATGATGTGATGAAGTGGTCCTGCTTTGCCGTTTTGGCAAGTGCGAAAAATAATATTTATGTTAGCTGGTTTATTTTTTTCTTGAGGTGCGGAAATAGCGTTTTGAGATTTTCTTGTTACGATTTTAAAAGATTTTTGTCAATAATAGTTTTGAAAATATTTTAAATTAATAGTAAAATACATATGCTAACAGTTTTAAAAGAATTTAGAATTACAATATTGAAATAAAAATTCTGAAATATCTAAAATAGTTGTAGGAATCCAAAAATAATAGAATTTTATCTATAAAATGTTTAAAATATTATTAATAACTATTCAAAAATAGTAATATATGCAACAAGTGCATAAAGTAGTACTTTTTTATACGAATGGGAAGTTTAACATGAATGAAAAAAAGGTATTTTATGCATGAATTCCATATACAAATTTTTTTCTACGACTGTCTGCAATTAGAATTACTTAATCAAAGAAATATTGACCTCATGTTTTATTAATGCAGTAGAAACTGTTCTACCTAGTAAATTATTTTTATGTTCTGTTTATTTACAGTAAATCTCATTTGTATCATTTTGCCTGATAAAAATTTACGTGGATTTCATCGAAACGTCGATTATTAATAACTATTCAAAAATAGTAGTATATGCAACAAGTGCATAAAGAAATACTTTTTTATACGAATGGGAAGTTTAACATGAATCAAAAAAAGATATTTTATGCATTAATTTCATATACTTATTTACAATAATTTTTCTATGACTTCTGCAACTGGAATTACTTAAGCAAATACATACTGACCTCATGTTTTGTCATCTAGTAGAAAAAGTTCTACCTAGTAATTTGTTTTTATGTTCTATTAATATACAGTAAATGTCATTTGTATCATTTTTTCCTGATTAATACAGAATTACAACCTGGAGCCGTTTCATTTTAATATAATGAGTTCTGACAGATTTTTTACTATGTTAGATGTTAATTTAATTTGATTAGAAAAGCTAAAAATCGTCTACTTTATTTAAATAAAACAACGCATTAAAAAATATCATCTAAAATTTTTATTTGCGTAATATAATACTTCAAATATAAATAGTATTTTATATATTAAATTAATACATATTCCATTCTGTAATAAACTTATAATATCCATTTTAAAAACATCCCTCTATTAAATAAAAAATATTTAAAATCCCAATAGCCTATTTAAATCGCGTCAAAGTACTTAATAGCTACTTACTTTTGCATATAAAATATTAACGCAATTACATTATGAAATCGCATGCTAACACCACTGATGCAAGGGTTTAACTCTATTGATCGAGAACGCTTGCAACAAAAGGGTCGAAACAAGCGACAGTCGGTGCAACGCCTTCTGTGACCAACACGGTATAAAATTTATAATATAATATCGAGATATAGTTTGAATCTGTGTCGTTCCGTTTGGCGAAATGTAAAATTGTAAAATTGAAAACTTCAAAATATTATCCCCTTCTTGTCAAGGGGTGACTTCTTTTAATATTGTTGCATGTGTGTAGAGATCTTTGTATGTCTTTTTGATATCTGGCTATATATATATATATATATATGGGATATTTTCGATATGGGTGTTTGAAACGCATATGTCCGCCAACGAAATATATCATACAACATTGGATAATATTAGATATTTCAAAATATCTGACACGAGCGTAACAGAATTTTTTTATTGCGTCTTACATGAGATGTAATATCTTTTTGAATTCTTTTTTAATGCAGGGTATAAGAGATATACGGTTTCAAATGTGTATTACAAATATTTTAAAGAAATGTGAAAAAAAGAACTGACACAAACTGAGTTGTTATTGTAGATATTTTGATTTATATTTTCAGAGGAATTTTTAGTTTTGAAATAAGAACATTATATTTTTTAATCTTATAATGTGAAAATTTTTTTTCGCAGTTAAAGTGATGTAAGTGTTGATACTTAATACATTATTTTAACAAATTAAAAGCGTAAACAATAAAATACTTGATTAAGTATATATTAATTTTTTCTTTCTTAACGTAGTAAAAATTCTTTCAGAACTCATAATATTAAAATAAAATGGCTATAGGTTGTAGTTCTATATTAATATTTATTAATAATCGACGTTTCGTTGTAATCAACGTACGTCTTTATTAGTAAAAATTTTACAAGTGACATTTACAGTAAATGAACAAAACATAGAAAAAAGTTTCTATGGTCTGTTTATTTATTGTAAATCTTATTTGTACTATTTATCTTAATGAAAACGTACGTTAAGTATATCGAAACGTCGATTATTAATAAATATTAATAAAGAACCACAACCTAAAACCGTTTTTTTTTTCTTTCTTTCTATTAGTTTTCTTCAAGTACACGGCAAGAAATAATAATTTTAATTCTGTTAGAGAAAATATGAAGTTATTTTTATTTAAACCTAACGAAAATAAAAAAAATTGTATTATTTTTGATAAACATTAACAGTTTTTAAGAGTTTAAAAAATTAACAAAGCTTTACTCGTATGTAAATATCCATTTAAAAACAAGTACTTAATTTTTTTCTGATTGAGAAACTTTTCATCAAAATATTTTTAACTCAAAAAGTCGATATAGTAACTACATAAATTTTCTTATTGCTAACTACTACAAACAGTTTCCGTATTACCATTTTAAACTGTTTTCTTCTATGTTGTTTAAAATAATAATAATAATTTTTTTTTTCAGATGGTGTATTTTTGGAATTTCTTCACACTAATTGAGAAATTTTGCAATGTAAGTTCTTAAATATGAAATCTATTATTTATTTTAATTTTTTTATAACTATTCTAAATAATCAAAGTAAATTTATTATAATTCGTCTATTAATACTTCCACAATTTGAAATCCAATTTATGATTTGAAACGCATCATAGACTCACATTACTTTAAAACGTAGCCGTCATGCCATTTTATAATTACAATTCCATTGACATTCGTATACCGATTGAAGCACTCAAACTGATACAATTCTGTTTAGCATTAGATATTGTGAATGCATATAATTTGTAGAAAAAGTTTTTAATATTTTACACGACGCATATGCAAGTTTAACACACCATAATACAATAGCAATCACATACTGCTGACAAATGCCTAAAGGGGGATGTCAGACGAAGTAAGGGGTTGTTAGTTTGCCCTTAAATTTTAACATCATTTGCACGATGTGCATTTTATGGGTTGATAAATATGTTGGAAAGAGAAATGGATACATTATATTATGAGTTAGAATGCAATTTTGATGTTAATAGTTGGTGAGTTAATGAAAAATTTAAATAAAAATATAAATTACGTAATATGTATAGTTTGTTCAGTTTTAATGAACTCATTGTTTTGTATTATATGTAAAAGAAATTTGAAATTAAATTATTTTGTAAGCACATAATGTTTAAAAACATTTTCGTCTAACTTTAAGCTCTAGTGAATGAGTTTTTGTTATATGAATATACGAGTATGTTACAAGGTGATTCTTTACTATATTATTTATTTATTTTTCAATAACAAAAAATATAATAAACAATATTATTTAATTTAAAACGGGTTTTTAATTTTGCCATCTTTCATACCTAACTTATAATTTATTAGTCTCAAATATAAATAAAACGTATTATTTGACTTTCCAAAACACTGTTGCTAATAGAGGCAAAATAAATATATTGTATCCAATAAAAAAAGACAATTATATATGTTATATCTTTACATATTTATATAATTTGAATTCAAATAATTTGAAATATAAATTATAATATAATTATAATTATAATACGAATTTATAATTTATTATATTTTTGTATTTTCACTTTTATGTATTTTATGTATTTATGTATTTATGTTTGACGTTTCTATGTCGTATTACAAGGATCAACAGAAAAAAATGTATTATTATTATTAATATATCATCTATATTCTTAGTTACACATGGCATATTATATTAGGCTATAGTATTTTGTTTTTGCTTAAATCGCCATTAATTTATTTTGATGAACTAATTAAATCATTAGTTAATTTTTGAATAAAAAAATGCATATTATATATAAATATATAAATATATTTTAGCAAATTTAGCTAATTACATATAGAATAGAAAAAATTTATTTTCATTCCTTAGAAATTTTTATATTGCAAATTTTTTCCCTCAGATTATGACGTCCCTACAAGCTACAAGCGATTTTCCCATATTTAAATATAAATTTCAATACTTTGCATAAAAATGCTAACTTTACTGAAAAAATTAATGAATAATTACTTAAATCATGTGTGTAAAAATTACATAGATTGTTTGTATGAATCAGTTTTGTCCTGTAGAATGCTTCATTTGTTAAAAAATTTGTTAAATATATAAAAAGAAAAATTGTTTTTTCAAAATTATCTATAATTTAAATATTTGTTTGTTTGTTAGTTTTACACAAATGATTTATGTAATTTTCATACAAACTGTTTATGTAATATTACATAATTTTTTTTTAATTTAATATAATTTTCAAATATTAAAAAAATGCAAATAATTATATCTACTCGTAATATCATCCAACTTACTTCAACCGCATTTGAAATCCAATTTCTCTTTGAAACAAAAATAAAACGCAACATTGTAATTATAACCAGCGTTGCGTGGGCGACCAAATTACGCCGGCAAACCGCAGAAAGGTCCCACGAAATATCGAAATATACAAAACCACTGAAACCGAAAAGCAAGTGTATAAAAAGCGGTGAACAGACTGGACACTGGTTAGGATATGAAACATATTTTGGTAGCCGTAACCTAATTGGGGAGATTTTGTGTTCTAATGATTTTACGTGTAACGTGGCTAGTTTTAGTATTTTCATACAAAGCCTGGGGGTTGTTTGGAATACATACCACTCGAGGGGGTTAATATAAGGTTTTTATTCATAGTGTAGGTGGAAGCTGTTTTGGATTTTTTTTTGTTATAAAAAATTTAATGTGATATTAAATTTTATCACATAATTATGTTAGTATAGTTTTGGTATTGTACTGTCATTATAAATTAGGCAAGTACATAATAATAAATTGGCAATTAAATAATTACCATTGATATTATTTTTAAATCATAATACAAGTAAAGATAAATCTATAAATTGCTAAGTTTTAGTAATTATTAACCAATAATATAAGCTGTTAGCAACATTGCCTAAACTTAACATCTTCATTATAGAATTGAGGTAAATATATAACTTTGGTGATAATAAATTATAATAGAACATAATTAAATCTATATTTTTTTATTGTCAAAAAAAAATATTTTTAAATTAGATGTTATCTCAATTAAAATGTATTAAATTTTTTATCTCTATTAATATCTGAAGAAATTACATTTTAAACATTTTAATTCGTAGCATGTACTAATGATAAGTTAGTTACGCGACTAACGACTTATTATATTTTATATAATACAAAATTTCTATTTGTTAGTTATATTGAAAAAATATTATATTTTAAAATATTTGAAACGGTCACTATATATCCATTATTGAAATTTTGAAAAACCTATAATTTTTTTTATATATTCAATAAATTCCTTAACACATAATACATTTAATTCTTTTTTGTATACCACAAGATTTTATTTTAGTCACATATAACCAAGCACATGGTAAAACATAAAAAATGTATATTTTAAATTTTTTTGAATAAATGGGAACTTTTACTGACGGGCAGGCAATTTTGGCATTTTTGAAATGTTTATTTTTACCTATTTTTAATCAATAAATGATGATATTTTACGGAAAAAGTAATGATTTTATAGTAAAAGTATGCTTTTGTTGAATATTTGAAGACTGTGGAAAATCGGTTATACAGAACATATACTTGTTGTATTACTATTGTTTTACTTAAAATATTTTTATATATTGTATTAGAAATTAAAAATATGCAAGTTTAAGTCATTGTAAATTCAAACATATTTTACTATAAATGGATAAAATTATTAACATAGTGAAATATCTTTCAGAACTCTTTATATTAAAGTAAAACTGCTTTAGGTTGTAGTTATTAATAATCTAAATTACTCCATGTACATCTTCATCAGAAAAATTGATAAAAATGATATTTACATATTTCATAAAGACAAACAAAACACAAAGAGTTTCTAATTTGTTTGTCTGTCTCTCTCTTACATTCATTTGTTATTCTATATCCATCTGTCAAAGAATGAAATAGGAGAATCGAAGTATTTGATTCATTTAATTGAAAAACCACCGTGGTAGATAACACAATAGGTAAAATAGCAAAGGAGACTGTAGAAGGCCTTTTTTTTGTTTTTAAAGCGTTGTGGTTGCATTTTCGATGCATTCCAATAAGGTTAGCACTAAAATCGAAAGACAATTTACACAAATTTCTAAAACATTCGACCCGACAAATAAACAAACAAGCGGACCGAGATGTGTCGACAGTCAAAAGTTGTTTTGTATGCGAATAGAAACTCCCCAAAGTCATGTTGTTCTGTTTTTTTTTTCACTCACTCGGTTTTATCGTGGAGTTACAGAAAAAGCATTGGCGGAGGTATTTTTGAGAAGTTTATATACTGGAAAAAAATATTACTTTAAAACCAACGTTTTTACTTTTAATACAGAAGTAATACCGTGAATTAAATATAAACTGTTTTAGTATTAGATTCTGTTTAATTATTTTATAAAAACTGAACGCTCGTCTTTGTAAGGCCAAAAATTTATCAATAACATTAAAGTAAATAACAGTACATAGCAAAAAGTTACTAGCTAATATATAAGTAACTAGATCATAAAAATTATAGATTTTTAATTAATTATTATATAGGTAATATATAAATAACTAGGTAATAAGAATTATAGATTTTTAGTTAATTAAAAATCTATAATTCTTATGTTCTAGTTACTGATATATTACCTAGTTCCTAGTAAGTTCTTGCTACGTACTGTTATTTACTTTAATGTTACTGATAAATTTTTGACCTGATATTCAGTTTTATAAAATAATTAAACAGAATCAAATCCTAAAACAGTTTTTATTTTAATAAAATGAGTTCTGAAAAATATTTTACTATATTAAATAAAAATTTTCGTTACGTATCAACACTAATTGAGAAAAAAAAATATGATTTGAAACAGTATTTGAAGAACATTATGATAAACTACTGCTATTTTTACATAATAATAATCTTATAATTTATTTTCTTGTTTATTATAAATAATTTTACTTTGAAACTTATATTCACCTAGTTATTATAATTTTAAAACATTTTAATATACAACGACCCTATTATTAACTCACTTTTCGACGCCTATGAGATTTAAACCATCACTGCGAATCAAAAAAACAAGGAAAAAACAAACAAAAAAAATGCAGAGCTAGTATCCCATGGTGAGTGACTGGGAAGACCAGTTGAAATTCTGACAATAACACTACAAATTCCTCGAAGAATCGGAACTCATCGCTTTGCCCCTTGTGCTTTTATTTCTAGCGGGTAGACAAACTCTGTTTACGACGGGCTACAATAACGATTGGAAACTGAGTGTAAGATGTAGCGCATTGCTGTAGACCTTCTCAGTGGCTGATCGAGGCAGATTATCGTTGCTTTTAGTGGTTCTGCCGATAGTTGTACGTGTGCAGAGTATAAAATCCAGTGATGCATTGGATGGCGCTTGGATGAAATGTACAAGTTACGAGTAGATGATTTGAAAATTGTTTAACATAGTAAAAAATCTTTCAAAATTCATTTATCTGAGTTTTATGAGTTTATACTAATGAAGACGAAACGTCAATTATAAATTAATTTTAAAACAGAACTTGCGCCTAAAGCAGTTTTATTCAAAATTATTTATTTGCCGACTAATGAGTTTAATTATATTAAATTAAATTAAATATAATGATTTAAATATATATTTTTTTTATTTTAACCAAGCCAACAATAAATTAGTAATCTTTAAGATTTCACGGTCGATATCCATTGAATTTATAGTATGCCGTGGTTGACCTATTCTCGTCGCAGACGTTTCACTGTATGGCTTGGAAACAACAAAATGTGTAGTATAAAAATTGTGTTTCCAGTACTAAATATATAAACAATTATTAATCCATGTACAGCAATTTAATTCACTTAGGGTCACTTTCATAAAATGTTGTTCACTGAATCAATCAGTTAACTAGACAACTAGATTGTCATTTGTTATTTACTCGCCTCATTGATTGGTTAGTTAGGATATCATTTGTTTAACAACGCTTTGTACAATCAAGTTTATAAATAATAGTTATATATACATACATACACAATTACGCCATGTACCCAGAAATGGTGTGGTACAAACTTTTTCCACTATTCTGAAATAAGCTTTCTTCAAACATTCCTATCCAGACAAGCAACTTCAGCTTCATCCATATTCTTATTACCTCTCATACATGCTCGTCTATTTCTACTACTTGGAAACTTTTGCTCACGCAAACCACTCTTTTAATCATAAACTGTAAAAAATATATCTTAAATTTATACAATTTTATGTAGGTTTTAACAGTAAAAATAACAACATTATGTAATTTTACTGTGATAATTTACATAATATTACATTCTTTACAGTGTACTACTTCACTTACTCATCGGACGTCCACGCAAACGTATAACTTCAAAATCATTCATATAATATTTTTTTTAATCAAACGTTTATTAGACCATTTTAACTAACTAATAGTAATACTCTGTAAAAAATTGATGTAAATTTGCATATTCTATGAATGTAATTTTTTCATAAAAATGTAATATTACGTAAATGATTACAGTAAAATGGTTTTTTTTACTATTAGAAACTATGTAGGTAAAATTATATAAATTTAAAATACATTTTTTACAGTGTAGTATTAATAATTCATTGATTTAGTTAACAACCTTTTATGCCACTGGCTTTGAATATTTTCCATAATAAATAACCGAAACGAAAAATCAATCAGAAAACAAATTAGTCTTGTTAAGCGATTAATCAAAAATTTACATTCCTTTCTTTTTTGCCATCGAACGTCCAACTAAAAACCTATTTAGCAAAAAAATTGGTCTCGAATATAATTTACAAGCGCCCATTAAAATAATGTAACAATATAAAGTAATTATGTGCAACATTCACGAAACACTACCATGCTGGACATCAAATTCATAAACAATAGTTAAGCTCCTGCTATAGCGTACATGATTAAAGCTGTAATTTGTCGGAAACGATAGCAGCACCGTGAATAGCCATGTAATGAACGACAAATTAAAGCTCAAAAGCGGCACCAATAAATAAGGTATCGATACAGCAGAGAAGACGCGTAACCGTTTTGCAAAATGCAAATATGACTTCGTTATTATAAGCATTCTTTATCTTATGTTGTTGTTTTTTTTTTGTTTTTGTTCGGGGTTATTATGAAAATGAGTTTAATCATATATTATTATAATGTATGTGAATGAATATGTGTGTGTGTGTGTGTGTGTGTATTTGATGATAATGATTACTATATGTTGAAATCGTTGATCAACGTTGGCGGTGCAAAATAATCGCTTATAGCTATCAGCTACTGTGCAACGGCACGGCATAAACGATTTGAGATAAATTTAAATTTAAAACATGCCTGCTGAATTTATTAACGGAACTAGATTTTAATATATGTTAAGTTAGGGTATTAAAAATATGGAACGAGGTAGATAAGTGATGTTCATTTATTTTTTAATTTTATTTTATTATTATATAAAACAAGTTGAAACTGAAAGTTTTTTTTTGTATTTTTCTGCTAAAATATACTACTATAAAAGAGACAATACTGTAGAATCCAAATTTTAAGGGGTATATACTTTTCTCGGTCTAAAAAATCTACTATATTTATGAATTTTTTTCTGCAAAACTATAAAAGATATCAAACCGCGATTTCTGGAAGGTGAAAGAATGGACTTTGAGCTACTTTCAGAAATTTTTATTTTTACTTTTGTTAGAAACCATCCGAGTTCTAACTCTTTCTTCGAAACTCTGCAAAACCGAACTTCTGTGCGGTAACAATGATAATTCCTTTCCTGTTTTTCTGAAACAAAAATCAAAAGACACCCTTGAAGTATAATATATTTTACAAATTGGCACAAAATGGCGACCTTCTGCTGTTTTAGTTTTAGTTTTACGCACAAGCATAATAATTTGACCAAAGGTTTGAATTGGTCAAATTCTTGTGCTTGTGTATAAAACTGAAATTAAAACTGCAGTTTGTATAAAGTCTCATTCTCAAAAAAATAATTAATATTTTCTCTTATTTGAAAAAAGCAAACTCTTATTTTGTCTTGAAATACTAACTATTAAAAACCAAGAAAATTTATTGAATTTTGATGAAACTGTTCACGACATATCAACATATATTTATTTATTATAAATACTAAAAAACTTATTTCTCGGATATTCGCTTACCGTTAATATAAATTATTCGTACATTATTCGTAATAAAATTATTATTATAGTTCATTGCTTAACAATTGTTGTAATAAAATATAATTTAAATTATATTTTTAATCTTTTCTCAAAATAAAATTATATTTAAGATAGTACAAAATCATTCAGAACTCATTACATTAAAAGAAAGCGTATTTAGGTGTTCATCAGGAAAAATAATACAAATGACATATACAAAACAAAATATATGTACAAGTTACTAGGTAACAAAATAAGTAACGTATGTAATTCTAAGTTTGTGACATATATTAAAATTAGAGTAAAAATCAGTTAAACCATTTCAATGACAGAGAGACAGACATTTTTGATATGTATTATTTAATTTTGTATGATACGCAAAACAATCAAATAATGATATAATTAAAGATATAGAAGAAACTAAATACTGTATATCATTAATCACATATTCAAAATTTCTATCCCAAAAACATGAGTGAAACAATTGCTATTGTTTGCCGGAAAAACAAAAACCATTTAAACACATACTGCAAATTCGTCTACACACATATCTCTTTCATTCTTCGATTACAAACAAGCTGCAAACTATAAATTAAAACTTAATTAAAGCCGGTAGTTGTAATTTCACATCGTAAAATTAACGCACGCGAAATAAAAAAAATATAAGAAAACTTTGAACCGTTTTGATATCTCAATTACGTGTACAGCCGAACCACTGTTTTCCATCATGAGTCCCTGTCAAGAATTTCTACTTTATTTTATACTAGTAAACTTCGTTTACAGAGGCCTGGGTTGGTTACCATATGTCCGACTGGCAGTTGCTTATTCGTTTTTCGAGTTTGACATTTCGGGCAGGCCTCAATTAGAATAATTATTAGTCGTGTGTTTTGTAATTACTGCTGATACAAGAATGTTACACTACATTTAAGTTAGGTTAAGAAATATACGGAGGCATCATCAACTTGGGCAAATAATTGTCTTGTCTTTGTATTTATAAAACTTTTAAAATAAAACTGCTTTATGTTAAAGTTCTGTAATAATACTCAAGAATATTGAGATTTTATATTTTTCCCAAAATTTCACAAGATACTCAGTCAATGACTGAGTATCTTGTGAAATTTTGGGAAAAATATAAAATCTCAATATTCTTGAGTATTATTATATTAAATTTCACAATGACAATACGAACATTTATTTGTTCAAGGTCTATTATTAAAGTTCTGTATTAATATTTATTTAATATCGACGTTTCGACGAAACTCAACGTCCGTCTTCATCAGAATAAATAATTTAAATGGCATTACAGTTACAAAAACAAGTTACTAGGTAACAAATAAGTAACTAAATCATAAAATTTATAGATTTTTAATAATGTAAGCCAAATTTTATTTAACTCAGTACCCGTTTACAGTGATTAATGTTATCTTTTTCTTTATAAATTTTTATTGCTTCTTTTATCAATTTGCTGCTAATATTGATTGGTTTAGCAATTATTACAATATCATCAAATTTTACATCATGAAGATATTCTAACGCATGTTCAGCAATAGCGTTAGGCAAAATAATGAAAAGCTTATAAAACAAAAACATTTGAAATTATAATAAATAAAAAAAGTCAAATAGTGTTTTCCCATAAAAAATATTAAATCTATTGTTTATGATTTTAAAAATATAGTCTTTGTAATAAATTATTTTCCCAATTGAATACGCCAAGTTAAGATTGTTGAGTTTTTGGATGAAATGCAAGAGAAAATAAAACGAGAGTGAATTAAAAGTAGGGTTGGGTTATATAGTAGTGTAGCCGTGGTAAATTGTAAATTTTAATCGAATAGTAAATTACAAGTTGTATTCGTGTAATAGAGATGCTAAACATGTTGGAAAGAATTTAATAGATTCTGAAATTACGAGAACGTTGTTTGTAATTTGCATTGATTGAAGTTTGAATTCCATGTAGAAATATTTATTTTACTACATTTTATAGTTATAATAAGGTAGTTATAATTTAATTTTAATATTTATAACACTAGGAAAATTGAGAAATTTTAATTAATTTTTTAATAATATTTGTTTCTATTTTAATATCTATAAAAATTAATGACTGCTACTATCCATTTTATTGATAAACTAGTGTGTTTATTTTATTATTTTTTTTGTTTATTTCGAAGGTACATATATTTTTTTGACAAGTTATTGTATTGCATGAAAATGTTATTACTTTATCACGGAGAAAATTATTTTAACATGATTAATATTTTAAACTAATAGTTATTAAAGTATTTAGTAATAAAAAAATAAAATGTATGAGAAGCTTATATTCTTTAATAGTAACGTAAAAAAATTAACTCAAGTCGTCTATATTTATTTTATTTAATTGTTATAATAATATTTGTATAGAATGTGACATATTTAATAGCTTTATCTCAGAATTAATTAATTATTTGCCTAATGAATGAATAAATCATTTTTTAATAAGTTTTTTTTTTCATTTACATGATTTATTTATTTATTATGTAAATGATGACTGAATGTAATGTACATATTGACGGTGCACGTTTAGAGCAGGTAGATGAATTTGTGTATTTGGGTAGTTTGCTGTCTAGAGATGGCCGTTTTGATCGTGAAATTGAAAGGAGAGTAAATGCTGGTTGTAAGGTTTTGGGTGCTTTGGGAACTTTTGCTAGGAATGTAAATGTTTCAAAAGAAGCCCGTTTAAGTATATACAATGCAGTTTTGGTGCCTACGGTGATGTATGGTAGTGAATGTTGGGTTTGGTTGCAAAAGCATAAACGGAAAATGACTGCTGTGGAAATGAGATTTTTACGTGGGGTATGTGGTGTAACTAGGAGAGATCGGGTACGAAATAGACTAGTGTATGATGAGTGTGAAATTGAAAAAAATGTTGTAGCAAAAGTTGGTGTTAGTCAGTTAAGATGGTTCGGACATGTTGAGCGAATGTCTAATGAACGTTTGGTTAAAAAGATTTATTTGAATGATTTTGATGGTTTACGTTTGCGTGGACGTCCAATGAGTAGTTGGAGTGATATGATTGAGAGTGTTTTGCGTGAGCGAAAGTTTCCAAGTAGTAGGAATAGAAGAGCATGTATGAGAGGAATTATGAATGTGGATGAAGCGAAAGTTGCTTGTTTGGATAGGAGTGTTTGGAGGCGACTGATTTCGGGATAATGAAAAGAGTTTGTGCCACACCCTTTTGGGTATATGGCGTGATTGTGTATGTATGTATGTATGTATGTATTATGTAAATTTAATTATGTTTTTTATATTCTATGCTTTATAATTGGTTGACAGTTAGGCAATAAATGATTATTATTATAACATTTTTTTCATAAGTTAATAATGAATATTTTTGGAAATTTATAATAAAAATATGAATTTAATTATAAAATATCGCCCATATTACATTATTGCTTTTAAGAATCTAGCACTATGGCGTTATTCTGGTCATTGAATTTAGCTTAAATCTTTAAATTTCAAGTATTTTAAGTAAATTTCAATTCTGGTCATTATTTTAGGTATGAAATCTTTAACTTAAATTTCTTTAAATTTAAATGGCATGCATGTTCAAAATTGCTATATTAAAATTTGTTTAAATCGCCAAGTTTAAGTCATATTTCACCTAAAAATCTTTAAATTTAAAAACTATGCCTCTTTATCAACTTTTCATATTTCTAATAGCAAAGTTATTTGCTGTTATCAATTAAACAATTAAAATGAAACTACTTTAGGTTAAAGTTCTGTATTAATATTTATTATAAACGACGTTTCGATTAATTCAACGTCCGTTTTATCAGGAAACCTGATACAAATAACATTACAGTAAATAATATAAACATAGAAACAAATAAGTAACTAAATCTAGTTACCTAGTAGATTACTATATTAATTAAACAATGCTTCTCTTTTGAGTTAAAGTTGACTTTATTTAAAATATTTATTATAAAATTGGCTGTTTTTTATTTATATTATTTAATATAAATTATTTTTATTTGACACTAAACAAACAAAACCTTAATAACGAATCAAACCAAATTTATAACCTATTTACACAGAGATTTCTCGAATAAAAAAAAAGCATATTTACTCTGTACTTAAACCGGGCTTAAATTTTATCATATCAAATAAAATAAACCAAATATATTAAACTATCAAACACATTTAATCCAGATCTAGTGGGTGTATAGTTCATTCTAGTAGCGCTATAATCTTCAACGGCAGCGGCCGACTTATGACAGTTTTACAACCCCTATTATAATCTGAGTACGCGTTGACCATCAGAGGGCACATACGGACTAAAAAAGACCCATGAGAAACATATCTAATACCGGACGCAAACCGACTAATAAATCATGATCAAATACGGTTATATCAATCATTGAAAAGAGATAATACATTTCAAATACACGAACCACTATAGGAAGCATGATTTTGGAGAGTGATGGTAGACGAATACTGAATACAGGCTTGGATTTAGATATAATTTTTGTTAATTGTGAAAGAGAATTGAAGATTTTAAATATGACGTACTAGGTAACAAATAGTACAGGATGTCTTAAAAGTACTTTCATGATTTTTAATTTCAATAATTCTTTCTGGAATTAATATTTATTGAGTTTCTCTTTTTTATCATCAGTAGCAACAGATAAAGCTAAATTGCTAATCAGTGATTTTAGATTATATAAATACTTAACGTGGTCAATATGTTATGCTTTTCAAGCTTATAGTAAAATTTTTTTGAAAGATTTATATTGCTATAAATAATAATATTTATTTAAATACAAAAAAAAAATTATATACTACGTTTTTAAGGCTTTTAGCCTTGTTTATTTATAACTTTAATCTAATTAATTAAATTAATTATAATTAATTAAGTTAATTAATTAACTTTAATTTAATATTTAAAGTTTCAAGTTTTTATCTTATCGGGAAGTTAGTTTATAATTGATTGCAAAATTTGTACCAAACAAAAGGCAGGAAACACAGCGAGTAAATAAAAACATGTTAAAATACATTAATATATGATATATCTAATATATAAAATTCTTGTGTCACAGTTTTAGTGTTTATACTCCTCCGAAACGGCTTGACCGATTTTGATGAAATTTTATATGTATATTTAGTAGGTATGAGAATAGATTTATAACTAATTTTTATACCCCTAAGTGTTAAGGGTGGCTCACCCTGAAAAAAAATTTTTTTAGTTTTTGGACAATTTTTTTTTTTGGTTATTTTTTATGGTGTGCCATTAAAAAATACATTTAGTCCTAAATTTTTACCCTCCTACCACCAACCCCTACTTTTTAATAGCGTTTTATATTTTTTAACTTCGGTCGATAGCTGATCAATGGGGTTCCGTTTAGACAAAATCAATAAAATAAAAATAAATAAATTTGTAACTTTGGGAAGTTGTTGAGTACACTCCCGCAAAGAATTCTAGGACCCTGGGGAGCCCCAGGAAAAATATAGAAAAGTGTGAAAGAAATTGATTCCAAATAAATTGAAAATAATTATAATATGAGAAATGTAATTGATTTTTTTTGTAATACAAAAAAAATTCATAAAAAATTTAATATACACATTAAAATAAAGGTAGGACAACGTTTGCCGGGCCAACTAGTCTTTAATAAAATTTAATAAAATATATTATATAATATATAATGAATTTAATAAAAAATTACAATTTAATATTTATCATCTATAAAATTATCTGTGTGCTAATCCGTCTCTGTACAAAAACCAATACATGATATACGCCAAATATTTATCAAAGTGTGCGCGATCCCTACCGGCGTTGTTTACATATGACCAATAACTGCGGTTTTATACCAAATAATACACGGTTTTCGCTTATGACAATTTCGTTCACCCGAAAATCAGTCGGCTCTCTGTATTCCGATATTATATACAACCATCCTACATTCTGTATATTTATTATTAACGAATGTCAAACGAGAGGATTAACATATATGAAAACGGGATATATATATTACGTATTTAATATTTGCGGTCACGTGACTAAATCAATACACAGGCCTTTTGCAAAGCAACCGTTCGTGTGTTGGGAGGGGGAGGGGGGATAGTGAAAACAGTTGAAAGAAACGTGGGAATTGCAAACAAAAACACACACGCGCCACGACACGATAGGCTTCTGTTTTGCGACTGTCATTTATTTATGTTGTCGGTTCATAGCACCCTATGACGATGATGATTTGGATTATATAGGGATGTGTGTGATTGTGTCTTGTGAATTTAGACGATTTAAAGTGGTGACTTTGTCAGTATGATTTTACTAATTAATTTGATATGGATGGCCATAGCCGTATTACTCAAACAAGGGATCTGATGTTGACATTATGTGACATATAGATTTATAGAAATTAATATTTGTTTGGCCAAAAGGGTTCTATGTAGCATGTATATAGCAATATATTAAATTATATTTTTAATTTAACTAAAATTAGTGACGATACAGTGATTTCTACAAAATTTAAATTGTTTTTTTTTTTTTTAAATAAATTTGTAAAATTTAACATAGTAAAAAATCTTTCAGAACTCATTTTATTAAAATAAAACTGCTTTAGGTTAAAGATCTGTATAAATATTTATTTAGAATCGACTTTCGATAAAAAGTACTAATAGTACTTTATTATATATCTGTGATAATTCATCAAAATAATGCAACTGAGTACATATTTTGTGTAATAATACTAATAAAATATTTTAAATGTAATTCATTCATTTCAAAATACATCCTTTATATAAATTTAAAAATGTATGTAATTATATCACAACAATATTATTATAGAACTAAACAAATTTTACCTATTTATGGAAATTTTCTGACAGCAAATTTACTGAAGTTCTGTAAATTTACTAAAAGAAACTTCACTGCATGCATATGTACTTTTCTATTCCGTTGGTAATATATCATATTACATAATGTTGGTAATAATTCTGATAATCGGCCTGATGCTCTAACGAAGTTGCTAAGTTTTAGCAACGTTGCTAACAACTATAACCAATAGAAACAAATATAACAGTTCTCATTGAAATTTTTTATTTAGTGTCAGCTAATATTATTGGCTAATGTTGTTAGCAACGTTGCTAAGATTTAGCAACTTCGTTAGAGAATCAAGCCGATTATGTATTTATAAACAATTATATTAAAATTACAGTAGTTGAGTTAATTATGTCTAGAAATACTGGGCATGATAGTGTCTCATGATATGTAGGTAAAATTAAATAATTTTATTTAGAGTGTATCAAATCAAGCATGCTGCACATTTGCAAAAATAATTCATATTGATCGTTTCTGACCAACACCATAACGAGAACCATTAAATTAGTAAACAAATAAAGATCACAACCGAAAAAATACATGGAATCAAACACCGAGACTAAAAACAGATACACACCAGATATAGAGAAGGGATGTCTAACCACCCGCAGCGACCCCCCCTAACATCCACAGATCCACAGCCAACTAGACTTTAGACAGGACACATCGATACACACAGGCTGTGTGTTTGTAGTATATATCTATAGCAACCAATAACCATTATACTCACAGATAAACTTTATTCAATTATTGGCGACCGCATCTGCCATCTGTTAGCTATTATCTGTGACTATTGGCCATGGTAATGCGATTAACTCATCTCTCTAATCGGGGAATCGAGTCACGGCTGTGACACTGCTACCATCTATCGCTCGAACTACGAGGTGCAGCAAAAAAGTTATACTGACTGACAATGAGAACAATTACAAGAGTATTTGTCTTTCAATAAAATCATGCGTGTAAATTTCTATATTATTATAATTACATTGTTATATATTCTATTAATAATATATTTTTTTCTTAAATAAAAATAAATAAAAATATTAATATTCCACGTTTTTAAAACAGACTAAAAAGTATAAAATAATTCCTCCTAGCCCTCATACAGATTTATAACCTTATACAAATTATCCTGAAAATTTGTGATTGTCAAATTTTAATAGCTATGACAATACTTGTAAGATTTAAAACAAAAAATGTGAGGCGCATGCAAGAGATAATAGTAAGGAGTGTTGGGAGTAACTGTCGTTGCGACCCACGTTTTAAATCTTACAAGTATTGTCATAGCTATTAAAAATCTGTATGGGGTCAGAAATCTGTATGGGGTTATAAACCTATATGAGGCTAGGAAAAATTATTTTATACTTTTTAGTTCGTTTGAAAAACGTGGTATATTAATTTTTTTTTATTTAAATAATTTTTGTTAGTGTGTGTTTTAAATTTTCTGTAGTTGTTATCTGTAGTTTCTGTATTTTGAAAAAAGAAAAATTGCTAAATACACGAATGTACGGAATTCGTGATTATGGCACAAGATAAAAATTAATATTTCTAATATTATTAATTAATTAATTAGTTAATATTCAATTCTCTAGCTCATCGGGAAATTAGTTTAAAATCGATTGCAAAATTTGTATCTAACAGACAAACAAAGAGACAGACAAGAAAGCAAGTTAATAAAAACGTGTTAAAAAGCTTTAGGATTAAGTTCTGTATATTTTTTAATTAAAATTTGACGTTTCGATATACTCCACATATATCATCATCATCAGGAAAAAATATATTCAAATAACATAAACAATAAACAAACCAAACTTACGAGAAACAAGTTACTAGGTAACAAAATACAAGTAACTAGATTATTAAATTTATTAATTATTAATTAAATTAAGCTAAATTTTATTTAAATCAATTATAGTTTTGTATTAATAAATATTAATACAGAACTATAACCTAAAACCGTTTTATTTTAATATAATGAGTTCTGAAAGATTTTTTAATATGTTAAGAGTTATAAGTTATACTTAATGCAATTGTATTGTTATAATCTTGCTAATTTTTGAGCAACAAATCAGTGCCAGTACTTTTTGGGCTGCACTTTATATTTACATCTGGTGCCTGGGCTCATCGTCACCAGCCGAACTGTACGAGTATTTTCGATCTTATCACGCTAAATAAGTAAAGACTCTAGTGACAATTATATACCGTATGTGGTGCTCTTAATTTTTAATTAATTTATCTCGAGGTCAAAAGGTCTTTATTGCTTAATATTTTATCCGGTTTTCCGGTTTAGAAATTGAAGTGACACTGTCTACTTGTCGGGTGAGGCCGCAATCAATTGTGGAAGTAACCGAAAGATAGACAGAAATTAATTATTATAGAATTGAATTGTCATTTTTGCATTTGTAAATAGATAAATATCGCATATACATAGCGCAAAAATTGACTGTTTTTAATATACAAAATAGTAATTTAATTTTTAATTTTAGACATTATTTAAACGGTAATTTGATTTTATTTTCTATTTAAATATAATTCGTTTTTCGTGTTTTTAAAATTTTTAATATAATATTCATATTATAGCTGGATAAATATTCATTTTTATTTGATTTATTTTTAATAATCAAAACGAAAAATTTTGATTATAATATGAATAGGTAAACATTAACTGACAGATTTTTCATATATTTTATTTTCTAAATGAATTATTTACTCAGTTTTTATGTTGAATGGTTCTGTATATTATTGAAAATTTTCAAAATTAATAAATAAATTAAATTAATTTAAAATCATTTTATATAATTTTAAATTAAACCGCAATATATCTATTTACTAATTCAATTAATATACTTTTATTAATAATGAAACAAAAAATTTATTTTGAATATTAAAAATTAAAATATTCAATATAGTAAAATATTTTTCAGAACTCATTGTATTAAAATAAAAACTGTTTTAAGATAAAAAAATTTTTAATTAATCTATAAAAACAACGTTTCGACGAACTAAATGCTTGTTTTTATCAGATCAAAATTTGTCAATGACATCAAATATACATAGCAACATGTTACTATGAGTAACTAGATCATGAGAATTATGCATTTTTTAATTAATGGAAGCCAAATTATATTTAACTCAGTGCCCTTTCACAGTGATTCATGTTATTCTTTCTTTATAAATTTCTATTGCTTCTTTTATCAATCTGCTGCTAATATTAATTGGTCTAGTAATTATTACTGTATCTTCAAATTTTACATCATGAAGATATTCTAAAGCATGTTTAGCAATAGCAGATTTATCTGGATGATTTAGACGAAATTGACCTTTTATGTTTTTTCAATCTAGTAGAAATATTTAAAATATTAATATTAAAAATTTAATATTAAATATATTTAATAAAATTTATAAACATTATCAAACGGTTCATATAAATACTAATTTTATAAGAAAGTTTCTTTTTAAAATATATAAATGCAGATTATTTTGTTGTTATCTATTAAAAATCTCCAACATAATTTTCTTTGGACAAAATATAACTTAAAGTAAACAAGTTTTTCATATCTTTATCAGAACAACAAGTAAGAAAAAAAGTCAGAAAAAATACATCCTATATAATTACACAACTAATAACCATAATAACACGTTAAGATTTCATCTCACTGTTTACGACTAAACCATAACCTGCGGACACGATACTAACTGTATTTTTATATTGGAACGTGCAGTATTAAAATTCAATGTTCATGTCAACATTGTAGAAAACAGCATTTTAAGATGTAAGATTTTTATAGATTTTTTTTTTAGTATTTAGTAAGTGGTTTTTTGTTTAGTAGCATGCTAAAATTTAGTAAGATTGTGTGAATTATTAGTAATAAAATGCGAATTTACGAGACTGAAAATGGTTAGTGGTGAATTTTTTAAATACTCCATAACTGAATTATGTGAGGTGTTTAAGATGATTTTAGTGGAAATATTTACAAAATAACAAATATAAATTTTTTTGTGCTGTTTTTATCTACTACTTTAGTTGATAAAGATGTATGTTGAGTAAGTGAAAACGTTGTTTATTAATAAAAATTAATGGAGCATTATAAAAGTTATTTTATTTTAATACTAAAAGAAATCCAGTATCGATTCTGTAATCGAAAATTAATAAAAATGTTGTTGTTATTAATTAGTTTATTAAAATAAATTAATGGCGTTTTAAGCAAAAACAAAATACTATACCCTAATATGTTGAAATTTGTTTACAGCTTTTAGATCACGAATATGTTGCTTTTCTGGATAGGGATGTTTGGAGGAAACTGATGTCGAGATAATGGAAAGAGTTTGTGGCACACCCTTTGTTAATAATAGATGAGCAATTCGGTATGATATCTGTAAAAATAAATGAAATTGTATAGAAATTTTTTATACATGAAATGGCAAATATGAATTTAAATACCTATATATATATATATATATATATATATATATATATATATATATATATATATATATATAGTTTTGTATTTCAGTGTATGTATGTTCGTAATGCTGTCTGTGTACATATCGAAACTCGCGGGTTCTAAATTATTACATTTAAGTTGTTAATTTCGGTTAGCTAAGATTGATTACCGCCTGAAACACGTATATAATTTAGTTCTGAAATGTTGGCATGCTACTTAATATGTCTATCATTTGTTAAGTTAGGCGTGAGCGTTAACGTAAGGTTAGCGTTAGCCTGCTTGCTTTATATATTATGCGTGTGATACGAGTTATATTCGATATAAACCAACACACACACAGATGTAGTAGTTTCGTATTAATACAATCTGGTTTTTGGATTTAATATTTATGTTATGTTATTGTGCTGTGTGTGTGTATTATAAATTTAAATTGAAAATATATTTTTTTTATGTTTTTAATTCGAGTAATTTATCATTAAATAATATAAATATTTGTTATCTATTATGGAAATATTTAAAAGATAATAATTTTAGTTTATAATAAAAATAAATAAACAATATTTAAAAAAATTTGTGGTGGCCTAATGGGCTAAGTTACTAAAGAGATAGGATTAAATATAAATTAAAATTAAGTAATTAATTTTCACATAAAGTAATAACATATTTTTTTTTTCTATCTAACAATAAGTAATAAAAACAATTGATATTTGTTACTTTTTAAACTTGATTTGGAAATATAATTACCTGACATCGTCTGACATTTAAATCATTTCATTACTTAATAATATTAAGAGGATAGTACAGTATATATAAGTATATATATATATATATATATATATATCTTATTGAGTAAATAAAAAATAGATGTACACGATCAATCTAAAAAAATACAATATTTTCTTATAAAATAGATTTTCTATTACCACTTCGGTTACAATATATTTGGGAACAATTAAAAAAAATATAAGGATTCTATTTGTAGTTAATATTATAATATATAGAAGTACATATTTCAAATCTTACTACATAACAAAGTCGTTAACCAAATACTGATCGTAAAATACAATTGAAAATCGTGCTAAAACAAACTTACAGTTACAATTCCGAATCAGTTTTGGGAACGCGTGAAAAACCCAGAGCAGAGGGGGTAGATTTCTCATTATAGTCCCGTTGGTTGCTCGTAAGAATTTCTCTACTCTTGCTTCAGCGTCGGCTTCGGCACCAGCTGGTGCCGTCGTTAAAATAATCACAAGAGCGGGAACGCAACTTTAAACGCGCGCAGCGCCCAAACTTTACTCCTTTTGCGGGGGTGAGGGGTGGGGCGGAGTAGCGTTCACCGAAGACTGAAGATGCAGAGCAAAGCGCATAGTGGAGTGGAACTTTATTCCGTATTTATGAAGTCGGAAGTTGTGTTGTAGACGCTCTTTTACATCCGACGGGGGAGTGGAAAACGGCGACGCGGGCTCACGCCTGCTGACTTGAGCGCAAATCCGACCAAATTTGCGGTTGGAATATTGCGTTTGTTGTACGGAGGTTTTACTTACCAGTTGTTACTTGGTCGGATCGCAAAATAACGAAACTTATCTTGTATTTCAATTATTAGATTTTTGTATACAAATATACTATTTGACCAAGTTAATATGCTAAATTTAATAATATTCTAATTTTGACCATACTGGCCTTTTATTGATGCACAGCCTAAATAGACCAATTCAATGATTAATTAGTGAAATTTTGGGATAAAATTTCAACATTAGAATATTACTATATTAATTTCACACATACATTTTGAATTTTGTTCCATTTGCTTTTACTATGCTAAATTTATTTCATTTAAGAAGTTAGTAATTAGAAATCTTTAGGCTTTTACGGCTGGTATCCATTAAATTTATAAAATTTTCTGGGCTGGTATGCCGTGGTCGACCTATCCTCTTTGCAAACGTTTTGCCATACATCGTCGTCCTCAATGGTTGATAACTGAATGGCAATTTCTTCTCCGCAATCTTGTATATAACATTACTTTTTGATTTATCAAATATTTAGTTTTAAAACAATTTATATACGAGTATTTAAAAAAATAATATAATAATGTAAGTAATAGTAAAATCAAATCATCCTACTTTTAGTCTATACCTTTGAACAAAATCCAAAACGCCTTAGAACGTAAAATGGTGGAGGTGCCTTAATGTGTAAATGGTATAAGTTGTATGTGTTTGTCTGTGAATTCGTTACTGCTAATTTAAATTACGTTCGGATTTAATTGAAATAATAAGATCGGTACTTGGTATATATATAGAGTGAATAGGAAAAGAGAGGCAGACACAGCATTTGAATGGGCAGGGGAGGGGGAAAAATGGGGAGAAAAGAAAATGAAGCATTTTGTCTTAATTGAAATCCAAGCGCCAGATGCTTAACTTGATTTTGACTTTCCTTTCGCGATACTTTAACGTTCTCGGAACAACTTCAGATTTCATTCGGTACATCTATAAAGTTTTTCACGGAATATTATTTGTTTGTTTTTGTGTTATTATGCTACGATAAATTTGAGTGCGTACTGTATAATATTTTATCTACAGCAGCCTTTAAAGTTAACACTATAAACACTATGAAATAATTATTTAAATAAATAAAAAAAATTGATATACCACGTTTTAAACGCGGACTAAAAAGTATAAAATAATTTACAGAAAAATGTGGGACAACGACAGCTACTTTTTAAAATTTTATCTATTATCTATTATCATACGTTTTTCTGTATGGAGTTATAAATCTGATGAGGGGATAGGAGAAATTATTTTATACATTTTAATTTGTGTTAAAGAAGTGGTATATTTAATTTTTTTTATTTAAATAATTATTTTCTGCTTTTCGGTCTTGTTTAACGTTAGCCTAATTAATTAATTTAATGAATTTTAATTAATTACGTTAATTAATTAATTAATTAGTTAATTTATTAATTTTATTTGTATCTATTTTCTTAATTATTCTTTATAATGTCTTAAATATTTTTTTTAATTTTTAAATTGCGTTCTAGTACAATCACGCTATGCAAATATCTGTGTTATCAACTGACTAATTTTGTATTACCAAACATTTTTTTTTCCATATTTAAATCTAATTAAATTTGCATTAAACAGCTGCATATCAAACAAAACACAACCGACAAAAGCGAGATGAAAAAAAACCAAGTGAAAATCTAAGGACTTAGATCATTTCACTAAACAAAATCAGTTATGCATCAGACAGTTTTTGTAAGCTAGCAATGCGATGCGATGCGCCATTGTTATTTCTACATCGGCTAAACATTGGCGCAACGGTGGTTATTAAAATAAAATCTGGTATGATGGATGAGGCACCAAAAGCTCTGTGGTGCGCTTTCATAGCGAAGCTTTTCAAATCTGTCCCGGACATATTCCATATTAATAACATATGCTCGATTAGGCGTGAATAAGAGACATACATACAAAATATTCGGTTTCCGCGACAATGGACGAAAGGTTTGAGTCGTCGGATTAAAGGATACCAAGGATAATGAATGGTGGAATATCAAAATTACGTTCGCGTTTGGGATGGAGTTGACAGAAGGAATTCTGGTAACGCCCAATTGTAAAAATATGACATTAATGTTTTAATAATGTCTGCGACAAAAGCTATAGCAGGAGGGTTTGGTTTTTAAAGACTGCAAAATTTGTAGGATAGTTTTTAAAGCAAAAAGGGTTCACTTATTTTTGTCTGTAAAATTTATGGGGCACTTTGTACGAAATACGGAACAAATTGAAAAGATGATATTATATTAAATTAACAAGGGGTAGTTTTGTTACTTATATCGATTTTTACTGTTTTGCTATATAATTTAAAAAGTTTTTATTTTTTATAATTTGATATTGCAATTAAAAACTATTTAAAAGCAGTATTAATTTTCAAAATGCATTTTTGTTTTTTTTTTTTTTATTAAATATAATTAGTATATTTTTATTTTAATTAATATTTTAAAATATACAGGAAGCTAACTAAAGATCTTTAATATTTGAATATACCTACATACACAATTATGACATATACCCAAAAGGGAGTGGCACAAACTCTTTCCACTATCCCGAAATTAGTTTTCTCTAAACATTCAGAAAAGCAACTCTAGTTTTATCTACATTTATGATACTTCTTATACATTCTTTTTTATTCCTACTACTTGGAAACTTTCGCTCACGCAAGCCACTCTTTCAATCATACCACTCCATCTAGGCATCGGACGTCCAGACAAACATATATTTTTAAAGTCATTGATATATTCTTTTAACAAAACGTTTATTAAGACATTTACTTACGATGACCGACCTATCTTAACTTCCTAACACCAACTTTTACAATAACATTGTTTTTTAATTTCACACTCACGATACACTAATCTATTTCACATACGCAACATAAAAATTTAATTTCCACTTCAGTCATTGCCCTTTTATGCTTTTGCAGCCCAACTACCATACATGAACCTAGGAACCAAAACAGCATTGTATATATTCAATTTGGCTTCTTTGGAAACATTTACGTGTCCAGTAAAATTTCCTAAAACACCCAAAACCTTACAATCAGCATTAATTCTCCTTTCAATCTCACGATCAATGTAATCATCCTTAGACAATAAACCACCCACATACATAAATTCATATCCTTACCTTACAACATTAATTCTATCAATCATTCCTGTCAGTTGCTCTTCATATTCAGTTAATATAACCACGTCATCAAATCTATTACTAAATTTTTTATTCAAAACACATTTCATAACATAAATCAATTCTTAGATGTAAATCTTGTCACTTAAAAATCAAATTTCAATTGTCACAAATAAATTATTTTATGCGACTTACAGTTACATTGAAAATTACCATTTTTATTGTCAATAATTTATTTCCTATTGTCTGAAAACAATTTAGCGAAACTACAATATTTCTTATTCGCGATTTACGTGTCTAACTAAAATAATATTTGCATGCTTTACCTGTTTTGCAACACCGTTGTTGCATTTTTGTTATTCAAATTATGCGAGACGTATTAAGCTAGTGCATGGTTGCATGTTATAATATATCATTGAGAAATATGTGTACAGTGGTGGCCTCTTTGCTAATCGCATTGAATTATCAAATATTTAAATAAATTTGATTAAAACTAACCTGTGTTAAATGTGTGTTCAGTTGCTCCGGTCAGGAAATAGTTCAACGAAGAAATAGTAGAAAGTTTTGAAATTGTTATTTTTACACGCTAGAAAATCATTTTGTTATTTGACATGCTATTAATTTTACTTGTAGGTTTTTTTTATAATATGAACACTCTAGTTACTTATGTACCTAGTACTAATAATTACTTGAATAAAAAAAATAAAAAAAAATTTTTTCTAGCCCCATACAGATTTATACAGAAAAACGTAAGAAGTACACTTCTAGAGAAGCTATCGTTATCCCACGATTTTCCGGATTATAAATCTGTATGAGTCAAGGAGAAATTATTTTATACTTTTTAGTCCGTGTAAAAAACTTGGTATATTGAAGAAAAAAAAAATATAATAATTATTTTTTGCTTTTTAATCTTGAGTGTATTCTGTATTTTCTGTAATTTCTATATTTTGAAGAAAATATTTGCTAATACACGAATATACGGAATTCGTGAATATGGCACGAGATAAAAATTAAAATTTTTAATATTATTAAAATGTTAAATTTGGTATGATTACAATACCTTCCTTATCTTATGTGATATAACGGTCAGTGAAAAGACTTTAGGATTAAGTTCTGTATATTTTTAAAATAAAATACATTTCGATCTACTTCACGTATATCATTACAATACCTCTCTTATCATATGTGATGTGACGCTCGGTAAAAATAAAAGTACAAAAATCATGTTATATCTCTATTATTATTTTTTCCAATTGTACATGTTCACTGTTATGATAACAATGTTTGAAAACAAATATCCAATTTGCCAGAATTTTGTTGTTTTACAATTACCAAATTTATTTTTTTATGATTTGTGTATCAGTATTTTGAGGCTAATACAAATATATTGTTATTTATGTTTCATATTCGACCCGTTGATAAAACTAACAAATTAAAAGATTACTAGTTGTAAAACTACATTTTAAAATGATTTAATTATTCTTTTATATTGGAAAATATACATACATACGCACAGTGTTTTATTTTCATCCGATTTTCAATTATATTTTATTTTACTAAAACAATATGTTTTAATTTCAATTAATTTTTATGATGATGTTTTAAAAATTTAATAAAAACAATTTATTTTATTAAAGTTAAGTTTTTTTTTCAATTAATTGCTAAATAAATTTATATACAAGAAATATATAGTCTTAACTAAAATATAACATTTACATATGTTTTTTAAAACTCTCTACAAAATTCTTTTATAATTGCAAAACAACTATTTTTTTGTAAGATATTGTATTTTACCACTGCTTTAAAGAATTTTTGTAAAAATAATACAGAACTTTACCCAGAATCCTTTAATATAATAAATTTTAAAAGGTTTTTTTGTTACTAAAATGAAAAGTTATGGTATGCATAAATTATTTTTTATTTTTTATAATAATTATTTAAACAGTTAAAAATACATTTAAAAGGTAATTATTATTTTTCATTAGTTAAATCTGTAATATATGTATATAGATTACCATATATTCAACTGCACTTTTATTTTGCCTTCTGAGACTCCATTGTCTTTATT
Source organism: Clivina fossor (assembly GCA_963966155.1). NCBI lineage: Eukaryota > Metazoa > Arthropoda > Insecta > Coleoptera > Carabidae > Clivina > Clivina fossor. Next base: position 9,696,521 of record OZ014566.1, read on the forward strand.
CTAAACCTCAAACTCTCTTCGAGTTCCCTACCTGACGTTAGAACTCGCGTTCAAGATTTGCAACATGTTGTAAAACTTTTCGCTTGGGCTGGTATGCATAAACAGCTTCAAACATCGGTACGGTGCGGTGCGCGGCCGAGAGACAGAGAGTTTCGCGAACAATCTGTGTGCGTCGAGGGCGTCGGAAGACGTCTCGACGCCGTTCGCCCAGTTCCGCCAACCGTGTACAACACGACGGTGCGGTAGAAGGTACGCTGTATTCTCGGCGTACAACCGAGAACCGAATCTTATTCGCGTAGCGCTCTGTACCGAAAACTTTACGAAGATTATTTTTCTGTTTGAATTCGTTGTAGTATTCTGTTCGGAATAAGTTGCTAGGGAAATTTTGTTTCGCTGTGCTAGGTGGTAGTACAGGTGCACAGATAATGTGAAGCGGTTGCAGAAATTTTATGTTATACTGTAAAAAAAAATATGTAATTTTATCTACAAACCATGAGACACATGATGCTCAGTATTTCTAGATATAATTACTCAACTGCATTTTATTTTTAGAATAAAGCTATTTATACATACGGTATGTATACGCAATTAACTATTTATACATACTAAAAAAAAAAAACCTAAACCAACCTACTAACCTAACCTACCCTAAATAGCCAATTACGTAAAAATACTCTATGTATAAATAGCCAATTGCGTATACATACCTTATGTATAAATACTAAATAGCCACTTTCATAATTTTATTCATAATTGTTTAAAAATACATATTAACAGAACTATTACAAACATTATGTCACATGATATTACCAACGGGAATGAAAAAAGTACATATGAATGTAATATTACATACATAGAAAATTGTCAGCTATTTTCTATAAATAGGTAAAATTTGTTTAGTTCCATAATATTGTTGTTGGTATAATTACATACATTTCTAAATTTACATGAAGGATGTATTTTGAAATTAATGAATTACAATTAAAACACTTTTTTAGTATTATTACACAAAATATGTACTAAGTCTCATTATTTTGATGAATTATTACAGATATTAATAGGCAAACTGTAATTTTTACATAATTTAAGAAGTTATACCAACAATATGTAATTCTACATTAAGTTTGCAGAAAGTAAGAAATTTTACATACTTATTTACAAATTTTGCTTATTTTCAGAGCGCTAAGGGTGATGTTCCCCTTTTCATTTAAGAAACGTTTTTCTAGCCAGTTAATAATTAACTAAAAAGTATTTCTTTTTAATTATTTTTAGTAATATTAGTGTCATCGCTCTGTAATAATACTGACAAAACTCTAAATTCCCACTCAACTAAAGAAAATCTTTGTTCCGCAAACCGTCAAACTTGTACAGTACACGACTGAAAGCATCTGATGCATTTACGTAAATCTAAATATACCTAAAATAATAACCGACAAACAAACGAACTGGCAAGTATATTGTAAAGTAAAATTTCGTTGAGCGTCTTTTGTATATTCAGAAACGGGAGCCTCCCCCCCAAAAACTTCAGTTATGAATTTCAATAAGTTATATATTAGTATTTACACAATCTCTCGGTGCTTGCCGAACGAGCTTCGGTGTTTTGTCGTATTGTGTCGCTAGTATCGCCTGCAACTTTCTCGCCAAGATACGATTTTCATTCTGTTATAAATTTGTTTGTGCTCTTGTTAAACAAAGCTTAGTCCTCGGAATTTTGCCTGGTTTGCCTTTTGCAGAAAGATTCATTGCAGAAGACAACAAAACGACGTACGGAGTTTTCGTCCGGGATTTGACAGCTGGAGATAACACGTGGATGAAGAGAAAGTTTTGTTTGGTCTTCTCTTAACGAAACGAAAGATAGATAAACGGATTGGTTGCACCCTGTGTGTTTCGAAAATGTTTTCAAACTCACTTTGATTTTCATTTTCAGCTTAGCTGATTAACAGTATGGTTGACAAGTAGAAAATGTACTTTAATTTTTTTATTTCTATATAAAATAACTAACTAAAATGTAAATAAATATTATTATTATTAGTTTAAGTTAATATTTGGAAAAATATATTTATAATACAGTAATTTATGTAGAAAATAAACGTTTTGGACAAGATTTGCACTATGCTTTTTCTAAAACTATAAAATAAAAAATTGATTTTTTGGTTTTGACATAAATAAAATTTAAAATAATTATATTATAAAATTACATAGTAAAAATCTTTCAAAACTTATAATAAAATTAAAAAAGTTTTGTTACATTTTGTATTAAAATGAGTTCTTCTTATATATTAAATGTATATCATTATCAGAAAAAAATATACACAAATGACAAAAATAATTTACAACAAAACATGAAAACAAGTTACTAGGTAATAAAATGTATGAAGATTTAATAGATTATACAATAATTTATAAATGATGTAATTTACTTATTGTTAATTAATAATATTATATTTGTATTTAATATGTCTGTTGATTCTAGTACACCAGAGTTAGTCATGAATAAACGAGCTTTAAGTGCAAACGTCGTGTATGTGTATGCAGAAATAATACAGAAAACAGAACGGTGCAACAAAATACAAGTATATCGAAACGTCAAATTTTAATATAAAATAAACAGAACTTTAACCATTTTTACCCACCATCATATCACATATGGTAAGGGAGATATTGTAAAGGTACCTTTAACATATCAAGATATTTACAGATAAGAATTCTACTGACCGGATTGTTAAAAAAATTCATATTAAGCTTCAGAAGTGAATATCTCAATTTGATCAACTTTTGGTAAAGATCTACCAACCGGAAATAGTAATTTCATTGTCACTGTCACTTTTATGTGTTTACATAGATATATTTCGAAAAAATGTATGTTGCCAAACTACTTTTATTTGAAACATTTTTCGATACGACTAAATAATTTTTTTTATTTTTATGATATATAATTCTGTAAATAGGTGGCATAATTTATGTCAAGACAATTTTAATTTTTTTGTATCCTAAAACACTGATAATTTTTATGATTTATTTAAACATATCTTAGATTCTTTCATTATGTAGCTAAAGGTTTAGGAATCTTGTATATAACATAGTTAAAAATCTCTTAGAAAAAATTGTATTAAAAAAATAAATTGTTTTTAATATATTTATTTATTTTATAGGTATATAATTGTACAAAAAATAATGTTAATGTAATAATATTAATAGAATTATTTGTAATATTTATATAGTGAAACATCAATCATTTTTAGAAAAGTGTATAAAAAATTTAAAGTTTAAAATTTCCATTATTTGGAGATGTCTCATGCCAATGTGCATGTAAAATAGTTTGCAGTAAAAGAAAAATATTCTTTTCACCATGCAAAGTACGTTTCAGTTTACCATATTACCATAAACTGAGGGGAATATGACATCAACTTAATAAAAAATATTCAATTATAAATTCTGCACAATAACTCCCTTGAGATTTTTATAAAAAATGTCTTTTTTTTCACAACGTTATAGGGTGCAAATCATATTTTTGAGAACTTTTTCCTGCATATATATAATATATATATATATATATATATATATCGAATTTTTTTTTTCAATTAATATTTTTAGTTGAATCTAACTGAAATAAAAATATTTTACATAATTTTTGATAGACACTATTATTTTTAAAGAAGTTTAAAAGAATTAACAAAATTTAAAAAGAAAGTTTCATATTTTTTAATATTTTTATTAAAAAAAGTAAACAAAACAACAATTATTATTAACAAATAACCCGCCTGCAAAAACGCTCGATAATTATGCACTAACTCATAAATGATAATAAAATAAAATAGCTAAAAAGAATTACTCCAATATAGATACATAACATTATCAATCAAAATACAAACATAAAACATCCCCTAATAAGAAAATAAAACTAATTAACTATCACACCCCCAAATTAACAATCCATTTAACGACCTTAAACCTTAATAGTAATTTAATCAAATTGATTAAAGATATTTCGTACGTGTCGTTATAAAACTATTTCATTTCGAATTAGAGCTAGGGGAGGGGGTGTAAACCTACCCATTGCACTTTACAGAGGGGTGTAACACACTCTACATAGAATCGTTGTCAATTCAACGGTGCGAGTCAATTTCTTTCAGCCGAACTCATGAATTGTATAATTCAACAATTTGTTTGTTCGTCGAAGAAATTTGCACTCGGTACGTGTATATCAAATTTGCGAACGGTTATATTTTATTATACAGTTTGTTGTTTACGATCTACGGTTTTGCTGGTTGATGGTTGTTGCATGGTTCGCTTGTAGATGGTGATGTTTTTATGGTTGCCAAGTTTCTATGAATTTTAATTTATTATCGGAATGAATTACATATCGGTTTATACAGTGGTTCAACAGAATATTGAGTACGTTCTTACTAACATAGTAAAAAAAATCTTTTAGAATTTATTATATCAAAATAAAACGGTTTTAGGTTCTAGTTCTGTATTAATATTTATTAATAATCGAGGTACATCTTCATCAAGAAGAAAGATATGACATTTACAGTAAATAAACAGAATATAGAAACAAGTGACTAAATAACAAAATAAGTAAATAATAAGTTAAGTAAGGCAGTTATTTAACTTGTTAAGATATTTTAAATGCAAATCTGGGGATAGTTACAAATTGATTAGTAATAAACTTTTAAAATTTTAAATGATTGAAAATTGTTGAGTAATAATTTTAAAACGTACTGGTACGTATGAGTTATATATATTATTAATTCTATACTAGAAAACTAGCAATAATTTTGTATGTATTAATATTTATTAATAAACAACGTTTCGACAAACTCAATAGGAAAAAAGATATAAATGATATTTACAGTAAATAAACAGAACATAGAAATAAGATACTATCCTACAAAATAAGTAACTGGATCATAAAATTAATAAATTTTTAAATTTAAAATAGTCGTAAATTGCTGAGTAAGAAATTTCCAAAATTTTAGATAATTGAAAATTGTTGAATAATTTAAAAACATAGTGGTGTGAGTAATATATATTATTAATTCTATACCAGAAAACTAGCAATAATTCTGTATTAATATTTATTAATAATCGTCGTTTCGAAAAACTCAACGTTTGCCTTCATCAGAAAAAAAGATACAAATGACATTTACAGTAAATAAACAGAACATAGAAACAAGTTACTAACTAACAAAATAAGTAACTAGATCATAAAATTAATAAATTTTTAAATAAAAGAAGCCAATTTTTATTGTTCTGAATTAATAATAAATAATAAATGATAGACTGAGATAAAGTAAAGAGATGGAGGGGGAGAGCTGACTTGATTTTTAAATTATATAATTAAATATATAAAAAATGGGGTGGTGCATCATCATATTGGAAGCACATGCGTTGATATTATTTATTGTTTTATTTTGTTTTTTTACGGTAACTTTTTATTAAACTCCTAAATTTACTACACCACTAATAAAACTTTAATAACTTGTAGTTACGCAACTAAATAGAATAGGACCTATGTTTATATGACATTTTTCACTCGAAATGACTTTACTGACAAACTGCTCAAGTCTGGTGCATTCGTTATAAATTACCCTGAATATTAATTAATGTAAATATATTTATATTTTATAATTTTAAATTTTTATATGTAAGAAATCTGTTGGATTTGGTATTAAAAAAATAACACTTTCTATGTAATAGTGACACTGATTAGTGTTAAGTTAATTTATTGTCCTTTTAATAACACCAATGAGTGTACTTTTTGATATTTTTTTATGTAAATTGTACATTATTTTTTAATGTGTATTAATTGGACAACGAATGGTAATTTTTTACTGTGCAAATTATGAAAAAAACTAAGTAATATTTATTAAAATTTGTTTCTTAAAATATTTATTATAAAATACTAAAAAGAACATAAACAAAAAATTATTGCTATAACTTTAAAATAATTTTATTTAGTATAAACAACAATATACAATTAAATTAAACTGAAACACAAACACAAATTTAAACTTTTACTAATTACTGATAATTACCAATTAAAATTAACTATATACCCTTCACCTAGTAATAACAATTCTAAAACTAATATTAATATCATCACAACGCTAGTTCCCGAAACTAATAAAATAATCCAATTGGACAATTTTGGGAAAACTTGGATCAAATTAGCAAAGCCACACACACATATTAAAACGCAAGTTATATACGGATCAAAACATTTTGTCTGCAATGACTCGACTAAACTTCCAATTTTCTCGCTACACACGTTTTACTTGGGTAACAGAGGTTCACGTTAACGGAGACGTTAAAATATGGTATCGATTTAGTTTTCTGCGTGTTAATGTTTTGTTAACGTTAACGTTAGCAGGTTCTGTGTGTGTGTTTATAACATGCGTGTGCCCCCATTTTGTTGTAAGTTTAACGCCAGCACTGGTTGACATAGATATGATCGCGAAATGGATATTTGTTATTATTTTAAAATACGTTCAAGTTGTTTTACAAATAGAGTACATGTTTAGTTTTTTTTTCTTTACTTAATCTGAGTATAAGTTTCAGATTTGTGCAATGAAAGTAAAAAAAAAATGTAAAATAAATATTTATTTTAATGTCAAGCTATGATATTTGAGGAACATGAAGAATTATTAGTTTTAGACATTAAAGACCAGTTGCTTAAATCGTTCTTAACTTAATCAATGCGTTAACTACATTGTTAAAAAAGTAGCATGCAGTAGTAATCTTCAGTCTTTCATGGCCAGAATCAGCCAATGACAGCCAACGACACAGATATATATGTTTGTATTTTTTTTACTTTATTTTGGTTTTTATAGATATTATGAATGTAATTGACAATATTTTTACATATATATTTTTTTTTAGTCACGTGCTACAAATAAAGTTATAATTATATTATTGTCAGTAAAAAAAATTTTTCAGTAATGCTAAAATCGATAATTTTATATCGAAAAAACATCAGAAATAATATTTTTGCTTGTTTTTACGAAAGCAACAGGTTCGTCTACACAAGTGAAATTTTTGAAAAACGCTTATATCGCGTATGTATTAACACGCGTTTTCAAATATTATTTCTGATGTTCTTTCGACGTAAAATTATCGATTTTAGCCTTACTGGAAATTATTTTCTACGAATACTTTAATATATATATATATATATATATATATATATATATATATATATATATCAGATTACGGAGCAGTAACCGTCATTCAGTCACCAAGCTCTAAGGATATCATTTACAATGTATGGCAAAACGTCTGCGATAAGGATAAGGTCGACCACGGCATACCAGCTTAGAAAATTTTATAAATTTAAGTAACCATATATTTTTAATGTAATTTAACATAATTGAAGTTTTAAATTTCATAATTTAATTATTATTTCATTTAAGATTATTGAAAAAAAATTGGCATTTAATTTCTCATTTTGTAAGTAATTGTCATCTTTTAACATTTTTTTTATAGTATTGGTCAAAAAATTAAAAATTAAATATTTAAAAAAAATACAGTTTTCACTCATTAACAAAATCTAATCATCAGTAATTTAAGATCTAAAAAAAATTTATTTTTAATTATTATTTTTTTGTCTGAATAGAAATGTTTGCCTAATTTCTGCATAATGAAAAGAATTTGTGCCACATCTTTATGGGTATATGGTGTGACTGTGTATGTATGTATTTTTGTTTTGTCATAATTGAAATATATAATCTACACTTTCATAATATTTACAAACGAAGTTATCATGCTTCATCAATTCCTCTCTACTATTGTATGAAAATATCTATTTAGGCAAAAACATTAATTTTCCTCTACAACACACCAGCAAATCAATCATTTGGTTGGAACACATTTCCGAAATGTTATTTCTCAAATTTCGTCCAAATATTTATTATTATATTCGAAGCTAAAATGATGTTTATTAAACCACATACACCGTACGTACACAGACTGGCGAGCCATTTCAGCCTCGAACCATTTAATAAACCGTACGTTCGCTGTGTGTGTGAGAATGTGTTGTTGCTTTAGCTTGCCAACACACATACACACATACACATGTGGGACAAATGGCCTTTTTCGCCCATCCATCATGCACGCCCATGTATGTCAGATCAGACGTGCTTTGCATTGCACATACACGCACGCTGAACGAAATATGAATTATTTATTTATATTTCATTAATGCTCTTTTCAGAATGTGTTGCGTTTTTGTTTTTCTTTAGACCGTTAAACTATATGTAAGATTTTTAGTTTTACTTGATTCTGATATATTTTCAGGAATAAAATTAAAAAGAATTCTATTTAATTAATTATAATAATTAGTATTTACGAAATAGATTAGTGTATGATGAGTGTGAAATTGAAAGAAATGTAGCAAAAGTTGGTGTTAGTCAGTGAAGATGGTTCGGACATGTTGAGCGAATGTCTAATGAACGTTTTGTTTATACAGAAAACTATACATTTTTTGTATACAAAAATTTATCGTGTAAAGCTAGCATAAAACAAAAATGATAACATAAACCGAAATCATATCTTTCCTATGTAGTCGTATACATGCAGCCCATTCTTTGTAAAAGTGATAACAATACCCGAACGATAAGATAATAATTGTAATAGAAATTATCTATTTTATATAAAGTTTAAGATGACGAATCTGAACTATACCTACTAGTTTTTGCTAATGATCGGTTCTTTAGTCGTCGGTTAAATTTTATAAACACCTTTTTTCTGACCTTATTCAAACAAGTGTTGAATTTCTCATAATGATTATATTATTATCAAAAAAATAAAGAAAACAAATTATACAACTACAGATGACGAATCTGAACTAGTTGTTGGTTTTCGATGATGTTCGTTTGTTCGACGCATGTGTAATGATATTTTACAATTTGACAATTTATTTATATCTAATCTGAAAATTATAATATTTATCAATGAATAAGATACTTATATAGGTTGATATTTATAAAAATTGTACACATAAATATGAATTGATGATAATACATATTCTAAATGAGAGTTCTAATACCGATGCGCGTCGAAAATGCATGAAAAATAGAATTTATTTTAATTCATACATTTTTCTATTTAGATTTTCAAGAATACACTACCCAAGCGTGTATGTAAAATATTCTGTACAAATTTCTATATAGAATCGAATATTGAATCATGAAATACAGAAAATTTTGTTTGTACAGAAAACTATACATGTTTTTTATCGTGTAAAGTCAGCGTTAGAATCATATTATAAACAAAAAATACATTTTTTTTGTTCAAAACTATAACAACAAATTACCTTGTATTCTCTATATAGATTTCTATATACTGGGTGTAACAGAATAACTATTCCTAATTTTCAGAAATGATAGAGTGCACTTAGAGAAACATTTTTTTATTAATAAACTAGTGTCCGGAAATTTCTCGGTGCCAAGATACACTAGATATTTTATTAGAAATAATAGTGCATTGTTCGAAGTTACGACCACCATTTTCGATACAAAAAAAATAATTGCCGGACACTAGTTTATTAATAAAAAATATTTCTTTATGTGCCCTATATCATTTCTGAAAATTAGGAATAGTTATTCTGTTACACCCTGTAGAATCGAATATTGGATTGTGTAATACAGAAAATTTTGTTTGTACAGAAAACTACACATTTTTTGTATCGTGTAAAGTCAGCATTAGAATTAGATTATAAACAAAAAACAAACCATACATCTTTTTGTTCAAAAACCATAGCAACCAATTACCTTAACCCCATAGTCAATCGATCTTCTTTAACCTCAAATATACCTAAAACATCAGTCAATCTTGACAAAACACACATCAACCTATATAAGTATCTCATTCATTGAGTGACTGCACACTAGTATATGAGCTATGATGCGATTTGATCATCATTGTGTGGGTGCCGGGGAGTGAAAATGAACCTAACGTCGAGGATTAACGGGGGCTAATGTGATTTATTAGCCGAGAGTTTGACGACTATAGAGGGGGTTGTGTAGCCCGTCGCGTCGATGAGAACGACGCCTGAGTGCATTTCGCTATTAAATACATTATAGATATAATATGGATAATATTTGATAGTCTTTTGTGTTTGATGATATACATCTGTAGGACGGTTAAGCTATCTTATAGATTTAGCTTAATGTAATTATTAAATGGATGATTTTATTTGGTATTATTTATGTTAGGTTTGGTTGCAAAAGCATAAACGGAAAATGACTGCTGTGGAAATAAGATTTTTACGTGGGGTATGTGGTGTAATTAGGAGATATCGGGTACGAAATAGATTAGTGTATGATGTGTGTGAAATTGAAAAAAATGTTGTAGCAAAAGTTGGTGTTAGTCAGTTAAGATGGTTCGGACATATTGAGCGAATGCGTCTAATGAACGTTTGGTTAAAAAGATTTATTTGAATGATTTTGATGGTATACGTTTGAGTGGACGTCCGATGAATAGTTGGAGTGGTATGATTGAGAGTGTTTTGCGTGAGCGAAAGTTTCCAAGTAGAAGAAATAAAAGAGCATGTATGAAAGGAATTATGAACATGGATAAAGCGAAAGTTGCTTGTTTGGATAGGAATGTTTGGAGGAGACTAATTACAGAATGATGAAAAGAGTTTGTATCATACTTTGTTGGGTACATGGCGTGATTGTGTATGTATGTATGTATGGCTTAAATATAAATATTTTTCTTTGTTTCTTTTGATGTTATTGTTACAATTGATGAGTAAAGACAATTACATACACTGTAAAAAAAATAGGGAAATTTTATTTTACTATAATTATTGGGCATTTCTACATCAAAATTCTGTAATTTTTACATAATTCATAATAATCACATAAAGTAAGTAAAAATGACCTAATAAGTATACAAAATAATTTTTGAAATTATATAATATTACAGCTTGCATATTAATATCTGTAATAATTCATCAGAATAATAAGACTTAGTAAATATTTTATGCAATAATACTAATAAAATATTTTAAGTGTAATTCAGAAATTTAAGTGTATGTAATTATACCAACAATAATATTATAAAACTAAACAAATTTTATTTATTTATGCAAAATTCCTGACAACAAATTTACTGCAGTTCTGTAAATTTACTAAAAGAAACTGTAATATTACATATATATGTACTTTTCCATCCCGTTGGTAATATCTTATTACATAATGTTTGTAATAGTTCTGATATTATGTATTTTTAAACAATTACGTAAAAATTAAAGCAGTTGAGTAATTATATCTATAAATACTGATCATCATAGTGTCTCATGATTTGTGGATAAAAATACATAATTTTTTTTTTAGAGTGTATGCATAATATTTAGAATATTGTAATTTCTATTGTAATTTGACTTGCGTAAGCAGTTTCTAGTGTTTGAACATATATAAATATTATTATTATTAGTTCTTGGCGATTGAATGATTTAGTTACCAAGCACTGAGAATGCCATCTACGATGTATAATGAAACGTCTACGACTAAGATAGGTTGATTACGACATACCAGCCCAGAAAATTTTATAAATTCAAAAATTATTATGTTTTATATAGTTTTTGTACGAAATTTTCAATTATAATTTTTTTTTATATTGTAATGTTTAGTCTCAAATTCTTTATACAGAAAAACAGAAAATAAAAGTTCTTCCATATGTTTCAACAAGATATCCAAACGAATTCAAAAACAAAATCAACAACTCCCTCTAGTGACTAAGTACAATGACTATATTACTTCAAAACATCCCCTCTGTTTTCTGATTGTCATTTATTTTATTTTCACTTGTCTCTATAGAGAGCGGAGTGTCTGTACTCTATACATACATAAAAGTATTAAGCCTAAGCTAATCTCGGTACTACATATAAATGACGTGTATATTGGAAAAATGGATTAAGCCCCATATAGATAGTGGTACCCCGGGGAGGGCATATCACTCGCAAGCCATTCGCACCCGCGCTAAGTCGGGCTTTGCCCTCATGGGGCCATGCTATCTGTCCCAGGCCATGTGAGCACAATGTTCTGTGTGTGTTTATACGAATAGAACCAAGTTACTTTTCATATATACAAAATTAATTATGTTTTTTTTTTTTGAATATTTTTCGTTAGGGAAGCATGCCATAATGCTGATAAATAATACGTGGTGAAATAATGAAAATGTATGTTTATTACTAGTAAAATATGTTGTAAAGCAGCTATATAAACTGAAGAAGGTGCTATAAACATGTCTATTAAAAACTTTAACAAGAATGTATATAAGATAGTAAATTTGAGAAAATTTAAATAATTATTTATACCAAATAGGAAATATTATTTAGGTGTCAAATATAATTATAAATAGATATTAACCTAGTAAGAAATCATTCAAAACTTATTACACTAAAATAAAAAAGTTTTAGGATTAAATTTTGTATATATTTTATTTAAAAATTGACCTTTTATTGTACATTACAAAAATATATAAATAACATAAAAAAAACATGTTATTGCGCAACATGCGTTAGAATATCTTCATGATATAACATTGGAAGATACTAAATAAGTGCAAACTCAACAATATTAACAGTAGATTGATTAAAAATAGCAATAAAAAAATATAACATCAATCAATATGCAAGCACTGATTTAAATAAAATTTGGTTTCCTTTAAATAATAATTTATAAATTATTATTATTAACATAGTAAAAACATCTTTCAAAACTTATTATATTAATATAAAATGGCTGTACGGTATAGTTCTGTATTAATATTTATTAATAATCGACGTTTTAACGAACTCAACGTTCATCTTCATCAAGAAAATGAAGGCGAACGTTAAAATCGTCGAATGGTCGATTATTAATAAATATTATTACAGAACTAAAGCAATTTTATTTTATTATTATTATTATTTTTAATAATTTATTTTTGTAATCTAGTTACTTTACTTTACTACCTAACAACTTGTTTCTATGTTTAAATTGTTTATGTTATTTGTATAATAAAATATCAAATTTCAAATAAAATATATGCAGAACTTAATTCTAAAGCTTTTTTATTTTAAATAGATATTATTATACTACTATTATTTTATAATACCTATCAAATAAATCGATTTATCTAAAAAGTAAATTTATTCATTTCTTTATAATACTTTATAATTCTCAATAGAATTACAGACATTAAGTAAACGTATACTTTAGTTTTTAATTTGTGAAAATTTTACACTAATAATCATAACATTGATATCAAAATAGAATCAAAATAATATTCAATTCGTAAGAAATTTCAATTGTGCATTCTACACAAAATTCCCAGGACATATAACAAACAAATCCCGCGAAGAACAAACCACAATAACTCGGCGAATAAGAAAAATTTCAAAAACGTTTCGTTACCCCGTTGCGATACAAAGTATTTACAACCATCAGCTTGTTGTAATTCACATTGTGGTGACTTCTCCGGGGGCTACCTTTCGTTGGACTGGACTGGCCCGCTCGCTGTGTCGCTGATACCTTATCAATCCGGCATAAATCAGCTGGGGTCCCGCGAACGGTCCTATCGCATCGATAAGATCAGCCGTGCAGTCCGGCCGCGAGCGCGCTAACGTCTCTCTTTCGGAGCCATGCCCCGATGGGGTCCCCGCGAAACGTGGATTGTTGAAATAGTTTTGCGCAAAGAAATATCATCGGTGTCTTATGTTTTGCCTGGTTGGATGCAAACACAGGAACATTGGTTTATTTGTGAAGACATGCAAGAATATGTGTTTCTGTCCTACTGTGTTAAAAATGCATTGTTGTTTGAGGTCAAGTTTTGGAAGAGAATTGCAGTGATTGTGTTTTAAAAGTATTTATTTAATTCTACTTTTGCTTCACTTATAAGGAATTAGCAATTAGACTCGTAATACCAATTAAACATAATCAACAATTTAAAAAACAATTTAAATTATTAAAATGTTTATATTTAAAATATATATTTCTGTTAGAAATGTTGTTCTTTTTTAAGAAATGATTATAATTCGGAGAAAAGAAATTATATTAAATATTTACAAGAAAGCTGTACTCTTATTAATAAACTAACAACTAACATTGTTAGTTCATAAATATTTTTAAAAATTATTTATTATTTAATATACGCGGTGTGTACATAATACAACCAATTAATTAGACAGAAAACAATAGCTATAAAAATACACAAAAATGTTAAAATAATTTATATGAATAATTAAATATACTTAAAATACTATTCTAAATTAGTCCTAATTAAATTTTAAGAATTCTTTGATTTGTGAAAGAATACATCAATATTAGAAATTAATTAAAAATAAAAATAAAATTTTCTATAACAAAACAAAGTTATTAAAATCCAAGAGACATATATTAAATTAGAAATTTCGATAAAACACTTTATATATGATTAAAATTTCATTGCACACATGAAAATTTATCAATAGCCCACATCAATAAATTTATAACCCCTCAACGACTACAACATAAAAAGACCAATAAAATTTTCAAAAGGTCCTCCATCAAAAAAAGCCAGCTTTTTACCCTATTTTACCCCAATTCCCATCGTTTCAAAAATCCATCAAAACCCCCATTTCCACTATTATTTATATCCTAATACCGGGCAGCCACCCTTGCTGCGCTAAAATAACTTCAACTACTTCAACTTTGTTGATTTCATTTCAAATCTCAAAAAAAAAGAACACTTAAAACGTTGCATGCTAATTTCGACTGCTGTGGCACGGTTAATTGCGACAGATGGCGTTGTTGGGCTGTGATTGACATGTTTTCCCGCTGGCTAAGGGTTAAGCAGAGGGAGGGGAGGGTAAGAGGGTTGGCAAGAATCAACACCACTCCGAGGTGTCAATCATATTTCACTACAATAAGTAAATGCCCTGTTTTGTTCTGTTTCTGTTTTGAGAATTTTATCTTTTTCGTCTGTCTGTACCCGGTATATATTGCGACTTCACACCATCCCTTGTGTTTTGCGATGCGTGTATTGAGACATGTTTTACTTTATTTGACTGTACAGATATGGATTCAGAATTTTTTACAAAACTATTTAGAGTATTTAATAATAATAATACTATGAATAATTGTTACGTTATTTAAGCGGTTCTAAACTTACACTTCATTTTTTTTTATATTTCTGTAATAAACACGTTAATTTTGACTTAGTAGATATTAAAACTGCAAAAAATGTTAAAAACTGAATTAAGAATTTATATTTCTAACTTAATCTGTCAATTCTGTTTACATCTCGTAAGACTTGTAACGTTACAAAATATTTTATCTTTTTCTAGTAAATAGAATATTTCTTTTGATAGAAAAAGACAATCTTATCTTGTTATGCTACGAGTCTTACGAAATGCAAACAAAATTGCTAAAAGAAGCTACAACTGTAATTCCAGAAAAACATAACTTTTTATTCTCTAATTTTAAATAACATATTCATTTCAGCGAACATATACATATACGCAAAATAAATTCTATGGACTGTGTGGGTTTAAAATTAAAATCAACGTTAAAATTAATTAAAATGTACATATATTAAACAAGACTAGCGGGCTTGTAAATTATATCGCTTTTCGTATTGCAAGTTACACCACATGTTCACATTGTTCTGCGGTCCGGGCCTGCGTTAGTCTACATATGTATCCAACCCTCTATACACACATGAGACACACACACACACACATACTCACACACGCACACGCACGCACAGAGTGCAAAATACAAAACAATGTAACAGATGACGCAAAAGCGAAGCACTTGCGAAATTACGTGAACCACCCTATATGCCGTCAGTTTGCTAGCCCAGAGAGAGAGAAAATATCACGAAATTGATTGACATTTTTCGGAATGTGTGTTTATTGGTGTGTAATAATTTTCAGTTACGCCCGTTTCGACTGTTATTTTGATTTTGGAATCAATGTTGAAAATATTATTTCGGATTTACACTCCGGTTTCGGATTATAAACAAGTAACTTGTGACTTTTGACTGGTATTGTTCGAGTGTTGTAAAGAAAAGATGTACTTTTTGATGTTATATTTTCAGTTGGCTATGTTTGACATGAGACGTGTTTTGTTAAACATGAAATCGACGCAAGAAGAAATTGTTCTTTTGTACAAACTGTTGACGTGTTACATTTGTAGATACCTATGTTTTTATTGTTATATATAAAAAGACAGTTGCTTTCAATTTGTATATAAATACAAGAATAAATAAGACTGCAGTGCCTGTATGACTACTAAGCTTTTTAGAATATAAAATATTTAAATTTAATATTTAAGAAAGAAATAATATTGAAAACAAAATTAAAAGCATATGGGTGTATCCATATATGGACCACTTTGACATAATCTAATAACTAATAAGTATATACTAAAAAAATATACTTATATGGTTTTATTCAATAATGTGTTTTAGTAAAATTATATAATATATGTGGGCACTAGGAAAATACTTTATGAAAATTTAGTTAATCACGGAAAAATAATGTAGCCATAATATCTTTAAAAATTTTAGTAATTTTTTATTAGATCATTTTTACTTACTTTATATGATTATTACAGTATATTTATAGTACAATTTAATTATTGATGGTAAAATTTTACTATTATTTTTTTGTAATTTCGTTATTTAATTTAACATTTAACAATATATTATTAAAACGAATGAATTGATACGATTATAAAAAATCTGTCATAATTACTCACAATCTAATTATCAAAACAGAAAAGGAAGCAAAAGTGATAAAAAGATACGTCATTTGATAAGAATCATTTCATCATTTCATTGTGACAAACAATACTGTATACATAATCGCCTCTAATTACATAATAATATGATGTGAGACCTTAAAATATCGTTCCATAACTTATAGCCTTTTTTTTAAAGACAGGTATTCCTCACTTGTTAACAAGCTGTATTACAGGGTGTTTCGAAAATACGCGGTCGACACTTTTTCCGTGTTAATAATAATAATGATTATAGGCATTCTCGGGCAACCGAAAAAGACGTGAGGCAGCTGGCTTACATTTACCGGAGAGATTGATGTAGTGTCAGATTCAAGTTTACTTATATGTATCAACACAAGGTTTTTTTTTATTTCTTTTTAATTTTTATAAATGCGAGCAAGAAAAATGAGTTTATAGTGACTGGTTATTAGTGTAATTTATAATTTATCTTTAAACGGTCTTCTTTCAATTTATAGTTATTTAATATAATAATAATAATATTTATTATAGCTTTCGTTAATATAGAATACATTAAAATACAATTAATTATAAAAATACAAAACTTTAAAAAAATACAAAAACAAAAAAGTAATATTCTTATCTATAAACCAATATTAAATAATATATAAACATATAATATATATATGCAAGAAATATGTAATATTAACTAAAATAAATCATTTAAATATAAGTTTTTTAACTCTTTATAAAAATATTTATAATTGTTCAACTATACATTATAATCTTTTAAAACAAAAATGAAACGGCTTTTGGTTGTAGTTCTGTATTAATATTTATTAATAATCTCAACGTTCATCTTTATCAGAAAAAATAATAGAGAACTTTTCAGTCATCTTCAGAGTTTGGTCGGTGTTGTGGCTCGAGTGAACCTAGCCACAACACCGACCAAACTCAGAAAATCTGAAGATGACTGAAAAGTCGAAACGCGTCATTGCTAAAAACAATAACGAACCTGATAAGAAATTTAATAACATTATAATTAATTAAAATTTTGTCGAAAATATTCTAAATTTTTATATTTTTATGAAATGTAGTAATTCAGTAAAAATTATTCAGTTTTCTAAATTCTACGAATTGCAAAAATGTCCAAACAAATATCCAAATCAGAATTTCTATGTGTTATTCAACAAAAAAATCCGGTAAAATTATGTAAAAACGCACATGTACACCGAAATCTACCGGCTAACAAAAAAAATCATCTAGTATATTCGCATATCATTGATTTAAATCTGCTTTAATTTCAATTGTTAATCACATTCCAAAATGCTGAAATGCGTAGTTATCAATTGAGTACTCGCTTAGCATTCCAGTGGCGTATTACAGGGAGATTTTAGCATAGGGGGTGTATGGAACCAAAAACTTAAATTTTATGGAGAAATTTTGATCACGTTTTAGAAGGAATTTTCACATATAATCGTGTCTTCTTGCAACTGAAATCAGTGTGACTGTATGCTACAGATTTTTGTAAATATAAATATACAAAATAATAAGGAAAACTATAAGCTATAACTATCACAGGTCACAAATCACAAAATATTTGCTAACCAATATTATTATTGAAAAAGATAATAGCCTATCACATTATACGAAGAATTTTATATGTTTATATAATATGTATTGCAAAACGTATAAAAAGTAAAAAAAATAATATTTCTTTTAATTTTAGGGAATTTATTTCTCTATAATTACGTCTTAAAGTGAAGTAAATCGCTTTCAAAATGCAAAAAGATCGATTTTTTGAAAATGTCAAGATGATGTTCCTCCTTAAAGATACAATATTTACTCAAATGATTTACTATGATTTATAAAAGTGATTTTTGACACAAACACTTTTGATGAGACGTTTTCTTAAAATTATTTATTAAGCATATTATAATAGTTTATTTAAATTTTATAATACCAAACATAATAAAAATCATTAAAAATTTAAAAAAATATTATTATTTGATTAAAAATATAGACAAAAAATTATTTTGAAAGTAATGAAAAAAGCACCTTTTCACGAAAAAGTGAGGTGAGAAACTAGTAGAATACAAAAAATATAATTAATATATCTAACTAATTGATGAAAGAAAAAGTATAAGGGTTTATTCAAAACCAATAAATGCCAAAAACTACACTGTTCAGAATAATCTTTAATTGATAATAGGTTTCTAATATTTTATACTCATCATCAGATCGAACTGTGGAACTACGAGTGACACAAAACTTAGCTGCCAATTCTGTTCGTATTCAATAAGACTCGTAGCGTAACAAGATAGTTTCTCTTTTTTTTTTCTAGAAAAAGAGAATATATTTTATAACGCTACGAGTCTTATGAGATGTGAACAGAATTGACCGGTTACTTTTACTAATTGACTTTATACATCAGCATATAATATACCAGCAACATAGTAGTTATAAATTCAATCAACAAAAATAATAAAAAAACATTATTTATTAAATACAATACGTTCGTTACAGAATCAAGAAATATAGATTGATGGCTTAAACCACACCTTAAATTAACAAATGTGTATATGTAAAATAGTTTGTGCCTTAATTACAAGTTGTATTTAGGAAGTGTATTTAAATTGTATGTACACTGGTGCTGTTACGGCCGTAAGTGATATGTGTAAATAAATGAACAGCTATGCCATAAAACCTGTTATTATAAGACTACTGTTACACTTTATATTAAACTGGCTTATTATAAATGGAAATTATTTTATTTTTGAACTTTCTTAGTAATACAAAATTGCACTTTTGTTTGTGATTTTAGACTATATTTTTTTTTAATTTTATAGATATCAAATTGCATTTGCATTTCAAATAAAATAAATTACATTTTCAGTTATTTATTACTTTATCTATTAAAAATTAATAATTATAGTCAGTTCCTTTGTACGTGATCCAAAAAAGTAACTAAATCACTCATCACTGAGTACGTTTATATGAGCTCATAATAAATATAGTTTTTTAAATTGTGATACAAGTTTCATAAAATACATACATACATACATACATACATACATACATACACAATCACGCCATGTACCCAAAAAAGATTTATTTGGGCGAAACACAAAAAGAACTTTCTATTCCGAGTTACATAAACGTTTGTTTTTTTAAGCGTTCTAAACGAATTAAACTACCTAACCATAACCTTACTAACAGTTGTAAAATAATATATATATATATATATATATATATATATATATATATATATATATATATATATATATATATAAAAATATATATATATATAAAAAAATGAGTTTTTAATTATTCACTCACATCCTTGGCTGCTTTCCCACTATTAATTGTTACATCATAGTATTTCCAGCCACTACCATTTACTTATTATATATATATATATATATATATATATATATTATATTATTTATATTTGTTACGTGAATTAATCTATCTTTGGTTGAATGTACAATTTCTGATCACTCTGGACGGTATACATTGCATTTCTTGCACTTCTTCACACAATTTTAATAATCAAATAAACAATACAATTTTCAATTAACTTACTTAACTTGACGTAATAGCGTTGACAATTTGGCCACCAAAGATGTCAGATTAAATACACTTAACGTTGTAGTTATGTTTGATGCTGAGAACAGTGGTGTATATAGTAACTAATTGCTGTATAATAATGTACATTATTGTACTAGTAATACACTGACCTCTTTCTACATAAGTAATATGGTAATGTAATATTAATATTTTGATAAGCTTGAAGAAAAACAATTATAATAACACAATAAATTTACTTCTGTTTATATTTACAAACATAGCATCACCCTCTCAACGCTTAGCAGCCAAGCGCCTATATCGTCAGCAATCGCGTAGCAATGATGAATTGTGCTTGAATCGTGCTCGAGGAACCATCTAAAAAAAATCACCCCTCAATCCCGCGAATTCAGTGGCAGTGAATAATGCGAGAGTCAGCTATTATAAAGAAGGAAAAAGTTGGTAGATTAGAAAATGAGCAAGTTCGACGCGCAGTTAAAAAACCAGTTGACACTTTTATTCTTTAATATAATCAGGCGAAAAACTTTGTAATTTCACGGCTACGAACCGAGATTTTTTTCTCACTCTCTTTCTCTCTCTCTCTCCCCAGTTTCTATTCTCTTCAACGATCGAGGTTGATTTCAAAAACGGAGCCATTAGTCTTTTGATAAAGGCTTCTTTTATTTTTTTGCCGGTATTAAGATTTTTCTGTGGTAAAGTTTGTATACTTCGAGTTTTTTTTTCTATAGAGAAACATATTGTATAGCGATTATTTTTATGTTAAATTTTGAAAAGAAATACAAAGTTTGTTATGTAGTTTACTTTTTAAAAACTGTTGAAAAATTGCTTTTAATGCATAACGTATATTGTAAGACATGAATGATATTTGTATGTATTGAAAATATTAACTCAAATTTTACGAAATATTTGGCGTAGTATAAATTTATATTAAAATATTTGAAATAATTATAAGTTGTACTTTTAACAAATATTTTAATTTTCACTTAATTGCAATGAACTAATATATAATTAGAAAATTTAATAAATTTAGAAAAATGTATTGGCCTCGTCAGAATTCGAACCCGGGACCTATTGCTTTAGCGGCAAACGTTCTAAAAAATGAACCACGAATCCATGACGAAACAAACACATTTTAATATGTTTTTATTAACTCGCTTTCTTGTCTGTCTGTTTGTCTGTTTGGTACAAATTTTGCAATCGATTTTAAACTAAGTTCCCGATGAGCTAGAAACTTGAAACTGAATGACAATGCAATATTAACTAAATAATTAATTAATTAACTAATTAATTCATAATATTAGAAATATTAAATTAAAGTGAATTAATTAATTATAATTATATAATTATATTTAATAAAATTATGATTATTAAATTATAATTAATTAGTTTAAAGTTACGTTAAACAGGACTAAAAAGCAGAAAATAATTATTTAAATTATAAAAAAAATTAATATAGTACGTTTTTAACTAAAGAGTATAAAATAATTTCTTTTAGACCCATACAGATTTATAACCTCATACAGAAAAACATGGAGCGCATGCAATGGATAATGGTAAAAAGTGTAGAGAGTAGATGGAGTTAAAAACGTGGTATACCCATTTTTTTTTTAATTAAATTTTCTAATTATATTATTAATTAGAAATAACAAACAACATGACACATTATATATTATCGAGAAATAATAATTTTCGTTCTTAAGTTTTAGATACAATCTTCAACTAGACTAATTATTGTAAGTATTAGAGAAATTAGCAATAATTTAATGAAGTACAAATTGTATGGCATTGACAACTAATTAATAAGTCCAAACATGTTTGATACTTGACCGGTCGGCATTAAAGTCAGCAGCAACTAAGAGAGAGAGACCCACCCAAGTTGTCGTAACCGTTTACTTAATAAATAATGGATAATATAAATTATTAAATGCTCTAAGGCGATATATGTATATGTACTTACTTATATACAACGGCTTTACAGATAACTGTTTCTCGTAAAGAATAATAAATGCCAAAGAAAGAAAAAAGAACTTATTTTTCGTTACGTCTTTTTTTTTAATACCTTATTTTGACTTGTTGTCGGTTTGTGCTGATTATGTTGCTCAAGATATCATCTTTGTATTTATTTTTGCGTTTTCAGTTTTTATCGATTGTTATCGAGTTCGAGTTTTTCTTTTATAACTATTTTTTAAGTAGAGCAAGTATATTTCTGCTTCAGATGTACAGATTTTTATCACTATACAGAATGCCCCATGACACAAGGTTTATAGTTTAAAAACATGTTATTGATGTTATTTATGCTTGATTTTATAAAAAGTAAATTTAGTAGAAATATAAATACGTTTGTTTTTAGTAACTGTATTGTAAAAGTGTAAACTCTTAGTAAATTTACTAGATGAACACATTAACTGAGTAAATTACTTAGTCAAATATCAAAGATGCAAAGTTTACTTTAGAAGTATTATGTCCAGGTACTCATTTTAATATGATTATAAATCAAAATATATAGATATATATGAGAAAAAAGTTTAGATTTACTGTTCAATATAAAAATTTTAACAGTAAATATTATTAATATTAAATTGAAAAATAGTCGACTAATAAATAATTAGTAATAGACAAATATTTTTATTATTGTCTATGCCAACACTTCGGCATTCACTATTACCCGCTTCAGAGCTCTACAATAAATACAAATATGTATACATAAAAATACATTCATATATACAGAACAACTGAACAAAAACAGACTTACAGCAGAATATATTTACTTACTTCAAGTGATTAATATGAATTATGTAAAAATTTCTAAATTTTGAGGTAGAAATAGAGAATATTTATAGTAAAATAAAATTACAGATTTTTTAATATTATTTTATTTTATTATTATTTTTCTGTTGTATCGCTCATTTTTTATTTATATTATTATGTTATATATTTATATAATTTTATTAATATTATTTATTTTATTAGAAAACTATGAAAATTTACACAGATTTATATGGCAGTATTTTGACCATTTTGCCAAACGACCACTGCGCTGCCATCTGCAATTTTGAATGTTAATTAAAAATGATTAGTATGAAAAACCGAACAAAGTATATTTCCAAAGAAATATAGACATTTTTCTTTCGCCATCTTTCTGGAAAGTTAAGAAACAAGATATTTACATTAATTAATCGAAGCAAACGCAGTTATAAATATGCGTAGATGATTAAAAATAAAATACAAGCGAGACGGGGAAAATGCAGACAAAAATTTTTGTCGTCAAACTTGTTCTTTTTCTCCCCGTGACGTTTGAAAGTTTTCCGAATGGGGAAATGTAAAATATCCATTAAAATTTTTGCGAATTAACCAAATCCAATTAAAAATTGAGTGCTTTTTCATTTTCCGAAATCCGAAAACTCTCGGACGATATTGCTAATGAATTTGAACAGAAATTTTCTCATGCTAATCTGTCGGCAAAGGGATTGGAAACGTAAGGGAGGGCTATTTGGTGGAAAGATACATTTTGCATTTTATGTTAATATTCGGCCATATTCATCTAGTCAGTCAGTGGTTTCATATTTATATATTGACATATCCACGGGCATAATTTTTGTTCCGTTTTAATTGTTTGGAAATTTGTTTAATTTTTTTCCGTTTGTGCGATGCGACGAAAAACGGAAGAGGTTTGTCACACGCGATGAATTGAAAATATGATTAAAAAAAAAGGGTTATTTTATTACCAGTTCGGATGAATATTGAAATGGATAAATCGTATAACGAATTAACAGTATGTGGTCTGAGAATTAGTCAGTTTCAATTATGGATAGAACGGTTATTATGTATATTTCAATAGAAACAATTAAAATTTTATTATTTCTGAAATCGGTTATTGAGATATTTGATTTAAATGGATTTCGGGAAATACAGGTGACACGATAAAATTTCAAAAATATTATTTGTGTTTTTTTTTATATATAATATTTTTTTAATTGAAATACATATATAACATTGTTTTTTTTTTTATTTCTGTTAAATAATATGGCTGGTACCACGAGCTCGATTTTAAAATCGATTTTAACTAATAGCGGTTTTAAAACGACGTAACTGTCATACAGACAAGTCTAAATTTAGCAAGTTTCCACAATATTAACAGTAGATTGATAAGAGAAACAATAGAAATTTACATAGAAAAAGATAACATCAATCAGTGAAATTATAGAATTTTCTTGGCTGGTATACCGTGGTTGCCATACATTGTAAATGGCATTCTCAATGCTTGGTGACTGAATGAGGATAGATTAACCACGACATACCAGCCCAGAATATTCTATAAATTCAATAAATAATTAATGTGAAAATCTGAAGTTTACTATAACATCAATCAGTGTTAAGGCACTGATTTAAATAAAATTTGTTTTCCTTTAATTAATAATTTATAAATTTTACAATCTAATTACTTTTATGTGTTACCTGGTAACTTGTTTCTATATATGGATTGTTTATTATTTATGTCATGTGTATATTTTTTCTGATGATGTACATAAAGTATATTGAAACGACGATTTTTTTTAAATAAAATATATATACAGAACTTAATCTTAAAGCTGTTTTATATTAATATAATAAATTCTGAAAGTTTCTTTACTAAGTCATAATTTAAATATTAAACAGTTAATAAAAGTGTTAAAAAAATTAATTATGTTTAAGTATAATAATAAGTTGTATTATACACTAAAAAAATAGGGTAATTACATTAAAATAATAATAAAATTTTATTATGAAAAATCTGCAATTTTATTTTACTATAAATATTCTGTATTTCTACCTCAAAATTCTGTAATTTTTACTTAATTCATAAAGAAAATAAAAATGGCCTAATAAGTATATAAAATTGCTTACTTTCTGCAAATTGAATTACATATTTAATGATATAACTTCTTAAATTATATAAGATTACAACTTGCATATTAATATCTGTAATTACTGTAAAATACATCCTTTATGTAAATATCCAAATGCATGTTATTATATTAACAATAATATTACAGAACTAAACAAATTGTAGTTATTTTTGGAAAATTACTGACAGCAAATTTTTGTAAATTTACTAAATGAGACTTTACTAACAAACTGTAATATTACTACATGTGTAATATCATATTTTTAATATAATGTTTGTATATAATTTAATGTAATAATATAATATTTGTAATAGTTCTAATATTATGTATTTTTAAACAATTATGTTAAAATTACAGCAGTTGAGTAATTATATACGTAGAAATATTGAGCATCATAGTGTCTCAAGGTTTATATCTAAAATTACATAATTTTTTAGAGTGTAATATACGTATTATTTTATTCAAAATATATAAATAAAAGACAACTATAAACATAACAATTACCTCAACTGAATAATCAAACAAAAACATATTACTTTTTTTTTAATTAAACTCCAATATTAACACTTACCATTTCTTTTTCCAAACAAAACATCCCTTATTTCAAATAAAAGACAATCAACCGCCTCTAGACAAACAGACCATATAATTAAATCCACACTTGAGCAATTCCTGCAACAACATAATTTCATCTGACAATGTAACTTACTCGATCAACATATCTTCGGTTTAAGCTCGAAATCATTTATAACATTTTTATTGCCTTCTATTGACTATTCAAACACCGGGGACTACAAAGCTAAAAGCGCAACTTTAAGCTTAGCGAGCTTTAGAGTACGTGGTGTATGTGAGCGAACGGCCGACTAGATGTCGGGGATAAGGGATTAAAGGCACGTGATCTTGGCGAAATGTAATCATTGGCCATCTTTTCAATATTCATACGTTGATATTTTGACGGTGGGCGAGTCACGTGTCTGGGGTTAAATTGTTCACGTTTCTTTATTAGGGGGTGTTTTGTGTACTAGCCTTAAAGTAATGGCAGTTCGAGGGGTTGGAAATTGTGATTTTTCGTAAATAAGGATAAAGTGTTTTAGTAAATGGCTTGAATTTTATTTATTAGCATGTTTATTTCTATTATTTAACCAAAATTATATTTCTATTTGAAATATTATTTTTTATATTAGAAAATTTTATATTTTTGAACTGATATCGATTGCGTCTGAGTGGTTTGAAACCTATTATAAATTGTAGGTTCTTTGTTTGGCTGGGAGCTAACTACCCGCATTATTAACAATACAAGTAAAAATTGTTAAGGAAACTACACTTTAAAAATATTACTTCAAACCAATTAATTTAAAAGTATTCATACTTTTGATCTGTAAAATTCGATTTTATAATAAAAATAATTTATTTAATAATAATAAATGATTGAAGTTATAGTATAACTTATATATGTAACAGTTATAACTATAGGTATAGTTGCTTATTTCTATATTTTGTTTGTTTATTGTTTATCTCATTTATAATTATTTTCCTGCTGATTTAGTATGTCGAAACGTCAAAATTCAATTAAAAATCGTACAGAACCTAAATCCTACAATATTTTTATTTTAATATAATGAATTCTGAAGTTTTTTTATTATAAAATAAAACTTTAGGTTTATTTTTTTTTTACTATTTCTTTACTATATTACTATATTTTTACTAATTAACTGAAAATTTAAATTTTTAACTTTTTTTAAATATCTTGTAAATTACGCATTATTACTTTTGTTATTTTAGCTGAATAATCTTGTTAAAAATCAGTTTTAACCGTTTTTTGCAGTTAACCGAAATTTTAGATACTGGTTTAATGGAAAACCATTAATATTTAACTGAGTATTTAACCGATTAAATTTTAATCCAAATTAATTTCGTTTTGTTATTACTAATTAAATTTATTTTTTTAAATTTTGTGAAATATTAATAATATTAAAATAAAACGGCTTTATATTATAGTTTTGTATTTATATTTATTAATAATCGATGTTACTACAAAATGTTTATCTTTATCTTAAAAATGACACAAATGACACTTACAGTAAATAAACAAAACATAGAAAACAGTTACTAAGGAACAAAATAAGCAAGTGATTTTATGTTCTGCTTATTTACTGTAAATGTCATTTGTATCATTTTTCCTGATGAAGATGTACGTTGAGTACGTCAAATTATCGATTTTAAATAAATATTAATATAAAACTACAAACAAAACCTTTTTTTTTAAATATAATTAGGTTTGAAAGAATTTTTGCAATATCAGAAATATCTTTTTTGATAAAATTTGTCAAACTATACCACATTAAAACCCACCCCAATTTCAACACATATTCCAAAAAACTACCCCTCTAAAAAACAAGCAATTAAAAAACGGCCATATACAATGTTGAAAGCGTAACACCATTAGTTTTAAAAATATACCCAACACGTGTCGGATGAAAACCATCAAACGAAAATAAAGCCAAAAATGTATCGTTCCACTTTCATCCCTTCTGGACGCAGGCAGCGGGTCGTCTCGACGCCGTTCGTTCACAACGCCCGCGGTTATTATTGTATGGTCGTTTCACAGGCTCTGCTCTGATGGCGTGCCGAGCTTCCGTTCTGCGCGTGCACTTGTTCAACTTAATTTTGTACATTTCGCGACTATTGTTTGTTTGACAAAGAATGCAGTCGAAACTACGAGGATATTTTGTTATTGGACTCGATATTGTAGTAGTTTTTATGTTGTTTTGCAGCCGGCAAAAAATAGAAAATATTTAAAATAAAATTGAAGTATTTGGTGGAGGCGCTTTTTTAGAAAGATAATTTTTTTTAATGATATTAAAATATTGATATTACTTTAATATATTACTATGTAGAAAGTGGTTATTATGTTATTAAAATAATAATGTACATTATTATAATAATATAATAATATTTATTTATTTAGCAAAATACCACTAACATAATTTGCTTCATCACACATAGTATACATATTTGAAATAATTATAATAAATTTAATATAGAAAAAATATATAAAGTGACATATGCCAATTTACCTTAATGTTGTTAAACTTGTGTCTAATGTAATTTTTCTTTTTACAAAATACAGAGGAACAATACATAAATAATGTGTCAAACAAACAAACAAAATGATAAAACCAAAATTTATTGCAGTGTCAATATGATAAAAACTCGTATAAGTCAGTATTTAAAAATTCTTCTGTTTTATAAAAGCTATGTTGCAAAAGAATTTGTTTAATTTCTAATTTAAATTTATTATCACCTAATTTTTTAATACGTTCAGGTATTTTGTTGTATAATATAATACAGTTGTACGTAGGTCTCGTTTTAAATTTGATATTAGAGTAGTAAATATAACTTTTTAATACAAATAAAAACATAAAAAAAAATTAAAAAATTAATCATTCTGAGCTGAACCGAAATACGAAAAAAACCGTTTTTTTTTTGCCGGAACAAAAATTGGAACCGAACCGATATATAATTTTTTAATTAAACCAGAACGAAAAATATAAAGGTTCAAAGCCTTGAATTTTAATATGTAACAAAACAGGACCTGAAACTTTTCTTTTTTAGTTATTTTTTAATTTGGTTTAGAATAAACTTTAAAACAGAACATATACTTATATTTATAATACAATTCTTATCTCTTATCCAATAGGAAACACAAGAAAAACATTTATTAAATTTCTCTTAGAACATTTATTTGCACTTAAATATTAAGTAAGTTTTATTCATACGCATATTGCAAATCAAATATATACTTATTCATCTATACACACTGATGTAACTAAACGTACTAAACTTTCTCACACATCTCACACACATTCACACATCTCACACATTCACACATCTCACACACTCACACACACTTCCACACATGTATACAGGGTGAGTTTAGAACCCCGCTGGCATTCAAAGCGTAGTTAGTCGTATGCATCTCAGAGTGCACTTGTCGCATTTGGCCGTCGGGCCTAAATGTTGTTCCCATAATGCACTTTGCGCCCTGTGCTCGCTTTTCCAATATCCTATCGGGGTGAGAAACTATGCACCTGATCTATTGTCATTCGGTTGTTCCGATTGTAATGGTGTAAATGGGTGTTAGTTAATAGTGACATTAAATGATAACACTTGAAATCAACAACGATTTTTGGTTCTCAGACTTATTTATAATTTATAAACGTAATTGAGAGACATTTTATACTACGAGGGTGAGACAACTTTTAGTATATTGATTTTTCATTGTAATAAATAAAGTTGTAATGTTGCAAATATTTTTACATACATACACAATTACATTATGTATCCAAAACAGTGTAGCACAAACTCTTTCTACTATTAGTTTTCTCCAAACATTCCAATCCAGACAAGCAACTCTATCTTGATTTACATTTATATTACCTAGAAATACATGCTCTTTTATTCTTACTACTTGGAAACATTCGTTCACTTAAAACACTCTCAATCATAATAACTTGGATAATTATTTAAACTTTAAAGATTCTAATCTTGATCCATGATTTTTAAAAAAATCATATGAGTTACGGCAAGCATAATTCGGTTTTGAGTTACATTTTAGAATCATATTTTAATCGCTTTTATATATAATTATTTTGTAATTTTCCTATAATATTTGTTTAAGTAAAGTTATATTTTTCTAACGTAATTATTCAATAAACAAGATCCAAGTGCAACTTCATCTAGTCGTTAAAATGTCTATTTTAAATAAATGCTAAATTTGTCCAAAAAAATTGTCATTTTAAGTTGCACAAAGATAAAAAATTGTTACAATTCCATAAATTCAATTCGATTTTATTTATGATATTATCATCTTTAAACATGACACAATTCATCCTAAAACCGAATCAAAACTATCGCACTTTATTCGTACAAAAATCTAACATCAGTTTCGCTAGCGTCACGACCGCGACGCGTCTCCAGTGCGCCACAGTGTTGACACCGAGCGTCAAGCGCGCACCATCGAGCCGGAAAATTAAAAACTTGCTCGTGTATCACTTGTACTCTCGCAGATTAAGGCCAGGCGAAGTCCCATCCGCACTCGACGGACTGCGTCTCAAAAGTTGTCGACACATGCTTCTACATCAGCCAAAACATATGAATTACGATGTCGTAAAAAAATTACATCGCTCATGTCATGTAGACAGAGTGGCTGGTGTGTGGCAGCTTCTGCTATGTTTGTTATGTTTCTGTTTTCTAGTTCGTTATTTTGGATGGATATGAAAATAGAGAAAGTTTCGGATGAAATTTTTTTGAAAACTTTTAGTGGGATTAAAATTATTTAGTACATGAAACAAGTTTCCTAGAAAAATGCATTTTTTATTTTATTAATTAATAATATGTAATATAATTACAAATAAATTCTTATAATCTTAAAATAAATATTCTTTTTGCAACTTTTGTCTATCAACTACAATTTCTTGTTTCTTCCTCTACAAAGATTACAAATACTTTTATCATATGTGTCAATCATTTAATAAGATATTTTTTCATGTTATTTCTTTTCATTAGTAAACAATTTTATTACGACTGTTTTTATAAAAACTAAAGTTAACTTTAAATTGACGAATTATTGGCCACAATAATAATGTCATTAAAAGCTTAATAATTTGACAAAAAAGCATAGTTTATTGATAAAATAATAAATATGCCAATAGACTTTAGTTTAAGTGTTTATTATAAAACCGGGCCGTAAGTCTGGCATCTTAAAGACATCTTTAAATCTAGCATCCTTATTTCAACAAACTGTCGTGGTTTCAATGCGTCACATCTTGACGTTATAGCACCTTCATCACATTCCTTGAACAATTTGATCGTTTGCCCGCCGTCCACACCGTGGGCCGGCCACAAAGCGCCCATGCCACACGGCATCTGTCTCCCGGATTAATAACGACGCTGTTCCGGGTTCCGGTCACGTTCCGGACCGGCATCCCGAGCTTGTCAGGCATGTCGGACGCCATCTTTGTCTTCTACGACACGCAACCTGCTTCTAAAGTCGCTGGAAGGAGACGGGAGAGGAGGGAGCTGAGAATTGATGAAAGATAAAGAGTCTGAGGTGAATATGAATTAAGATGGTTTTGAAGGCGGATTAAATCATTCTGATTTTGGAATTGAGTGCAATGTAAAACGGTAGCGAAGGTTTCTATTAATCTATGATGAATTAAAAATTGATAAATGATGAAAAATATTAGAATAAATATTTATAATTGTACTTCTAAAATTAAACAGAAGTATTTTTAAATAATTAAAATATTAAATGAATATTGTGAAAATAGTATGAGTAAAAATATTATTTTTTTACTATCTCGAAAATTAGTAATTCTTAACTAAATATAAACTGTTTTAGAATTAGATTATGTTTGATTATTTTATAAAAACGACTTTCGACGAAACTGAATGCTCTTCTTCATCAGGTCAAAATTTATAAATGTCTTTAATGTCACTAATAAATTTTGATCTGCTGATGACGAGCGTTCACTTTCATCGAAACATCGTTTTCATACAATAATTAAACAAAGTCTTATCTTAAAGCAGTTTATATTTAATACAATGAGTTCTGAAAAATATTTTACTAGTCTTTTACTTCTTCTTGAACGAAAAATGCTTAATGTTTTTGATATTTCCTTTATATACTATAACACCAATATATCTGTTTTATAATTTTAATAATAAAACGCGTCTAATTTTTCCTTGTTTTATAGTTAAAAAAAATCACAAATCACAAAATATCGTAATAAATATTTCTCAAAATTCTATAATTTTTATTACCATAATTATTAATTTAAAGACAGATGTTATAAACTAATAAATCATTTATAATAATTCAATAAAAATTAAAACTTTAGTAACTTTGAAAATTCACTTAATTACCCAATTCGTAGTGACTGCAAATAAAGTGAATTTTCAAAATTACTAAATTATTTTTTTTTAATTTCATTATGAAGTTTCATAAAATAACGGCCAAAAATGTTAATTTATTATAATAATTCAATTGTTTTTCTATCGGTAAAACAATGTCAACGATTAATAAACAATATATTAAACAAACGGCCATTAATAATTGCAAGCGAAATAATAATAGACGTAGTTCATAAGTCATATTTTCGAAAAAAATATTTCTTGACCATTTATTTGAAGGGGAATTCGAGCGAGATTCCAATCGAATAGCTGGCAGTATTGCACATCTTTCCAATACGTTTTCCCAGTTTAGAACGAATGTCGAGATACTGAAATACCAGGGAAGATCCTCTCCATTCTGGACACGTATCTCTGTATGGTTTGCCAAGATATATAGGGACCAGTGCTTTATTCGGAAAATATATTAACGTTGAATTATTGTTGAAATTATTTAATACCTTTTCATAAATTCACAATTTTAATTACTTTATTTATTTAGTTTCGATACAAGAATACACATAAAAACTAAAATAGGAAAATATATATTTTTTAAATAAAACGGCTTTAGATTGTACTTCTGTATTATGTACGTTAAGTACGTGGAAACTATTAATAATACACGATAAGGATGCGGCTTATGAGGAACATTAGAACATCAATTTTTGACAATTTTTTATTTATTTATTTATTTATATGACGTTTTGAGTGCCATCTTCAGCTGATATAATAATATACACAATAATACAAAATTAGATTCAGATAAATACATATGTGAAAAATTATTTAATAACATACCATGAATTAATACAGAAGTACAACCTAAAGCCGTTTTATTTCAATATAATGAGTTTTGAAAAAAAATTTACTATATTTTTTAATATAATGTTTTATAATTTATATATTAAAAAATAGTATATTTGTTTAAAATTAAAAAAATTAATTTATTATAATAAAATTTGCGGAAATAATCATCCAGATATTTCTGAATTATTTTTAAATTTTATATTAGAATTTAAAATTAAAGACATACATATTAATTTTTTACATGAAATGAGCAAAAACAGAGGAAACAAATGACAGAAACATAATTTATAATTAAAAGTAAACGGCTTCAGGATTTAGTTTTTATCTATTAAAATTTGTATTTTTATTAGAAAAACATAAGTTTACAGTTCAAAAATATGTTTACTATTAAGTTTAAAGTAAAAACTTCAGATCTGAAGCAAAATTTGTCTCAGTGTAAATATATATTATTTATTATTATTAATAATATACACTTATCTCAGATTTTTTTCTTAAAATATAACTTACCCCACTGTAAATTACATCACATCATTTTAACTGAATTTTTTCTGCTCCAATCCACCATAAATCGACCAAAATTTTCATCTCACACCCCTAAACCTATAGCAATCTCATGTTCCAAATGCTGTATCCGATGCTGTAACAACATGACAATACATCGATAATACACGCCGCATCTATGCTATTGGGTGTTCGGGTGAGGAGGGAGGGGTAAAAGGGAATGAGTAACACTCTCGCGACACGTGTTGAGGTGCCGCGCTGACACGAAAAGCACATTAAGCGTCGCGACGCTCGTCGCCCACGGCAACAAACCTCCGGCACCCCCAAGATTGGTTCATGGGTCATACCCACTATGTGTGTTGCATGCTCGCTTGTAAGATGATTGGGTTAGAATCTATGCGTGTATGATCGCTTGTAAGGTACCATGACGGTTACATATATATTAATATCAGATGAAGAATTGAAATTACTTTAAATAGTTCAAGAAATATTAATTTTATTTTCTTTAATGGATTTGTAATAAAATATATAAGCTTTAGGATTAAGTTCTGTATATATTTTACTTAAACATCGACGTTTCAAAACATTCTATGTATATCTTCTTGAAAAAAATAATACAAATGTTATAAATAATAAACAAGCAAAACAAAAAAAATCTAAAAAGTTTAAATACGTAAAAAACTGTCGAATTAAAGTAAAATTATTGTCATTATATTAAAATAAAAAAGCTTTAGAATGAAGTTCTCTATATATTTTAATTTAAATATTGATGTCTCAATATATTCCATGTATATGTTTATCAAAAAAAAAAAGATATACGTAGAATATATCAAAATATCAATTTTTAAATAAAATATATACAGAACTTAATTATACAGCGAAAGTTTCCAAGTAGTAGAAATAAAAGAGCATGTATGAGAGGAATTATGAATGTGGATGAAACAAAAGTTGCTTGTTTGGATAGCAGACTGATTACGGGTTGTTAAAAAAAGTTTGTGCCACACCCTGTTTGATACATGGCGTGATTGTGTATGTATGTATGTATGTAAAGGTAAATAACACATTAAAAAAAAAACTTTTAGAATTTATTATATTAAAATAAAAAAGCTTTAGAGTTAAATTCTGTATATATTTTATTTAAATGTGGACGTTTCAATATACGCTATGTACATACATCAGGAAAAATAATAAAAATATACCCAGAATATATCGAAACGTTAATATTTAAATAAAATATATACAGGACTTAATCTTGAAGCTTTTTTATTTCAATATAATGAATTCTGAAATTTTTTTAGTAAAAAAAAAGGCCTATATTCTCACCTTTTTTGTTTATGAAACATTGCGTTTATTTTTTACTTTTAAAATGAATTTTTATTTCTACATTTTATCAAATATAAATAGTTTTTCTATTTTTAACATCTTTTTTTATGTCTAATATTATAAAGTTCCAATATACTAATTAAAATTGCTTAATAAGTAATTTTAAGTAAACGACAAATGAAATTTTGACAAAAATTATTTTTAAAAATGAGGTGAGAATACGGGTCATAGTATTTATTTTTCAATAATTTGTATTACACATTGATTATATATATATATATATATATATATGCAATTCACATAAAATAAAACATAAATAAATATAAAGTAACTTTTATAAAAAGTAGTAAATAATTTAAAAATTTAAACCATACGTTTAAGATTCTGTATCAATACAAATAATCAGTAAAAACTTGAGCAGTTTACAGTATCCAATTAGTGTTGTTTTCGTTCGTTAAAAAATAAAAAAATTAAACACATGTTTTTGAGATCGACAGTTGACATTTATAAGACAAAACTTTTTAATTTTTTTAAACGATTTTTTACGTATTTTATATGACAAATACATATGTTTTCTTGCCTTAGGATAATGACAAGAAAACAAAAGAAATCTTAAAATAACTGTAAATTAATTTAAAATTAAATTAGAAAATAGTTAAAAAATGTTTGATTATAATTGAATTTAAAACTAGTTTTGTAGTTACTACAAATATAATACTCTAAACATATTTAACGTAGCTTATACGGGTACAATAATAGTAACATATTTTACCGTAACTATCAGAAATAATGAAACAAATGTTAAGTTGCAGATATTTATCGTAATGGACAAAACAATAAAAATGCTTTCTTTTTATATTTAATAAGGCAGATGTACAATGCAAAAATATATTATTATTATTATAAATTTCTTAAACACCTGTGCCATTTAGAGGAGAATTTAATATGTGCATTTCGAATAATAATGTAGTTACATATTAATTTAAATTCTTATTTAAATTGGTTTGTAATCTGTAAATGTGACGTTTATTTTAATTTACTGTTTAAATAATTGTTTATTTACTGATAAATAATGCTTACTTATCGTTAGTCAGCAGAAGTCCAAAGATTTTGTTTTAATTATTTTTTTGTATATTTTTATATTTTTAGACCAATGATTCCCAAAGTGATCTATATCGACCCCTAAGGATCGATTCCAAACAATCTACACTCTACAGTTAAACCTATCAAAGTGAGTAGCACTGTGTCAGCTGTCAAAAACACATTTGAAGTTGATGAATTTGTAGAAATTTAGCTACCCAAAACAGAAAAAATTGGCGCGTGGTCTACGAGACAAAAAAGTTTGGGAACCTGTGTTCTGTGTTAGACTAGATCTGTAATGTGTAACGTTTGCAAAAATTTAATATATTTAACAAGATTAGACGCATATGGATAAATCCATATATAGACTACTTTGACATCAAATTCTATATTTATTATAGAATTCCACTAATTTTGAATAAATAATGTTATCATAATTGATTTTTTTGAAAACTTAATAATTTGGGAACAGCTGGGTATATTGTATTCTGGTAAAATTATGTAATTTATATATGTACCTAGAGAATCTTTTATGAAAATTATGGATAAATAATGTAGCCATAATAATTTTTTTTTAAATTTACATTTTTTTTCTCGGAAAGTTGGCAACACAGAATTTTAGTAAAATTATATAATTTACGTGGTCCTAAGGGAACCTTTTATAAAAAAAATTGTTAATCGCAGATAAATAATACACTCAAAAAAACTTTAGTTATTTTAATTACAGTTTAAGTTTAGCCTTTTAGTTTTGCTTGGTTAAAAGAATATCTATATGAATGATTTGGAAGGTATACGTTTGTGTGGACGTCCGATTAGTGATTAGATTGTTTTGTTTGAGCGAAAGATTCCAAGTAGTAGGAATAGAAGGTCATGTGTAAGAGGTATCATAAATGTGGATGAAGCAAGAATTGCTTGTCCGGGAATCTTTGGAGAGTAGAAAGAGTTTGTATCACACTCTTTTGGGTACATGGCGTGATTGTGTAATATGTATTTATAAAACTATAAATTAATTTTTAATTTTTACAGTTAATTAAGTTGAAGATAAATTGTACAATTTACGTGAAAATAATATATTTCTATTTTAAGTTACACAGTCATTATTTTGAAAACCGTAAACATATTTTAAAGATAATAGATCTTAATAGGTATAGCGTAAGACCACCTAAAGTTCTATTGCTTAATTTGTTTAAGATGCTAATTTGTGTTTCTTAATTGAGTCACTCATCACTCAGTTTATTAGAGAGTTTACATAAAATGTTACATTTTGTAGATAGATCATCAGATATACTATATATGATGATAATATTATATAAAAAGTATTCAAAAATTTTTTTTATTTTAAAAGAGAATAGATGAAGTTTTATGTATTTTTTTGAAATTCTTCTTTTATGATTATAATTAGTAATGGATATAATCAAATAATTGGTATTCGAATAAATATTACAATCAAATAATCATTTGAACGTTTGTGTCTATATGTCAGTTATATTAAAACCGCTAGATGGTATCAATCGCAACGTTTTATATACAATATTTGAATGCATTTTTTAATAACTAACTATTATAATAATAAAAGTATTTTAAATTTCTGTTATGTTAAATAAATTAATATTTTAATTATTTATTAAATATAGTGTAAAGTGTATGTAACTGGGGTACAACAAAAAACCTTACTAAAATTACAGTATTTAACTAAATACATACTTTTATTATTACTTTTTTAGGTATATAGGAAATTAAAATTAAATATAATTGTTTATAAGTTATATGTTGGCATCTTTTTTTTAAGTGCCATCTATCAGTCAAACTAGTTTTCTTAGTATTCATAGTTCCATGATTATTTGCTAAATAATTAAAAAACTGTAGCCTTCAGATTGTCTTTCAATTTTATAATCTATTTTGTATATTTTTGCCATTTTTTATTTATTCATCATCCGAATGATTTCAATTTAATTCGAAAGATCTTGAATGTTTTTCATAACCGAATGATTGATTATTTTTCATTTGAATTATTCAATCACTAATTATAATTGCATATTGTACAACAAGCACAAACGAATATAAAAAAACTAACATTATTTTATAAACACTTTTAGTACAACTAATTATGTAAACATCTTGTTTATATAGTTTTAGTTTTTTTTTCTTATAAAACATCTTAGTATTTGCATTTATATATGTACTCATGAATATATATATATATATATATATATATATATATATATATATATAAGTACTTATATATCTTCATAAATTTGATTTATGCAAAACGATGCTATCGTTAGGCAACATTAACTTACGCAAACTTTATAACGATTTTAAACTAATATAATCGTTAAATCATACGAGCAGTTGGGCGGTCATCAGCGGACAAATATTACTTCGGCGATTTAAGATAGGAATCGACTAAATAACCGAACTCAACGCAATACACAGCTATACGTAAGTAATAAAGAAATCACGTTTTATAGCGTTTGATGACGGTAGGCTATCGTAAATTTTAACGATCATTACATATACATATATATATATATATATATATATATATATATATATATATATATATATCACATATGTGTTTCAAAATAAAGATGCGTTGTAAAACATTGCTTAACATTAATTAATTATTAATTTTTTAATTAACCTAAAAAATTCTTTTAGAACTCATTTTATTAAACTAAAACGGCTTTAGGTTATAGTTCTGTATTAATATTTATTAATAATGCACGTTTCGACAAACTCAACGTAAGTCTTCATCAAGAAAAAAAGATACAAATACAGAACTATAACCTAAAACCATTTTATTTTAAAATAAAATGTAGTAAAATTACCTTGCTTATCAATATAAAATAAATTATACTGCTTTTTTATAATGTAGTGTTACTGTTTATTTTATATAATTAAAAAAAATTAAATCTACTGATATATATATATATATATATATATATATATACAGTACAACTTCGCTAATCCGGACAGATAGGATTTTCTCCTTGTTTGGATTAGTGAATTTTCCGGATTATCGAAATATTTAAAACAAATACACAAATAAATAAAGAAAGATATTTTTAATGAATTCCAACTATTTTTATAAACAATTAACAAAACCATATTCATACAGAATCATTTTTCTTAAAATAAACACTGATATATTGTTGCTTTGCGTGTTCTAAAAATTGCTTACTGGCCTTTTCTTTCAATCTTCTTAATAAGAGAACCTCTTGCATTGGAGTGTTATTTTGTTCTGCCCATTGAATGCATTGGGAAAATGACCGAACAGCATCGTTGTGCTTGATTGTATTACAAGAATCTTCTACAAACTCACATTCAGAATCGGTAATATTATAATTCATTATCATCAGCTTTTGAAGCCTCCACAATTAAATCCTGATCGGTAAACTTTTCTATTTTCTCAATTTGCCCAGTTGCCCAATCAAAGACTTCCTCAGAACTAATTTGTGGATCAATTCCGCAGAAACCGTAAACGCAAGTTATTTGATATAAAAGGCTAGGGGGTTCCCTGAAATTTATTGACAGTGGAGGCGCGTAATTTACACAAATGTTACATGTGTCCGGATTATAGAGGTAAATTACACAAAACTGTCCGAATTGTAGTAAAGTCCGAATTACTGGAGTGTCCGAATTAACGCATGTCCGGTTTAACGAAGTTGTACTGTATATATATATATATATATATATATATATATATATATATATATATATATATATATATAATATATAATATATAATTTAATTTTCAAATTAATATCGGTGTGTATTTATTCAACTATTTAATTAATACTCTGCTGACAGGCAACAAAATACTCTTACTTATATATATATATATATATATATATATATATATAAATAATAATAATAATAATAATATATATATATATATATATTAATTTATTTTTACAACTTCATAATCATACTCATTAATAAATAAGTATAATTTTAATCCGACATTGTAAAAGCTACTAATATGACAATAAAATTAATGAGCAGTATTTTAGAAATAATTACTAAAACGATAATTCAATTCAATTCAATTCAATTCTGCTTAAATTCAAAACCAATATTTACAATATATTAAAATGCTGTTTTAAAGAAAGGCAAGGAAGCTATATATTTCTTTCTACGACTTTTGACACTTAACGTTGGTTAGCGCGGTTTTACGAACTACGTACCCGCATATCGAGTGCAAAAATTTTTGCCGCGCGCAGACAACTCGAGAGAGATAATTTATGGCTTAATTATCGTCCGTATAAGTTGGCCTTTCGCGTCTTTAAAAAGTGCTATAATTATTAATTATTCGCTAATGGAAGTAAGTGGTCGTTTCCATATATAACTCTCTTCACTGTTCTAGTCTACTATAGGTTTACGAAATAAATACATATTTTGCTAAATATAAATACATACATACATACACAATCACGCCATGTACCCAAAAGGTTGTAGCGCAAATTCTTTGTAGTATCTCGAAATTAGTTTTCCACAAACTTTATTTACATTCATAATACCTCTTATACATGCTCTTTTATTTCTACTACTTGGAAACATTTGCAAACGCAAGCCACTCGCTCAATCATATCACTCCCATCTATATATCGGACTTCCACACAAACGTATACCTTCAAAATCGTTCATATATATTCTTTTAACCAAACGTTTATTAAACATTCGCAGAAGATGTAAATATTGTTAACAATTAACATATTAGTACACTGAAAAACTTAATGTAATATTACATTAATTAATTATCCTAATAATTTAATATGTTTTTGTTGTAAATTTACTAATAATTTATAAAATTATCAATTTAAAATGTAGTAAAAAATCTTTTAAAACTCATTTTATTAAAATATTACAGCTCTACGGTATAGTGCTGTATTAATATTTATTAATAATCGACCATCTTAACTGATTAACATCAACTTTTGCACACTCATCACACACCAATCTATTTCGTACCAGATTCTTTTTAGTTCACACACGTCGCGAAAAATCTCTTTTTCACTGCAACCATTTTTCTTTTATGATTTTGCAGCCAAGTCCAACATTCACTACCAGACATTAACGTAGACATCAAAACAATATTGTATATACTCAAACGGGTTTTTTGGAAACATTTACATTCGTAGCAAAAGTATCCAAAGCACCCAAAACCTTACAACCAGCATTAATTTTCCTTTCAATCTCACGATTAAAAACAATAAACTAATCTAATGCACAAATTCATCTACCTGCTCTAATCGTGCACCATCAACAAATACATTACATTCAGTAATCAAGTGAGTCATCTCAAAAACGAATACTTTTCAAAACAAGATTTTCATCTTTACCTACAACATTAATTCTGTCAATCATCCTTCTCAGTTGCTCTTCAAATTCAGCCAAAACAACCACGTTATTAGCATACACTAAAGCTGCTACAACAAAATCACCTATATTTGCTAAATAAATAAAAATATTTTAAAAAGCTTTTAATTCTACTTTTCCGTATGTGTAGATTAATTTCTTTTAATAAAAACATTACTTATTGTACGTATAGAAAGTTTAAAACTGTAAATTAGTATTATCTAATAAAAATATTCAACAAACTGCTACATAGAATATATATATAAATTTTGCAATTAAATACATGTTTTAGATAAAATTGTAATTGCAAGTAGTAATTTCTGTTTAATTTACAGAATTGAAAATAGTTCTACATGAAATTCTAATCTATTTTACTAAACATGTACATACACTTATAAATTCACTAATAATTTATTGTACTTGTGTATTTTACACTTGTTTCTACTTAGTAAAGAGATCAATATATTCGTATATTAGCAAAAAAATATTTTTTTTTTCAAAAAAAAAATACAAAAAGTTAATAAAATAAAGTTTTATCTTTTGCAACTAATGATGAAAACTTAGTTTTCGAAATACGTATATAGCTTTTTATAAATTATTGTTTGTGGTTTGAGGAAAATTATTATATTTTATTGCATAGCGCAAGTTTCTACGTATGTATGTCAATATAAAGAGTTACATACGCAAAGGTAAAAAGTTGCAAACAATTTTAATGATCATATTTATAATCGGCGCAAGAATAAATTAATTAGTGCAAAAATATAACGATTAATAATTATTACATGCACGTAATAATTAGCGGATATATCGATATTAATTATATTTATAATTATTTGTCATAAATTAATTAATAACCAGGATGTTTTTCTTTCGCTTTGATATTAAATAAAAATCCATTTACATCTTGTTACACTAACAAGCTACAAGTTTTTTTTTTTGTTTCTGCATGTGTAAGTTCACACGTTTCCTTATTGGTTAAAGATTATATTAGCTTTCAATAACACTAATAGCTTTTTTCCATAGAAAATCTAAAGAATTTTTATTTGTTTTGCATTATAAATATTTATATGTTTATTATAATTTACTATAACCTTAAAAAGTTGTGCTATATCTACTTAACAAACTTGTATATATATATATATATATATATAGAGAGAGAGAGAGAGAGAGAGCACGTTAGCGATGTCAAGCACTTGTATTATTTATTATAAATGAAAAAAATTCTAATATACGATTTTTGTATTTAATCTTGAGATTTTAGATCTCTATTATTATATATATATAACTAACTAATAACCTGACATGTAGAATATCCAGCGCCGTACTGCAAAATAAACAGATCCCTAAGGCGTAATACTATACATTTCAGTTTGTAGTACGTCTGTACCGGATGCAAATACTATTGTTAGTACATGCGTACTGTGAATTGTATACCTACTACGTATACGGAAATGGTGCTTGCACAACAATACAATACCAGTTGCCTTATTTGTGTGCTGCATCTTATATTGTTGTACGCTATCGAATATACAAGCGCCAACTTCGTTAATACGACGCCCAAGGCGCTGACCGGCGCCCTATGACGACAATGTTTTTGGTTGGGTTCAAGATATTGGAATAATGTTTAATTTTGGTTTATAAGGTTTTCTGATAATCTGGGTTCATGTTCTCTACAGACTCTTGGTTACAAATACAGTGTTGTGTCAGAGCAGGTAAAACGTACAGATCAAATTTTAAACAGGAAATGATGTTTTCTTAACTCGGAAAAAATCCATTCGATTTACTCCGCTTTAAGACATAATTATAATTATACGTTGGTATTTTTTTTTTATATATATCTTTTTTTCGATTCATATCAGTCTGATAAAAATATTATTATTTCTTAAATACACTG
The DNA here is from genome assembly GCA_963966155.1 of Clivina fossor. Classification (NCBI taxonomy): domain Eukaryota; kingdom Metazoa; phylum Arthropoda; class Insecta; order Coleoptera; family Carabidae; genus Clivina; species Clivina fossor. The sequence continues at coordinate 9,739,624 of OZ014566.1, forward strand.
TAATAAAATTATAGAGAAATTACAGAAAAATAGTAATAAATATTCCGGAGCACATAAATTGTACACCGCTTTCAGAAATCCCAAATTTGAGTAACGAAATTGCACGCCGGTCAACCGTTGGACGACCCAAACGGATTATCGGTTTATTAGGGTTTTGAACTCTTACGCAGGTACTTTTTACAGTGAGCGTTCGTTTATGCTATAACATATTTTTACGCCGGTCATTCGCCTCTGTTTTCTTAGGGTAGGTTAGGTTATAGGTTTTAGGAAAATTTGCGTAAAAAGATTCGCAAGCGTTTGTGGTACATTCTAGAGACGAACTATTTTTGATTCTACCAAGTTTTATGTTAAAATCTCTTAATTTGTTTATGACCGGTGTGCAATTTCACTAGCAAAATTTTGGTAGGGGATTAAAACCCAACGGCCGTGTGCAATTTATATGTACCCAAATATTCTGTATTTCTACCTCAAAATTCTGTAATTTTTACATAATTCATAATAATCACATAAAGTAATTAAAAATGCTTAATAAGTATGTAAAATTGCTTACTTTTTGCAAATTGCATGACACTCTTAATATAAAATTATGTATTGTTTATATAGCTTTATAAATTATGTAAAATTACAGTTTGCATATTAATATTTGTAAATAATTCATCAAAATAATGAGACTTAGTATATATTTTGTGTAATAATACTAACAAAATATTTTAAATGTAATTCATTCATTTCAAAATACATCCTTTATGTAAATTTCCGAATGTATGTTAATTATACCAACAAAAATATTACAGAACTAAACAAATTTTAGTTATTTATGGTAAATTCCTGACAGCAAATTTACTAAAGTTCTGAAAATTTGCTAAAAGAAACTTTAACAAATAAAACTGTAATATTACATACATATGTACTTTTCCATCGCGTTGATAATATCATATTACATAATGTGCTTGTAATAGTTCTGATATTATGTATTTTTAAACAATTATGTAAAATTACAGCAGTTGAGTAATTATTACTAAAAATACTAGGCATTACAAAGTTGTTCTTTGACGTAAAATCTAGGAGTGCCAGCTTCACACACTGTAACTAGATTTTTTTTTAAATATAATTATTTTATTAGTGCCATTTTATAATTGACACTAATAAAATAATGCCAAAAGAAAAAACTATACCTAATAAAAATATCGGAACAAAAATTTAACGTTTCTGTTTGTTTGATATAGTAAAAGTTTAATCATGCGTAAAATGGGTCCATAAATTATTGTATCAATTATGTCAAATAAAATGTATGTTAATAGTCTGTTTACATAAATAATTTTTATTAAAACAGGTGTTAAATTAATTATAAAAACAAGAAATTTACTAATTATATATGCGAATAAATTAATTACACCTAAAAGTATTTTTATTTCTTTATATTAATTAGAAAATAATAAAATTTTATTATAATTATCTTTTAATATCTAAAGCAATTTCTGAGATTTTTTTGCAATTATTAATTTGGTATTATAAGTTCAAATATTTTAATTATAAATGTCATTTAATAGTTGATAATTAATTCGTATTAATTATGTTAACATGTAATAACAATGTTTTAAATGTCGTAATGTTTTTTTTTTTAATTGGTATTTATCGAAACAAAGAAAAAGTTTGAAATAAATCGATCCATAGATATTGGCCCGTATTTCCACCTCGTTTGCTTGTGAAAAAATGCTTTTATTTTTTGCTTTAAAATAAATTTTTACTTCTATCTCTTACCAAATATAAATATTATTCCTATTTTTGATATACATTTTTTATATCTAATATTATAAAATTCAAATAAACTAATTTAAATTGCTTAATAAGTAATTTTAAGTGAACGTCAAAAATACTTTTGATAAAAATCACTTTTAAAAATGAGGTGAGAATACGGGCCTTTCTATTTAAAGAAGTATTTGAAATATAACATAAAATTTGTTTTTTTTTTAATTATTTTTATTAAAAAGCATAGTTTTTAACCACAATATTATTGGAAACACAAAAATATTTGTTTAAATAAAGAAGACTATGTTTTTTCGAAAAAAATATTTGCATCTTTTACAGAAAATGATTTTTTTACGACGTTAAATTTTTTTTTTTAAACAAAGTTTTTAACTTGTACTTTGTTTGTTGAACCAGTGCCGTTTTGACGCCCGCTGGACGCTTGCTCGTAGGCCCCACGAGCATAGGGGCCCATGCTAATCTGTGTATATCAATTGACTTGCCATTAATAAAAATATATTTTACATTTTAATTAATTCTACGTAATATATAGTAAAGCCATTTCTAAGAGTGGTTATCGTAGAGGCGCCAGCACACTGGTTTAGCCCAGGGTGCTAAGACGGTTCTGTGTTGAACGACTTGCATTCAGAAAATTTATTTTCTTCCGTCATTAATATATATTGTACGTACTATGAGAATGTGCATCATTACAGTAAAATTCTAAAGAATATGGTTAGTGGAAAAAAACGGAAACTGATAATTAGTGAGGTTACGTGACGAACGATTTACATTTACAGATGTACGACCCGTACACACACACACACACACACACACATTCATAGATATTTATCTTTTTGTTTTATCTTTTAAGTTAACAGAATATTTCGGTTTATTATTGCGCATTTTACAAGAACAATGTATGTTATAGTGAAATATTTTTGCTGCTGTAAGTTGGTATGTCATTAAAATTATTAACAACACGTAAAGAGTAAAATATATATTCTACTAAATAAAATACGTTTAATGAGCAAGTTTTAAGAATAGAAATAAAAATTATTGTGCAATTTATAAAACATTTTTAATTGTAATTACACGATATATTTTTCTTTATAAAAACCTATACTATTTTACCTATCAGAAATTAGCAATAAAGCTCTAGCAATACTATACCTCGCCATATTAATGTTTTGCTTAATAACTAAAAAACTTATTAGCGAATTTTAATTTATTTTGCAACATTCGATAGCTTATATTTTTCTCTAGTTTTGTACTAGTTTCGTTTCACTAAATATTTATTAGAAACATAAAAAAAAATTATTTTGAATAAAGTGCTTTAAAATTTTTATTTATTTTCAACTAATTATTCAATATTTTTCAAATCTTTAGTAGTACAAAACTCGTTCTCAATAAGAGCTATCAATTAATATATTGTTCATTATAATTACGTTTTTAATTAATTAGAATTTTATGAAGATTTTTTGATAATTTCTTTTAGCATAACTAGATAATATGATTTAGTATTAACATAACTTTTGTTCATACAAAATTTGAGAAATTACTAGGTTAATTTTAAGTATTTCAATAAATGTGTAATTTTGGAAGAAATTAAATCGTTAAAATTGTAATTAATTAAGAAAGAAGAATTGTAATTAATTATATTGAATAATATATTAATTGATAGCTTTTATTGAGTACAAGTTTTGTACTAGTAGAAATTTGAAAAATATTGAATGGTAATATGAATAATTAGTAGAAATTGTAAATAAATTTTTTTATATTTTTAATAATTATTTAGTGAAACAAAACTAGTACAAACTGGAGGAAGATGTAAGCTATTGAATGCTGCAAACCGAATTAAAATTCGCTAATTAGTTTTTTTAGTTATTAAGCTATAATTTTATTGCTAGCTTCTCAAGAGTAATAATGCTAAAGAAATATATTTCATCTAAAAATTCGCATCAACAGAATCTACCAAATCCGTCTATCTGCCCGAAAATACAAGTTTTTCTCTTGCGAGTTTCGTGCGTGGCATCTCGAAAATTCTGCCTCAAAGATGGTACCGCTTATTTATGCAGTTCGATATCAGTGCACTGACTGACTGACTGACACACACACACACACACACACACACACACACACACACACACACACACACACTCGTTCGTACAGAAATCGAGAGGCTATGTTAACATTGCAATCGGACAGGCAGTTTTTGTCGTTCGCTTAGAGTTTTATACGATGTGCCGTTCGGAATGAATTGAGCGACGCGCGGCCCCAATCCGCTAACCGTCGGGCCGTCTCAACTTTCAAAACTTGTCGAAGAATATTTCGAACGTTTTTTTTTTTATTATTTTTTGAGTTTTTGTCCGTGCGACGACACGGTGTGTGGTGTATTTTCGGAATATTTTACTTGTGGCGGTTTGAAATGATATTAATTAGATTGTGCATTTGTTAATTAATTAATAGATTTGATAAAAACTAAAAGTTGCAGAATTTAGTTTGCGGTTTTTAATATTTTGTACTCGGTGTAGGATTAACACAAAGGAAATTTAGATAATGGTTTCATAAACACTAAACTGTAAAAATAATTGGTGTAAATTTAAATTATAATTATATTAATTTTTTGTCGTAATTTTATAAATATTTTGTAAATTTACTAATAATTTATAAAATTACAATAAAAATATAGTAAAATTATTATGATAATAAATTAAAATTTTTACAGTGTAGTTAAATTTACTTTAAAAGTAAATGTATTTACTCTACAAATTTTCGTGTTTAAAAGTCGAAATAAATTTAATCTAGTGGTATTAAAAAACAGTTATTATTATTAATAATAATAATCAGATAGTAAATTGTTGAAATATCATTTGTTTTCAAAGGTATTTATAAGATGAATAAAATTTACTTGTCTAGTAAATTTATTTATCGTTTATGAAATTGGGCCAATATTTAAAAAATAAGTAATACTTCTTTGTCTGGTACATTGATTCAAATATGGTATATTTGTAGAACCTTAGCTTAACATAAACGTTCGAAAAAAATGCATACATTATTAACATATCGCAGAAATAATCCGTTGCCAAAATATTAGTATTTTTCAAGATTTCGGTCGGAGTAATATAGGAAAAAGTATGTAAAAAGTTTAATTTAAAAGTACCAAATATCACTGTTATACATTTTAAAATTTACTGATTAAATAATGTATATTTGCTTTACATTTAACATCAACTAAAATATTCTGCTAGCCTTGAAGAAGGCAATAATGAGTGCCGAAACGTTGGCTTAGTAGTTAATAAAAACATATAAAAGACTGAATTTCGTCAATTACTAATTATTTATTAAATATTAGCAGTCGACTATTTTTTCCAATATAATAAGTGTTATTATAATTATCAAAATAATCATATCTTAAACACTACTTAACTTTACCTACATATTTTCAGTTAATTTTTTTTTCACCCGTGAAACATTTAAATCCTATTTCCAACCGTCTTAATTGAGAAATTATCAATTAATTCACGAAAACCAGGTGCAACTGATAAAATTAATACATTAAAAACAACCGTAACTCGTCGCAAGAATTTAATAATTCCACTTATAAGATAATCTTTTTTTTTTATATCGTTCGAGAATTTTTACGACTGCTCGAAAATTTTACGATTGCCCTAGTAATAAGTGAAATAAAAAATATATATATAAAGAAAAATTTAATAATAATTCTACGGTAGTAAAAACAGTCACTTGCTTAATTCTGGTTCTCGGAAGGTGCCAGTTAAGGAAAATTTTTATGATCATGCTTAATTTGAGTTTATTAAGTAATATCTTGTTTATAGGTAGATGGTTTTTTACTACGCATTAAATTACATGCATGTAAACATGACGAAAATCCATTTGAATTTTTTTTTTAATGCCATGCTTTAACATGCAATTACTGTATTAATGCTAGATAACCTATCTGCTGAATAAATTATATTATGCCGTAGTTGAAGAATCTGTAATTTCTCTTGGCTGGTTTGCAAAAAGTTTTTCGTAGAGAAATTGTAAGAAGTTGAATTTTCTAAATTCTTTTTGCTCAAATTTTCAACACAACAATTTTCGATTTAAAAACTAATAAGTAAACTTTTGTAAAAACATTTACTATAAAAAAATTATGTAATTTTACTTACAAACCATGAGACATTATGATGCCCAGTATTTCTAGGTATAATTACTCAACTGCTGTAATTTCAGCATAATTGTTTAAAACTATATAATATCAGAACTATTACAAACATTATGTAATAGGATATTACCAGCGAGATGGAAAAGTATATATGTATGTAATATTAAAGTTTTTTTTAGTAAAGTCTCTTTTAGTAAATTTTCCATAAATAAATGAAATTTGGTTAGTTCTGTATTATTATTGTTGGTATAATTACATAAAAAAATTTAATTTACATAAACGATGTATTTTGAAATATATGAATTGCACTTAAAATATTTCATTAGTATTATTATACAAAATATGTACTAAGTCTCATTATTTTGATGCATTATTACAGATATTAATATGCAAACTGTAATTTTACATAATTTAAGAAGTTTTACCCACAATATGTGATTCTACATTAAATATGTGATATAATTTGCAGAAAGTAAGCATATGCTTATTAGGTAATTTTTTACTTACTTTATTTGATTGTTATGAATTATGTAAGAATTACAGAATTTTGATGTAAAAATACAGAATATTTATATTAAAATGAAATTACAGATTTTTTTATAGTAAATTTTTACTACTATTTTTCTGTAATTTTGCTATTATTATTTTTTTTGCAGTGTTTAAAATTATTTAAAATTCAATATTATTTCTAGAAAGTTGCTGCAAAATTCCAATTCTGTTTTTTTCTTAAACAAATTACTAATTTTTTAGCAAGAAAATTATAATTTTTAATTCAACTATCATATTAACTGCTTCTGAATACCAAATCACATAATAAAATATTGAAACTTGCTATATAACATACATTCTCTAATATAAAACATAATAATGTGTTATTATAAGACTACTGTGGCATTCCAATTAGAAGCAAATTTTAGAAAATATTTATTCTTATCTGTGTTTAATCGTTAAATTTCTTATACCAGCTGTGCAACGAATCAACAAGAGAATTCAGAAGCTTTTTAACAAATATCAGACAAAGATAAGAAAGAAACTCTTAAATATTTTTCAATGTGAAACAGAGTGAAACGATGCGATTCGTAAACATTGCATCATGAATCAGAAATGAAATAAAATGTTAACGCATAGTTTTAACCGTTTCTATACGAAGAAAGAATTCAATGTATTTAAATTAGGCGAAAATTTACTCACTTTGAATTCTCCTTTCAAATTATTTAAGTAGATGTTGGAGAAAGAGATAATTAGTTATTATAAATTATGTCTTGTTATATTTTCTTGTTACCGGGATCATTTATTTGTGTCAATGAAACATTTTATTTGTGTGAAAATAATTTTTGATTTCGTTTCAATTAAGGTTAGTCGATTTTTTAAACAAACACCTTACGAAATGTTTTATAAATTGAGTTCAACTAATTTATTTTAACTATTTAATGTTTGTTTTATATGGCAATACAATTCTAAAAAAATAGATTATATTAAATTTGCAAATACTTAAAAATATCTGTAAATTAATATTAAATAACAAACAGTTATACAAAATATTTTTTTTCTTACATTTATGACCAGCTTTATGAATGCGAGTTAAAATTTAACTTGAGTTAAAATGATGAACTCGAGATTAAATTTGAGAAGGTGTTTCACAATAGAAAGTTAAATTAAACCCCGAATTAAATACAGAAGTGGAGTTAAAATTTATGCTTGGATTTCTACTTTTGTATTATTGAGAAAAGTTTAAAGTATTACATTTTTTTTTATAATTTTAGTAATTTATTTTTTTTTTGTAAATATTTGCATTTAGTACTTTGATTAATAGTAATAATAATAATAATCAAACTTTATTTAGCTTATTAGCTAATTAATTACAATACAGGAATTTTAGCTAAAGATTTTACACTTAAAGTAGTGACCATAATTCTATAAATTTAAAGATTTAATCTAAATTTAATCCAGAATAGCGTCATTGATTAAAAACCTGAACAATTCCGAAAAATTAATGCCTGAAAATTCCTCAACTCAAAACTTGTGCAGACTTTGCGAATCACATGTATCATGCAACAGCTAAAGAGGAAGACCCTGAGTAGTCTTATCGGTTGGATGACGTGAGTGGGGACCCACCTGCTTGGGCACCGGGCTTGCGTTTTATTTTTTTCTCTTTCTCTGGCCCAAGCACGATACAAATTTACGATCGCTTCGAAATCATTTAGCGGGCGCGCTGCTCCTAGTAATTGATGTTATTATGTTTTCGGAACAAGCCACAGTTTATGGCCCGCACAAACAACAAATGATGACAAGTTTACGCAACGAGAATCATTCATCAAATTGGAAAAAAAGATTATTTTATGATTTTTAATAAAAGAATATTTTTTTAATACACTGTAAAAAAAAACAGCAAAATTGCAAAAAAATAATAGTAAAATTTTACTATAAAAAAAATCTTTAATTTTATTTTACTATATATGTATATTCTGTATTTCTACCTCAAAATTCTGTAATTTTTACATAATTCATAATAATCACATAAAGTAAGAAAAATGACCTAATAAGAATAAAAAAAAATGCTTACTTTCTGCAAATTGCATCACATACTTAATGAAAAATTATGTATTAATATCTGTAATAATTCATCAAAATAATGAGACTTAAATTCTGTAAATTTACTAAAAAAGAGAAAGAGAGAGAGAAAGAAAGTGATTGATTTTTAATGGAACTGTGTATAGACAAAAAATTAAAAATTAAAAAAATTGTTTTGTTTTAGTGATAAGGTGTAACCATTTTTTATAGAATGTAAAGGAAACTAATATTTAATAATTGTTATTGCTTAGGTCATGTAAATTTTTTTTTAATACTTATTTATTTTAATTTTCTATTACATAATTTATGTATAAATTTATAGTTATACTTATTAAAATTGAATCTTGGCAAAAATATATTTAAATATGAAATTCAATTTCAAAAATATAGCAAAAATATTTTTAGTTAATTCAGACTTTTGACTTTGACTTTATAAATTAATTAATAACTTTATAGATGACTCTACACTACTCTCTCAACTACAATTTTTTTCCTTTCTCTACAAGAAGTACAAATACATTTTATCTGCCTTTTGCTCATGCTAATCTTCTAACAAAGTCTCTCATTTATCCATATGTGTCACTCATTTAATAAGTTAGAATTAACTGTAGATATTTTTTCATGTTCTCTTCGTATTTTTATTAATTATTTACACATTGTACACACTTAGTGTTTTAAAGTAAATTTAAAGTAAGTTTTAAAGTAAAGCCGTTGTATTATATGAATATTTTATAAGTTTATGTTTGTATTATTTGCGCCATTTAATTGGACTATTGTCTCTTTGGTTTAATTAAAAATTGCATTAAAATATTGCTTTATAATTAAAAAAAAATTGTTCTTACGGCACTAGATCAACGCCGTGTACTTTAGCTAGTATACGTCTAACTAATTGCAAATTAAAATATATTAATAATACATTTTGTATTAATTATTTAAACAGTACAAAATATATAAAACAAACGTAAATTACTGTTATTTTTATCTTGTAATATTAATTACACTATGTATCGACATAAAATAATTTTAAGTTTAACATTTTTTACAGAACTACAACTATTATAGATAGAATATCAAAGCAGTAAGTACACTATAATTTTGCATAAAACTGAAAATCTATAATTAAATATAATTAATTAGTTTAAAAAAATTCTTTATCAACATAAATGTTTAAAATATTTTAATTTAATACGTCGCTAATATCTATGTATGATGCATAAATTTAAATAAGTTACTCTGTGCGGTATACGATAATTTTATATTTACAATAAAAATCATCTAAGAAAATTATAGTAAATTTGATTAAATTAACTTCCTTATGTTGTAATGTAGATGTTATCTTTATTATACAAACAGAATCGCTAACTTTTGAAATTCTACTTATTTAATTAAAAAACAAAAAATCAAATAATAATATTTAATAATGTAATCAATATGTAGAATATATTTAGAATAATTTTAAATGTGTACGTTAAAATTATTAAATTATAACACACACAGTGAACTAATTATATCATTAGTTAATTTATAAATATGACAAAATGCATTTGACCTCGCCGGGTAAATGCCATTTGTATCATTTTTTTCTGATGAAGATGGACATTGAGTTCGTCGAAACGTCTATTATAAATAAATATTAATACAGAACTTTAACCTTAAATAGTTTTATTTTAAAACAATTTTAATCATAAGTCAAAAATTGCTTGCTATTCCAAAACCTTCTTATCAAATAACAAAAATATATAAAAAAAAGCTTAACAAACAACGAATAACATTATAAAATCTCTGTGATAAACCAAAATTTTAACAAGTTCTACTTTATGTCCAAAACAGTTTATTAGTACTCACTGAAACATGTAAAAATCTTCTGTCATTATACATACATATATGTATGCATACAATTTATACAGTAATCTTTTGTATACAACATTAAAATCTACATGAAACAGATGACGATATTACAACCAGTATGGTATTTAAATATTCCACTATATGAGGTATCATATGATTACATTACGCGTCTAAAATGTCCAACATTTATAACAACATATACAAACAGCAACCAAGCGAAAACAGCGTGAAAAATTTTTTAAGAGTCACATCACACTTTATTTGACCGATGCAAATGGCCACACACTGTTGTCTAAAAACTTCCTGCATAAAAATCTGCGCTCATTTGTTTTCGGTGTGACAACATTGTATTCGCAGTTAGGGCCGTTGTTTATCAAATAGTTAAAATCGCATTTATAAAATGCTTGAATTATTTCGCCCTTGTTCTTCCGAATGCGCTCTAAGGTACATACCGCAAAAATATTACATAAACATACGGAACATGGGTCACTTTATTATGGACGGGCACTAATGCGATGAAACGGCACGAGCTAAAAGTTTGCGAATTCATTTCAATATATATATATATATACCGGGTGTCTACTTTTTTTTTGTTACATAGGGAATAAAATGCTAAAATTTTCATTTGGTGATAAATTTTCCCCTAATTATTATAGAACAAAAGTACAAATACAAAAGTTGTTTAGAATTCAAAAATGCATCAAATGATGCCAAATTTATCAATATAGGATGTTCTGATCAAGAATTAGAAGCAAATTAAAATTTCCATTTTTGCGCTCTTTACATCAAAGTGCCACGGAAATTAAACAAATAATTTCATTTCTTCTGGAGTTTGAGTTTGACAGATCGTATTTATTTTATTGTTACGTTCTGTATTATTATTATTATTATTATTATTATTATTATTATTATTGAAAATAATGAATAAACTTAATGTAAATGAAAAGCTATTAAGTATAAAAAGTATTAAGTATTTATTATTTATTACAATGAAAGGGTATTTTACTCGGCTGTACACTACGTACTAGCTGTGGTTTTAAATTGTGAATGTCTCCATTATAATTTTAAGTAATTGTTTAATTTATTTATTAACTTCAAGTTATAAAAACAATACATTTGAATTAGATGACTGGCATTATGCCTAATATATTTATTATAATAATTTAAACTTATCCCTGAGGATGCTGTAAGTTGTGCAGTGAAACGTCGGATAAGAGTTTAATAAATAGTAAATAGCTGAACTCCGTAAAACTTTCTTTATTTATTACAATATTCAATATACCTATAAAACAGAAAAATTCATGAATACAAGATATAGGAGAACAAAAACGAAACTAACAATTTAAATTAAATGTTCAAATAAATCGCCATTAACTGCCAAACAATAACCTAATCTGTTATAAAATTCGTGACGTACAGAGCTTAATTGTGTTTGTGTTATATTATTGCACTCTTCAACAATGGCATTTTTCAAATCAACAAGATTTTTGATATGTCGTTTATAAATTTTCTCCTTCAAATATGGCCATAAAAAGAAATCGCACGGTGCTAAATCGGGCGATCTAGCTGGCCAATTAATTGGACCACCTCTACCAATCCATGAATTTGGAAAACATTGATCCAAATATAATTTAATGTTGCAGCTGTAATGTGCCGGACATCCGTCTTGTTGATACCAGACAACATTATCTTGAGTTGCACACTCTTCTAACTGCGGACCAATATGATTTTGCAACATATCCAAATATTTTTCGTTGTTTAAATTATTTTCAATAAAAAATGGCCCAATTATACACCTGCCAAAAATTCCAGCCCATACATTAACTTTTTCTGGATATTGGGTACGTGTTGCTACCATTAAATGAGGATTTGTTTGGCTCCATATTCTAAAGTTTTGTGTATTAGGTTCGCCGTGTAAAGTAAACGTAGACTCGTCAGTAAAACAAATAGATTTCAAGAAGTTTCTGTCTAAATTGGATTTTTCCATAATAATGTTACTAAATTCGCTTCTAGCCATTTTATCCGCTTCAAATATCTCTTGGTGCGTGGAATATTTATAAGAATGATATTTTTCATTTTTTAGTACCTTATGTATTGTTGAAGGATGCAAATTTAATTCAGCACCAAGTTGACGCACACTAACATTTGGGTTTTCCGTTACACACAAAAGTATATTCAATGTATTTTCTTTAATTGCATTTTGATTTAAATTCTCCTCCTGATCTTCTGCGTTGATTTTTCTACAATTTTTACAACGTTTTAACACACTTCCAGTTTCTTCGAATTGTTTAATTATCCTACGAATAGTCATAGCGGAAGGTATGGGACGGTTTTCAAAGAAAGCGCTGAATAAATCTCTTACTCGTCGTATCGAATTTCCAGTAAAATACCATTTTACGCACTGAACTTTTTCATTTACCTTAAGTTTATTCATTATTTTCAATAATAATGATAATAATACAGAACGTAACAATAAAATAAATACGATCTGTCAAACTCAAACTCCAGAAGAAATGAAATTATTTGTTTAATTTCCATGGCACTTTGATGTAAAGAGCGCAAAAATGGAAATTTTAATTTGCTTCTAATTCTTGATCGGAACATCCTATATTGATAAATTTGGCATCATTTGATGCATTTTTGAATTCTAAACAACTTTTGTATTTGTACTTTTGTTCTATAATAATTAGGGGAAAATTTATCACCAAATGAAAATTTTAGCATTGTATTCCCTATGTAACAAAAAAAAAGTAGACACCCGGTATATATATATATATATATATATATATATATATATATATATATATATATATATATATATATATACAGGGTGTAACAGAATAACTATTCCTAATTTTAACTGGAGTATCCTGGGCTCAGAATATGAAGATTTAATGCAAATCACTGAGATAAAATGTGGCTCCTTACTGAGCTACAGGGTGTTTTATATAAAAATTTAAAAACGATTTTTGCCCAGTACTTTAAAACTATTTGACGTATCCTTATCATACTTGGCAGGAAATGTAGGTACCGTACACCATACTAAATTATGTTAAATAAAAGTTTCTGGCTACTGCCAGTGGCGTACAACAGGGGCAAGTGAGAGGTTGATCCTTCCTAAATTCTACGCCACTGGCGGAATTGTCATTTTAGCACAATTTTTCGATTCTCCAATACTTGCTGTGTAAAAAACATACTCTTCCTTTGTAACGATAAAGTCACTGTTTTTCGAGATATTTAAAGTTAAACATAAGCTGCACCCTTGGGATTTTTTCAAAATTTGCTCAAAAAAATCAGAAAAAAATCAGTAAAATAGAGAAAAAAATTAGCTACATAATAACTAAGTAACTTTTTCTCTAACTCATTCTGATTTGGCTGTAAAAATTATTGAAAATAAAAAAAATAAAATGCAAAAAATATTAATTTTCAATAATTTTTCCAGCCAAACCAAAATGAGTTAGAGAAAAAGTTACTTAGATATTATGTAGCTAATTTTTTTCTCTATTTTACTAAATTTTTTTTAGCAAATTTTGAAAAAATCTCAAGGGTGCAGCCTATGTTTAACTTTAAATATATCGAAAAACAGTGACTTTATCGTTACAAAGGAAGAGTATGTTTTTTACACAGCTAGTATTGGAGAATCGAAAAATTGTGCTAAAATAACAATTCCGCCAGTGGCGTAGAATTTAGGAAGGATCAACCTCTCACTTGCCCCTGTTGTACGCCACTGGCAGTAGCCAGAAACTTTTATTTAACATAATTTAGTATGGTGTACGGTACATACATTTCCTGCCAAGTATGATAAGGATACGTCAAATATTTTTAAAGTACTGGGCAAAAATCGTTTTTAAATTATTATATAAAACACCCTGTAGCTCAGTAAGGAGCCACATTTTATCTCAGTGATTTGCATTAAATCTTCATATTCTGAGCCCAGGATACTCCAGTTAAAATTAGGAATAGTTATTCTGTTACACCCTGTATATATATATATATATATATATATATATATATATATATATATATATATATATATATATATATATATATATATATATTAGTTTTATTTTCTAGTGCTATTACTATAATACAAAAAATAGCTTTTGGCTAATAAATTACATTGTAATACATATTTACAAAATTATAAAATCATAGAAAATTTACTAGTGTAGCATAATATCGTACAATGTTGGTGTCATATATAATTTATCAAATTATTATTTACTTAATTATTAACTTTATTCAATAAATTTTAACCTGATGAAAACGAGCGTTCAGTTTCGTCGAAACGTTGTTCTTATAAAATAATTAAACAGAATCTAATCCTAAAACAGTTTTTATTTAATACAATTGGTCTGAAAAATATTTTACTATGTTAACTTCATTCAAGTTATTCAATTTTTTGAATCTTTAATGTATTTCAATAATTGATTATATTTAAGTAAACCATTTTGAAACACATTGTTAGGAAATAAAAGAAAACTTTAGCTTCTACAAAATAGAGCAATGCGAGTAATATTACGTTGTTCTAAGTATAAGCCAATTACTAGTATGTTGTATAAGTTGGGATGGCTAAATATTTCACAAATGTGTTGTCTGAATGCCATGATGTTCATATTTAAGATGAACAATGGCTTGCTACCCATATATTTAAGTAGAAGTTTGGAGTTTAACAGTGATAAACATGATTATGATACAAGATATGCTAGCAATTTTTATATTTCTAAAACAAATAAACCTAAAGTCAGCAAATAATTTGTTTCATAAGGGATTGATTGAGTACAATAGCTTATGTTAAAAATTGTAATACTGTACATGAATTTAAACAAAAAATAAAGCTGTATTTTAAAGTATAAATTATTCGATTCTTTCTATAAAATTAATATTAATCACAGAATTGTTAATATATTAAATTGTAAATATAATATATTTTATAATTTTTATGTAAATATATATTTTTATATATTTTGTATATAATTGTATAAATTACTTTTTTAATAGTTAAATAAATAAATTATTATTATTATAGTGGTACTTTTAGTATTTTTAGTAATAAAAAAATTATCCGCATTTATTTCATTATAATTATGCACATTACCATTAAATTCAGACTGCCACTAATAATAATAAATGGCATTATTTTTTTAAAGACAGTAACTTTTTTCTGATACGATAAATATATCACTGCTAAAGGTATGGTACAAATATAGGTATATTTTTCCTATAATTAAAACTAAATCAGTTTAGCTTGAATAACTTTATACATAGTAAAAAATCTTACAGAACTCATTATAGTAGAATATAGCGGATTTAGGTTTTAGTTCTGTATTAATATTTATTAATAATCCACATACTCAACGTACGTCTTCATCAGGAAAACTGATACAAATGACATTGACAGTAAATAAACAGAACATAGAAACAAATTACTATAGGTAACAAAATAAATAAATAGATAAAGATGTAGTTTGAATATGTCGAATCGTCGATTATTAATAAAAATTAATACAGAACTACAATTTAAAACCGTTTTATTTTAACATTATATATAGTTGCAATTATTTCTGATATTTAAATACTTATCTTATTCTTGCCTTACATCATTATTATAGTGATAACTTCAAATGGATAAAATACAGTTGAAGAAGTTCGAAAATTTTGTGGTCAAGCCACCAATGTATTTTCTGTTCAACTCGAGTGACATTAGTGACACTAATCCCCTCTGAAGTAGCACCGGCTAGCCAGTTGATTGACGTTAAGCTCCGACGAGCGAAAAAACAAAAAAACCGTCCAGAGAAAAAATAAATATTCATTTTATTTAAACAGTAGCTTAGGTTTAATCCAAGTCCAGCTTGCTGTGCCCATATGCTCCGGATAAAATGACATAGTATTTCACTTTACTCTCGGTAAAACGGGTAAGTTTTTTTTTTCTGTAACCAACAGCGCACTTTTCGTCCATTAAAATTGGGTTTGCGTTTAAAATGAGTCGTGTATATGGCTCGTGTTTTCCTAGCAATTAAACAAAACACACGCTGTCATATCTTATCCGTAGTTAAAACATCTGTTGCTCGACTTTTTACCAACAATTATTGTACATTTCGCCCGATTTTAAACGGGCTTTTTTTAGTTTTATTTGCACGAACGACATCAGAATCTGGACTACCATCGCACACCATACACGGTTTATTTGGTTGGCATACAAAGTCTGATTCAAAAAATATGGTGTGCTAATGTGACATATGCCCATATAGATTTACATCTTATTTACTTAAAAATATGAAAATTATTTATTGGTTAATTTTTATACCTATTATTGTTTGCTTACATGATCTGCACAATGTTGGATCTACTAGAATACATTTGTTTACTTAGGTATTAGCAAAGTGTGTTATTGAAAAATATGCTAGCTAATGCTTTCATAAAACATTTTAATGTATAGTATACTTTTAACACAATTTTTTACATTTATTTTTTACTCACATTATTCGTTTGATTACTGATATATTTGGTCTCGAATTTAATCTGATGTAAATAATACTACTTTTTGGATTTCAATGTTATGTGAAACATAAATTTAAACGTAGTAAAAAATCATTTAGAACTCATTATATTAAAATAAAAAAGCTTTAAGATGTAGTTCTGTATTAATTTTAATTAAAAATTGACGTTCCAACGTACTCTACGTACATCACCATCAAGAAAAATTATACAAATTACGTTTACAATAAAGAAACAAAACATGGAAATAAGTTACTAGGTAACAAAATAAATAACTAGATTATAAAATTATATAAATTATTAATTAAAGAAAACTAACTTTTATTCAAATTAGTGCCTTCATACTGATTGATGTTATCTTTTTCATTGTAAATTTCTATTACTTCTCTTATCAATCCACTGTTAATGTTGATGTATTTTGCAATTATTGTAGTGTCTTCCAATTTTACATTATAATTTTCTAACGTATTTTGTGAAATAGTAGATATATCTGGATAGTTTAGACGTATTGACCTTTTATGTTTTATCAAAGAGTTCTACTTACATAATCCGCATTCCCATATAGTTCTATATTATACTTGAAGATTGAAGAGGAATAATATCTTTTACACATACGTTGCAATTTCATTTATGGAAAATAGCAAATTTTAATATTTTTTCTTGATAAAACTGCCTATTTATCGGTAATATTTTTTACAAAAGGCAAAGACATTAAGCAAATCTTCAACAACTCGATTATATTTTAACTTGTACACTAAGAATTATTACTTTACATATTTTATATAATATTACACAATTGTAGGTATTTATTATTTAACATTTTTTTAAGTTAACCACGTAAAAATATCAAATTTTGTCATTTTAACATAATTTTTTTTGATGTTCTATATACAATTGCATTAGTTTATGTTGCTTTTTTACGAATCCAGATAAATTATAAATTAAATTATTTTTGTTAGTTTACAAAACATTAACATCTAATTAAGATAACTTAGTAAGTATTAGCGTTATGTATTTTTTCTACCCCTGCTTAATATATTATTAAAAGTAATATAAAACTGCTTTCGGTTAAAGTTCTATATTTATATTTATTTATAATTGACGTTACGACGAACTTAATGTCCGTTTTCATCAAAATAAATGATGCAAATGACATTACAGTAAATAGCAGAACATAGAAACAAGTTAGTAGGTAACAAATAAGTAACTAGATCATAAAAAATACATAACTTTATGGAAGCCAAATTTTATTGAACTCAGTGCTTTCATAGTGAGTGATGTTATATTTTCTTTATAAATTTCTATTGCTTCTTGTATCAATCTGCTGTTAATATTGATTGTCCTTTCAATAATTACTGTATCTTAGAATTTTACATCATGTAAATATTCTAATGAATGTTCAGTAATAGCAGATTTATCTGATGATTAATTAAAAATCTATAAATTTCATGAACTAGTTAAGTACATATTTGTTACCTAGTAACTTGTTTCTATGTTCTGTTATTTACTGTAATGTTATTTGTATCATTTATCCTGATGAAGACGGACGTTGAGTTCATCAAAACGTCAATTATAAATAAATATAAATACAGAAAATTTGATTCATATATTTTACAAATACTTATTTCCCACCTCTTTTGTTTATGAAAAAGTGTTTTAAAATCAATTTTTACTTCTTACCCCTTATCAAATATAAATAGTATTTCTATTTTTGATATATTTTCTTATATCTAATATTATAAAATTCAAATAAACGAATTCAAATTAAATAATTTTAAGTAAACGTCAAAAGTACTTTTGACAAAAATCACTTTTAAAAGTGAGGTGAGAATACGGGTCCGAATTATTATTAATTTTTAAAAACTGACTATATATTCACGTAATATTTCTCAATTATTATTCATCACTAATTCCATCTCGCTTGAAGCCAATCTACAACATACTCACTGCACATACATCAGGTGTCATTTACATATGAAAGTGGATTTTGAATTTTTAATATGACAAAGCATTAAGAACGGACCCGGACATGTTACACCTATAGGCTGCTGCCCGACTGATGAGGCTCTATTCGGCCAAAATGTAGACAGCGTTGTAACACGCACTTATTAGTTATGTTAGAATGAATTCTGTGAATGCTTCTGACATATATTAAATCTTGCCCAGTTGCCCGTTACTCGAATGAAAAACTATTTTGTAATACATGCTATTATGCTGCTGATGAATACTTTTTAGGAATTAAAATCAACTTTTATTATTTTATTCTGTTTTTAAATGGCTCGAGTCTGGTTAAGTGACAGTTGGAAAGATTAGAAATTTGTTATACGGTTGTATTATTTTAATACGGAGTATTTTAATTTTTTAACTATTTTTAAATGACTCAACAAGAAATAAAAGAATCTATACTATTGTAGTTATATAAAAATCTTGTAAGTTATGTTTTTTTTTTTACAAATGAATATTCTGATTAAATGTTTTAATTAGTAATAAAGTAAATTTGACCATTTTTATTTTGTATTATACATTTTTATTTACAAAATATAAAATAGTAATTATATACCAAGATTGAAAGAAAATTTTGACAGCTGAGTTGAATTATTTCTCGAAATATGACGCACTGAGAGGAATAAGATTACGAGAATACAAATATTGTGGTCTTAATTGTGGTGAGACACTAGCACATTTATTCACAGTATTTAATCATTTTTATATTTTGATTATAAAGTAAAACGTGTATTTATGGGATTTTTAATATAGGCGAAAAAAAACTAAGCTTTAAAATTATTAATTTTGAATATAAATTAACAATTTTAATTGACATTTTCTATGAAAAAATTAGTTTTTCCTACATGTATTGTTAATATTTTTATTAATAACATTAAGGGGGATATACCACCTTGACATTTTCAAATAATCGAATTTTTTGGCATTTTCTGAAAACTTATAGGTTGTGTATAATAATACGTTAAAACAGTTTTTTGACATTCAAACTTTTGGCGGAGTTACAACTACCAATTCAGAGCTGTTTTACAACAGATAAAATTAAGAATACTGGATTGCATGTATTATAAACTTTATGTTGCAGATTGTCTGTAAATTTTATGATCTAGTTACTTATTTTGTTACTTAGTAAGTTGTTTTATGTTTTGTTTATTTAATGTATATATCATATGCATCATTTTTCCTAATAAATATGTACGTTGAGTACGTCGAAACGTCGATTATTAATAAATATTAATACAGAAGTACAATCTAAAACTATTTTATTTTGATATAATAAATTCTGAAATATTTTTACTACGTTAATTTGTATGATTACAAATGTCACCAAATATGGTGGATTAAATGTCGGTTATGGCTCAACCTGTCTTGTTTTAAGTCATCTTGTATGTATCTAATAATGAAATACACTTTTAACATGAAATTCACATATTTTTTTTAATTTTACCAAAATAAACCCATTTCTTCAGTAAAAATTTAAAGCAATTTGTTTCACATGTATTTACATTTGGATTAACTGCAAATACAATATGAAACAAGAAAAAAAATTAATTGCATATTATAACAAAGTAAACATCTTTAAAAATCATGCTAAACTTTATATGAATACATTCAATATTATAAATTTTAATTTATTAAACCATTTATAAATATTTATCCATCTTTGCATATAAATGAAAATAGATTAGTAATTTTATTTTTTAAACTTATTACAATTACTGAATTACAAAAGAATTTTAATTGTAAGTACAATTAGCAATACAATACGTTAAATATCACTCAATTACCATTTTTCAAAGCACAGGTGTCTGAAAATAAAGTTGCCCCTATTTGTTCCAAACAGATTGGTATAAAAATTCCTAAACATTTCATACAAGTTACTAGATATACCAACTTATAAACCGTGGCTTATCACAGACCGAAGGAGATCCATCAATTTATATACCAGCATGAACAATGCATATCTGCCGAGTCAAAACGGTATATAAAATTTTAAAAGTGTGTAAATGCTAAATTTATACCATGTATTATCCTGTAATGTGATGTTTAGTCTAATAAATTCAATACACACACAATTACCTGCATCAGGATGTTTTTAAGAAATGGCCATCTGCAACAGAACTCGCACCACCATGGAACGTCCATTCCATGCATCTGACATTCATAAAAATAATTTCGAAGGAAAAATACTTGTTTGATAAGATTGCAAAGTTTGCAGGTGATGCTTTTGAATTTAGAATATCTATAAGTTTATTTATATATTTCTGCAATAAATAAAATTAATTTTCATTTAACATCTTTCAGAACTCATATAAAAATTAAACGGCTTTAGGTTGTAGTTCTGTATTAATATTTATTAATAATGGACGTACTCAACATACATTTTTATTAGAAAAATGATACAAATAACATTTACAATAAATAAACAAAATATAGAAACAAGTCACTAGGTAACAAAGTAAGAAAATTGATTATAAAATTTATAAATTTTTAATTAAAGCAAGCCAAATTTCTTCGAAGATACTATAATAACTGCGAACCATTAATATTAACAGCATTAATTTATAAATAATTTACAATTTATATAACAATAATTTATAAAGAAAAAGATAACATCAATCAGTGTGATTAGTAACTGATTTAAAAATAAAATTTGGCTTTCTTTAATTAATAATTTATAAAATTACAACAGAAATCAATTTAAAATATAATAAAATTTTCAAAATAATATAATTCAAACTTTATAATTTTTGGCTGTAAAATAAAAACTGATATTATATATATATATATATATATATATAAAACCAAGAATGTACAATATAGCATAGTTGACGAATAAAATATCATTTGATCATGTTTTTAATATAATATATCTATTAGACAAATCAAACTTGTTAAATGTAAAAAATACTAAGTACCAGTTGCATAAAACATTGCATAAAAACATAATCAATGAATTAACTAAGCAACTAGATTGTCGAATGAGTAATCAATACGAGGCTTAAAAAACTATTAACAATCTTGTTTTTTAGTTAACTTATTATATTAAGTTAAGTTAAGTAAATTTTATACAATTGACCCTAAATTATTTATAGACAAAAATAAATAAATAGAAATTCTTATCTTATCAGATTTTATAGTTCTAGTACTACATATCAATAAAAATATAAAATATGTTAAATTAAATTTTTATGATTTTTTTGTAACTTGCAATATTTTAAGGTAATTTATGAAGGTACAGGAATCAATTATAAGTGACTCAAAGCACCAGAAACTTATCCTAGTACCATCAATTTTAAATCTAAGTTTTGCAGTAACTCAAATACGATCATTTCACTGCAAAATCGACATAAATCAATTTGCAAATTTTGTTTTTTAAATTGGCCGGAATAAACAATAGTAGGTTGTATGACAAGTGTAATTGCTATAAGACAGGTGATACCTGTAGCTCTCTCTGTGTGCCTCAGCCCAAGCACCTGCAAAGGTAGAAAGAGATTCGTGCTGGCCTTGTCTGCAGCATACTCGAGATGGATAATTGCGTCCTTGTTTCGGCTATATCCCGCATACAATGCGGTAGGTGTGGATCGTGTACATTATGTACAATATCAGTAGTTGTCTAACTTACCGACTTGCGTATTCGATATTGGATATATATAGTGTATGTGACGTATGCTAAGCCGTCTTAAGGTTGATTACTTTCGTGTAACCAGCACAACCAACGGGTGCAAGAACACACGCACAGGTCTGGCCCAGACATGTGCTTCGTTTTACAGTAAAGGATTTAAGATTTTTTCTAGAAAACTCTATTTACTATATGAAAATGATAAAATTCACAACAAATATACTATATTGAATGACAAATATAGTACGACAAATTAATAAACTCATTACTAAGTAGGTTGGGTTGAAAGATACATATGTACCTATTCCACTATTTTAAAATCAGTTTTCTCTAAACATGAATGCATGCATGGGTACATATGGTAATGGATATTTATCTTTTAAGCGAAATTTAGATTGAAATTGAAGTTAAAATTGGTCTGCATGAATCTGGTGTTATTAAAAAAATTTGTCGTAAAATATAGGTATATCTGATAGATCACTATTTTTATGGTAAATAATACTATACTGTTTCTACAATTTGTAATTTTAGATCTGACATTAATGACATTTAAAACAATTATAATACAAAAAAAAATTTGAACAATTTGAAAAAAAAATATTTAATTGTTATAGTTATATTCAGATAAATTTAATAAATACGCATGTTTACTTTGTTTTTTAACTTATAGTAAGATTTCGAACAGTTCTGTTTTTTTTTTTAGTAAATGATTAAAAAAACCAAATATTCTGTAACACTACAGATCTGTTAAGAATTTCAAGATTAGTCATGATTTTTTTGTTAATATAACATCATACTAACAAAACGGTTTTTATTCTACCGATAACTTATAAAATACAGCTATTCTATAAACTGAAAGTCATACTTATATTTCAAAATATTACTTTTAAAATAATCGACCATTTGATTATGAAAATCATTCGAGATGTCTCGAATTAAATTGAAATCATTTGGATGATGAACAAACAAAGAGTGTCAGATTTCCATAAAAATATACAAAATAGATTATAAAATTGAAAGGCACACCTTAGGGCTAAAAATTTTTTCAATTATTTGAAATCAGTGCCAGTCAACCTAACCAAGTAGCAAATAACTATGGAACTATGAATACTAAGGAAGCTAGTTTGATTGATAGATGATGCACTTAAAGTGGAGAGAAAAAAAAAAGAAAAAAATTGATTTTAATTTCCTATATAATTAAAAAAGTAATAATAAAACTAACACATAAAAATTTAGGAATTACTTTCAACACTAATCTTTCACGTGCACATCATATACAGGAAATGATTAAACTATCTAATAAAATGCTTGCTTTCATATTCAGATATGGCTAAAAATTTTCCGATATCAATGTTTTAAAAATATTATATTACAGCTTTGTACGCTCAAAGCTAGAATATCTGTTACTGATATGGTATTCGATTCAAGACAAATATATAACTGATATTGAGAAAGTACAACGCCGATTTTTAAAATATTTATTTTTTAAATGTGATGGATCATATCCAAAAAGAGGTATAGATCATAATATTCTGTTGGATAGTTTTGAATTCAAATCTTTGCAGTTTTGCAGGTAGTGTCACTCAGTAATTTATTTATCTAAAATATTACGGTATAAAGTTTACTCCTCAAAATTATTAGAGCAAATAAATATATATGTTTCCCCGACAATCTTCTCGCAATTCTTTATGCTTTAGATGTCAAGATGCTAAAACAAATTATTATAAAAGACACCAATATATACTATGTTACAATTCAAATAAAATTGGTACATATAGATGTTTTTCGCATGCCATCAAGAATATTATATAATTTGTTACGTATGGTAGATACTATTTAAATTTATATTTTTTTGTTTAAATCTTTATTATTAGGTTGTATTATTTTTATTATGTATCATATTATGATATGTAAATCACGTCTATGTATATTTATTTGCGATTTTCTTCTAATTGGTTTTTACTGTTGGGCAAATAAAGATTATTATTATATGAAAATACTGGGTCTTAAACAATTCATAATATTATAATCTTAACAACTTCAGCAATGCACGGAAATAATCAAAATACGTAGAAATATTGCAAATCCGGGCCTGTATCCGCTCGTGCCTGGTCAAAACATCATCGTTATCAGAATCCATGGAGCCAACAATCACACTTATTCGCCATGTATTCATTTCGCTTTTATGCGCGAAATCCAAACTTTAATCACCATCCTTCGCGCTGTTTACCAACAGTCGCGCTTTCAAAGCTCATTTGATAACAAATTATTTTTGCCCGCTGCCCGGGGATTTTTTCCTTCTTCCTTCGGCAGAACTTGTTTTTCACTCGACCGTCGTCTGCAAAAAATTATTATCGCATAAATCAATTTTCTATCCAGTTTCAGATTGATTGCGATAACCAAAGCAAATCTGATACGCTACGAAAATTGTTGATGTTTTTTTTTTTTTGCGCGCGCTACCTAAATCTTTTTCCATTTTGCACAAAGTCTTAAGTCAATACTTATTTATGCTTTACTTGCGTACACGGCTTTTCATTCTTCTAGTTTCGAGTTTTCAAAATAAGATAATTGATATTAGAATTTTGGCGTCAAGTGTAATGCCAGGATATTAGTTGAATAGAAATGTATTTTTTAAATAAACTTGTTCATTCAGTTTCTCGTTTATATTTTTAAAAATAAACTACATATAAAACTTATTGTCATGTATATTAGATTAAATAAGTAAAAATTATGAACACTTAGTGACTTCAGTTATGTTTATATTAAATATCAAAAAGTAATAAGACTTGTGCAGATTTCAAAAGTATGCATACATACATACATAAATTAAAAGGGTGTGGCACAAACTCTTTCTATTATTTCGAAATCAGTTTCCTCCAAACATTCCTCTCCAGACAAGCATTTTAGCTTCATCCACATTCATAATTCTTCTCATACATGCTCTTCTATTTTTACTACTTGGAAACTTTTGCTCACGCAAGCTATTCTCCCAATCACACCACTCCATCTATTCATTGGACGTCCACTAGCAAACGTATACCTTTAAAATTGTTCATATACATTCTTTTAACCAAACGTTTATTTTTTGTCAATTTCACACTTATCATATACATATTGTACATATTAAACTTAAACAGATATATGTTTTTGAATTTTATTTTATCAAAATAGATTATAAACTTGCAGAACGCCAAATTTTTTTGTGAAAGTTTACAACAAAAATAATAAATATTCTTTTTGAGCCCATTCAAATTTTTTATAAATAGTGTAGTAGTTCTTTAAATTTAAAGATTTAAGCTAAATTCAATGATCAGAATAGCGGTACTAATGACAGTTGCATTGTCTAGTATTCTGTTTAACAACATGTTACATAATTTACTTTAATTGTACCTACATAAATTAATTTAGTTCTTAGAGATGCGGAAACTAATATATAATTAGCAAAAATAAATATTTAGCAACATAAATAAACATTCCATCAAAAACAAAAAAGTAGTAACACATATATATTATATGCCTTCAACACTTACTAAATTATTATACCTATTAGAAACAAAAACAAAGAAGACTTTTTCCACATGAAACTCGGCTGTTCGTCCTCTTGATAGACCGTTCAAATTGATGAAATACCCGGGTGTCAGTTCATACACTCACCGTGTTATTATCCGTATAATTTGTGGCGTGGCAAAGGCAATGAAACGTAATAGCGTCGTATATATTATAGTCGGGGGCCCGGCTGACCGATCTCCCTGTATAATTATAAGTCTACGAACCGAACCACACTGTAGCACAGGCTTGTGTTCTAAGCTCTCTGCTACTTCATACCTACACTGTAAAAAAATATAATATAAATATTCTGTAATTCTATATGAAAATATTGTAATTTTTACATAATTCGTTATAATCACGTAAAGTAAGTAAAAATGACCTAATAAGTATGTCATATTACTGCAAATAGCATCACATACTTAATGTAGAATTATGTATTGATGGTATAACTTCTTAAATTATGTAATATTACAGCTTGCCTATTAACATCTGTAATAATTCATGAAAATAATGAGAATTAGTACATATTTTGCGTAATAATACTAATAATATATTTTAAGTGTAATTTATTTAGAAATGTATGTAATTATACCAACACTAATATTATAGAACTAAACAAATTTTACCTTGAAAAATTCCTGACAGCAAATTACTGAAGTTCTGTAAATATACTAAACGAGATTTTACTAAAAAAACTTACATACATATGTACTTTTCCATCTCGTTGGTAATACCATATTACATAATGTTTGTAATAGTTCTGATATGTGATTTTAAACAATTATGTAACAATTCTAAATAGAAATACTAGGCATCATATAGTGTCTCATGGTTTGTAGGTAAAATTACATAATTTTTTTTAGAGTGTACAGTTCTCGGCTAGGTACTTCGGCCTGTGGCTCATTTATCATCGGCTAATTGAATACATGTAACACGGGGCTGGTATACGATTCATTTTGTGTGTGTGTGTATTGTATGTGTGTATTGTATATATATAGAAAGGTGGTATAGTGTGAGCCTTTAGCAGTGCAACCTTTTACTATATGTAATTGGAACAACTTAATTAATTGTACGGTATTTTAATTGACAGTTTATTCACAAATTTTATTTCTCTAGCGTTTTGCGTGCGATTGATTTCTCAACTTGTAAATTGTGGTTTAATATTTCTGTATAATCATGTAGATTATTGTAGTTTTCTTTAATTTATTAACGAAATATCTGTTAAGTATTGAATATGAAGTACATTTTAGTAAATTAGTATATTTTTGTATTTATGTTAAGCTTGTCTTAAACGGTCATAATTTGTTGATAAATATTTATTAATACTATGTTTACTCTGCATACTTACGTACAAAAAAGAGATATACATTTATCAAAGAACGTGTGTGTGACAAAGACAAATACTGTTTTTATATTCATGCTTATCAAAATATAATTAAAAATTTATGAATTTTATGAACTCAAATTTTTAGAACTCATTATATTGAAATAAAACAGTTTTAGATTATAGTTCTGTATTAATATTTATTAATAATTGACGTTTCTACAAACTCAACGTACGTCTTCATTAGGAAAAATTATACAAATGACATTTACAGTAAATCAACAGAACATAGAAACAAGTTACTAGGTAACAAAATAAGTAACTAGATCATAAAAATTTATAAATTTTTAATTAAAAGAAGCCAAACTGTATTTAAATCAGTGCTACTTCATACTTATTGATGTTACCTTTTAGAAATAAATTGCTATTGCAATAGAAATTTATTAAGAAAACTGATTTAAATTTAATTTTGCTTTTTTTAAATAAAAATTTATAAATTTTATGATCTAGTTATTTATTTTGTTACCTAGTAACTTGTTTCGACGTTCTGTTTATTTACTGTAAATGTCATTTGTATAATTTTTTCTGATGAAGACATACGTTGAGTTCGTTGAAACGTCAGTTATTAATAAATATTAATACAAAATTACAACTTAAAGCCATTTTAATATCAGAATAATATTGAATGTAAAATAAAAACTTTTTTAGGATTTTATCAGGATTAAATTTACTAGTGACATTAAGTTAATAATAGTAAATGGTAACAAGTTACTAGGTAACATATATGTAACTAGATCATAAAAATTATAGATTTTTAATTAATGCCAGTCAGTGTTTTACCGTGATTTATGTTATTCTTTTCTTTATAAATCTCTATTGCTTCTCTTATTAATCAGCTGCTAATATTGATTAGTCTAGTAATTATTACTGTATCTTCAAATTTTACATCATCAAGATATTCTAAAGCATGTTGAGCAATTGCAGATTTTTCTGGATGATTTAGACGAATTGACTTTTTATGTTTTGTCAATTTAGTTTTTATTTTAATACGATGGACCAGGGACCAGGGACCTATAGGGTGCGAGTCCAACACGCTACCACTGGCCTACGGCTGCCTATAATTATAGGATGAGGCTATTTATACATACGGTATGTATACGCAATTGGCTATTTATATATTCTAAAAAAAAAAAAACCTAAACCAACTTATTATCCTAACCTACCCTAAATAGCCAATTGCGTAAAAATACTGTATGTATAAATAGCCAATTGCGTATACATACCGTATGTATAAATAGCCACTTTCATAATTATATGTATTAGCTGGGTGCTATTCTAAATAAATATTATTATTAACATAGTAAAATATTTTTTAGAACTCATTGTATTAAAATAAAAACCGTTTTAGAATTAGATTTTATTTAATTATTTTATAAAAAGTACGTTTCGACGAAACTGAACGCTCGTCTTGATCGGGTCAAAAATTATCATTGACCTTAAAGTAAATAACAGTACAATGAAAACGAGCGTATAGTTTCGTCAAAACATCGTTTTTATAAAATATTTAAACAAAATCTAATCCTAAAACAGTTTTTATTTTAAATATTATTATTATTATTATTATTTATTAAAAGAAAGAACCTACATAAAGACTAGCCATACCAATTATATAGAAAACGGTTATATTTTAACATGAAATCCACCTTGCTCAGCCATATCCTGAGTGACGTCCACTTTTTTTTAAAACCAAACCATAATAATAAGTAGCTCAGCCGCAGGTGATGCAAGCACGCATGCACCTCGTTTTATACCATTTACCTTCTTTTACCATGTCGGGCAGTGCATGCGCACTTGCTGCCGAGTACACGTGTCCTCCATGTCTTAACAGATTTACATAGCTACATTTATTATTTAAACACTTTGTAACACCGTATTAATTAGTGCGGTAGCGACGGATTTCAGTTTGTTTGGTTTTTTTTTTCGGAGTCATAATTTATTTACGCGAAAGAGTTTATAATTGCGAGGAATTGTTATTATACGGAGATTAAATGTAAGAAAGGTTAATATATTAGTATTATATACAATTAGTTTTATTGCATGGTATAACAAATCGTTATTAATGAATACGAAAGGTTCGTATACTAACAGTAAATAAAATAGGAAATGGATTTTAATTTACATTTACGTTCAAGTTTATTGTAAATATTTTATTTATGTTTATTTATTTATTTATGTCGACTTGTGTTAAATGTGTTAACCCGTAGTTACAAGATATTTATTAAGTTAATTTAATGTTTTAATAAAATGTTGTTGATGTTGTGTATATTGTGTCCGTTTACTTTCCATATTTATATTAATTTATAATTTGTAATACGTAAAATTATTGGCTGATATTCTTACTTTTAAAATTGATTTTTGTCAAATACTTTGAACGTTTATTTTAAGAGACTTATTAATTACCAATAAGTTATTTTTATTATACGAGGCTTATTATTATTTCTAACCAAGTGTAAAAATATCGAAATTATTTATTTTATTGAAAACTTTTTATACTTTTTTCATTAAAAATAAAAGTGCTTAAGGTTGAAGTTTTGTATTAAAATTTATTTATGACATTACATTATCATTTGTATCAGTTTTTTCCTAATAAAAACGAGCGTTCGGTTTCTTCGAAACGTCTTATTTTCATATAATAAGTTTCGAAAATTTATTTACCTTTTTTATTTTTTATTAATTTTTCTTCACAGAACAAAAAAAAATTCTCGGTTTCACTTACTTAAAAAGTAATTATTATATTAATAATTTTAATAAACATCTAAAATTACTGTTGTTTACAAAAAAACTTAAGGATTGCTAAGGTGTACTTCAATTCCATTCATCCTTAATAAAGGATGAAAATAGGTAGAATGTTTATGACTTTTCTACAGAGTATTTACGGTCCTCTCTGTATCCTTTAAGGGGCGATTTATTTTAGAAATAGATGATATGTTGAACATAAAATAAAATCTATAAACATGTTTTCAAATAGCTTAATAAAAATCTTTCACAATTAAAAGAAACTGGCTTTAGCTTATAGTTCTGTATTAATATTTATTAATAAACGATGTGCATCTTTATCGGGGAAAAAGATACAAATGTCTTTTAAAATAAATAACAGAACATAGTAACAAGTTACTAGGTAACAGAATATGTAACTAAATCATAATATTTATAAATTATTATAATAAAACTGCTTTAGGTTAAAATTAAAACAGTTTTATTTTAATATAATGAGTTCTGAAAGATTTTTTTATTATGTTATAAATTATTAATTAATCGAAGTCAAATTTTATTTAAATCAAATATTTTATTTGTATTTATTTGATAAAGATATACGCAGAGTATATAGAAACGTTAATATTTAAATAAAATATGTACAGAACTTAATCACAAAGCTTTTTATTTTTAAGATAGATAATTTTGTTGTCAAATGAAATATCTCATGCAAGGATACTTGATATATTGATTTAATATAATATAATGTTTTAAAATTTATTACATATTTCTTATATTTTTGTTCATTGATTTATGATATGTTCTCGAATAGTTTATTTGTAATAATAATTTGATTTCAACAGATTTTTATGTAAAAGAATTAGTGTTACAAAAAATATTATTTTGTTTTAATGTTACTACTATTTTATATACGTTTTAAAACTCTAACTCAAAATATATATTATATCCAACGGCGAAGGTAATTCTCAAAACAACTACAGCTGGCATAATAAGTGTAAAATTTTCCGGTAAATTTAAGAAAATACGAACGATATTTTTAAGTCAAAATCTAACAATTATAAACACATTAAAAAATGAAACTAACAGAAAAAATCATAAATACTATGCAAATTAGAATACATCACCTATAATATTAGACGAAAACCTTAGTCGCTGTATACACTATTATTAAAACAATCAAAATGTCATTACGGTGGAAAGGTAGCTTTGTATTTTTGTCGTACAGCTTGTACTTCATTAGAAAGGCCCCTTTTATTAATGCTGTCATCTACATAAGTAAATCGGAAACGAAATGAAATGATATTAGTGTTTCGAGAAATTTGCTATTTAGCTGTTTTTTCTTTTTTTTTAGCTACCAGGCAGATGTCTGACTATCGTGATACAGTGTTACTTAAATATGGGATTAAATTAAAATGTCGTTTTATTTGAATATATTTGCATTTACTGACGTTATAAGTTGTTAGACTGTTGATATCATTATTGTACAAGAAAAATAAATACAAAACAAAATGTTTAGTTATAGAATATTCAAAAAGATGTTACTTCAAGTTTCAGGACCAGTTGTACAAAATATTGTAAATTAACGAAATTATTAACTTGTCAACGTATTTTATTTCTAAATTAAGAAAAGAATATTTTATAACTTATAATTCTATTTTAATTTTCTGAAATTAAATTATGATAATTGTTAAAAATTTTACTATTTTATCACATAATACATATTTTTTTTAAAATACAGAAACAGACTTACGGTTCGATAAAAAAGATATACATTAAAAATAAATTGTTTTAGGTTCAAGTTCTCTGTATTAAAATTAATTTATAAACGACGTTTCGACGAAACTCAACGCTCGTCTTCATCAGGATAAACTGATTTAAATGACATTACATTACATGTAATTTCATTTGAATCAGTTCTGATTGAAGGTGTAAGGTCAAGACTGATAGACTGATGAATGGATTGACGAATTTCTAAATATTTTGAAATCCGAGCTTTAAACACAGAAAAAAGAAGGGAAAGATTGTCAGTCTGAATGCTTTTCCCAGTCGCAAGAAATCTTAAACTAACCGCTAATTTCTCACAAACTAATATTAAATCTCTCATAACTGTATTTATTCTGGATAAATATGGTGTCAACATGGTGTTAAAATCAGACTTCCAGTTTCACTGATAAGTGTAGAGGCTTTGTGATTGAAGTCAAGAATGAGTCTAATTTTTTAGTCAGACTGTCCTGATTGACCGTGTGCCCGCTTTATAGCTCGAGGCAGATTCTATGCTAAGAAATGTGGACGAAACATAAAAAAGGCATTCTGCTCCGAGTCGGATATATATACTATTTTTTCTTCAAGCGTTCTAAACGAAACTGATTTTTCAGTCAGACTGCCATTCCTGATTGACAGTGTAAGGCCCGCTTACTAATATATACTAGACATATCCAGCAAATCAGTACTATACTATATTTCGTCTTGTCTCTGCATGTGACAAACAAACCAACTAAGACAAATCCTGCATGCATTCTGCATACACCGGCAATAACAATACTCTACCAACCACATCGGACCAGAGTGTCCTTGACATGCGACGAGGTGTGACAATGACACTGGCTCTGACATAACACAACACGAAACACGACACAAGTTTGTCCGATCAAACTGGCGTACGGGGGGCGGCGGACGGGGGGGGGGGCGGACGGGCGGTTTAACTCGACTTGATGGTCGGGGGCGCAATAGTTTGGTCACGCGATCGCTCGGGTGATGTCAAGGCGCGCACGACCCGGAACATGGCTCCGTACACGTGTAAACAAGCACCGCCCTCCTGCCGCGCGCTGACCGGAAGTTCAGGCGGCCATTGCTGCCCATTCCGGAACACCTACAATTCGGTTGGGGGGGGGGGTAGGTTAGTGAAAGGGTGTTGGAGATTGGAACGATATTAACTTGGGTAAAGTGGCTAATATATGTATAAGTTTTTTTTTTGTTATTGTGTTGCAATTATGTTGTTTACAATGATTTTATTCTTTACTAATGTAAATAATTGATATTAGCAACACTGAGGATCGGTATTTTGTGTTCTGGTTAAGCGCATGAATAACTAACCAAGCTTTCAAATTACGCAGGTTTTAAATTCATAGTTAAATTTGATAGATAGAACATATAGATAGATAGATAGCTAGATAGAACAAGAAGTACAAATACACTTATTGCTCATTCTAATCTTCTAACAAAGTCTCCCATTTATCATCTGTGTCATTCATGTTCGTTTCGTATTTTGTATTGTACACACTTTTAAATGAATAAATATAGATTCAACCACTTATTAATATAACCAGCATACATAAAATATAGAAAATATATCATTTTAATCAAGTATTTAATTTAACCAACTACCGCGTAATTTTAACCGAGATTTAAAATTTCTGCCTTGAGCTGGTAATTCCTACTTTGGATAAAATGTGGAATAGTTAACCATAGAATAAATGTAATGTTAAAATATACGTACATTTATTCTATGAATAAATATTCTACATTTTATGACGTTTAATAAAAGTTATTTTGTAATGTTATTCTCTATGAGTTTTCTATTGAGAGAAAGATTTATTCTATTTGTATTTCAAACATAAAAATTAATTTGATAAGTTTTTTTTTTTTCGATTTACACCTTACAGATAATTTAAAAGTTACAAATAAAAATAATTTTATAAGATTATATAACATTTTTTAATGTTATTTGTAACGTTATGTAATAAAAATAAATAACAAATAACGATAAACAATAACGTAACGATTTGAAACATTATTTCATTTTTGTTTACAATGATAAATCATTTACATTCGTTAGTACAATTAAATAAATGACAATACATTTAATATGAAATTAAAACTAACACTTAATAATCTATTTAATCATTCATTTCGAAAAAATTTATTATTATAATATAATACTATTTTTCAAAAATAAATTAATATTGATAAACAATGCAATTTATTTTAATTAGATTATTTTTATCCTCAAGCGATAGAAAATTATAAACATATAATGTAATCTATATGTTAATTAATAATATAGTAATAAGTATTTTGAAAATATGTTATTGTTCCTATAATTATAATCAAAGCACAAACACTAAAAACAATTTTAATTTCCTAGTTGGGAACAAAATGCAAACTGCACTAAATAAACATGCCTTTATTATCCATTCTCTCTATACCGTGTGCATGGTGCATGCAAAAACAAATGAGCAACCACAATTACTTTACTGTCATCATCATCCATCAATAATCCGTTAGTAATAATTAACAAAACTATGACAACGAAACGAACTACAGTGCAAACAATAGCCGATCGGTAAACAAACTCCATTTGGCTATTGAATCCGGGGCCGTGCATCCTCTGCGCCAGTTGGAAAACAAATGCCGTACGAGCGCGCGCACCGCGGCGGACAAACAAACGACAATCAGCCGACCAAACACACTGGCCATTGTCCGCGCGCCGAGCGCAACCGAAAACAAAATGTTGAAACGATGAAAATGAGAAAATAGCCGGGCAATAAGCGGAACTTTGAACGTTGGACGAATGTGTGTAACGTTGTAACGGGCTGTGTAGCAGGAACAGGCCAGCAGGAATTCAGGAATTGTGTGTTGTAGGATTGGGGAAGTAGGGGGTAGGGTTAGAGGGTTGGGGATTGCGCTAGCATTTGGATTGAGGGGATCAGAACGCAATCACAAAGGTAACACACACGAACCGATTGTGAAACGAGGATACACTGATGCTGAAAGTGGATATGGTAACGAGGAAATCTATGTGATTTTGTACAGTGGTGGAGAGTGACATATTTTTAGATCAACGAATTAATAGATTTATATTTATTTAACTAGTATTAGGTTGGTGCCTAATTATTAGACGTTTATTAAACAATATTTATTATGAAAAAGGAAACATAAAAGTTCAACAATAACATTCACACGACAAACACGTGTCCACGGTCAAACTGGCCAGTCATTGATGCATAGCCTAACAAGCCGATCAATGACTGAGTAACTTGTTGAAATTTTGGGAAAAATATAAAATCTCAATATTTTTGAGAATTATTAATAAACATTCTTAACATTAAAAAAAACGCCTGATAATTATGCATCAACTCAATAATTAGAGAAGCAATTTTTTAATGAAATCAAAGAATGTCAATGTCTTATAAAATTATATAAAACATAATAAATTAAAATATAATCTTACTACGGCGAAAAGTTAATAAAATAGATATTTATAAAGAAAAAGATAACAACAATCAGTATGACTGCACTCTAAAAAAATTTGTTGTAGTTACCAAAATATAATTACCGGAACAAAAAAAATTGTTCCAGTAACTAAATGTTGGTAACTACAACAATTTTTTGTTAGAGTGTACTAACTGAGTTAAATAAAATTTGGTTTCCTTTAATAAAAAATTTATAAATTTTATGATCTAGTGCTAGTCACTTATTTTATTAACTAGTAACTTATATATATGTTCTGTTTATTTACTGTAAATGTTGTTTGTATTATATTTTCTGATGATGAAGTACGTTGAGTATGTTTATTATTAATAAATATTAATACAGCATTATAACCTAAAACTGTTTTATTTTAATATAATGAGTGATGAGTAATGATACAAAAAAAAGATACAAATGACATATACAGTAAATAAACAAAACATAGGAACAAGTTACTAGGTAACAAATTAAGTAACTTGTTTCTATGTTCTGTTTATTTACTGTATATGTTATTTGTATAATTTTTTTTTTTTGTATTAATACAGAACTTTAACCTAAAGCAGTTTTATTTTAATATATTGAGATCTGAAAGATTTTTTACTATGTTATTTTTAATATACTGTTTTTTTTTTAATAAACGTTTATATTGATTACTTTTTTGATGTGTAATAATTAACAAATAAAGCACTAATAAACAGAACCATTATTATATATATATATATGTATAAACATAGCATAGAAACATTAGCTGAAAATTCATTTCTATCAATACGAGTAGGAGCAAAATAGAAATGAAAAAATATGTCAAAAATTGTTTAACCCAGATATGCCTATAGTCCTATATATAGGACGATCATTTAAATTGCCCCCATTTATCTAAAATTTATTTTAATGTGCTGCCATCTATCTGATACATTATTCACTAATATATGTTACTATTTTCATGTCAAATTTGACAGCTACGCTTTGTTCAATTGAAATATAAGATTTTAAATAGCGGTCGCAATGGCGGAATACGGCATATGTTTTGCAAGGTAAGTTTTTCAATACTTAATTATTGTAATTTGAGTTAAATATTTGTTAGATTCAAGTGTTGTAGTATATATATGAATATACAAACATGCAATTGTGGTTAGAATTCAATTTCACATATAAAATGTACAAGAAAACATTACCGTCCTACATATAGGCCGTTAGGAATATAACATATTGTTATGTGTATATAAAATATAGCAACAAATAAATATTTTAGGGGCTTTTCAATGGAAGAGGCACTGGCTATGATTGAAGATGATGAAGAACTTCAATATAATTCGGCAAACTTTGTTATGCTTCCTCCAGAAAATGCATGCGGAGATATCACAGATGAAGATTCTGGAGACGAAAATACTGTTACTCCTGATAATTTATCATCTTCACAGTTACGAGCTCCTGCTGAATTAACACTAAAAACTAGTAATGACGATGATAAATTATTTGAAGACGCAGAAGATATACCATTAGCTCAACTTTGTCAAGAATGGAAAAACGACTTTTGCAAACGGACTAAAACGGTAGAATGGAAAGAAAGCGATCTTGAATATGTTGAATCGGAATGGAATAAGCCTAATGAAATACTGGATGATATATCACCTATAAATTTGTTCAATTCAATAATGAATGATGATATATACGCTATTATTTTACGAGAAACAAACAACTATTGTCTAAAGAAAAACAAACCGCATAATATAACCCTTTCTGAACTAAAATCATTTTTTGGAGTTTTAGTTTTGAGTGGTTATATTCAAGTTCCGAGACGTCGAATGTTCTGGGAAAGAGAAAAAGACAGTCATAATAAATTAGTATCAGATGCGATTTCCCGCGATAGATTTGAATATATAATGTCAAATTTTCATTTAGTTGACAATGACAATATTGACAAAATAGATAAGTTTGCCAAAGTCAGGTCTTTCTTCCAGCACCTGAATAACAAATTTATGGAATTTGCACCAACAGAAGAATCGCATAGCGTGGATGAAGCGATGGTCCCTTATTACGGCAGACATGGTTGTAAACAATATATCCACGGAAAACCAATAAGGTTTGGTTACAAATTATGGGTTGGTTGCACAAGACTCGGCTATATAAATTGGGTGCAGCCCTATCAAGGAGCTTCAACATTCATTGATGAAAAGAATAAAGAACTTGGTGTAGGTGCCAACGTGATTCTCACATATGTAGATAGACTTAGATCAAAGTGGGATAGTGAACAATTTCATCTTTATTTTGATAACTTTTTTTCGTCCTACGATTTATTGCGAATTTTATCTAAAAAAAATATAAGAGGTACAGGAACAATTCGGCGAAATAGAATTCCAAATATACCCTTCAAAAGCGTGCCTGAAATGAAAAAAACAGTTAGAGGTACATATGAATATAAGTCCTCTGAAGATAACATATTGGTCCTACAATGGAATGACAATAGTATTGTGGCAGTATGTTCGAATTCTGTGGGTGTTGCCCCCACACACAATATAACGCGTTATTCCAGAAGGGATAAAAAGTCTATTACTGTAACTCAGCCAAATTTGATAAAATTATACAATAAGAATATGGGTGGAGTAGACCGCTCTGATGAAAATATAGCGCTTTATAGAACATCAATTCGAGGAAAAAAATGGTATTTTCCTCTAGTCTCACATTGTATTGACATGGCCGTGCATAACGCCTGGCAATTGCACAAACTAAATCAAGGAAAATTAGATCACTTGTCCTTTCGACGTGCAATTGCCATATCACTTCTAGAATGTAATAAAAAAACCACCACTCCGTTCGCAACGGGACGTCCTTCCGCAAGAGAAAATTTCGCTGTACGATACGATCGAATAGATCACTTTGTCATACCGCAGGACAAACAAACTAAATGTCGATCATGTCACACAAAGACAACAACTCGTTGTACAAAGTGCAATGTTGGACTGCATGTAAAATGCTTTGTTAATTATCATACAGTTTAAACCTATTGTTTCTTTGTTAAACAAATTAATACGCATATTATATAAAATGTATTTTCAAAATAAATATAATTTAAAAGCACTTTTGATTTTAGTCTAAAGATAGGTGATTTGCCTAACGTCCTATATGTAGGTACACTAAAATTTTGCACTAAATGAAAAAAAAATTAAAAAAATTGTACATAGTAACTATTTTCTCTTTAAAATGATTTAATTTATCAAATAAAAAATACGATATATGTTTAAATAAATTTCAGGCATATCTGGGTTAAATTAAAAATTTCTTAGTTTTAACAGTAAAAAAAAATTTTTCTGAACTTATTATATTAATTGTTATTAATAGTCGACTTCTTGACGTACTCCACTTATATCATCATGATGATAGTGTACATGAATTACGTTGATACGTCGATTATTAATATAAATTAATACAAAACTATATCTTAAAGGCCTTTTTTTTCTTAGTTTTATTTAATATAATGAATATGTTTAGTAATCGTTTATATAATTTAAGAGACTAAAATATCGTATATAATTTTATTAAATTTGTGCATATAAGTTTTAATGTTATTAACTGTTAGTTGATATAACGAAATAATCAAAGTCAAATGACAAATAGTCTTGATATAAAAAAAAATATTGTGCTATAGCACCAGTTATTCTTAATACGGCGAAATGTATCACAAAAAAAAATTTTTGTATTCTTAATTACACATTGCGTATTATATTAGATTACAGTATTTTGTTTTTGCTTAAATCGCCATAAATTATTTTTTATTTACTTTTTTTTTTATTTAAAAATTAACTAATGATTTAATTAGTTTATCAAAATAAATTAATGCCGATTAAATCAAAAACAAAATACTATAACCTATAAAAAAATATATTACAACTACGTCACTGTATTCTCGCCATCCCCCAGGTTCCATATAGTACAGAAACTCATGATGCAAACATAGCCACTATTCTGCCACCACACAGCCAGCCACCATTGAATTCGCTCGCGGCTCACTTCAGTTTGATCAACTTTCTCGGCAGTCATTTGTCCGACACGGGCGCCAACAAATCCCAACCACGGCACCCAGGCTATTGTACTCCCTCGGCCCGAATCGAACTATTCCTTCACATTTACACACCCACACACAAACACACGTTATCCACAAAACTCCATTTCACTCGCTCTTCGGTTCGGTACCGTTATTTCCCGTTCCATTCCATTCACCCTGCGAGGCTACGATACCGAACGCCCGATATCGTGCAGTAACGATTGTAAAATGCCGAAATAGACCCCGAAAGAAATACGTTTCTATTGGTATCGGGAACGGTTTTAAAATTCTGGGAATATAATTTTACAAGAATAAAGAGAAAAAAATTGATATATGTATTTATACACTGAGAAAATTGGATAGTTACCGTAACGCTATTTATATTTAAAAAGGTGACACAAACACAAGATATTAAAAATAACAAAATAAGTATATTTAAAA
Source organism: Clivina fossor (assembly GCA_963966155.1). Taxonomy (NCBI): domain Eukaryota; kingdom Metazoa; phylum Arthropoda; class Insecta; order Coleoptera; family Carabidae; genus Clivina; species Clivina fossor. Next base: position 9,779,456 of record OZ014566.1, read on the forward strand.
ATTAACTATAAATATAATAAAAACAAAAATTTAATACCATCAATTTGTATATAGTATTTACAGTCTTAATTCTTAATATAGTATTAAAATATATGTATATGTGAGTAGATTTTAAAAATGTATAAATTTGTGAATACAGTAAACATACTTGTATATTTCAAATAAATATTTACTTATTATTATCCAATTTGTTAAATATCTATTTTTCTCAGTGTAGAATTTTCTGGGCTGGTATGCCGTGATCGATAGATCCTCGTCGCAAACGTTTTGCCATATATCGTAGATGGCATTCTCAGTGCTTGGTGACTGAATGATAGTTTCTGCTCTACAATCTAGTATATATACCTATACTCCCACCAACCTCTATAGGTACTGCTACGCCATTGGCCGACTTTGGCTGGCCGTCTAGTACTAAACTCTTAAAAAGCAATTAACTACTTTGTAAAAAACTATTAACTGATGTAGTACCAATTTCTTGAAATACATTGGACTTTATTTGGAGATACAAATTGTTGTACTCACTGATAACTTTGGTAAATGTAGTAAAAAAAATTTTAAAATTCATTATATTAAAATAACTGTAAAAAAAGCTTTAGGATTAAGTTGTGTATATATTTTATTTAAATATCGACATTTCGATATACTCTACGTATATCTGGTTATAGGACACAACGCCGACTGAACACAACGCCGACTGAACACAACGCCGAGATTGCACAAATACGAATAAACGGTCGGCGTTGTGTCCACGGTCGGCATAGTGCCCTAGTAGTATCCCTAGTAGGCAGTCGGCGTTGTGTCTATGGTCGGCGTTGTGTCCACGGTCGGCGTAGTGTCCCCGGTCGGCGTTGTGTCCAGACACCGTGTGTCTTCATCAGTAAAAAATAATACAAATAACATAAATAATATATACAGAACTTAATCCTAAAACTTTTTTATTTTTTCAGTGAATATGTAATTTTACTAGTAATAGTAACTGTACTGCTGGTAAAGTCTATTCCGAAAACTTTTGTATCATGCCTGGTAGGTTTTCTATTGGTATGATTGCATGGCTGCTCTTTAACCGTTCGTTCTCAACACGTAGGAAATCTGTAAATGAAAATCTGTTAGGACTGGCGGAAATCGATGTTTTCGAACTTCCAACATTCGTCTTTGTAGACTTCTTATTCTATTTGGTGATTTCAAAGGAGGTTGCGCGCTTGCTCAGCCACAGGCCCAGCTTCGTACTTGTAGTAAAGTTTGTGTACTTTACCAAGTTCGGTATTAGAAAGTTTGTTACTTCAGAACGTGTCAGACGCTTTGTATGCGCACCAAATATATTTGCATTATTCTTGTTTTCGGTCTAAGAAGTTTCGATTGTATGTACTGTTTTGTTTAGCGATATTTTTACAATAAACTTTATTTAGTTTTCGATATAATATAGTTGAAATAGAAATATAAATAAAATAGAAATTTTAATACTAAAGTTTTATCATGTTATTATTGAATTATATAGAATTAGCAAATATCGAATCCAAATATTAGAATTTAACTGGTTTTAATTTTATTTCATACACTAAAAAAAATGTTGCTTTAGCTCCAAGATACTTTTAACTCAAAAGTAGACATGTTTTTGAACTGTAAACTTATGTTTTTCTACGAAAATAAAAAATTCAATAGAAAAAATATTAGTATAAAATTAGTTAATATTTAGTTTAAAGATAAAACTATATTTGAACTGAAAATTATTAATAATTTTACATTTACATTTATTCCATAATAACTAAGTTTCTAAAATCTAAATAGTAAATAATTTTATAAAAAAAATATTGTTATACTGTTACTTATTATTATTATTTCACGTTTACAACAATTTTTTTACTGTGTATAAAATTTGTATAATAATTTAATAGCCAAATATTTAAAATATAATGCATAATGTCGTAACGTTAGCCAAATATAAACTAGACAGGACTTTTTTTGTCTTTTTTTGGATTCGGCAACTTAGGCCATCAACCAGTAGATTCATTCAAGTTTATAATTTTATTTGATTGTCAATCAAATGTAAACAAATATTAAAAATATATATAATTACTTTAACAAAAATTGATTTTAAATTCTTGAAAATTATATACTTATACTAGTAATCTATTTTAAATTAACAGAGTAAAAATTCTTTTAAAGCTCATTATATTAAAATAAAACGGCTTTAAGTTGTAGTTCTGTATTAATATTTATTAATAATCGATCTTTTGTCGTATGTCGTATTCAACGTACATCTTTATCAGGAAAAAAGTTACAAATAACATTTACTTACAGTAAATGTCATTTGTATCATTTTTTCTGATAATGATGTACGGTGAATATGTTTAAACGTCGATTCTATTTTATTCTATTTTAAATTATTATTATATAAAACAAAATAACAAACATTTCAAAATATTACAAAGAAATTAAAGCTCATTATTTTCTCACAGAACGCTTCAGTTTGTGTGATCAGAATTGGACAACTTTACGACAGCTTCAACACATTTACCATCTGATTATCTCTTTGAATACCAATAATTATACACTAAAAAAAAACCCTAAAGTGTCAGCAAACTCATTAATCATATCTAACAACGTCTTGATTTGTTGACTCAAAGCAACATTTTTATACTTTTATATTTTTTATTTCGTTAATAATAGCGTCTACGAAACGTTACATATGTAACAGAAAACCTGTTGAAATCAATTTGCTTAAGGCTACATACAATTCTGTTACAATAAGAAAACGATAACTTGTCACTGATTGATTGGAACTGATCAGAGAAACGGTCAATTTAAGATTTCTGAACATCAAATATATCGACTGCCGTTGCTCAATATCGTATAGAACAACAAGAAACAAATTAAATCAATATGTTAGGCTTAAAATTTTAATTGCTTGATCAGTAAAAGTGTTACTAATTGATTTAGTTTTAGATTAATTATTTTTAGAATTATTTTTGTTTTAGTAATCTTTTTTTTGGTGTTAAAATTTAACAACAAATTTAGCACACCTCATAAGTGGTAAACGTTTACACTTTTTTACTATGAAGGTTATTTAGTAAAATAATAAAATTTACTTATGACGTATATTTATTTATTGTGTATGAAACCGGGTTTAAATAATATTATTAACACATAAATTAAGGTTTTTTTATAGCAAGATTTTTTATTAATAATTTATATTCGTCATAATTCATTAATGTATGTACAACAAAATAACACTGTTCTTATAATGCAAACTTTCTATACAGGGTGTAACAGAATAACTATTCCTAATTTTCAGAAATGATAGAGGGCACATAAAGAAACATTTTTTATTAATAAACTAGTGTCCGGAAATTTTTTTTTTTTCGGCAGTCGATTGTACATCGTTACAACTTGTGTATCGAAAATGGTGGTCGTAACTTCGAAAATTTTTTACAAAGTTTAATGCGCTATTATTTCTAATAAAATGTTCCTTAACTTAACTACTCTTTGATGTTTTGATTAAGATTGTTTTTTACGATAACTAGTGTATCTTGGCACCGAGAAATTTCTGGACACTAGTTTATTAATAAAAAATGTTTCTCTAAGTGCACTCTATCATTTCTGAAAATTAGGAATAGTTATTCTGTTACACCCTGTATACAAAATAATAGTAATTTTATTGAATAAATTACATTTACGGAAGGACACTACTTTGACACTGTCAAAAAATTGATTTTTTTTAAATTTTTTGAAAGTTCATAGTGTATAGACTGATATGTTAAAACAGTTTTTCAAAATTCGAACTTTTAGCGGAATTACAGCTATCAATCTTTACAATAATATTATTGCATTTTCAAACATTAAACATGTAAATATCACACTCTCCCCATACAAGGGGTAAATGAAAAATGAATATCTACATACATTGTGTACACACACACACACACACACACACACACACACACACACACACACACATCACTCATTCACTCTGCTGGATGTTGAGTTACAATCGCCACTGACTGCCCGAGAAGTTGTTGAAGAAATCGATGTGGTTTTTCAGCTGGTGAGTTGGTTAAGGTAATCTGGTTAAAAGATGCGTTGAACTGGTGTGACCAGGTTTCAGCAGAAGCGCTACTGATCAACGAGATAAGTCGTAAAGAATTAGGTTAGGCTGTTGTTGAACTGGGTTTGTGGTGATTTGAAAGATTTCTCCACATTTTTTCTCATTGAATGATGGATATTATATTTTAACAATATTATAAATAAATATTTGCAATATTAACACAGTAAAATATTTTCCAGAACTTTTTGTATTAATATAAAAACAGTTTAAGGATAAAATTCTGTTAATTATTTATATAATAACTACGTTTTGACGAAAGCTGAACGTTCGTTTTCATCAAGTCAAGAAAGTATTTTAATGCCATTGATAAATTTTTATATAAAAAATTAACAAAATTTTATCCTAAAACAGTTTTTATAATTACAATATTGTTATACTAAATAGTAAATTAAGAAAAAGTGGTAAAGTTTTTATTAATATAACTTTTGCACAAAAAAAAATACATATTTCATCTAATCTAATTTAAAATTAATGATTTAAAATTTTAAATATAAATGATATGAAATACCGCTCTGTAGTTCATAATGCATTTAAGAAATTTATGATTTACAATTTAGATTTAGAATATCATCATATTTTATATTGTAAATGTAAATCATAAATTTTAAATCTAACCAATTACGTTACAGTATTTTGAACATGTGACATATGCACATAGCTGACTTGTTTCAATGGATTTATTGTCGTTAGTTGTTAGTGAATAGAGAAAATAGAGTTATCAAATTTTAATAAAAATTAAGGCCCGTATTCTCACCTCACTTTTAAAAATAATTTTTGTCAAAAATACTTTTGACGTTTACTTAAAATTACTTATTAAGCAATTTTAATTTGTTTATTTGAATTTTATAATATTAGATATGCAAAAATCTACCAAATATAGAAATACTACTTATTAATAGAAATACTTTTTCAGAGGTGAGAATACGGGCCTAAGTTTTATATATATATATATATATATATATATATATATATATATATATATATATATATATATATATTACATATTAATATCATTCATGTGACAATTATGTCACTCTCATTATCATTCGAAATATCTATTTTTGAAATCCAGTTTCTACATAACTCCAAATGATTCATATATCAAAAAATTAATTTGATCAAAAAAACTTTAAAATTTTTATTATCTTTATTACAATATATTTATAAACATTTTTAAACAAAAATCTGCTAATTAATTAATAATAAACCTGTTTTATAATTAACAAACAATTATCAAAAAAACTATTAACGTCATCAAGAAAACACTAATCTTCGTTAAAACAAAAAACAAAATAAACTTAATCTATCGAATCTTTTATCGCGAAATTATCATATTCTTCATTTAAAAATCATTAAGGGAAAAAGATATAAAATTAACTAATGAACCTTGTTATACTATACCAATGATCCTTCTAGTAAATTCAACATGCAAAACCAAAAAAAAAAAAGTTAAATAACCAAAAAGAATCATTTTCTTATCAAAAAGCGATAAGGAATATTTTACAATCTCATTCAGTTCTAAATTAATTACTTACACACCAGTAGAAACGTTTTTATCTTCTTCTTTTTTGTAGGCTCAAGAAGATGCTACAGAATTAGTTTTGTTTTTTGTTTTTTTCGGCTTTCCGGTATTTTGAATGTCAAATGCAGTAAGAAAGAGTGAGACAGGTTGGACAGGAGTGCAGGTGCATCGAGAAAAAGGTGATTTGCGTTTAATTGGCCGGCTTTTTAGTCAGGCAACAATATTGTTTGTTGCTATTATCGCTTATATGAGGCTTTAATGTTACTACCTTTATACTATTGGATTTTAATTCTTCTTTTTGTATTTGCTTTTGTGTAAAAAGTTTGCAATAATTTCGTATTGGAGCTTGTTGTTTCAACAATAATTAAATAATATTTAATTATTTTTGTAAGTCGTATTTAAAAAACTATTTAATTAAGTAATAAAGATATTTATGATTACTTGAAAATATAAAAAGTTTGGCAATTCTACAAAGAAAAAATACTTTTAGAGAATAGTATTTTGTTTTTGCTTAAATCCCCATTAATTTATTTCGATAAACGAATTAAATCATTAATTAATTTTTAAATAAAAATTAGTGCATTTTTCTTCATTTAAAAATAAACTAATAATAATAATGGCTTTATTGCCCAACAATTATACAACCAATTACAGGACAAGATATGTATAATAAAAAAATTACAAATCAGTTAATATACAATAATATTTAATTATTATTTAATAATTTAATTAGTTTATTAAAATAAATTATGGCGATTTAAGTAAGAACAAAATACTATAACCTAATATATAATACGCCATGTGTAATTAAGAATATGATAAATAATAAATACTTTTTCTTCAAGCGTATTAAAATATTGATATTTCATTACTATATTGTCTATAAAGAAGAAAATCATCATGTTACTAGTACAATAATATACATTATCATACAACAGTTTGTTACTATACAGTGCGATATTTTTATCTCTGAACATATCAATCAGGGATGTCTCCATGCGATTGATGTGTTATTTTTAAAATTGAACATAGTAAATTTATATGTAGTTCAGTGTGCATATGTTCAGAGATAAAAATATCGCACTGTATACATTAGTGGTGGCAGCATCAAACATGACTACAACGTCAAATGTATTTATTCTGATCTGACATCTTTGGCGGCTATATTGAAAATTATTATGTCAATTTTAGTTAATTGACAATTGTATTATTTCTTTTTGCTTCAATTTGAATTTGATTATTAAAAATGTATGAAGAAGTGCATTAGAATTTCATCATTTTCAGAAACCGTGTATTCGATTGAAGAAAAATAATATTGAAAATTATTAAGTCAAATTAGATTAATTTAGTTGACAATTGCTTGAATTTGAATTTGATTGCCAAAAATGTGTGAAGAAATGCACCGCCAGATTTGTCAGAAATTATGTATTTGCGGCACGGGTTTATGAAATAAATTGCTGTAACTTTGAACAGCTTATTTTTTTAACATTTTAAAACTTTTTAGGGGGTGTTTTACAACTGTTACTATGTATAAGACTAGTTGGTATGTGTACTTATTTATTTTTAATTTAGTTTCGTTGGAAAAAATAGTATATATTACTTGGAGCAGAATGCTCTTTTTCTGTTTCGCTCAGTTTGCTTGGTCTCGATTTTACCTCGGCCACAAGTATCTGTTTTTTTTTTATTATTATTCAAAAAATATGTATTTCATTACCTTTTATTTAATTATTTTACTAAATAGAGTTATTTTACAATAATTAAAAAAAATCTTTTTTTTTTAATGCTATGAGTTCTGCAAAATGTTTTATTATGTTAATCTTTATATTGTTTAAACATTTCAATTAATGTACAATTGTACGTTTTGTTTATATTGATATCTCTTTATAACAAAAAAAAATGTTCAGTAAATTGAAAAACAATAGCATTGGAAAAAATCTTTTATTGTATAGATAAATCGAAAATATGAAAACACTTTCAGATTTTTATCAGACAATTCTGATGCTATTGTTTTACGATATTGTTATCTGAGTTTTATGCTATTTCATTTGTTTTTCAGTGGCTTTTTGTAAACTTGTTCGAAAAATTACCAGTTACAAATAGCTTGGGCATAAAAAAAACATGACCATTTACGAAAAACCGATGTATATTTTTTTTCCCGTTGAAAGTTTTCATTCATTGTGTTTGGCTTTTGTTTAGAAAAACAAAATAATATCAACGAGAAATGTATAAAATAAAATTTAGGGTCTTTGAACATTTTTTTCGATATTTTATTTCTAATACCGTACAAAATATATTTATGTAGTCTTTTGTTTTCTGAAATTATTTGTAAATCGAAAAATTAATATTTTAATTTTTATTAACATGTTACAATATTTTGCCTTCAATATTCTGTACAAGGCAATATTTATAATTCGCTTGGAAGACCTAACAAATTTTTGTGCTGAATATTTTATAAACAACACATACATAGAGTTTCAGTATTTACAAACGAAATTCTTTCTTTCAAACTTTGAAATTATTGAGTCAACTATTTCATATCTTACAAAGAGCAACATAAAATATACTTTTCAACTTGCAATTAGTTACAGTGTCGGAGTAAAAATCTTAGTCAAGATTCTGCTGAAGAATATAGTAACGAAGAAATAATTTACAATCAGTATTTGACAAAGTTGGTTTATTTCATGTGACAGACTAACACATATGGAGTGAAAAATGAAAATAAAAACAGTTGAAAAGTTGACAAATACATGATTCTATAGAAAATGTCTTATTGTAATAGAATGACAAAACAAGTTTAAAAATGTTTAAAAAAATTTTGTTTTTCTATTTTCATGAAATAATATGTTTATTGTCTATGCGTTTCTTGATAAATTATATTATTTATTAATCATGCTAGTGACTTTAACTTAGTAATCAACACTTTTTGAGTAATTAAAATTTTATAAGTTTATTAATTGACAGTTTGTGGCCATCGAAAAAAAAAATGTATTTAAAATATATCAGCTGTTCTTAGGATGAAATGTGTATAATACAATTATTTTAAAATATTAGTGTTAAAAAATATAATAGACTTCTCGAAAGTAATTAATATTACACTCTAAAAAAAATTGTAATTTTATGTAACGGGATGGAAAAGTACATATGTATGTAATATTACAGTTTTTTTAGTAAATTTACAGAACTTCAACAAATTTGATGTCAGAAAAACTTTTTAATAAATAGGTAAAATTTATTTAGTTCTATAATATTATTTTTAGTATAAGTAATTACATACATTTGGAAATTTACATGATGGATGTATTTTACAATTATTACAGATATTAATATGCAACAATATGTAATTCTGTATTAAGTATGTGATGCAATTTGCAGAAAGTAAGCAGTTTCACATACATATTAGGTCATTTTTACTTACTTTATGTGATTATTATAAATTATGTAAAAATTACAGAATTTTGAAGTAGAAATACAAAATATTTATAGTAAAATAAAATTACAGATTTTTTATAGTAAAATTTTACCATTATTTATCTGTAATTTCGCAATTTTTTTTTATAGTGTATTTATACGGATGAACATGTTTCTGAAGAATAATAAACATCATTGTATGTTTGTTTAATAATATTATATACTATTAGACGTTCCACAATCCACAGGACTTTTTTTGATCGTAGTTCAGTGATGCAGTTTATTGAAGCAGAAAAATGTCATTTTTATTTATTTTGATTGGGATTTTGACATATGAATTAGGTGTTTAAGAAAAAACACTAATGTTCTTTGCTATTAACCTTTTTTGTTAAATTCTTTTACATGAAAAATCACTTTTGTGTGGCTACAGGTAGATAAAGGTTAACACAACTTTTATAAATTTGGGATTTTTACTCAGGTAGATATAAGTACACTTTTAGTTTATTTTTTAAAGAGAATTTTTTACTATTTAATTTTTTTTAATGACATTAATACAATAAATTTTTATCGTTTGTCATGTGCTTCTAGAACATCCAGTGACATTAAAAACGCAAACAAAATAGCAATATATTTTATGAGAAGAAAATATTAGGAAATTTTTTTGGCAGTTTTATGTAACAAAAAAAGCTGCAGGATTAATGCTGAAAGACATATACGGTTACAAAATATTTTATTTTTTTCTAATCTATATCTAATCTATATATATATATATATATATATATATATATATATATATATAATATCGTTCCACTTTTTCGCAAAAATGTTCTGTTTCAAACTTCAACAACGACTTTGTATAGGTACATGTTCCACTGCATATTGACTTTTGCTGAAGAACTGCATACTTCTTTCTAAAATATTTGCCTCATTTATAAATCATTTTTAAAAAGTATAATTATAATTCAAATTATGTAGAAACAATTTTTTTAATACATAAATTAGTAAATACTTACAACGAAGTTTACATTAATTATTTCAGAACAAAATTCTTGCATCAAAAAATTTGTTTTTTAATACGAGACAAAAACCCGAAAATAAATTTAATAATTAGCAAATCTTTTGTGTGCCGACTGCAAACTTTTAACAATTCACATAAGACCAAAACCCGTATTTCACCAGTCAACATCAGCATCAGGTAAAACAAACGAAAACAAAAATTATCACGCAGAAGTTACGAGAGAGGAAAAAAAAGGGAAAATAAGCCGAATAATTCTAGTAAATTTAATTGGCTGTAGCATTCTTCTGTGTGACAATACTACATTCCAATGCACCGCAGAACTTCTTCCTTTAACCCCTTACGTCCCCCACACATACACCGTCAGTTCTATCGAAACAATCGTGTGATTTAAGACACGACTAGATTGTTGATTAACATTCCGTTTCGCGGATCTTGCCCGGTTTGCGTTGTCGGCAAGCGATGCGTCGCTGCCCGCCAACGGGAATCGTGTTTTGCCCGGCGGCGGTCGGATCGAAGGAGAGTTTTTTGTGTTAAAGAAAAAGGCTACAAATTGTGTTTTTAGTTTTAATGCCGACGAGTCGAGGTAATATATTGCTCTATCCCATCGATGTGTTTGCGATGTTTTTCTCAACGCCTTTTTTGAATTGTTTTCGGGTGAGAATTTTTTCGAATTCAGTGTGAATTTTGTCTTTGGATTGTTTTATTTTGGTTTTCGTTTTTTAGTATTGTTCCAATACACAGGTAGTTGTGCCTGAGTAGTAAAGTTACTGTTTTGAAACTTATAGGTTGTTAGTTTAAGTGTTAAAATTTATATAAAATATAACTTATGATTTGACTGATATTGACAATAATTTTGTTCAAATATAAAAATGTAAAAATGGATTTAAATATTATAATTTAAAAAAATTATATAGGTAATAAAATAATTAAATTAACTTAAATCTTTTTTATTCAAGGTAAAGAGATACAATTTAAAATGCTCCAAATTATGTTCAAAACTTAAAGTATGTAACATAGTAAACATAAAAGCTCAATACGTCTAAACCATCCAGATAAATCTCTTATTGCTCAACATGCGCTAGACGCTAGAGTATCTTCATTATGTGAAATTCAAAGATACTGTAATTATTGCAAGACCAATCAATATTAACAGCAGATTGTTAATAGAAGCAATAATAATTTATAAAGAAAAAGATAACATCAATCACAGATTTAAATAAAATTTTGCTTCCATTAATTAAAAATTTATAAAATTTGTATAATCTAGTTGCTTATTTCTTACCTAATAACTTATTTCTATGTTCTGTTTATTTAAGTTAATGTCATTTGTATCTGTTTTTCTGATGAAGACGTACAAGACGTACATATACAGAACTTAAACTTAGAGTCGTTTTATTTTAAAGTATGTAATAAAATATTTTTAATATTTACACAGACGTGTATGGATTGGGCCGAATCGTGCAAGTAAAAAGTTTTTCTGCAATTGTATTATTTACTAACTTAATCTAACCAGACTTTGGCTCATTTTACATATACCGATTTACACGTATGATCTCATCGAAAATCCTGTACAAGTTCAGTATAAATGTCATTACCATAGAATAAGTAATATATATATATATATATATATATATATATATATATATATATATATATATATATATATATATATAATATGGTCATTACAAATATTTCGCTCCCTAACTACAAACACAACATTATCTAAAAACATTAAAACAACTCCGTAACAAAATAATGTCAAAGCCTACTCGTCGCTTCGGTAAAAATACTTTTAACGAGATTAAAACGTAAATAATCCAATCAGTTCCTTTCGAAACACTAAAGAGTGAACTCGAACTGTGTGATAGTAACACGAGCGCGTCCCCGTAGGCTATCTTCCAACACCTAACCCTGGCTGGGCTAGCTGGCTGACTCTTTTTTTTCTCTCCCCGAGCAGTTCGTCTGTCGTTGCTAAATGCGATTGAATTAAAGATTAACTCGGAAAATAGGCTTTTAATCAATGTCGCAGCTTCATTACGCCGTTTTAGAGATCTTTGATAGTACCAGATGGTAGAGGCCGGTTGAGAAGGAAGAGGGACGTACTGGAATTACGGAATTAAGAATACGAATATACAGGGCGGAAGAGGAAAGAATGAGGAAATTACGGATTAAAATGCTTGTTGACAGATTCACTAAGAGAATTTTTATTTTATTTTATTTTTTGTCCGGAAGAAATTAAATTTGGAAAATATTTCGAATTTTTCTGGATTATGAAAATAAGTGAATATTATATATACTTGTATTTGATATATGTAATATTATTGGATTGTTTTTAATATATAATGTGTAATATTTATTACTAAATATTATTTATTATGAACTGGTTGTATAATATTCTTTAATTCAAATTAGACAACTAAATTTTAGATTATTATTTATTTCATCTACATACTAAATTAGATGAAATCAAATTTTTATTTCAAATAAAGTTTAAATAAATAATAAATTTTTTTAGATAAATATACAAACAAGAATAGATACATTTACGACAAACTAGAAAAAATAAATTTACACTGTAAAAAAAAATTGCGAAATTACAGAAAAACAGTAGTAAAATTTTACTATAAAATATTTATATATATAATATTTATAATAATCACAAAAAGTAAGTAAAAATAATTTAATAAGTATGCTTACTTTCTGCAAATTGCATTACATACTTAATGTAGAATTACATATTGTTGGTATAACTTTTTAAAATTACAGATTGCATATTAATATTTGTAATAATTCATAAAAATAATGAAATTTATTACATATTTTGTGTAATAATACTAATAAATTATTTTAAGTGCAATTACAATTATAATATTACAATATTGCAAAATTTTTGACAACAAATTTACTGAAATTCTGTAAATTTACTAAAAAAAAACTATAATATGTACATACATATGTACTTTTCCATACCGTTGGTAACATCATATTACATAATTTTTATAATAGTTCCGATATTATTATTAAAAATTACAATATTTGAGTAATTATACCTAGAAATACTAGGAATTATAGTGTCTCATGGTTTGTACGTAAAATCAGATAATTATTTTTAGAGTGTAATTATAAATATACCAATCGTAATTATTTACTTTTTAAGTAAATGTTTCATCAAATATAATTAAAAGGCTAAAAATCATCTACTATTTTTACAAATAAAATAAATTTATTTTATTATTTTATTATTTAAAAGATTTATTGTATCTGTATAGATAAATGTTATTAATTGTATAATGAACCAACTAATCTGTCAACATTAATAAACATAACGTAATTATCTTTTCTGCAAAATATGCTTTAATCTGCATTAAAATTTGCACCAATTATTCTACAAATTATCAATCATTTTACCTTCCCAATTTCAAATGCAAAACAAAGATAAATTACCCACCATTATGCCTCACACATATCTGAAAGCGTTCAACCGCTTCGACCGCTTTTTCAACCGGGTATACGAAACGAAAATTAGCGGAACGCATACGATCAATTTCGAATATTTCAAACACCAACCACCTAACCATTTCCTAACGTATCTAAATTCAGCTAGGTAACTGGTCGTAAATATCGGACCAGTAATTACGGGCCAAAAATCAGATGATTTAATACCGAAAATTGGAGGTGTAATAGCCTATATTTAGACCGAAAAGGGGTTTGTGCCTTTTTGTGCCAAACGGAAGTTGTCCGCACCTTGGTTGTGTTTGGTTGTTATTTATTGGTGTTGAAGATGGACTATCTTTGTGGTGGTGAGGTGTTAAAGGAACTGTAGAAGTCACAAGTGATTTAACACCTAAAAGAAATGTTTTTGTGTGTCTGATTAAGAAGATAAATTAGAGTTAATTTGATTCAAGAAAATTATGTGTTTATACATATAAAAAACGGTCGGAAAATTTTATTATGGAAAAACACGTTAAAATTTAATCAAAATTTTACTAGAAAGAAACTAAAAATTTCTATAAGATGAACAAAAATTTAATAGCATTTCTATTTGAAGAGTGACAATTATATTTCTATAAACATATGTAATTATATATTTATATTTTTAATTACACATGACGTATTATATATTTAGTTATAATAGTGTGTTTCTTTTTTAAATCGCCATTAAAAAAAAATGAAGAAAAAATGCATTGACCTTGCCGGTGTTTGAATCCGGAACCTTTTGCTTTTGCGACAACCACTGCGCTATAAGATCACAACGACATGATTTTATTTTTCTTCATTTAAAAATTAACTAATGATGTAATTAGTTTATCAAAAATAAATTAATGGCGATTTAAGCTACTTTGCTCTAATATGTGATTATATTTTTTCGTATATTATTATCAATCGGTTATTATTATCAAAATTATATTAGACTATATTAGCGGAACAGTATCAAGTCATATAAACTAAAATACACATTGTGAAATAAAATTAGTATATAATTCAAATAATATTTTCACAAACCAGAAATAAGCTCCTTAAAAATTCTAACTTTCGTTATTATTACATTAAGCGGCGTGCAACTGTATTAGCTCTTAAAACATTTGAATAAATAAGTTATTGTATTATTTATAATAGTTCTAATAATGTTTTTCAGAACTCATTGTATTAAAATAAAAAACTGTTTTAGGATTAGATTCTGTTTAATTATTTTATACATACATACATACATACACAATCACGCCATGTACCCAAAAGAGTGTGGCACAAACTCTTTTCATCATTCCGAAATCAGTCGCCTCCAAACATTCCTATCCAAACAAGCAACTTTTGCTTTATCCACATTCATAATTCCTCTCATACATGCTCTTTTATTCCTACTACTTGGAAACTTTCGCTCACGCAAAACACTCTCAATCATACCACTCCAACTACTCATCGGACGTCCACGCAAACGTATACCATCAAAATCATTCAAATAAATCTTTTTAACCAGATGTTCATTAGACATTCGCTCAACATGTCCAAACCATCTTAACTGACTAACACCAACTTTTGCTACAACATTTTTTTCAATTTCTCACTCATCATACACTAATCTATTTCGTACCCGATCTCTCCTATTTACACCACATACCCTACGTAAAAATCTTATTTCCACGACAGTCATTTTATAAAAACGACGTTTTGACGAAACTGAACGCTCGTTTTCATCAGGTCAAATATTTATCAATGACATTAATGTATATAAATAAATAATTTACTCAGTACACACATATTTACATTTATTTTATTTATTTTTTCTGATGTTTTGAATTCCTACAACTTAATGTATTAATGTTTGAAAAACACTCTGTGTATGAAAAAAAATCTGATCAAAAATTATGAAAAAATAAGAGAAAAAAAGAAAATCATTGAAATACAAGCTGCACGTGTCCACTGTAAATCAAATGAAAAATTCCTTACAATAGCATTTAACTTATTGTGAAAACATTTCATTTGCAATCGCGCTGTGTTTAAAATAATTCTTTTAAATAAAATTTCCTTTATTCGGACTATCACGCCAAGACTCTTATAGCGTCTGCCTTTCTATTTGCCTCAATAACCTTATCACAGCAGTGAGTTGAGTAGTAGGCGTACGACAAAATCAAACAGCTATTTGCTATTTGCTACACCGTAAGCTCGGAGCTATTGCCCGCGAAATTATAATTAAACGGATGCTGGTTAGATTACAATATAGATTCTAACCACCACGTGCCCGTGTTGTTTGTGTAACGTACTGTAACTGCTTTAGTCCGACTGTTGTTGTATAAAAGTGAAGAAATATACAAACATTGAACGAGTCTTGTTGTTTTAAATTGATTTTTTTTCTGATTGACGGAAAATTTGATTTTGTATATTTTAATTGAAATTATGAGAGAAATCTTTGTTAAATGTTTATAAATCAGGAACTAAAACGCATACTTTCTACGAGATGCCAAATTTTTTTGTATACTACCAAAACATTTTACAGTCTTTAAGAAAATTTTATTATAATTTTTTGCAACTCTGTAATATCCATTAATAACTTTATAAAAAATTTGGTTATACAGTCGATTCCGCTTAATTGGGCCACCGCTTAATTGGGGCAGCCGCTTATTTGGGCCAAATCTCAAAGAACAGAAACCAAACCAAGGAACCAACAGTAAATTTACATGTTTAATTGGGACAACATTCCGCTTAATTGGGCCAGTAAATTTAAGATCACTACATATTATGTTACAAATATTCACAAGAAAAAATATTTACAAAGAATTTAATATAATACGCTTTATATCTTTTTGATTCACAAGATTCACTGAATACTTGTGCTGATTTTGTAGAAGTGAAATGTTACAAAAACAAATGACAGACTACACTTGAAATATTTTTGCATTGAATTAAAAATGTATGTACCTATTTATTATTTTATTTTGGAATTTATTATTATTTTTTCTTAAAAGTTTATATTTTTTGGTTATATATAGTTTATAGTTTTGTCCAAGAATTTATAAAATAAAATTATTGAAAGAAAAATATGGATTGTTTAATTTTATGTAAAATTCGCTTAATTGGGGCAGCCGCTTAATTGGGCCAAAATGCTCTAGTCCCAATGTGTCCCAATTAAGCGGAATCGACTGTATTTATTAAATTTCAAAAATAGAGTTATTGGTAATTTCAGAGACCTTATATTTACTAAATATATTTGTTTTATATTAATAAATATATATTACTAATATAATAGAAGAGTATGTATGAGGGGAATTATGAATGTGGATAAAGCGAAAGTTGCTTGTTTGAATCGAAATGTTTAGAGGAGACTGATTTCGGAATAATGGAAGGAGTTTATGCCACACTCTTTTGAGTACATGGCGTGATTGTGCATGTATGCATGTATGTATGTACTAATAATGATAATATTAAAATCAAAATATATGATAATATATTAGAAATTGACAATAAAATAAAATATTTAAATGTGATTATTTACAATAAATTAAACTAAAATTAAGTCTCAATTAAGCTAAAGATTTTTATATTTAAATGTGATGATTAGAATAGCGGACATAGTATGATATGATACTTAAGTGTCAGTAACAAAATTTAATTTTTACAATACTCGCATTAAAAATTACATAACTCAAATCTGGTGTTCCGGTGTGGTGACACTTGTCACTTAGAGAGCCTTTCGAATCCGGAAATGTGGTCGGCGACCGGAAGATGATGCGGGCAGTGAATCAACTTCCGCTGGTAATGGTTTGGGCGGGTAATTCGAACAGAAGGGGGTTATATAGAGATGGCGTTTGGATGTAAGGAGATGATGTATCTCTTCTTCTTGTTTTCTTGTTAGAAAGGGGATGCCAATGATCTGTGACATGATTGTTACTATCCGTTTTGAAATTGCCTTCGATAAAAGGGAGAGATTTAAAATTATGTTTCTAAAGTGGAATTTTTCAAAAGAAATGTGTTGTTTGTTCGAAAAAGTGATATATGGTGCTTGTGTCCCATGAAGAAATACAATTTTTTTGTAATAAAAGTAACAATGTAACAGATCAAATTTGTGATAATTTAAAATTTAGCCAATGCTGCAAAAATAAATAATTATTTAAATAAAAAAAAAAATTTAATATACCACGTTTTTAAAACGGACTAAAAATTATAAAATAATTTCTCCTAGCCCCATACACATTCCTGACCCCGTGCAGATTTGCGATTGTGAACTTTTACATTTATTTTCAAAATAGCGGCCTTTTTAAAAAAAGTAACTAAAATTGATTCTTTTTTTGGTTTAGGGGTAAAAATTATACATTTTGTAGGTTCCAACCAAAGTTACATGTTTTACAAGTACTAACATATAACTTGTTTATTTCAGAAATGCAAAACGCGAGTTTTATCATTTGACGCCATTTTTTTAAGTGAAAATTTGACTTAAAAAAAGTACTGCTGAAATCTTCAATAAATACACTTTTCAACAGTATAATTGTTTTTGAGATGTATGTATTCATGTTACACCAATGAGATTTTATTTTGCGTAGGAATTGAAGTTATAGTGTCTTTTGACACCATTACTTCAATTCCTATTCAAAGTATAATTGTTGTTTACTGTATTTGTTGTAAAAGTTCCCAAAAAAATATCGAAAAAACACCTAAAAAATCAATGCTACAAACGGAAATGCCCCCTTAAGTATTTTATATGACATCAGTCTGATAAGTCTAAAAGTAATCTTCTTTTTTAAATAAAATAAAATATACATTATCATTTGAAGGTTAAGAATGTTGCAATAATAAAAATATTCTAAAATTATATTAAACGTTTTAAATAAAACATTAAACATTAGTTGCAATATGAAATCTAAAATTTAGATTAATTTTTTTTGTAAGTAATATAAACAATGTAATTTCATATCAAACATATTTATCTATCTTACAGTAGATACAGTATTATACAAGTCGTAGTAGTTACATGGACTAAAATCAAAACGGAAACTACAACATTGAACAACTGACCAAATGCTTTTAGCAAACTTCCGGTCAATACATAATACAATTTCCTTTGTCTATCTTACACAATCAGCAAATATTTCAACCCTATATATATATATATATATATATATATATATATATATATATATATATATATATAACGTACCATGTACAATAATAATTTATTAATCCATCTCCGATAGTTTATATTTCGAACATCGAAATACAAAATTCTTATAAACGGATACACAACTTCCTATAACATCTATTGAACAGATGAACAAAATATAAACATGTTTAACTTTGTTTTCTACGCATATTTTGTCTTTATTGTTTAATTTCGGTTTCCAATTTTAAATTATATTTTTAAAATTTAGTAATTTAGTAATATAAATATACATAGATTAGAAATATGTTTTTCTACGACTCTACTGAAATTTGTCATTTATGAATCTGTCATTGGTTACTATATGTGATATATTATGCAATACTACATTGTAAAAAAATTGCGAAATTACAAAAAATATTAGTAAAATTTTAAAAAATTAACTCTTTCGGCCGTTACTTTGTGAAATTTCATATTGAAATAAATTAATAAAACACTTTTTAACTTTGATAATTTCACACTTTATTTATATATAAAGTGTAAAATTATCAAAGTTAAAAAGTGTTTTAGTAAAATTTTACTATAAAAAAATCTGTAATTTTATTTTACCATAAATATTCTGTATTTATACCTCAAAATTTTGCTAATTTTGTACATAATTTATAATAATCATATAAAGTAAGTAAAAATGACCTAATAAGTATGTAAAATTGCTTACTTTCTGCAAATTGCATCACATACTTAATGTAGAATTACATATTGATGATATAATTTCTTAAATTATGTATAATTACAGCTTGCATATTAATATCTGTAATAAATCATCAAAATAATGAGATGTAGTACATATTTCGTGTAATAATACCAATAACATATTTTAAGTATAATTCATTTATTTTAAAATATATCTTTTATGTAAATTTAGAAATGTATGTAATTATACCAACAATAATATTACAGAATTAAACTAATTTTACCTATTTATGAAAAATTCTCGACAGCAAGTTTTGTAAATTTACTAAAAAAGACTTTACTAAAAAACTGTAATTCTACATAAATATGTATTTTTCCATTCCGTTGGTAATATTATTACATAATATTTGTAATAATTTTTATATTATGTATTTTTAAACAATTATGTAGAAATACTGGGCATCATAGTGTCTCATGGTTTGTAGGTAAAATTACATATTTTTTTTTAGAGTAGAATTATAAATACACCAATCGTAATTAATTTAATTATAATAATTTTTTTATCAGTGTAATTTTGTTGATTTATGTTTCGTACTAACTGCTACATAAAACTAGTCAACATGAGGTCGACTTTCGCTTGACACACGAAACTTATTAGAACAAGATTAGAAGTATATGGGTAAACCCATATATAGACTACTTTGACATTTCTCGGAAAGTTGGCAACACTGTATTTTAATAATATTATAATTTATGCGGGCACTAGGAGATACTTTTCTGAAAATTTGATCAAAATCGAATAAATAATGTAGCCATAGTGAATTTTTAAAAAATTTTGTGATTTTTTTCTCGATAAGTTGGCAACACTGTATTTTGTTAAAATTGCATAATTTATTTAGGCACTAGGAAAAACTTTTATGAAAATTTGATTAAAATCGGTTAAATAAAATGATCATAATAAATTTTTAAAAATTTTACTAATTTTTTTCTAGGAAAGTTGGCAACACTGTATTTTGTTAAAATTACATAAATTATATGAATACTAGGAGAATTTTTTGTAAAAATTTGAGTAAAATCGGTTGAATAACATGGCCATAATAAAATTTTTAAAACTTTAGTAATTTTTTTCTCGGAAAGTTGGCAACACTGAATATTAATAAAATTATGTAATTAATAGAAGCATTAAGGAAATCTTTTCTGAAAATTTGATTAAAATCGAATAAATAACGTAGCCAATATAAATTTTTAAAAACTTTAGTAATTTTTTTCTCGGAAAGTTGGCATCACTGGAAAAAAACAAAACCACATGACCATCTTGGGCACTAGACAAATTTATCCTGAAATTTTATTAAATTCGGTTGAACCGTCTAGGAGGAGTTGCGGCCACAAAATTTTGACTTACGACCGAGCGAGCGAGCGAGCTGACTACGCACATCCATACACCCACATAAACTAAGTTCAGATTCGTCATCTACAGGCTATATGAAGGATTTCTATACAATTTTTTTTTTTTTTGAAAATGTTACAGACACCGTACCAAACGCTATACTACTTTTCCTTGCAGTCAAAGTAGTAATAAAATAATTTAAATATGCTAATAAATTATGTACGTTAGAGAAAAAATAATATTTAATAATTGTAATAATTTTACATTTAATATATTCAATAAATTAAATAAAAATTACAAATTTTACTATTGCACGTATGAATAAACATTTTCGTTAAAAATAAGGATTCATTAAAAAATTCTCGAATCTGGTGAAAAGTTTCATTGCAATATACGTAGAAAGATTTCTTACGGAATCGAAGAATTTTTATTTTAACGAACCGTTATTTTTAATGAAGTGTTTATGCATACTGGGGTAATCTTACTATATCACAATTTTTCTACATGCTCTTGTAACTGTGTACAATGCAAATTTACATACTATAAAACACTTTGTAGTTCAGAATCGATGGTTTTTGATGCTTTTTTATATGTTTTTTAATTGTAAAATAGTAGTATGATAAAATTGCGCTAGGTGTCAGCAAACGATAAATGGAATACAGAGACATCTATTATTAAATGGACAAAGTTTTTTTTAGAATTATTTTAAACTTACGTGAGTTTTTAAAATTGTATAAAGTCTCATTGACAATACCGTTTTAATTTCATACACAAACAGAAGAACTTGACCAATCTAAACACTCGACATATTTTTAGTTTTAATGCTAAGCGTTTGAATTAGTCAAATTCTTGTGCTTGTGCGTAAAACTAAAACGACAGAATGAGATTTAGTTACTAAATTATTTACATGTTTTTTATAAATATTTAAAAAAAAATCAATCAAAGTACTGGCATATACATAAATCTAAAATTTAATACATAAATAGTAAATATCTATGACAAAATACAAAAATTTATTTTTTTAATTCTAATAACAGTATTTTTGCTAATCAAAACTAAAAATCATTTACACTATGTACACAAATTTATTAATAATAATATTTATTTATTTAGCATATTTCCATAAATACAATTTTCTTCGTTACACATGGTTATTTATATTAGAAATAATTATAATACATTTAAGTGTTTAATGTAATTTTCTTTTAATAAAATACAGAGGAACAATACATAAATAGTGTGTCAAATAAATAATAAAGAAATCAAAATGATCAAACCAAAATTTTTTTTAATGTCAATATGATAAAAAGAAAATTAGTAAGTCAATATTTAAAAATTCTTTTATTTTATAAAAGTTATGTTACAAAAGAATTTGTTTGTTTGTTTGCTTTTTATTATTTTTTAATACATTCAGATATTTTACTGTATTATTTCGGGATAGTGAAAAAAGTTTGTGCCACATTCTTTTGGGTATATGGCGTGATTGTGTATATATGTATGTATGTATTTTATTCGATAATAATTTGAATATTGTTCATCGAATTGTCGCAGACTGCATGGTTTGCGGCCCACATAAAATAAACATATATATTGTCTGTGGGCCGCTAATTAATAAATAAAAATAAAATAAATCGAATACCAAAAAAATCAATATTATAACATAGATAGCAGCACCTACTACAAAATTCATTACTACCATCTATATTATAATAGCAAAACTAACATTGAACCACGATTACATTTTTCGTTATTATCACATTATAAAATACATCTTTCCAATCATAGATATCACTAGCGTGCAACACTGCAAACAATAAATTCGATAACAAATATTCCAGATAAGATAGGTTATGTTGACGTGTAAATTCAGCTAGTAAATATTAGCATACTATCGTTAGTAAAACACGCGTTTAAACATTGTGCAAATAATAAAAAAATTTAAATCGTTTTTACATCGATCTATTCGAATTTATTCAAATAAATTATCATGTCCGGTACAATTGAAGGGAGCGGCGATCAAGTACCGGTACTTTCTCTTGTAAGCAATGAACGCATTGATAAATTACGGGTAGTATTTGCCGCTCAATACGGAAGTGAACCAGATTTCTACGTTCGTGTGCCCGGCAGGTATGAACTAATGAATCACTAATCATTAATGACAGCTTGATGAGAATTTACCATCGCGATAATTATGAATTAATGAACATTTATTTAGTATTTTATAGAGATAATTGCGATTTACTGGCTGTGAAATAATTTTGACTTTTTTGTTATATGTTTTATTTTTTTTTTATTATTTTTCTCGGGGACTTACTATTTTTATATTTATGTTACATACAAAACATTTTTTTTCTGCTTGGCGTATCTAATCACTTGTATTTTACATTTTTTTAAATTTATTATAATTGATGGCAGAGGTCATTTTTAAGTTATCACCCGTTTATTTTCGTACTATAAGGTCAACAACTTTTAAGGAAGACAGTGATGAACTGCTGTGTAGTATTTTTTTTCTGTAATTGCCTAATTTTCTTTTCTGCAATCATTGAGAAATACAGAATATTTAAATGATTGCAAATTGTTATAAACATTTTAATACATGTAAAATTAAAGATTTGTAAGTTTTATAGAACTTTTATTTTAATACAATGACATAGTAAAAAATGTTTTAGAATTTATTATGTAAAATAAAACTACTCAGGTTCAAGTTCTGTATTAATTTTTTTATTTATAATCGACATTTCGTCGAAACTCAACACTACCAGCAGGAAAAACTGATACAAATTACATTAGAGTAAATAACAGAAACATAAAAATAAGTTACTAAGTAAAAAATCATAAAATTTTATAGATTTTTTAATTAATGGAAGTCAAATGAGTTTTGAAAGATTTTTTTAAATATGTTAAAACTTTTTTTCATCTAGAAAATGGTAGGAAGAAGATATTTTGAATAAAGGCGTTTAGGATTTTTTACAATTAATATAAAACAATTACTAGATGGTAAAAAAGATAGAACGATCTCATGAAAATTAAAAAATATATATATAGAGTTAATTTTATATTATTAAAATAAAACTGCTTCAGGTTAAAGTTCTTTATTAATATTTATTTATAGTCGACGTTTCAACGAACTCAACGTCGGTCTTCTTGATAAAGACGGACGTTGAGTTGAAAAAATTATGTAAATTTATATATTCTATTAATGTATTTTTTCAGAAAAAATTCAATATTACGTCAATTATCATAGTAAAAATTACAAAATATTGCTATTTTACTGTTAATAGTTATGTAAAATAATATAAATTTACATATTATTTTTTACAGTGTATGTATGTTTTTGATACGACAATAATGTGCTGATCATATCAGATTTTCTAGCTAATTTTAGAAATTAGTTATCAGGTTATTTTAGTTATTTACAATGTTATTTGCAAACAAAAATTTATAATAGAATTTTAAATTAAATATGAATATTAATAAAATTTTAATATGCATGAAATATAAACTAATCTTACGATTCAATAAATTCTGTTTCATTCGGATTATAAAATATTCGTTTTATATTTATAATATTTACTTTTAATTTATATAAAAGCATGTTTTTATTTAAATAATAATTTTATTATTATTATTATTAGGATTATTTATAATATTTAATTTGAGAATATTTGTCAATTTAATTGAATATTATTCTGGTTCTATATTTTGTAATTGAATTATTTTAAACAAATACTAATTAATAATTTTAAAAAACATTTCAAGGACATTCGTAATTAATTTTAATGTACATGTTTTTGTTTATGAAATAAAATTGTATTTGTAAACAAAATATGCATAGTTTACGTTCATATACTGCAGTTTCAAATTGTAATTTTGTATTTCTTTAAAATTTTTATGTTTAGTATTTTTGCATTATTACTGATATAAATTGTTTATAATAAATAAGCAATACATACTTTAAATACGATTAGTATATTTGACTATTATCATTGATTAAGTCAATGCTATATTATTAACATATTGTTTATACAGGATGTTCGATAATCAAAACTTTTTGATGATAATAGAGGTCATTTAGAACTTATTTAGCTACACTTACCTTAATATAAAATTTTACAATTTTTAAAATATTTGCTATTTTTAACATTTTTAAAACATTGTGAAAATTAGTTGTTTTAAAGGCTGCTATAATCTACACCATGAGAATATGGCATTGTATGTTTACATAACACTATCCCGCAAACTTAAATATTATATATTTCAATTCATTTAGATAAGAGAAAAGGTGATGCTGTCTTACTTAACTCTAGTATTAATTATTAAATTTATTTCTAAACATTTAAAGAAAAGAAATGCGATTTAGAAACACAAACACAACGATTGATAAAAAAGACGGTTGAGAAACAAGATTTTGAGAAAAACGTGTTTAAAGTTTGATGTTAGTTATGTTTTATCTGCCCAACACAACTCTGTGTTCGTCGCTAGAACTTCGCCGACAGTTCAAATTTTGAAAAATCGTTTTAACACGTTATTCTACTCACTATATGCTTTCAGAAAATGCAAAAAAAAATTAGATTTTTTGAAAGTTTCAGGATGGTGTCCTTCTTTAAATGTAATTTATACATAAAACTAATATCATTTTTTACATAAAAAGTTTACAATATAAGAATAATTTGATTTTTTTGAAAGTGTTAAAAGGGTATTCCCGTTTATAGCATTGATTTTTTAGATGTTTTTCAACATTTTTTTTTGGAAATTTTTACAACAAATACAGTACACAACTATTATTCCGTAGAAAAGTGTATTTATTGAAGTTTTGAACAGTATTGTTTCTTTTCAAAAAAGTAAAATTTTCACTTGAAAAAAATGGCGTCAAAGTGATCAGGTCAAAATTCAGATTTGCCAATAGTGGCAGATAAAATTTGCGATCTATATTTCTGAAACAAAAACAAATTAGATGTTAGTACTTGTAACACATGTAACTTTCGTTGAATCCTACAAAATGTATAATTTTTACCTCTAAACCAAAAAAAAAGGGTCAATTTAAAACATTTTTTTTTAAAAAGGTTGCCATTTTGAAAATAAATGTAAAAATTATACATTTCGTAGATTCCAACGAAAGTTACTTGTGTTACAAGTACTAATTTGTTTTTGTGTCAAAAATGTAGAACGCAAGTTTTATCTGCCACCATTGGCAAATCTGAATTTCGACCTGTTCATTTTGACTTCATTTTTGTAAGTATAAATTTCATTTTTAAAAAAAAATACAACTGAAAACTTCAATAAATTCACTTTCCAACGGTATAATTGTTGTACACTGTGTTTGTAGTAAAAGTTCCAAAAAAAAAGTTGAAAAACATCGATGCTACAAACAGGTGGTGCCCCTTTTTAATAGAAATATCCAAATAACCTGTAAATGCTACAGATCTTACAGATGTGAACCAAATACGCTTATAAATAGGTTTTACATGACTTTTTCTATCACCTTATAAAAAATTTGCGTTAATCTAGCAAACGCCCTGGTATATTTATATCAAAAACTGTTAGATCATACATTTATTGTTGTCTTGTAGTGATTTGCTTTTAAAAAAAATTATTCGTACTAAATATATAAAAATAATATATTTTTTTCAGAAAGTTTCCTTAAACAATGTGCATGTATGATTGTTTCAGAGTGAACTTAATTGGTGAACATATAGATTATTGCGGCTATGGCGTATGTCCCATGGCACTTGAACAAGATATTCTTGTAGCAGTCGGTGCAAATTCTGATCATGAACTTCGTCTAACTAATGTCGACAAGCAGTACGAAGATTACACTTGCGATATTCGAAATTTCACGTGAGTTTATCTTTCACAATTATTCAACTACAAAATCATTTTATTTCACTACGAATTAACATTTGTTTTAGAAATTAGTTTCATGAAGAGTTTTACAATTATTAGGTTGATGCATAATTATCATGCGTTTTTATTTATTATGAAAAAGAAACATACAAATAAAAAATAATATATATATATATATATATATATATATATATATATATATATATATATAATATTTATTTTTTACTTGAAATAACAGCACTATCTATACTTGAATTTTGTTTCTCTATGGCCCAGTTATGCCCTATTAATGTCTATAAAGATAGTCTGGTTTTAATAAAGTTCAAAGGTTAACGTAAAGTTCACCGTACTATAGAGAAAATTTATATTTTCTAATTTGAAAATAAATTTTGCAGAAAAATATTAATAGCTAGTATTTATTACAGGTATATTATATATTTTTTTTACAAATAAATATTTTATATTCTTAATTACATATGGCGTATTATATATTAGGTTATAGTATTTTGTTTTGGTTTAAATCGCCATTCATTTTTTTTAATGAACTAATTAAATCATTAGTGAATTTTAAATGAAGAAAATGCTTTGACCTTTCCAGGTTTTGAACCCGGGATCTTTTGCTTTAACCTTTAACTAATGATTTAATTAGTTTATCAAAATAAATTAATGACGATTTAAACAAAAATGAAATACTATAACGTAATAATATTTGTTTTTAATTTTAAAGATTTATATAAGATTATCTCAACACTACCAGGGGATTCCAATGAGTAGTTGAGAATGTTTTGTGTTTCCAAGTAGCATGCATGAAAGGTATTATGAATGTGGATGAAGCTAGAGTTGCTTATCTGGA
This sequence comes from Clivina fossor, assembly GCA_963966155.1. Classification (NCBI taxonomy): domain Eukaryota; kingdom Metazoa; phylum Arthropoda; class Insecta; order Coleoptera; family Carabidae; genus Clivina; species Clivina fossor. The sequence continues at coordinate 9,806,870 of OZ014566.1, forward strand.
TAAGAATGTTTGGAGGAAATTAATTTCGGGATAGTGAAAAGAGTTTATGGCACACTCTTTTGAGTACATGGCGTGATTGTGTATTTATGAATTTTGAATTAATTTTTTACTATGTGATTACATGATCTAATATTCGATTCTGTACAGAAATCTGTACAGAATAATTTATACATGCGCATGTACAGTTTGTCCGTGATAGTCTACATATACAGTCCATTTTTCAGGCATTTTCGACGCAAAACTGAATGCGCATCGTATCATTTATGTTATGTATTATTATTAATTTATATTTATGTGTACAATTTTTTTTATTCATATATAGTTGAAGCAGTAAATATTATTATTGATGAATATGCAATTTTCAGATTAAATATAAATAAATTGTCAAAATGTAAAATGTCATTGTTCATGCGTCTGTACATTTTATTCTATATCGTATAAAACGTATAATTTTGTATATTTCCTATATGTAATAATAATAATATATTTGCTTAAGAAAGAAATTCTTGTACAATTGTTGGCTAAGTTACAAGTTAAGTTACAATAAATTACAAATTTTGTATAAAAGCTTTTAACTTTAATGCGTCATTTAGAAAATTATAAATATCAAATTATTTGGCAGAGCTCTGTTATAGTGTTTGGATGTTGTTGTATTGATCAAATATTTTGAGATGTATACATTTCTCATTCAGCTTCATCACGAAGCAACTGAAACTTATTTGTATTAGTTGTGCGTAGCTGACATATAAGTTTGAACGGAATTATTTTCTATATAAGTATAATGTATTGAAAATTATAGATATATTACAAAAATTATATAAATATTTGTACAGAAAAATGTATTGTGTAAAGTTTAGCACAGCAAATAAACAGGGCACAGAGAAGAAGAAGTTGTTACATGGATTAAAATAAAAAAGACTATTTCTTCTTTACAACATTACAAGTGTAGGAACTGTATGAAATTTTAACATGTCAGTCTTTTTGTTGTATACAACACAAAAATTAATATTAAAATTTAATATAATTATAATTTTCATATATTCTAAATAGGTGCGTGAATATTAAAATTTCAAATTAACGCAATTAAAAGCGAACGTCATTTTGTTCGAATAATTTTAATTACGTGCGAAACTAGGGAAGTTTTGGTTGAAGTTTCAAGTGACCCAAATATAACGATGAACTCCCAATTCGGCTGGGAAGTATCATGATTAGATTTCATGGTTTTATTCGCTAATTGATACTGAACATTTAATGCACAAATCTCTTACTCAAATCTCATGTCTACATACATTTAATTTACAAACATTACAAATCGAAATACTATATCGCTCGGCGCCATGATTGCTGTCTCTATTTCTAACGCTAAACTACGCTATTCATTACTGAAATAGTGATGTTTCTTTGATGTTAATATTGCCTATTGATATTAGTTATATTGTAAAAAAAAAATAGCGAAATTTCCGAAATATGATAGTAAATTTTTGCTATAAAAAAATCTGTAATTTTATTTTACTATAAATATAAATATTCTTTACGTCTGCCTAAAAATTTTGTAATTTTTACATAATTTATAATAATCACGTAAAACACTCTCAATCATACCACCTCAACTACTCATCAGACGTCCACGCAAACGTATACCATCAAAATCATTCATATAAATTTTTTTAACCAAACGTTCATTACACACTCGTTCAAGATGTCCGAATCAACTTAACTGATTAACACTGATATTTTTTTGTTGTTGTTATTACTGGCAATTTCTTTCCATATTTATTTTGTACTAGATATATCTAGATATTTTAATTAAGTAATTATTAAAAACCAAAGTTAGTTAAAAAAGTAAATAATCAAAATTGATTAATATTAAAAAAATTTGTGATTTAAATCAAATGATTAATATGAGTTCAACCCTGTTGTAACAAAACAAAACCAATTATTTTTCTTTTTTTTTTAATTATATATTTTAATAACTTGTATTAAAATTAATATAACTCTAAATTTAGGATATATTTAGCATTTACTTTGAATAAGATAAAATAAAATAATTTTAGAACATACTCTATACTTGACACGCGCTTATGCTTCTATTTTCTGTCGTATGAAAGCAGAGAAAACATATTTACTTTGAAATTATATATAAATTTGAATTTCAGGTGTTTCAGTTTTCATTGCGTTTCGACTAAAGCAAAATTAACTAATTCATATGTTTCCAGTGTTAAAGCTATGCCTTTTTGTAAATTTACATATGTTATTTCAAAAGAGTGAAAATTAAGTATAATTAAAATTGTGTCATACTACTTCTAAATAAATTTAAATAAAATTATAATTGTAAAAAATTTCTCTGAACTCATTATAGATATTGAGTTGTGTATAATTTTTAATTAAAATTTAACATTTTCATATACTACACGTGTATCATTATTAGGAAAATAATTATTTAAATAGTTTTTTTTTAATATACCACGTTTATAAAACGGACTAAAGAGTATAAAATAATTTCTCCTAGTGATTGTGATTGTGAATGCATTGTGGGTGCATGCAATGGATAATAGTAAGAAGTGTTGGGAGTTGCTGTCATTGCACCAGAATTACAGCTGCAGTCACTACAATTGTGTATTAAAGTGAATTTTCAAAGTTACACTGTTTTTTTTTTACATCCACCCATGGTCACCTCGAGGAGGTGCAAGGGGTGCACGTGCACCCCCTTGGTTTAGACAAAATATTTAAATATGCTATAAATTTACAAATATAGGGAGAGGACAAATGAAACAACTAAATAAAACAAAAAGTTGATGCAATTATCTAACTGAGAGACTTGATTTATTTGAATGGTTTTGATGGTATACGTTTGCGTGGACGTCCGATGAGTAGTTGGAGTGGTATGATTGAGAATGTTTTGCGTGAGCGAAAGTTTCCAAGTAGTAGGAATAAAAGAGCATGTATGAGAGAGGAATTATAAATGTGGATGAAGCAAAAGTTGCTTGTTTGGATAGGAATGTTTAGAGGCGACTGATTTCGGGATGATGAAAAGAGTTTGTGCCACACCCTTTTGGGTACATGGCGTGATTGTGTATGTATGTATTATTTCTGTTGTTTGTGTATTATTAATTAGTTCCATGTATGTGTTGGTAGACTTAACCGTGTGTCTCTATGCAAATTTTACATTAGGAATAAAAGAGCATGTATGAGATTAATTATGAATATGGATAAAGCAAAAGTTGCTTGTTTGAATTGGAATGTTTGGAGGAGACTGATTACGGAATGGTGAAAAGAGTTTGTGCTACACCTTGTTGGGTACATGGCGTGATTGTGTGTGTATGTAAGTATGTATGATTTTCTATAAGACATAACTTTTTTCAACATGTTTTTTTTTTGTAAAATGTTAATGTGCTTTTAAGGTAAATTAAAACGCGACTTTTTATTATTTAAACATATTTCATAAAATATGACTTTGTACCTCTACCCCTTTCGTCCGAAATTGTTTTACCCCCCTTGAAAAACATTCTGAGAGACGCCTATGCATCCACCAATAATAATTTACGTTTTCTGTACTATACTGTAAAATACGATATATAATCATTTCTAGTAACTTGATTCTCGAATTCATTCTACCAAGTATGTATAACATATCAGGTAACACTTCAACTAGCTAAAATTTAATTAGCAAATCTTCGCATAAACTCTTAGCAAAGCAGTGTTCTTCTCTTCCAAATTCCTTGTTCATCAGAGTGTGCAAACGTTTGTAATTTCTGTTCTAGCATCGATGTGTCACCGGCCGCAGGCGGTCCCCGTTGGTACAAATACTTCCTTTGCGGTGTACGCGGCGTTGAGGAGACGTTAGCGTCGACCGACGACCGGATACTGTCCGGAATGAATGTCGCTGTTGCCGGAAATGTGCCGCAGAGTGCAGGATTGTCCAGCAGTAGTGCGTTGGTTAGTGCGGCTGTACTTGCTACCGCTTATAGAAATCAGGTGAGTGATGAGATTTGTAAATTAAATTTAGATGCACTAAGATAAAATTTGATTTAAGGGAATATTTGCGTTTGTATCATTGATTTTTTAGGTGTTTTCCAACATTTTTTTTTTAACTTTTACAACAAATACAATAAACAAAAATTATACCGTTTGGAAAGTGTATTTATTGAAATTTTCAGCAATATTTTTTCTTTTCAAAAAAGTCAAATTATCACTTTAAAAAAATGGTGTCCAATTGATCAGATCAAAATTTAGATTTGCTAATGGTGGCACATAAAACTGGTGTTCTACATTTCCGAAACAAAAACAAATTAGATGTTAGTACTTGTAAAACATGTAACTTTGGTTGGATTTGGTTGAATGTAAAAGTTTAGTTTTTGTTAAGAGGGTTAAGAACCTCTTTTTGTCAACCAATGGTAAAGAAGTATGTTTACATATATATATATATATATATATATATATATATATATATATATATATATATATATATATATGTAGGGGGAGAGTGAGAAAGAGAGAGAGAGAGGGAATCTAATTTGTCGTGACAGGATAACAATAATTAAAGATAAAAAATGTGTGTGGATTAAATAATAAATTTAATATCAGAAACAATATTTCTGTTAAAAAATATATTAACGTTTTCTGTAAAATAATATTATTTGTACATTCATTTATTTTTGTTCGATATGAAATACATAACCTAATTTTTAAATTATTCATTATTGCCAAAACAAATATTGTTTTTTGATACAACAGTTATTAAATTTTGTTTCATCGAAAACATAATTTAAAATTTATAAATTTATACTACTGTATCGGCAGGAAGTTTTTTTTCATTTTTGTTATTTCATTTTTAATCACAGTTTATTGAAAGGTAATCTCTAGTGTCCTGCTCTGATCTCTGAATAAAATTTCCAAAATAGGTCAAAATTTAAAAAGAAAAATAATTGCAAAATATAATAACAACACATATTTAAATAAATGAAATTTAACTTTTAGTAAAAAATCTTTTAAAACTCATTGTACTAAAATAAAACGGCTTTAGGTTAAAATATATTTATTTTTGAATAAATAGGTACTAAAATCTCTATTACCTATCTAATGTTCTAATGCATGCGCCGCACGTTTTTCGTTTTAAATCTTACAAGTATTGTCATAGTTTTTAAAAATTCACAATCACAAATTTTCAGGACAATCTGTACAAAGTCAGGAATATGTATGGGGTTATATATCTGTATAGACCTGGGAGAAATTATTTTATGCTTTTTAATCCGTATTAAGAACGTGGTATTTTTTTAATTATTATTATTCCTTATTAATGCAACTTTTTTCTTAAAAACGCAGTTTTATTTTTTGAATAATATCGGTAACTTTCTATGGAACATTCTGTATTAGATAATGAAATAAACTTAAATATACTACAAAACAAATATAATATGTTATTAACAAAAGACATGCTTTTCTGCAACAGTAACAATATGAAACAAAATTCTATATTTAGCAATTAATATCCAGTGAATAGTGAATATGCTAATTTAACATACGTACCTAATTTACAATATAAACAGACAAACAATCCGATTATACAAATGACATTCATTGTCAATTATTGTCAGTGGCGTGGAATATTACATTTTCTAAAAGCGTACATCGGCTCCGTGCACGCTATTCGAAAATGCTATTAACTGTTTACTCATTGAATGAAAACAGCTACAGACAAATGAATTCATATCCGGTTCTTCAGAACCGAAAGTCTTTTGAACAACATAAAGAAGATAAGAAAAATCTTATTTATTTCTTTGATTTTTATTTCATTTTTGAAATATCATACACTGTAAAAAAAATAACAAAATTACAGAAAAATAAGTGTAAAATTTTGCTATAAAAAGTCTGTAATTTTATTTTACTATAAATAGTCTGTATTTCTTCCTCAAAATTCAGTAATTTTTACATAATGCATAATAATCACACGGAGTAAGTAAAAATAACCTAATAAATATGTAAATAGCTTACTTTCTGTAAATTGCATATTTGGAAATTTGTTAATTTATTTATTAGTCTTGACCTTACACCTTCAATCAGAATATCAATTTTCAATCTGAATGTCATTCCGAATGATCGTGCTAATAAAATATTTTTTTTGCTTTTCTAACATAATATTCAGCAGTATTTTAAAACATTTGCAAGACTTTTATTTATTTTATACTTAGTATAGCAATTGTTTCCTTTCAATAACATCAGGATAATAAACTGTTGTTACAATGTTTTGTAACCTCAATGACAATATTGAACGATGAATACACACCGCTTATGTATTTATTGTATGAATACGTCTTTTATGCCATTTAATTACATCATCATATATGGTACTGAATAAACTTTATATAGCAGTATAACTTTGTACATGTGCGAGTAAGGACTAAAAATAAAATACTTGTTTCAAATCATTTTTTCGATTAAATTAAAAATTAAAATAAAACTAAGGAATTGAAAACATTTGAAAAAAATATTTATTAAAATGAAAATGATTTTCTTTACTCCAAAGAATGGCTTTTCTCCGTATATATATATATATATATATATATATATATATATATATATATATATATATATAAGAGAGATCGGGTACGAAATAGATTAGTGTATGATGAGTGTGAAATTGAAAAGAATGTTGTAGCAAAAGTTGGTGTTAGTCAGTTAAGATGGTTCGGACATGTTGAGCGAATGTCTAATGAACGTTTGGTTAAAAAGATTTATTTGAATGATTTTGATGGTATACGTTTGCGTGGACGTCCGATGAGTAGTTGGAATGGTATGATTGAGAGTGTTTTGCGTGAGCGAAAGTTTCCAAGTAGTAGGAATAAAAGAGCATGTATGAGAGGAATTATGAATGTGGATGAAGCGAAAGTTGCTTGTTTGGATAGGAATGTTTGGAGGCGACTGATTTCGGGATGTTGAAAAGAGTTTGTGCCACACCCTTTTGGGTACATGGCGTGATTGTGTATGTATGTATGTATGTATGGTATATATATAATATATTATTGTTATTATTGTTGAGTACATGAAGTTTTAATTAATTAAAAAATTAAAAAATGTTGAGACAAATCTTTTCTTCATATATTTATTTCTAAAAAAGAATGTACATTTCGACCATCCTGTGGTTTTCTTCAGCTAATTATATAATATATGTTTATAAATTTTCATATGAATTAAAATAAGTAGGTTAACTATAAAGTTGGTTTCATCAAATATGCTAAATTACAGTTCGGTAATTTTTTGATCATTCCCTCGCATATGGTGCTTATAAAACACATGCAATATTGGCTTCGACATAATTTCCTATCTGGGTCAGCGCGAGTCAAATGGCTTCAAGCAATAGAGACAGAAAGAGACTTTTATGTGGAATGAAATCTAAAATTATTGATGCAAATGAAATACACTAAAAGCTAAGGACTTTATATATTACCTTTAATACAGATTCTGTTGCCTATTACACATCATATTCTAAAGGTTAAATTAGATGCCGCTCCAATCGATTGATCGTCTATAGATAATACGAGCTTTTCATTGGAAAAGCGGCTTTCAATTACTATTTGCAATTCGTGCATATTGTCTATTAGTTGCCGTAGTTTATAATTGTAAGCTACTGATAAAATCGAGTTTATCAAAGATGAATATACAACAGACAAAACAGCATCGAATTGACATGAAAATAATTTACAAAGTGTCCTGGATTAAACTACTTTTCAAATATAACTCTAATCTTTAGCGACCAGCTATATAACAAACGTTTTAACTATATACAACTTTAAATTGACAAATATTTATTGGTTTATTTACAAACAAAATTTTGCTATATTAATATACAGTGATGGGCAAATGTGTGAAACCAAGTAAATATCTCTGGAGTTTTTAGAGATATCGAAATGAAATTTGGTAGGTAGATATTACAGTAAATTATGTATTTGAATTGAATGTTTTTAACAATTTTGAGATTTCGGTTTGACTGGAACTCCCTGTATATTATTTCAATTTTAAATAGAATATTTTATTACGATTACAAAAATATGAAACTCGATAGCTTTTATTTTAAGGCCAACCGAGATATCAAGAAAAAATTAGTTAATGCTACAAACGGATTTTACAACAGACTAGCCTACTGTCTAGATGTAAACGGTGCTCAGTTTGAACATTTAATACATTAAGTTTATTTTCACTTTACGCAGTACTCTTGTTTTATTTTACTGTTTTGTATAAATTTAATTTTAGTTACTAAGTAATTGTTATGTATATATCATACACTTCTAGAACTCATTATCTTTTGCCTTAAAAGTATTTTTTTGTTAATATCTCGGTTGGCACTAAAATAAAACCTATCGAATTCCATATTTTCCGTAATAAAATGTTCTATTCAAAATTAAAATAATATACAGGTTGTTTCATATATATAAAATTTAAAATCGGCATCACTTCCGGTTAAATCGGAAGATCAAAATTATTAAAAACATTCAACCCAAATACATAATTTACTGTAATATCTACCTACCAAATTTAATTTCGATATCTGTAAAATCTCCAGAGATATTTACTTGATTCCACACATTTGCCCAACACTGTATATATATATATATATATATATATATATATATATATATATATATATATATATATATATATATATATATATATATATATACTTATATTTATATATAGGCAAAAATCTGTAAACGGTCGAATAAATCTAGAAATACACATATCATTGACAAACAAACACAATACATATTTCATGTTTTCAAAAACGCTATTCAATGATACTAAACTTGATTTCCCACCCCCAAATCCATAGTGTGGGGCAGAAGGCAACTTTGTAATATTACTTGAAAATAGATGTAGTCACCTGTAACTTAACGGGCAAGGCGCTTGATCGGAGATCGAAAGATTGTCGGTTTGATTTCTGCTGGATGACGTAATTTTTTATTTAATATTTTGACTAAATTATAAGAAAATATAAATTTGTATTTAAAGGAAGCCAAATTTTATTTAAATCTAGTCACACTGTTTTATATTTTTTTTTTTTTATGGATTTCTATTGCTTCTCTGTATATATTATTGTTTCATTTTTCCTGAGAAAGATGTACGTTGAGAATTTAGAAATGTCGGTTATTAATAAAAATTAATACAGAACTACGACCTAAAGCGGTTTTATTTTAAAATAATGAATTCTAAAAAAATTTTTACTATGTTCAAATTATAATGTTCAAAAAAGTAATTATTATAATAGATTTTTAAAAATTAAAAAATATTTTTAAAGAAACCAAAATACAAATTTTAAAGTAAAATAAATAAAATACATTTTCTGAAGACATTTTTGTAAAAAAAATATTTTAGTTATTATACGAGTATCCTTGAAAATATTTTGTTTTTTTTTTTTTTCAAAATAAAATTAATAAAGTTAATCTTTTCAGTTAAACATATCAAAGGAGATTCTTGCAAACTTGAGTGCAGAATGCGAAAAGTATATTGGTACTCAAGGTGGAGGTATGGACCAAGCTATTGCGTTTCTAGCATCAGAAGGTAAATTATATTCAATTTATACTCCTATGTTTATATATATATATATATATATATATATATATATATATATATTATTTACTTGCAACATAAATTTAACATACATACAACTATTTAAATATTTTATTACCACTTTGATTGCAAGGAAAATTGGTATAGTGTTCGCTACGGTATCTGTAACATAACCAAATTATCTAGAAAACCTTTATATAGCTTTTTATATATTTATATTTCATGTATTATTTTAGAAATTGTCATAAAAATATGAGGTAATAATTATTGTTTTCATGCGTACTGAATAATCAAATAATATTATTAATTAAAAATATGTAGTTGACAGAATGAACCTCTCTGAAATTGAATTTCGAATGAAAATGAATTAATAAACATGGAATCCGCTCTCGTAAATTTGTGCACATAGCAAATCACACGAATTATATAATTAATGATTATAATTAATGGTCATAATTAATGACTTGACATATCTTTTGAGCAATAAATCAAAATCATGTTTATATAATGTTTGTTACGTTGAATTTATACGGTAAATTCAATAACTATATGATTTTTGCTCGTTATAAAATATTTGTTTTAATTAAAAATGTCACATGCATGTATTTTGTGGCTTTTTTTTGTTAATATTTTGTTTATAATGATTTAAATAAATAAATGTGAAATAAAACGTAAAGCCGTTTTATTTCACATTAATTTAATTAATATCAATATTACTAACAAACTCAACATGAAATTTTTATATACGAAACATTTAAAAAATTATCTTAATTGTAAAATAAAATGGTTTTAGGTTATAGTTCTGTATTAATATTTATTAATAATCAACTTTTCGACAAACTCAACGTAGGTCTTCCGGAAAAATGATACAAATAAAATTTACGATAAATAACAGAACATAGAAACAAGTTACTATAGGTAACAAGTAACTAGATCATAAAAATTTTATAAATTTTTTATTAATGGAAGCCAAATTTTATTTAAATAGGTTATTAGTATACAATGCAGTTTTGGTGCCTACGGTGATGTATGGTAGTGAATGTTGGGTTTGGTTGCAAAAGCATAAACGGAAAATGACTGCTGTGGAAATGAGATTTTTACGTGGGGTATGTGGTGTAACTAGGAGAGATCGGGTACGAAATAGACTAGTGTATGATGAGTGTGAAATTGAAAAAAATGTTGTAGCAAAAGTTGGTGTTAGTCAGTTAAGATGGTTTGGACATGTTGAGCGAATGTCTAATGAACGTTTGGTTAAAAAGATTTATTTGAATGATTTTGATGGTTTACGTTTGCGTGGACGTCCAATGAGTAGTTGGAGTGATATGATTGAGAGTGTTTTGCGTGAGCGAAAGTTTCCAAGTAGTAGGAATAGAAGAGCATGTATGAGAGGAATTATGAATGTGGATGAAGCGAAAGTTGCTTGTTTGGATAGGAGTGTTTGGAGGCGACTGATTTCGGAATAATGAAAAGAGTTTGTGCCACACCCTTTTGGGTATATGGCGTGATTGTGTATGTATGTATGTATGTATGTATTAGTAACACTAATTGATGTTATCTTTTTCTTTGTAAATTTTTATTGCTTCTCTTATCAATTTACTGTTAATATTGATGGGTCTTGCAATTATTATAGTATCTTCGAATTTTACATTATGAAGATTTTCTAACGCATGTTATGCAATAGTACATTTATTTGGATGGTTTAGACGTATTGACTTTATATGTTTTGTCAATCTAGTAGAAATAGTTCTATTTGTCTGTCCAACCTAGTAAGTTGTCTCTATGTTCTGTTTATTTAGGGTAAATATCATTTGTATCATTTTTCCTGATGAAAACGTACGTTGAGTTCGTCGAAACGTCGATTATTAATAAATATTAATACAGAGCTACAACCTAAAGCTGTTTTATTTTAATTCATAAATTTCATAATTTAGTTACTTATTTTGTTACCTAGTAACTTGTTCCGTTTATTTACTGTAAAGTTCAGTTGTTTCATTTTTTCTAATGAAAACGTATGTTAAGTTTGTCGAAACGTCCATTATTAATAAATGTTAATACAGAACTACAACCTACAGCCGTTTTATTTTAAATTATTTTGATGATATAAACAAAGTACATACATTTTCACAGAAAATGTACTTTGTAATGTTACGCACAAATGTAAAAAATGTACATTTAATCAATTATTTTTAACATTAAAATTTAATAAACAGGAAAAATGTAAAACAAATTTTGACAAAACATGATTAATTGAGAACCTTTTTACAGCCTAAAATTCATGTAAAATAAATACTAAAAACAACCTGAAACATAAAAAAAAAAACAAATAAGAGACTGACCTTCGAACCTAATAAATAATAAATCTTGCTACATTTTCAGCCGCTGAAAACTGAAATATATTACGTTTTCCTGAAATGAATAATACTGTTTGATATCACATACCAAAATACATTCAATAAGGAATTTTATATTCATATATTTTCATATAGTATTTAGAGTATTTTTATATATATATATATATATATATATATATATATATATATATATATACAGTGTATCTCAAATGGTTTTTCTACAATAACTCGTTATTAAACTCTTAAATTTACTATGCCACTAATAAAACTTTAATTTCTTCTAGTTGCGCAACTAGATCGAGTAGGACCTATGTTTATATGACAGTTTTCACTAGAAATTACCTCTCTAGCAAACTGGTAAAGTTTGGTACACTCATTATGAACCATCCTGTACGTATCTATATTTATGGTTGATCTGATACAAGAATAATTTTTATTTTTGATTTAAAATAATTATTTAAATAAATAAAAAAATTAATATACAACGTTTTTAACACGGACTAAAAAGTATAAAATAATTTCTCCTAGCCCCATACAGATTTATAACCACATATACAGAAAAACGTGGAGCAATGGCAGCTACTCCTTACATTTTTTACTATTATCTAGTGCATGCGCCCCACGTTTTTGTGTATGTTTTTTAAAATTTAAAAGATTATTTTCCGTTTTTTAGTCTTGTTTACTTTAACCTAATTAGTTAATTTAATAATTATAATTGTATTAATTATAATTATAATTAGTTAACTTTAATTTAATATTTCTAATATTATTAACTAATTAATTAATTAATTGAAGTTGGAATGTTGGAAATATAAAGTGATATACGTCTGGCTGTACCGTCTTAACGCATGGGCCCGCTGGGCATTTTACCGGGGGCCCCACAAGCATAGGAATCCCATGTTAATCTGAGTATGTGAATTGACTTGCCATTACTAAAAATATATTTGACATTTAAATTAATTCTATGTAATATAAAGCCATTTCTTTGAGTGGTTATCGTATAGGGGTGCCAGAACACTGATTTGCTCAGGGTCCCGTAATGCTGTGATACATGATGAAGAATGCATTATTAAAAGTTTATCTATACTAGCGACTGTTTGAGACGTACTGTATATAATGCCTGTGTCTGTAAAATAATCTATATAATATACTGCTGAATATAACTGACAGAGCAAATGAAAACATGAAACATCTCTTTGTTGAGGGGTACAAAGGTCAGGGTCACCGAAAATAACATTTTTTTGTACTTGAAGTTATTAAAGAGCTTAACACTTTTTTTGTAATTCACTATGTGTGTTATGTTTTTATATTAATAATGACAGTTGAAATACTTTTAAAAAATATTACTTTATTTTTCAATTTTTAACATTCTAAATCATTTAGGAACAAGTAATCAATAATTGATGTTTATTTCAAATTTTGTTTTTGTTTTTTTCTTTATCAAGTAAATTTAGTATTTTATTCTAACATAGTAAAAATCTTTCAGAACTCATTATATTAAATGAAAAAGGTTTTAGGATTAAGTTCTATATAAATTTAAATTAAAAAACGAATTTTTGTCATACTTTACATATGTCATAATCAGGAAAAATTATATTATATCATTATAATTTAATTATTTAAATAAAATGATTTTTATTCGTTTTTGTTAAAACTTCAAGTAATCAACCGCGTTTGTTGCAATCTTTGTTGCAAAGTTGTGTTTTTTCTTTTTTTTTTTCATATCAAGTGATGATAATTTTAAATTAGTAAAAAAAATTTCAGAACTCATTATATTAAAATAAAAAGGCTTTAGGATTAAGTTTTTTAAAAAAAATAATTAAAAAATGGCGTTTTGACATACTCTACGTATATCATCTTTCCGAAATCGTTTTTAGTAAAATTTATAGATTGTTACAATTTTAATCCGACGAAAAAGTATTGGCCCATATTCTCACATCATTTATAAAAGTGATTTTTGCCAAAAGTACTTTTGACGTTTTCTTAAAATTATTTATCAAGCACTTTATAATAGTATATTTAAATTTTGTAATACCAAATATAATAAAAATGATCAAAAATAGAAAAATTATTTATATTTGATTAAAAACAGAAACAAAAAGTTATTTTGAAATTAATGATAAAAGCACTTTTTCACGACAAAGTGAGGTGAGAATACGGGCCATTGATTTTAAATTCTATTGTTATTAATAAATCTATGCTTTTTTGTCAGCTCATCAAATTAGTAAAATTATTTGTTTTGACGAATAAAATATTTTTAAAAATATACATACATACACAATTACGCCATGGTGTGCCAAGGGTATATATATATATACTTTGTAAATACTTTTTTAAATCGGGGTAAAAATAATCTGGCGTATACAAATATTCATATTATCTTCATATCTCCGACAAAAAAGTAAAGGAAATATTTTTGACATTTCAAAAATCTATTTCATTTCTTTTCGTATTTTGCTTTTTCCTGCTACTCCTGTTCTGAAAAACGCCCAAAGGCGGCATATATATGTATATAAATTTGATAAATCACAAACCGCAAGGGGTGTTTTTAGACGAATAATAGAACCGTTAAAAATGATTTATATCGCGCGAATGAAAAAAAAAAGAAAAGAAAAGTTAACTGAAGAGAGAAGATATGTAAGTTATCGTCGAATTTGAATGAGACTGCTCTCGAAGTGATAATGTGCGACTGTGTATGTGTGTGAATTTTATCACCATGTTGATTTTATATTCATTGGAAATATGGAAATGGCAATGAACTTAAAATTACTTTCTATTCTTTAAAATATTGCCGCGGCTCAAAGTTAAATGTCAGCGGAAGTTTTGTTTCGTTTTTCTTTTTTTTAGAACGATAAGAATGATGTCAATATTATTATAAAATGGAATACAATTTTCTTTCTTTTTTTTACTTATTATCATATTTAGATTATAGAAAAAGTTTTTAGACTTTCGATTTATTGAATATAAAAATCATAGTAAAAAAAATTTTCAGAATTTATTAATATATAAAATAAAACTGTTTTAGGTTTAAGTTTTTTATTAATATTAATTTATAATCGATGTTTCGACGAACTCAATGTCCGTGTTTATCAAGATGAAGACGAACGTTAAGTTTGTCGAAACGTCGATTATTAATAAATATTAATACAAAACTTAAACCTGAAGTCGTTTTGTTTAATATAAAAACATATTTCATAAAAATCGAATACGGCCAGCTTAATTTTATCAATTATTTATAGTAGATAATGTAATATCATGACAAATTAATAATAACAATATGCGGTAAAGACCAAAGCAGTCGGACTGCTTTTCTTCAATAAATAAAATAATAATAATTTTAAAAAATTTCGTTTGGGTCCGATTGTACAGAAAAAAATTGTGGACGTTATATTGACTACGAGATTTTATTCTAAAATTTACAACAATATTGTAATAAAACAAAAAAAATTTGCTATTTTACAGTGTTCAGTTTACTAATATCTACTGCTTTTTACTTAAATTATTGTACAAAAACCAACTTTGTGCAATATTTTTGTAAGTTTTGAAATAAAATATTTTGTAATATTTTCCACACATGAAACTGCAACGCTTGTTGAAGAGCGTATAAGATATTATTTCTCTTTAATCTTCGAGTTTGAACACCTTGTGAATGCGGTAAGATTTACATATGTTGGACAGATAGATAGAACTGTTTTTACTAGATTGACAGAACATAAAAGGTCAATTCGTGTAAATCATCCAAATAAATCTGCTATTGCTGAACATGCTTTAAAATATTTTCATGATGTAAAGTTTGATGATACAGTAATAATTACTAGACCAATCAATATTAATAAGAGAAGCAATAGAGATTTATAAAAAAAAAGAATAACATAAATTACTGTGAAGCGGCACTGAGTTAAATAAAATTTGGCTTCCTTTAATTAAAAATCTATAATTCTTCTAATCTAGTTACTTGTATGTTATCTAGTAACTTGTTGCTACATACTGTTATTTACATTAATGTCATTGATAAATTTTGACTTGATGAAGACCAGCGTTCAGTTTCGTGGAATAATCGTTTTTATACAATAATTAAACAGAATCTAATTCTAAAACAATTTATATTTATTCTTTACAAATTTTTTTTTGGGTACTTTGCACTCTTTGCAGTAAAAAAATATTAAGCAATAGATATATTAATAACTTCAGTTTTGTAAAAAAAATATATATATATTCTATTTTGTTATAATATTGTTGTAATTTTTCAAATAAATATCTTGTAGTCCATATAATGTCCACAATTTTTTTTTTTTGTGTAGATAGCAGCTCTTTTAGTAATTGCGCCACTATCAAAACATTAAATATCAGCAAAATAAAATAAAGACACACATCGTATAACATTAAAATGTAAACTAATTTCATTTCATGTATAACACGCAACATTAAATCACGTAAAATCCCCAAAATTCCATTATGTTCGCAACAACACTAGAAAATCGCATAAACAGAGAGAGAAATATATATATATATATATATATATATATATATATATATACGATTAAATGAAGAATTAATCTCTTAAAACATACATATATTACACGTAATACAGTGTGATTTCGTATACCGTCTGGATTTTGTGTTTTAGGTTGTGCGAAATTAATTGAGTTTTCACCATTGCGATCAAAAGATGTCGTACTACCCCGCGGTGCTGTATTTGTAATCGCTCACAGTTTGGCCCAATTAAATAAGGCAGCCACCGCTGATTTTAACTGTCGAGTTATAGAATGCCGGCTGGCGTCTCAAGTAAGTTATTTTTTTTTTCATTTTTTATTCTTTTATTTATTTAGTTAATAGTTGGTTTTATTTTGTTTTGAAAGAAAAATTAGTTGTTACACCTTCACTTGATTAAAAGCAATTAACTTTGCTGTGAAAAAATACAATGCTTATATTTTTCGTTCCGGTTTAATTAAAAACATATACAGTGGAACCTCGCATAACGAGCATAATTCGTTCCGGAGTCTTACTCGTAAAGCGAAACACACTCGTTAAGCGAAACAATTTTTACCATATAAATTAATGTAAAATACGATAATGCGTTCCATGCCGTAAAAATACTCAAAAAATAAAATTTTCAAAAAATATATTCAAGAAAACACCTGGAATGAGAATTCAATTTGCAGAAAACAAAAAATCCAAATAATTAGTAACATACCTAATTCCTTTTTTCTAGAAAGCTGTCTAGAGACATTTGTTTTTACTACATTTCATTCTAAACACAGACAGATGTAGCAATGGCACGGAAAGTTCTATCGCACAATTCGGGGATTCCCCTATCCATGTCACTCGTTATGCAAAACGTCGCTCGTTAAGCGAGTCATTTTTTTACAATTTATTTTGTTCGTTATGCGAATTACTCGTTATGCAACGTGCTCGTTAAGCGAGGTTCCACTGTATATCGGTTTGGTTCCGGTTCTCAATTTCAAATAAAAAATAAAAAAAGTTGAAATACGTCAAAAACAGTTGAACTGAAGTAAAAAGTTTTTAATGTATCGTTATATAAAATTGCCTTCTAAATTCAATGATAAAAAGAAAAATGGAGTATTTTATTTAAATCTACCACTTTAAAAAATTACAACTCTCGACATAACACATATGAAATTTCGTTCCTAAGTTTCTGATTTTCTCCGAACACCTGGCATATCGTGCACGGCTTTTTTTTTATTTGAAAGTGAACTCTTCATCAAACATTACTCACTTGTGACTATATGTTTGCAATGATTTCCCTCGAGGGAGAACAGAATAAATTCATTAGTTAAAAACGTTTTCGCGAAATAAAAATTTCATCATTTCATATTAACCGTGGAAGGATATTGCGAAATCGATATACTCTACAAACATTTCTACTCATCTACGTATATGTAATATTTGTGTACAATACTGAAAATTTTTTAGAATGTTTTTAAAATCGTATTATTTGCTTGATGTAGCACATTAAAAATTCAAAAACAGTTTCCAAAAAATAAATATTAAATATTAAATTTTATTATATGTTTATATTGGCTTCTTGTTTGTTTAAAAATAAATGAAGCAGTCATTTTCTTTAATAATTTTTATAATAAAAATTTGATATTATTGAAATTTTAAATATTTATGAAACGAATAAAAGTTTTAAATATAATGTACATAATGAAGTAAAATATTACAGAGTATAGCAATAGTAAAAAAATCTTTCAGAACTCGTTATATTAAATTAAAATAGCATTAGGTTAGAGTTCTGTGTTAATATTTATTAATAATCAACATTACGACGAACTCAACGTACCTCTTCATCAGGAAATAAGATACAAATGACATTTACAGAATATAGAAACAAGTTACTAGGTAATAAAATAAGTAACTAGATTTAAATTTTATAAATTTCTATTGCTTCTCGTATCAATATGCTGTAAGAATATCTTTATGATGTAAAATTCGAAGATACTGTAATAATTACAATATTAACAATAAAGAAAACGATAACATCAATCACTGTGAAGGCACTGATTTAAATAAAATTTGGCTTTCATTAATTAAAAACTTATAAATTTTGTAATCTAGTTATTTATTTTGTTACCTAGTAACTTGTTTCTATGTTTTGTTTATTTACTATAAATGTCATTTGTACCATTTTTTTTTATGAAGACGTACATTATAGAGTACGTCGGTTATTAATAAATATTAATACAGAACCTAAAGTTTTATTTTATTACAAAGTATAGTCGTCGCAACAAGAATATGGTCAATTCAAATGTTATGTATTTGAATTTATTTAGCTAGAAGAAATATGATGCTGTCTTACTTAACTAATATTAATTATTAAATTTAATTCTAAACAATTATAGAAAATAAGTGAGTGTTAAGGAAAGACAGAAAATAGTTACGTATGTCGTACGAAAACATACATACACAATCACGCCATGTACCCAAAAAGGTGTGACACAAATTCTTTCCACTATCTCAAAATTAATTTTCTCTAAACATTCTTCTCCAGACAAGGAATTCTCTTTATCCACATTTATAATACCTCTCATGTCTACTACTTGGAAACATTCGCTCACGTAAAACACTTTTTATCATACCACTCCATCCATTCATCGGACATCTACATATACCTTCAAAATCATTTACATAAATTCTTTTAATCAAACGTTTATTAGTAGAAGTAAAGTGACAATTGCGGGCGAACACAATGTATATAAAAAAAATTATTAATAAAAAATATACTAGGTGATTTAAAATTGGGACACTTTGTATATTCGACAGATGGCTCTACCATGTTACATGAAAAATTCTAATTTATTCTATATTGTTCTCTTTGTAGATTTTAATCAAATTTGATGAAAAATCGATTATTTAATATTAAATTTTTTCCTAAAAACATTGTTAACTAATAGTAATAATGTAAATTTCTTCTTTTTTTTTTGTTCTTTGTAACCAAATTTATAATACATCAACGAAAAAGGAAAAAAGTTTATAAATATGTTGATACGATAACAAAAGCTGCTTTTGTCAAAATTTTCTAAAAAAAGAAAAAATATATTTGATGAATTTGATTTTAGATTGTTAGAGAAAAAAAGTCTTTGATGTTAAAAAAAAAGATTTTTGGATTTTACTTGGAAAAGAAAACTCTAGATAATGATATACATCTATATGTTCTCATTATTTATTAGTTTAAATCTAGATTACTAGATTTTTCGAAAGTTACATTGTTACTAAACAGCAGTTTTCAAACAACGTAATATTATCGTTAGAAAAAAAAATGAAAACTATTTTTTAATAATAATTTTTGTTAGAAACTTATATTTATTAATTTATAAATATAATATAGAAATAATATTATTATAAATACTTTGTACGTCTTTTAATAAATATTTATATTTTTTAATACTGATATTTATACAATATAAAAAAATGTTTCAGAACTTATTACCTATATTAAAATAAAAAGACTTTAGGATTAAGTTCTGTATAAATTTTAATTAAAAATTGACGTTTCGATATACTCTACGTAAAGCATATCGGAACATCAATTTTTTAATTAAAATTTATGCAGAACTTAATCTTAAAGCCTTATTATTTTAATATTTACAATTACATTCTTTTTTTAAATTTTACATGCAATGTTATTATTTGTTGGTATTTATAATATAAATATTACGTAAAACTATTGGAATATTTATTTATAAATAAGTGTAACGGTCGGTTTTATAATAAATACTATAAATTAAAATCAACTTTAAACTGACTAAAAAACATTTATTTTAAATTCTACTATAATAATTATTGTTGTCAATAAAACGATGCTTTTTTGACAACTTTTCATACTTCTAATCGTAAAATTATTTGTTGTTGTCAATAAAACAAAGCTTTTTTATTTGCTTAAAGCCGACTTCAGTTAAAGTGTTTATTATGAAATTGGCTGTAAGCTAGCTAGGGACCAAAGCAAAATATAAATTTTATAAAAAGTCGTTATTTATTTTATCGGAAATGAAATCAACTTTTATATTTTAAATGGAACTTTTTATACATTTTCACATAGTAAAAAATCTTTCAGAACTCATTATTATTATGTTACCTAATAACTTGTTTTTATTTATTGTATAATAATAATAACATTTATTATACCTTGCGCTAATAGAAAATTCCCTTAAATACAATCAATTATAAAAAAACAAAACTTAAAAAAATAATACGAAAATAAAAAGATGATATTCTTATGTATAAGCCAATATTAAATATAATGTAAACTTATAACATATATAAAAAAAATATGTAATCTTAACTAAAAATAAATCATTTAAATATAAGTCTTTTAACTCTCTACAAAAATGTTTATAATTGCACAACTTAACATTTTTTGGTAAGGTGTTGTATTGTATTACTGCTTTAAAGAATATAGAGTTTTTGTGTTCGTTTATAATTTCTGGATTCTAATATAAAATTTCCAGTATTTCGTGTTTGATAGCTACGAATTTTCTGAAATATCTATAATATACTAGAAAGAAACCTAATTTAATTTTATATATAAATATGATGCTTTTCATTTCTGTAAATTTATCTAATTTAATCTATTTCGACGTTGTGAGCATTAATTTGATATTGCAATAACGATTTACAGCCAAGTATAATTCTCATCGCCCCATTCTATAGATATTGTAATCTGTCTTTATCATCGATATTAGATAAATAATGTATGTCATTTGTATAATTTTTTATAATAATATAAATAGAACAGAACTTAATCTTAAAGACTTATTATTTTAATATTTTAACATATTCAAATTAACCATCAAATTCAAAATATAATATGATATTACTTCTTTTATAAAATAATATATATAAAATTCTAAATTATTCACGATTTGTAATTACTAAATGTAATAAAATAAAAACATAAATGAATAGATCTATCTCCTTATAATTTAAAGTGTTTGTCCATACTCTTTAGATTCTAGCGAAGAAACACGGTCTATACTGGGCGCAATTTCGTCGTTTGGGCGATCTCCAACAAGCACTTGGTCTCGATCTGCAAACCATGTGCGATACTGTCGAAAAGGTCCTTCACGTGGAGCCCTACAGCAAGGAGGAAGTGTGCGCCGAACTGCAAGTCACCGCCAGAGAACTTGATCATGCTGTGCTTACTTCCAACACCCGTCACATCCAGACGTTTAAGTTGCAGCAACGTGCCGCGCATGTATTTCAAGGTAATGTACATATATACGGGAAATTAGTCTTTTCAGAAATAATGCTAGAGGAAAATTGGTGATATCGTATATCAGTTCAAATACTAACAAAGAAACATCTTGAACTGTACATCTTAAATTTTTTATTTATGAATTTAGGATTGATTGTTTCTCGTCACGCACAAAGAACCGAGAAACTATTTGGTACATAAATGAATTCGACAGATTTACTCCGCAGTTAATTGTGATGAATTTTTTCCACGTTTATATATATTAGGATGTTTGTAAAGAAAAATAATTTTCCAGTAAAGCTAAAATTGATAATTTTACATCGAAAAAACATCAGAAATAATATTTTTTGCTTGCTTTTACGAAAGTAACAGATTTTTTTACAAAACTGAAATTTTTGCAAAACGCGTGTAAATACATATATCGTTTATATCGTAACTTTAAGTTTCAATTATTTTTTATAGAATAGCTGTTAAATATCTTAACTATTTCCGTAATATAAAGAAATTAATAATATATCAATTTTTTAAAACAAGCTTGTCCCGCATTTCTTTAATACAGGTAACCCTCCTATAACACGGTAGATAAGTTCCAAGAAAACGGTGTGTTATATGAAACCGTGTTATATGAGACCCAGAGTCAATAGAAAAAAGGGAGATAGGTTCCAAAAATTAAAATACATTTGTACATAGATTTTTTAAGATACATAGAAATAACTTCAATTTTATTAAAAATGTACGATTTAAAAACAAAACAATCTTCATATAAGTATATATCTATACCTGAGAGGTAAACAGTCGTAACTCTATTTTTGTCATTTTTACAGTAGATGCGAAAAACGAAAAATTACATAGTTTTTGATGTTTATGTCGGCATAAGTTAACTAACATTACTATAAGAAGCTATTTTTAAAAAAATAGTCGTACAGATTAAAATTGCGACAGTTACAGACACATTATGTTAGCACATGCAGGTGATTATGAACTTACCACTGTTTGCCTGTTATGTAAAAGACAGGTAAAACCAAAAGTTGTAGTTGACAAAAACTTCTTTAATAACAAACTTTATTTAAATTAGCAGTTTTTATATCTAACTATAATTAATACGTAAATTATTAGGGGAATTTGTATAAAATATATATAGTGAGTAACTAAATTTGCGTCAGGTCTTAATAAACATATTGCGAAAATTTAGTTTAGTTTAACGTGGGGACTAATTAATTAGATTATCTATATAGATATAACTAGTTGGAAGTTTTGCAACTAAATCTAGTTAAAGAGTAAACATGGTTAACGTTTAGTTAGAGATTTTCTTAATTACTCATTTTTTTATCGCAAAAATCAAATTAAAAGCTAGTTTGCATCTGTCATATTTAAAATTAACTAATTTTTTGAAATCATTAAAATACTTCAACTAGCAAAGAAGTGTTCGTTGTATTATCAAAATTAAATAAAAAATATGTAATAATTTTTCATATAGTCTGTAAATGACGAATCTAAATTTAATTTATGTATATGATTTCGTTTACTAAATCAGTCGTTTGTCAAATTCGTATTAATATTGTAATTATATTTTCTAGTTCATTTTAATGAAATTTTTTGGGTAGAATTTTTTTATATGTACTCAACTATTGAAGATGAATAATATATATATATATATATATATATATATATATATATATAATGTGGTCAAGAATAAGTCATTCTAAATTGTCAAATTAATGTAGAATACAAAAAAAATTAAAACAATTGTTAATTATTTTGTTAATTTTTTGATTTAATTTAATTAAGTTTAATAAAATAGCTAATAATTTCTACTAAATTATATTGTCATTTTTGTAAAAAAATTTGAACATAAAAGTAACTTTGCAGTTAAAAAATCTTTATTGTAAGAACGATTAACAATTAATTTTTTTACATTTATCAGAAAAAATTTTAGAAATATTTTATAGTTAATTACAACAGTTTGTGTACTAGATATTTTAAATATTTTATATTAATAATATTGAATATTTTAAACAGTTTTCTGTTAAACTTTTTTTTTTATATAATTTAAGACAAAGCAACTAACAATCTTTGAATGAAGTTTAATAACTTGGGAAACAAGTTAATAAAAGTTTGTGCCAAAAAAATTAACAGCCTTTCTCATAATTAAAACTTTTTAAATAGCTAATTTCCGTAACAGAATTTTTGCTTGTTTTTCTCCGCTGAAAATAAACAAAACAAAATATCACAAAGAAAAAGCAATAGGCGTTTTCGGTTGGCTTTAGTTTCCTTTGGTTTCTGGTTTTGGTTTCTGGTTTTGGTTTATTAAAACGAAACTAAACGCTTTCGACTCGCAAACCATGATATCGTATAGCGTTTTGGTTTTCCGACCAAGCAAACCAAGCTCCGAGTACTGTTTGTGACTTTGGTACCCCTTTGTCTTTTTCTATTAATTAATATTCTCTTTCTAATGACAATAGTTGATATAACCTATTTTTTATGTGGTCTTATGCTTGCGTCTATATTAAAGTTTTTGAATATTAATATTAAAAATGTATATTTAGAAGTAAAATGTTATATATGTTAACTTTTTTTTATAAACTGATTTATAATTTTTTTCTTTGAAACGTCGTTTAAACTAAGTTTAAATAAATCAATCATTTTTCTGATTCGTATGGCTGTAACTGTAAATACTTATAGTTTATGAAAATAATAATAACTTTCACTAACAATAAACCAACTATAACAGAAAATAACAATATTGCAAATTTTCTAGTCAAAATCAAATTGCCTGCAAGTTTGTCAAACTCGTTACACCAAACATAAAACCAAAGCATTCGGCTGAAAATAAACCGTGACGTCATTATTATGATTTTGCAAACCACTCGGTTATAACCAAAACCAAACCAACCAAAGCGAATCTAAAATGCCTAAAAAGAAAAAGCAAATACAGAGAACGTGCACATCCAAAAAAAAGATTTGATTAAAAATTGTACGATCAGCAGATTTCAATCAATATTATACATATATATGCAAGCTGCAAGCGATGAAGCGACAACGCGACGTTGTTCAACTTGAAAATATTCCTCAAAGAAATTTGCTTGTTAAACACGTGTTTGGTAAACCAACGTTCTAAGGTGTTTTCGAATAAATTTCCAACTAGGATTGCTTTATTTTAAAATGCTTCGATAGATTTCAGCAAAAAAGATAAAGAATAATTGAAATGCAATCGATTTGGATTGCAAAAACAGTACACAGTTACAGGGTTGAACTGGCTCACCGAGGTATCGGGCTTTTCCCGGTGGGCCGTCATCATTATGAGCTTTGACTATCAAATGTCAAAAAATGAAAACCGATCTTCTAAGTTTTACAAAAATTTAAGAACAGATTATTCTAAAAACATCATTATGTATTGAATGACGATATATAATAATGACATTTATTGGTTAGATCTTAATAAATTTTCCAAAAATCACTAGTGGTAATATTTTCAATAAAACTTTTGAATTAATGATAAATTTAATAAATAGAAAATTAAACATATTAAAAAGAACAATTTAAAATCTCAAGTATCATGCGAATGAATATATTCAAAATTAAAGTACATTTTAAACAAACTGCGAAATTGATTAAGTCAGGATAATTTTAAGGAGCTCTCATACTCATGTTATGCTAGGATATTTTGGAAAAATTAGATAACGAAAAGAGTCATTTATTAAATCGTCTTTTAACTTAGATTTAAATAAAAAATTATGTTTAATTTTATATGTGTGTCATTTTTACAATTTTTTTTTATTTTTCTGTAATCTCATTTCTATGTTTATTAGAATAATAAAAATATAAAAACATAACAATTTTGAACAATTTTGGGATGTAAAATGGGCCTATCCTGCAACTTTTCCCGGGCCTAATTTTTTATCTAGTCCAACCCTGCACAGTTTTTCTTTTAGATTAACAATAATAGTATATTATTCACTGGCCATGTAATGATGATTATTACTCATGACAAAGAAGTTAATAACACGAACTGCGATAGAAAATTACACTATTTGATTCAACATGAATGATACGTCAAAATAATTATAATTTAACAATTCTGTATTTCAACAGAGATAATTTGTCAAATATTTCAAATACAATTTTGTGATTGGTACAAAAAAGTTGAGTAATAATTTCAATCTTACCTTACTTATCGAAAACTCATATATATGTTAAATATATTATTTAACAGACGTACTAAAAAATATATTAATTTTTATTTAATTGTTTTAAACTATTAAAGTAATAGAAAAATATTTTTTTAATTATTTTAGTATAAGCATACTTGCAGTTTACATTTTTTTTGTTTAATTATTGACAAATTTTTTATATCAATTTTTCTTTAAAAAGGTAGGATATATTGTATACTTTCGGTGTAGCCAGAGTTTAAAAATGTATTTCTCACTTTATAAATAAATATTTATTACTATCGATTAAAGAAAATATTAACTCACAAAATATTATAATAAAATATAAATATAATAAATAAATATAAAAATGAAATATAATACAATAAAATAATTTTAGTACGGATAGAATCAAAATTGAACATTTTCCCCTTTAAGACTTTATCGCTCTAGGCATTTACCTATCATTCCTACTGAGAAATCCAATTCTTATATATTTACTAGGATTTCTGATACGGGAATTTAGAAAAAAATTGGTTTGTACAGTTTGGAGAAAAATTCTCAGAAAATCGAGAAATTTCTAAAAAAAACATTTTGTCATCGTATTTTAAATGTATTTTTGGTCATTTTTTTAAATCTAATATATAGTATGTTGAAGTCGGCTTCCGATTAAACCGCAAGTGACATCTTATTGGCAATATTTTACTTAAGCCGAACATATCAAAATATTTCTATATTTTTAACAAATTTTGTGACGTAATATTATATAATTTTTTAAATACAAATAGCCTAAGTTTATATGTATATTATTAATTTTGTAGCAGGATTATAAAATAACATTATTTTACTTGTGCAATTCAGTTTAATTGAGACGTATTGATTATTGATGTTATTTCAGTATTTTTATAAATCATTTTTTTATTTACAATTGACTATATAATTTATTTGTTAATGTTGTAGATAAATGAAAATTATCTTATATCCATTCTTCATCCACATTCATAATTTCTCTCATACATGCTCTTCTATTCCTACTACTTGGAAACTTCCGCTTACGCAAGCCACTCTCTCAATCATACCACTCCAACTATTTATCAGCCGTCCAAGTAAACGTATACCTTCAAAATTATTCATATAAATTTTTTTAACTAAACGTTCATTATACATTTGCTCAAGATATCCGAACCAGCTTAACTGATTTTTACATTTACTATTCCTGATTAACAGAATAACAACATATGGACATAATATTGGAGTTTTGCGTTCTTTCAGTTGACATTTTTCCACAGTTTTGTACCTAATGAAGTAATATATTTGAAGATGAGTCTTTCTGCACTCTTTGGCAAAGTACTTTTGAGAATATATCGGGGATGATAAAGTATTGGAGCTTAGCAACCGGATTATCGATTGCAGGTCAATAGCAAGAGAGCAATGGAAAACGAGCATCGACGATAAAATATTAAGGAAATTGGTTTTAGATTATCCATCCGTCAAAAGGCTTGTGTTTTATGTGTTATTCATGACAAATATTTAAGCGGAAGACAAGGAGTGCTTGTTTGTATGGCTGTGGCCGCGTTTTCAAATTATTAATCTACGTCCGATTATATTGAATTTTTATATCAATATTGTTTTCGCCTACGAAATACTAATGGATTATTTGATAATTTTCTGAAAAGAATTGCTTACGGATTAATTCTACTGCAGAAAGTGAAATAGCACTAATAGCAGATAACTAATTGGATTTTCGATATTTGAGTTCAATTATTTAGTAATTATTAATTATTGTCATATCTTGTATTACCAGACATTTATACTAGTGGAAAATATTTTAGATTCTTGTGAAATCCCACAGTAAAGGCACTGAGTTAAATAAAATTTGGTTTCCATTAATTAATTTTTTTTTTATCTAGTTACTTATTTGTTATTTAGTAACTTATTTACTGCAAATGTTATTTGTATCAGTTTTCTTGATAAAGAAAATTGATTCTTGTAAAATTCATCCTTTATGTAAATTTAGAAATGTATGTAATTATACCAACAATAATATTACAGAACTAAACAAATTTTAGCTATTTATGGAAAACACTTGACAGCAAATTTACTGAAATTCTGTAAATTTACTAAAAGTGACTTAACTTAAAAACTACAATATTACATATACATATGTACTTTTCCATCCTGTTGGTAATATATCATATTAGATGATGTTTGTAATAGTTCTGATATTATGTATTTTTAAACAATTATGTTAAAATTACAGCAGGTGAATAACTATACCTAAAAATACTGGGCATCATAGTGTCTCAAGGTTTAATAATTTTTTTCAGAGTATGATCTATAACTCTAACAGGATCTAGATTTTTCGTGATCAAAATAATATTCGTATTTTTTGGGCTTAGTCTATTTATTTTTTATGCTTATCTATCATCATGTTATTCTAAATATTCTACTATATTTATTCTGTGTCTGATTATTATTTTTGGTTATTAATTTTGTTCGTAAGACAACTAAAACTATTTTTTTATACTTTATTTACATACAGAAATGTATGTACTTGATAAATGTTATAAATATAATTTTTTTCATTTGAAACGGTGAATGTGCAGTGGACGAAGTACAAGTAGTGAAATCGAATATTGTAAATGGAAAACGTATTTTTGCGAATTTTTCCATCTGAATAGCAAAAAAAAACGATTTTACTCAATCTGAACGACAGCGTACAAGATTCAAATTGATTTCGAGAAATTGTTGAATTTGATCACAGCGGATAGAATATTTATGAAACTCATATCCAGATTACTTTAAAAACAATTTCGCGAACGGAACAAAAAAAAAAGGAATTTTTTTCATTTTTTATAAGTAGGTATTATATTGAAATGATTTTGTTTTTTCTATAGATATAATAAATTTAACTTTAAATTGTAGTATAGTATGTGACATATTTAACTGTAAATTTGACATTTTTATGCAGTATAATGTGATTATAGTATTTGCAAATTTTTAACATGGAATTAAATAGAATATTTTTGCTTAATTTTATGATTAACATTGATTTTATTTAGATCAGAAAATTTCTTTAATTTCTTAAAATATATCTTAATATTAGCAGCAGATTGATAAGAGAAGCAACAAAAATTTATAAAGAAAAAGATAACGTGAATCACTGTGAAGGGGCACTGAGTTAAATAAAATTTGGCTTCCATTAATTAAAAATCTAGCGGGGGTTTTGGGTGAAATTTTGGGTGGGGTTACATGTTTTTTTGACATGTTTATTTTCGTTGTGGATTTAGTTGAGCATTTAAACTGTTCAGTATCATTTTTATTTCAATCATTTTTTTCATCCCCTGTGGAGGGGTGGCGAGGGTTGGGTGTGAAATTTTGGGGCCATACACAGAATTTGTCAAGGAATCCAAAAATGAAAAAAAAATTGGGGGTTTCCATTTAAAATTTTAAAACTACCCTTACGCTCACCCCCTTAGGAGGGGTGGGGGTGGTTTTTTACAACAGAATTCGGTAGATAATTGTGTCAAAAACAACGTTCCTTTGCAATCGTGTTAATCCAACCTTTCGTTCTCGAGATATTTGACCCAGTCCAAACTTTTCGGACACCCAGTATACAAATTAATGTAAATTTTATTTGTTTACCATATATACTAAATATTATTTTAATGCGAAATCTATTTTGTTATTTTGTTTCTGCTAATTTGTATGTTTAATTAGAAATATATATTAGTATATATATATATATATATATATATATTAAAATTCTCATATTTCACGTATACATAAGGTTTGTGAACGTATTGCAAAAACTTTCTAATGATGAATTTTTAATGTATATTCTAGTGGCATACAGTAAAATATTTTCTTGCTTACCATTTTTACTAACTTTTAATTTTCTACGGAAAAAATATATTATTACACAGTTATAGTAACTGTATAATAGTATATTTTTGTTGATTTCAATTTATCTGTAGATTTTTAAAACAAAAATTGTATTATTATACTGTTCTTGTGAGATCTATGAGTAACAGCTTAAATAGGACAATATAATGAATAATTTCAAAGTAATTTATTCCAATATTATTTAAAAATAATAAAAACACACACTACTACTTTGAATCAAACGGACTTTTTTAAAAATATAGTACAGACATATTAATTATTTGACAGTAATGCATATTTAACCATAATACAACCTTCAGTTCGATACATTTCTAATACTTTAATTCCAAAATTAATCCAAGTATCTTACCATTTCCTTTATCTCCAAATCATTATCCCTCGCATTTAAGCTCTGCTTCCTACGCGCGTTCACCAACAGATCAAAAAACAATTAAATCATCGTCTAACCTAAATCTTTTCCACCTTTCTTCTTTTTCCGCTACCTATATCAAGCACGCTCTACACATGTTATCTCTCGTTCCATGCTCTCGTTTTCGGATTACAGAAGCGCTCCGGGTTCGGAGGTTTTTCGCCCAGTGCGAAGCAGCAGCAGCAGCAGCAGCAACGTCGTTTGGAGACGAAGACGATGCTGGCGAAGGGACGCTACAAGCCCTCGGGGATCTGATGGCGGCCAGCCATGAGAGCCTACGGGATCTGTACGAATGTAGCCATCCGAAATTGGACCGGCTTGTCGAATTGTCAAAGGGATGCACTTACGGTAAATAAATTCGTTCGATGTTTAAATTGTTTACGTTGACTTTGCCATTTTTGTTGCCATCAGTTTGGTTTTTATGTTAGATGATGGTTTTTAAATATTTATGGTTAAGGATTTTCAAATGAACATGTACGAAAGAGTTGATTCAAAAATCATTCATTTTTTGGTTAGCAGTTGGAAGAGCTGGGTTATTTAATAATTTACTATTTATTTACTAATATTCAACAAACGGGAAGTTATTTACAATTCTAAACGGAATTCTAAACAGAAGTATTTGTTTTAAATAACGTACAAAATAAATTATATACAAGTCGCTTAGCATTTTTTATAGACACGTAGCATTACGAGATATTTCTTCTTTTTTGTTTTGAAGAAGAATTCCATTTATTAGAAAAAGACATAGGCCCGTATTCTTACCTCATTTATAAAAGTGATTTTTTTTGCCAAAATTATTTTTGATGTTTACTTAAAATGATTTATTAAGCACTTTATAATAGTATATTTTAATTTTATAATATCGAAAATAATAAAGATAATGCAAAATAGAAAAACTATTTACATTTGACGAAAAACAGAAGCAAAAAGTTGTTTTGAAGTTAATGATAAGAGCACGTTTTCACAAAAAAGTGAGGTGAGAATACAGGCTACTATATTTTACGTGAATTAAGCTCTTTTATTTAAAATAAGTTTTTTTTTTTATATACAAATTAACCTTTTTTTGTGCGAATTTAATATGAATTTTGCAAGTTTTGTATAAATTCTGCCTCTTTATATGAATTAAGAATACAAATAATTTTATAATTTCAATTTATTTTATACATTAATTAAAAAACTAAATCCTAATATATTTTTAAAAGAATTAATTTTTTTAAAGGAAATTAATTCATGATTTAGATTGTTTTTAATTTAAATTTATACCCAGAAATGGTAGCTGATTACTCAATTATATTATCGATTACAATTTTTGTTTGACAAAATAATTTTGAATACAAAATTGTTTTGAAATATTTCTAACAGTTTCTAATATTAACTTTTATATAATATTATATAAAAAAATTTGATGCCAATTTTAATGCTATATTCCCAATCGATGTTAGGACAGGAACACACCGATTAGTCACACTGAGAAAAATGGATAGTTACCGTAACGCTATTTATATTTAAAAAGGTGACACAAACACAAGATATTAAAAATAACAAAATAAGTATATTTAAAAATTAACTATAAATATAATATAAAAAAAAATTTAATACCATCAATTTGTATATAGTATTACAGTCTTAATTCTTAATATAGTATTAAAATATATATGTGAGTAGATTTTAAAAATGTATAAATTTGTGAATACAGTAAACATACTCGTATATTTCAAATAAATATCTACTTATTATTATCCAATTTGTTAAATATCTATTTTTCTCAGTGCACAATTACACCAAAAATTAATTTTAATAAAGTAAAACACACAAATTAGTCTTAACTTTTAGTCAGAATTAAACATACGTGCATTAGAAAATATATGTTACATCATGACTAAATGTGTCTAATTATGACTAATTCGTGTGCGTCTAGCTTTAAAAATTTTCTTTGCATATAGTAAAACAATGACACATCGGTTAGTATCCCATTTTTGCAACACAGCACAAAAATTAAATTCTGAAAAGCACTGTATTAAATTAAAAATTTTACAAAAATACAGATATTCTATTAGTAATCTTCAGACTTTCACGGTCGATATCCATTGGATTTATAAAATTTTCTGGACTGATATGCCATGATCGATCTATCCTCGTCGTAGATGTGCTTGGTAACTGAATGATAGTTTCTGCTCCACAATCTGATATATATATATATATATATATACCCCCACTATCTTCTCCAAATACTATTGGCCGATTCTGGCTGGCCTAGATAGCCCACTTTTTCCAATCGTCTGAGAATAGATCGAACACAGCATACCAGCCCAAAAAATTCAATAAATTCAACAGATATTTTATATTTGTAATCTTTACAATACTAAAAACTATAATATGTAAGTCAATTGTTTATCTAGAACAATTCAATACCGCTTAAAGTAACATTTAAATTGATATCTATAAATAATCTATTTATAACGAAAAACAATTATTCTATTTATTCAAAATAGGTATGCGACTGACAGGTGCTGGATGGGGCGGTTGTGCAGTAGCACTTATTTCACCAGAAAACGTCGATAATTTCATAGAAATTTTAAAAAAAGAATTCTACACCACATCGAATTGCAATGACGAAGATATTGCAAGTTTTGTATTTGCCACTTCGCCAAATGCAGGAGCTTCTATCTATATAAAAAAATTAAATAACAAATAAATATTATAATTATTAATGTATATATTTTACTATTATTATAATGTAATAACAATTTTTATGTTATTACATTCGGGTATATTATAATTATTACTATATTCATATCATAGTTTTTATATATTTTTGTTATTTTAATATTACAAAAAGTGGAAGCACTATTTTATTACAAAATTTAATTAATAAAATTAATTATAATTAGTTACCATAAAAGCGTGAACAAAATTAAAATATAATCAAGTTAATTAAAATTTTTAAAATTGAATTAAAATTTATAATAAATTATTTCGATATTATATGGATATGGTATAATATTTAAAAATTTAATTTATTACGAGTAAATTAAATATCGTTATTAATTCTAAATACGTGCTTATATTGTAATATTTACATTTTTATATAAAAACTATGATATGAAATACTACATTAGTTTTAAAATAATAGAGTTTATCTTGAAATATTATTAAAATAAGTATTTTCTTAAAACATAAGACGTTTAATATCGTAAAAAATCTTTCAGACCCCATAATTTAAAATAAAACTGCTTTAAGTTCAAGTTCTTTATTAAAATTTATTTATAATTGATTAATGATTAATCTTGTATATTAAATATCGTTATTGTAAACCGCTATATATTTCAAATAAATTCAATCATTTTTATATATCTCATCCGTATGCGAGATTAAATATTTTTCCTTAATTTATTTACCAAATACATTAAACAATTATATATATAAAATAAAATGGCTTTAAGTTTAAGTTCTGTATTAATATTTATTAATGATCGACGTTTCGACGAATTCAACGTGCGTCTTTATCTGAAAAACTGACACAAAATAATTTTGATGATTTTGTATCAGTTTTCCTGATGAAGACAAATGTTAAGTTTGTCGAAATGTCAATTATTAATAAATATTAATACAGAATTTTAACTTAAAGCCGTTTTATTTTAATATAATGAGTTCTGAAAGATTTTTACTATGTTCATCATTTATATTTTTGAAATTATATATTAAATTTCAACAGAAAATTACAAAAGATATTTATAATATTATTAAAATTGTTGATATTGATTGTATATATAATAAGGAATATTCTATATAGAGTATGTTCAACAATTTGGTTCAAAAATTATTTAAAAAAAACTTTATCTAAAATTAAATTAAAACTATTTTCAAAATAGAGAAGTATTCTAAATATACATACAATAAGAAAATAATAAAAATTATATATGTATTTTTTTTCTAATTATGTCTAATTGAAACTCCTGATATTTTCTCTAAATTTATTCAACAAATATTTAATATTTAATTCGTAATTCTATTGAACATACTATTATATACTTGCCATATTAAACTGTGTATTTGTAATGATATTTTGTATAAGCAATAATTTTGTATAAGCAACAGTCAACTCAAAAAGTTTGTAACTGGAAAGTTATTTTCTTATTAATAACAAACTTTTTGGTGATAAGAAAGAAAATATAAGGTAAGATATACCAAATACATCAGTTATTAATCGAAAAATAATTTTTTTGGTCTATGAATTCTCTGAAGCCAACAAAACAATACTGAATAAAAAATGAAAGTTTATCTTATTGTTTATATTTCTAAAAAAAATTATCCAATTTTTTTAGTAATTATGTAAATAATTTTTAAATATGATTAACTTGAAATTAAATTTAATAATTTGTCTTATAACAAAGAATTAAATTAAACTCCTAGTTTAATATAAAGTTAAGTACATTCGTTTTCGAGCAGTCAAACTGATCGGACGCGTGTAATTGTTCTCACTAGTTGCGTAATAACTATAATCTAATTAAGTTGTTTATGAAAACATAAATTTTAATATACTGTGTAGTTGTGTTTGAAAAAAAAAAAAAAAAAAAGCCAACAAGCCAACAATGTCAGGTCAGGGAGGGGACCCGCCTGGGTCCCCTTACACTCCAGATCCAGGTGGCAGCAAATCAGATAAGTATAACTCACCTAATTTTTTAACTTCTATGGACGGCATACTCACCAGCTCTATAAATATATTAAATGATTCAATGGACATTGATTTATCTGCAGAAGTACTTGAAAATTTAAGATCTAACAAGAAACCCAAACTAGACGGAAATAAAAAGACTACTATTACAAGTCCTACATTATCAGCTACTGTCTCCCCTCGAACAACCTTGGCTCCATCTACTCAATTCAAACAAAACAAACAACTAACCAAAGAAAATTCTTCCGTAACCAAAACACAACAAAATCCGATTACATCAATTATAACAAATTCCACATCATCAATTTCAAACTCTTCCTCTACCTTTGCCATGTCCAATATCCCATCAACACAAAACGAACAATTAGCTGAAACAGACAATGAGAACAGCAAAAATTCAATAACACTAACTAAACTGAAACAAAACACATCACTAAAAAATAGATTTGACAATTCTGATGTAGGGCCATACTTTATATTTCTTGAATATTCTGATAAAAATAAATCAATTGGTAA
This sequence comes from Clivina fossor, assembly GCA_963966155.1. Lineage (NCBI taxonomy): Eukaryota > Metazoa > Arthropoda > Insecta > Coleoptera > Carabidae > Clivina > Clivina fossor. The sequence continues at coordinate 9,842,151 of OZ014566.1, forward strand.
CTTACATCCTATGGCTATAGGAAAAAAAATATTATGTCAATTTAAAGATATTAGTAACGATATACTTAATATAAACAAAGTAGGCAGAAATAGACTAAAAATTACAGTTACGAATGGGAACATCGCTAACAAAATTTTGGACAGTCCTTATTTTAAGAACATAGATGTGGAAGCATATATTCCTAACTTTTTATTACACAGACTTGGTGTCATAAAATCCGTATTTCTCGAACTGTCTAACGAAGATATATTAAATGATTTAGAATCGGAAATCAAGGTAATTAAAGCACAAAGAATGACAAGAAAAGTATTTAATAAACCTGACAACGAAAACTCTATCCCAACACCCACATACGTTCCCACGCAAACAGTCATGCTCACTTTCAAAGGAAAAATCTTACCACCTTATGTACTAATTAATAAATTTAAATGCAAAGTAGAACCTTACATTAGCAGAGTTATGCAATGTTATAATTGTCTGAGATTTGGTCACTCGTCTTCACAATGCAGAAGTAACCAAAGATGTAGTAGTTGTCAAGAAAATCATGATATTAAATCATGCAATTCTAAAGATAATCCAAAATGCGCTCACTGCAAAGAAGAACATTTATCTACAGATAAAACATGTACAATATACTTAGCGCAAAAATCAATAAAAGAAATCATGTCTAAAAATTGTATTTCATATAATGAAGCCAAAGATTTCTTTTATAAAAAATCGTATGCAGAAACAACTGTTTTAAATCTATCTGTTAAAGATTTTCCTCCACTGGGGTCATCAAGCAATAAACTACAGCAAATCGAACAAATCAACAAACCTGAAAATTTACAAAAACATAGATATATATCTGTCCCAAAAAAGGTCAATAAAACCCCTCAAATACAAATCAAAAATGACATTCCTTCAAACCTATTACTTGACAACTCTGAAAATTACTCCCCAATTACTCACAACCCTTACCCACCCAAACCTCACATGAAATCACATGAGCAAAATTCTTCAAATACAAATATTTCTCAAATTATAATAAATCTTATAGATGCATTATTTCCCACACAAAATAAATACTCGCTAATGGACTTATCGGATATAATAAACAAATGGTTAGAAAATCTTGATCAAAACCCTAAATAAAATATGGATTCTTGCAAGATACTACAATGGAATATTAGATCAATCAAACAAAATAAACTATACTTAGAATATTTATTATATAATAAGCAAATTTCCATCGCTTTATTACAAGAAACCTGGCTTCATCCATCTGAAACAATTAATATTCCCGGATATAATATAGTACGAACAGATAGAGAAGATGGTTATGCAGGCAGCTGTATACTCATCAAACAAAATCTACCATTCCTAATTAAACAAATAAAATATAATTATCTTAACAAAGATAAAATCCAAATATGCTCCATTACCTTATCCTTAAATAATAAAACAATAGACATCAGCTCAATATATTCCTTACCAAACTACAAAATTACATCCAATCAGTGGATCTCAATAATTAACCAATTCAATAATCCATTTATTGTAGGAGGTGATCTAAACGCACACCATACTTCATGGGGATGCGCCTATAATGATGTCCTAGGTAATGAAATAATAGAAGCTCTAGATTATCACACTTTAACACTTTTAAATGATGGTACACCAACATTATTACAAAATCCAAATTATCGACCCTCAGCAATAGATCTTACCTTTTGTACACCAAATTTAGCAAATATTTCTGATTGGCAAGTGTATAATAATACAATGGGATCCAATCATTATCCAATAATCATTTCCTTTTCTTCTTACATAAACAAATACTATTCATATATACCACAAAGGAAATGGAACATAAAACAAGCAAACTGGAAAGATTATTACAACAATACTGAATATTTATTTAACCGTAACACACCTACAGGAAATGTAGAAAATAAATATTCTATTTTTATTAACAATATCAATACGGCTTCCAACTTATCAATACCAATAAACAGACCTAAAATAATTAATAACTTTAAAAGAAAGGATTGGTGGGATGAAGAATGCAAAAATGCACATAACAACACAAACGAGAAGTTTCAAAATTACAAATTACAAACAACATTGACAAACTATATAGAATGTAAAAAAGAAACAGCCAAAATGAGAAGAATTTTTAAGATCAAGCATAAAGAATCTTGGAATAAATTTTGCAACTCAATAAATAAAAACACCTCAATCAGCAATGTATGGAATAAAATAAAAATTCTTAGTAACTCAAATAACAAATCAAACAGCAATCAACCCAAAAATTCGGATTGGATTCCTGAATTTCTTGATAGACTAAGTCCAGCTTCTTGTCAAGAGAACTTAGCATTTAATGAAACAAATTCTGAACCAGTTCATTATCTTACAAATCCATTCACACTTCGAGAACTAAAACAAGTAATAAAATCCTCAACCAACACAGCTCCTGGGCAAGATAATATTCACTATCATATGATTTACAATCTGTCTGAATCTGGCAAGGTCGCTTTCTTAGATATCATAAATAATATTTGGAACACCAACACAATGTTACCTGAATGGACAACCCAAATTATCAAACCCATTCCAAAGCCTAACAAGGAACCTAACAAAGTTGAATCGTATCGCGGTATAGCATTATCATCATGTAATGCAAAAACATATGAAAGACTAATTAAATCTCGCTTAGAATGGTGGCTTGAACATAATAATATTCTTCCTGCTACGCAACATGGCTATAGAAAAGGACATTCAACAATAGATAGTTTAACAGAATTTACATCCGATATTTACATTAACAAAACAGAAAACCGATACACAGCAGCACTATATATTGACATTAAAGGAGCATATGACAATGTGTCAATTAAAATATTAAAAAATAAAATGCTTCTAATTGGTCTTCCTCAACACTTTGTACGATCAGTAATCAATATAATATCAGAAAGAACAATTTATGTAAAATATAAAAATAACCTTATTGGCCCAAGGACAACTTATCAAGGTCTTCCTCAAGGAAGCATTTTAAGTCCAATTTTATTCAATATTTATACAAGTGACTTACCATCTATTTTTAAGCCAAATATCAAAGTTCTGCAATATGCTGATGATATTTGTATTTATAACACCGAAAAAACATTCATTGAAACAAGATATGAACTTAATATAGCAACCCTACAACTTTCTGACTGGCTTAATCAAAACAACTTTCAATTGTCAGAAGACAAAACTTGTGTTCAAATTTTTTCAAGACATCGTCAGAATTTAACAGAAGAAAAAATAAAATTAGGAGCACATAATTTTAAAATTGTATCCACAGTAAAATTCCTCGGTATACATATAGATTGTAAATTAGCATGGACTACACATATAAGTCACATACTGAAAAAGTGCGAACCTCGACTTAACATATTACGATCTGTAACAAATACCGAATGGGGCGCTGATCCTTGCACATTAATTTTGCTTTACAAAAATCTTATATTAAGCATAATTGATTACGGAAGTACAATATATGGAACTGCTTCAAAAACATTACTGCAAAAACTAGACACTGTACAGTCCAAGGCCATTAGAATTTGTATTGGAGCCATGCAATCAACTCCTATAAATATTCTACAAGCAGAAACAAAAATTATGCCATTACACTTAAGAAGATCACTACTCAGCCATCGATATATAATAAACAGGCAATATCTATCTCAAAGATACCACCTATCTTCATTAGCATCTACTGTCCTCACTTCAAACTATTGGGAAAAGAAACCAATACCTCCACTTATTGAAAGTTTTTGTGACATAAAGGAAAACAACTTTCAGTATCACACAGCAAGTACTTATCCCTGTTTTACCTTTCCACTAAATTATTCTCTACACAACGAATATTTCATTCCTAACACAGATATTAAAATATTTAACAACATAGCTAAAATAAATAATATAGAATTTATAACATATATAAATCGCCACTGGTATGATTATTACTACCTTTTCACAGATGGTTCTAAATCAAAAGAAGGAGTTGGTTGTGCATTCTATGATCCGCAAATAAATTTACAGAGTACATACTGTCTTAATAAAAACACTTCAATATATTCTGCAGAACAAATGGCAATTAGTAAATGTTTGGATTACGTAAGTACTCAAAATATTTCTAAATGTCTAATTTTTTCGGATAGTAAAAGCACAATAAAGAAAATAAAAAATCCCGGATTCATCAAAGACAATACTTATCTTCTGTATAAAATACTTCACAAAATAGAAACTCTAAAAAATCAGGGAAAAACCATAAAAATAATGTGGATTAAATCACATGCTGGCATTGAAAACAATGAAATTGCTGATTATTTAGCCAAGGAAGCCATACAAAGTGGAAAATTAATAAATAACAGTTTAAATCCTCAAGAACAAAAAAATATAATGAAATCTTTTATCGAAGCCAAATGGGAGCACGAATATGGTATAAGCATAAAAATTAAAGGCATCTACTACGGCTCCATTCAAGAATCCATTCCAAAAAAAATCTGGTATACTTCACACTATAGCAGAGACTTTATAAAAACAATTACCCGAATGCGATTTGAACATACCAGAACTAACTCCCATCTTTACAAAATCAAAATTAAACTATCACCAGCCTGTTCATGCAATGAAAATAGTGTCGCCGATCTAAATCATATATTTTTTGCCTGCCCACTTCTAGAAACCGAACAAACAGATCTAATTAAGCAACTAATAAAATTAAAAATATATCCTCCACTAAATACAAAATTATTATTAACTACAGAAAACCGAAGATCTTGGGAACTACTATACAACTTCGTTAAAACTAACAAAATTTCAATATAAGAACAGCGTAGAAGATCTTATAAAACATTAAAATAAGGTTTTAAAATTATTGGCTGGTTGATCGGCAAAGCACCGAAAACCAACAAAACCTGAAGGAAAAAAAAAAAAAAAAAATAAAGTTAAGTAACAGAAATGAAATTAAAATAAAAAGCTTTAGTACTTTTTCTTAATTAACTCAAATTACAATTTAATTAGCATTATAAATTAAATATAATTTAAAAATATTTTTGCAGACAGACTAATTAATTTATATTACAAATATATTTTTCTTTCATATAAAAGAACAAAGAATGTTTCACAAAAATTTAATAAAATTGTACGAGAAATAATTTAATAACATATTTGAGTTTTTTTTCTAAGAAATTTAATAAATTGTTTTAGAAAAATTTAATTTGTTACACATTTAAATTATAAATTCGAATTTTAATTAAAATTAATAATAATTTTAATTAATAACGGAAATTCCGTGTAAACTTAGCTTAATGATTTTAAAGGAAACTACGTACTCACATAAGAAAACAAAATAAAAATTGGTTTAAAAATATTGGCAATTTCAAACTTTAGCTTAAGACAACAACTATATTTACAAATTTTTTAGAAATACGCAAAAGCAGGGCAATTTTTTGCACTAATAAGGCTACAAATTCAATTACCTTTAAAAAAATTTACTCTTTTACCCTACAATTTTGAACAGTGTAGGACAATGCATCATTAATTTCAAGTTCACATTTAAAATTGCTGTGTCAAAAAAATTTAAAAACATGCTATAGAATAAACGAAAATATATTTCAAGACCCTTATAATCCGATAATCCGCTACCGGCGTGCAGTTTCGTTATTCAAACTTGAGATTTTCGATTGCGTCGTGCAGTTTATGTGTTCTAAAGTTTAAAACACTTATTACTTTTTATGCTTATATTGAAACAGTGTGCTCTGGTAAGAATTTTTTTTGCTAATATGTATATTATCGTGAATATTAATTTGTAATAATAATAATGTTTTATAGAAATAATTTAGTTTAAAAGAGTTTCAATTTTGGTTCTATTTAGGAAACAAAAGAATCATGTTAGCTAAGGAATGTTGGCTGATGTCTGCAGTGATAAGCTATACCATAAACAGACTGTCAAACTCAAGTGTCATAAATTTATTAGGGTCTACGTAGCAACGGAAAGTGAATCTGCGTTGCAGAGAATTAGTAAACAAATATATCTAAACATTCTAGTATGATAATATAATTAAATCAAAAACAGGATAAAGATATATGCATATATGTAAAACATAAGAATAAATCAAGTACAAAATATCAATAATGGTATTAAAAGTATCAATTTCATAGGTACCATTGGGCTAAGCAGAAAAAAAAACGACGGAAATCATTTATCTCTCTCACACTTACGTTAGCATAAGGGTGTCAAGTTCTCTGTCTTACCTATGGGATTTACAAGTGGGTCAAATTTTACTACAAACAGCTGGTCATAGTATTGTATAACAAAGAAATAAATCAAACAGTTTCTCGAATCTATACTATGATTTTGAATTAATTAAGACAGTTGATAGTTATTAAAGTAAGATTAATTAGCATAAAATATTTTATTTAAACAAATTATAAAAAGTTTAGTAGAAAAATTTAATGGCAAAAATAATAGAAAAAATCAAAACCAAACAACGAACGCGACAACAAAAATTCGGCCGAAGATTCGACCGGTGACAACGCCGTACCCGAATCTAGTCAAACAAAGAGCTGCAAACGACTCCACACGCCCGCCGACGCCTGGTCGCGATATACCGTGGGGAGAATTAAGTAAAAAGATCAAAGACAAAGCTCGCAAACCACTGAGCCTCCTCTCTTCAAACGAGCTAACCTGGACAGCCGACCAGGAAATCACGCCTGAGCTATCACCGATTCACGAAAACGACTCCACACGCCCACCAACGCCTGGTCGCGATATACCGTGGGAAGAGATATATAAAAAAAATAAAGAAAAAGCTCGCAAACCATTCTCTTCGGACGAGCCGATCCGGGTAGCCGAACAGAAAAGCACGCCCGCTAATTTCAACGAGAATAAATTACCACAAAAGCCAAAAAATAGAAGGACCGGACGAGGTGGTAAAAACAGAAAAAATCATAAACAAGAACGGAGTGAGAAATGGAAACAAAAGCCGTTACCCGGAAAGGAAAACCGTGTGTAGTGTAGTGCGTAGTGTATGTATATATATATATATATATATCTATAAGTATTCATCGCAACGACCCCAGTGTGCGTTTGTTTATTATTATTATTATATTTTTTTATATATATATATATATATATTTCTACCTAGATTGTAAGTTTAATTTAGTTTAACTAGTTCGATAGATATATGTTATTACTACTTTGACTGCAAGGAAAAAGTAGTATAGTGTTTGGTACGGTGTCTGTAACATTTTCAAAAAAAAAAAAAACTTGTATAGAAATCCTTCATATAGCCTCTAGATGACGAATCTGAACTTAGTTTATGTGGGTGTATGGATGTGCGTCGTCAGCTCGCTCGCTCGCTCACTCGCTCGCTCGCTCGGTCGTCAGACAAAATTTTGTGATCGCAACTCCTCCTAGACGGTTCAACCGATTATAATAAAATTTTCAGGATAAATTTTCCTAGTGCCCAAGATAGTCATGTGGTTTTGGTTTTTTCCAGTGATGCCAACTTTCCGAGAAAAAAATTACTAAAGTTTTTAAAAATTTATTGTGGCTACATTATTTATCCGATTTTGATCAAATTTTCAGAAAAGATTTCCCTAATGCTCCTATTAATTACATAATTTTATTAATATTCAGTGTTGCCAACTTTCCAAAAAAAAAATTACTAAAGTTTTAAAATTTTTATTATAGCCATGTTATTCAACCGATTTTACTCAAATTTTCAGAAAAGATTCTCTTAGTATTCATATAATTTATGTAATTTTAACAAAATACAGTGTTGCCAACTTTCCGAGAAAAAAATTAGTAAAATTTTTAAAAATTTATTATGACCATTTTATTTAACCGATTTTAATCAAATTTTCATAAAAGTTTTTTTTAGTGCTTAAATAAATTATGCAATTTTAACAAAATACAGTGTTGCCAACTTATCGAGAAAAAAATCACAAAATTTTTAAAAAATTCATTGTGGCTACATTATTTATTCGATTTTGATTAAATTTTCAGAAAAGTATCTCCTAATGCCCACATAAATTATAATATTATTAAAATACAGTGTTGCCAACTTTCCGAAAAATGTCAAAGTAGTCTATATATGGGTTTATCCATATACTTCTAATCTTGTTTTATTTTGTTTATGGTTAATGTTAGTATAAGCATTGTTATTAGTAATGCAATGGTATAAGTTATATGTTTTGTTTTTTTTTGTTTTTTGTTTGTGTGTAAACTCGTAGTATTTAGTTAAGTTAATAATAATAATATGTTTGTGTTTTGCTAGATATATTTTTTTTTTTAATTTTAGAATTAATAATAAAAGTTAATTAGAATTTAAGGAAAATTTGCTGTTTTCTATTTTCTTGTGCGCAATTTGTTATTTACATTCATTACTTTCAGCAAATAACAAAAGGAGGAGAATTGAAACAGTAAGTACTGGTAAGAACTATGTTTGTTAATAGGTATATTAGTGTGAGTATTAATTTGTAATAATAATAATGTTTTATAGAAATAATTTAGTTTAAAAGAGTTTCAATTTTGGTTTTATTTAGTAAACAAAAGAATAACGTTAGTTAAGGAATGTTGGCTGAAGTCTGCAGAGTGTCAAAAGTCAAGTGGCCATAAATTTATTAGGGTCTACGTAGCAACGGGAAGTAAATCTGCGTTGCAGAGAATTCGTAAACAAATATATCTAAACATTCTAGTATGATAATATAATTAAATCAAAAGCAGAATCAATATATATGCATATATGTAAAACATAAGAATAAATCAAGTACAAAATATCAATAATGGTATTAAAAGTATCAATTTCATAGGTACCATTGGGCTAAGCAGAAAAAAACGACGGAAATCATTTATCTCTCTCACACTTACGTTAGCATAAGGGTGTCAAGTTCTCTGTCTTACCTATGGGATTTACAAATGGGTCAACTTTTACTACAAACAGCTGGTCATAGTATTGTATAACAAAGAAATAAATCAAATAGTTTCTCGAATCTATACTATGATTTGGAATTAATTAAGACAGTTGATAGTTATTAAAGTAAGATTAATTAGCATAAAATATTTTATTTAAACAAATTATAAAGTGTTTGGTACCAAAATGATGGGAAAAATATGTACGATTCGAATTTAATAATTACAATTGAATAAATTTATTAATTAATTAGAAAAATTAACGTTTATAAAAACCACTCATTTATATAAACACTGGCGATAATACACATAGATACAGACGAAAAGGGGGTACAAAAACTGCAGCCAAACCAATATAAGTTTCTCACTTGCACGCATACGATTTCTAAATCTAAACACTCTCTCTGTCTAACGCATGTTAGAAATAAAGATATTCTATTGCACTTTAGCGAATGCTATTAGATATGCACGTTCTTTATCTAAACAATAGTTCGAATCAATGCTACCCTTTCCGCTAATACTTTGGCTTCAACTCTACTAAAATAATAAAATACGCGTGCGCATAAGTAAGTTTGAAAAGTGGGAGAAATACTAATAAGAATATTATTGGTTGAAGATAGTTCGCTGTAATCTCATTGGAAATTAAAATTGAAAATATAGTGTTCTGCTTGTTTTACTTATGATTTTGTATATTTCTATTTCAAAATAGGTAGGGAGAAAAGTTCGCTTATAAGCCCTAGCAGAAGCTGCAGAAGGCACTCTGGTTTCGACCTGGGTCAATTCCTCTCTCCAAACCTTCCAACTTGTCTCAGAATCGCGCTTGATATCGGTGCAGAACACTAGACAAGACTATTTCCTAACTTACCTAGAATCGCGCTTGCTATCGGTGCTGAACACTAGGTTAGTTTTATTCCAACTTGTCGCAGAATCGCGCCTGTTATCGGTGCAGAACACTAGACAAGACTATTTCCTAACTTACCTAGAATCGCGCTTGCTATCGGTGCTGAACACTAGGTTAGTTTTATTCCAACTTGTCGCAGAATCGCGCCTGTTATCGGTGCAGAACACTAGACAAGACTATTCCCTAACTTGCTAAGAATCGCGCTTGTTATCGGTGCCGAACACTAAGCTTGTTGCATTTCTTCCACTCTCCGTGAGCCCGGGTTTGAATCAGAGTCCACTACGCCACGACACTAGAGGGGCACTACCATCCGAGACGACCACCAAAACCAACCCGGTTTCCACTACGGACCGAGGGCCAGGCACCAGGAGGAGGTAGCTACGCCTTAGTCACAGTCACGTCCGAGTCACAGTCCAAGGCCAGCCCGGTTGCACTACATACCGAGGACCATACGCCAGGGGGAGCCATCACAGGCGAGGCGTGTTTCAATCGTGGACACAGGCGACACCCAAGTCCACTCCGATTCCACCACGTACCGGGAGTCGAGCCGCAAAGAGAGGCCACCCTAGCAGTTACGAGCCAGTCCCACCACCAAATCCAGTCAAACCGCCACACTTCCCAGTCACGACCGAGATAGCGTTCCAGGGGACAGCCAAACAGTCAGAAATTGCAGCGTGGTAATTTCGCCATTTAGTTATAAATATTTAAATAAATATCAACCTATACATAGATATATATATTGTTTGTCTTTACACACATTTACACTCATCTACATACATACACATTATACGTGACTAGAAATCTCTCGGTTCGCGAATAACTGCTAGAGTCAAGATGACCAATCAAATGTTTCATTCGTGGATTACATACACCAACAAAGTACAAGAGGTCAGGGGCCGCAAAGAAGCCCGACTCACCTCAGAGGTCAAGGGGCCGTTTAGAAGCCTATCTCACCTCAACGTCGTACAGACTTTATCCACACATTCACACATACACTGACTTGAATGAAATATCTTTTCTTAATAATCCGAATTAATTATTGTAAGTTAACAATAAAATAATCGAGAATAATCTGAAAACGTATAATGACACGTTACACTACATCACTGGTATATTTAAAGTAAATTTCAAGTAAATAAATAAAGTTGTATTTGTATGTTTGATTTGCTTAATATTGTTAATAAATGCCCACACCAGTGAGCGTTGAAGGAAGCAATGAGTTTATTTTCTCAACCTGAACATTCCTCTATAATTCTCATGTCCAAGTCTAGTCTCCAACACTTTGTATTAACGAATTTGGTATTTGTTTAAATTAATTTCTTTACACAACGTAAATGGGTCCAGTTTAAAGTAATTTGTTTAGTTATTTGTTTGTCTTAAAAGATCACAGTCATTTAGTTTAACGTCAATCAAAAATTTGTTTGATTAAATAAGTAACGTCAAATCGCCGAATATTACAATTAGTGTTTGGTACCAAAATGATGGGAAAAATATGTACGATTCGAATTTAATAATTACAATTGAATAAATTTATTAATTAATTAGAAAAATTAACGTTTATAAAAACCACTCATTTATATAAACACTGGCGATAATACACATAGATACAGACGAAAAGGGGGTACAAAAACTGCAGCCAAACCAATATAAGTTTCTCACTTGCACGCATACGATTTCTAAATCTAAACACTCTCTCTGTCTAACGCATGTTAGAAATAAAGATATTCTATTGCACTTTGGCGAATGCTATTAGATATGCACGTTCTTTATCTAAACAATAGTTCGAATCAATGCTACCCTTTCCGCTAATACTTTGGCTTCAACTCTACTAAAATAATAAAATACGCGTGCGCATAAGTAAGTTTGAAAAGTGGGAGAAATACTAATCAGAATATTATTGGTTGAAGATAGTTCGCTGTAATCTCATTGGAAATTAAAATTGAAAATATAGTGTTCTGCTTGTTTTACTTATGATTTTGTATATTTCTATTTCAAAATAGGTAGGGAGAAAAGTTCGCTTATAAGCCCTAGCAGAAGCTGCAGAAGGCACTCTGGTTTCGACCTGGGTCAATTCCTCTCTCCAAACCTTCCAACTTGTCTCAGAATCGCGCTTGATATCGGTGCAGAACACTAGACAAGACTATTTCCTAACTTACCTAGAATCGCGCTTGCTATCGGTGCTGAACACTAGGTTAGTTTTATTCCAACTTGTCGCAGAATCGCGCCTGTTATCGGTGCAGAACACTAGACAAGACTATTTCCTAACTTACCTAGAATCGCGCTTGCTATCGGTGCTGAACACTAGGTTAGTTTTATTCCAACTTGTCGCAGAATCGCGCCTGTTATCGGTGCAGAACACTAGACAAGACTATTCCCTAACTTGCTAAGAATCGCGCTTGTTATCGGTGCCGAACACTAAGCTTGTTGCATTTCTTCCACTCTCCGTGAGCCCGGGTTTGAATCAGAGTCCACTACGCCACGACACTAGAGGGGCACTACCATCCGAGACGACCACCAAAACCAACCCGGTTTCCACTACGGACCGAGGGCCAGGCACCAGGAGGAGGTAGCTACGCCTTAGTCACAGTCACGTCCGAGTCACAGTCCAAGGCCAGCCCGGTTGCACTACATACCGAGGACCATACGCCAGGGGGAGCCATCACAGGCGAGGCGTGTTTCAATCGTGGACACAGGCGACACCCAAGTCCACTCCGATTCCACCACGTACCGGGAGTCGAGCCGCAAAGAGAGGCCACCCTAGCAGTTACGAGCCAGTCCCACCACCAAATCCAGTCAAACCGCCACACTTCCCAGTCACGACCGAGATAGCGTTCCAGGGGACAGCCAAACAGTCAGAAATTGCAGCGTGGTAATTTCGCCATTTAGTTATAAATATTTAAATAAATATCAACCTATACATAGATATATATATTGTTTGTCTTTACACACATTTACACTCATCTACATACATACACATTATACGTGACTAGAAATCTCTCGGTTCGCGAATAACTGCTAGAGTCAAGATGACCAATCAAATGTTTCATTCGTGGATTACATACACCAACAAAGTACAAGAGGTCAGGGGCCGCAAAGAAGCCCGACTCACCTCAGAGGTCAAGGGGCCGTTTAGAAGCCTATCTCACCTCAACGTCGTACAGACTTTATCCACACATTCACACATACACTGACTTGAATGAAATATCTTTTCTTAATAATCCGAATTAATTATTGTAAGTTAACAATAAAATAATCGAGAATAATCTGAAAACGTATAATGACACGTTACACTACATCACTGGTATATTTAAAGTAAATTTCAAGTAAATAAATAAAGTTGTATTTGTATGTTTGATTTGCTTAATATTGTTAATAAATGCCCACACCAGTGAGCGTTGAAGGAAGCAATGAGTTTATTTTCTCAACCTGAACATTCCTCTATAATTCTCATGTCCAAGTCTAGTCTCCAACACTTTGTATTAATGAATTTGGTATTTGTTTAAATTAATTTCATTACACAACGTAAATGGGTCCAGTTTAAAGTAATTTGTTTAGTTAGTTGTTTGTTTTAAAAGATCACAGTCATTTTGTTTAACGTCAATCAAAATTTGTTTGATTAAATAAGTAACGTCAGATCGCCGAATGTTACAATTGGTGCCGTGACCAGGATACAAAGTTATGAGTTTGGAGATTTTGTGACAGAGAGTTGTGGAGCTCTGGTTGAGAAAGAAATTTGTTGTGATACATTTTACATATATCTATGCTTACTTAATACTAATATTATTACTACTACCTGCGCTAGACCATGGGAAAAAGAAGGACTGTGGGAATGAAGAGTCTCAGAAATAGGGGGAGGAGAACCGAAGCCATACTTGCAGAAAATATCGGATTTCTAGTGGCTGTGGATTTGTTAGGGCCATTACCAGCAGGACATGGAGGAGCTACAGATGTATGGATTGTACTAGATATTTTTTTCAAAATTTGTTAGATTATACCCACTTAGGAAAGCATCAGCAGAGCGTGTTTAACAAAAATAGAAAATTTTGTGCACGTATCCATTCAAAAAAAGAAAGAAAATATACTTAGCGATCATGGAACACAATTTACCGCCGCACGTTGGACAAATAGACAAAAAAAAAAGAAAATTTGGATATTGAATGTATCTACTCATTCATTCGTCACCTGGCCTCCAATCTATCTGAACGTATGATGCGAGAAATAGGAAGAATTGTAGGAAAAACAACCAATGGTTCCGATTTATAGAGGATATAGAAGATTGTTTTAACACTGTCATTCACGAAAGTATTGGATATTCGCCACATGAGATTGTAACCGATGCACTGCCTATTAGGATTTTAGATAATATTTCAACAAAATATTTGCCAGCCACTGTACGAAATAAGCAAGAAATATACAGAGGAGTGAAAGACATATTGGAGACAAAAAAGCGAACAACGACAAAAACAACAGATGCGGAAAAACAAGACATTTACTAGATTTACACTAGGAAACTGAGCACTCATAAAACATATACATATTACAAAATGAAGAAAGCAATAAAATAATTAGGATATCTAACACCGAAAAATTACACAAGAGGAAAAGAAAAATACGCAAGTGGGAAAAATAATAGTGTAGTGATCGGGGAAAAAAAAAAATATTGTTGTGTCGTATCCTGTCATTTTTTGTTAAATCTTTTTTTGATTTGTTTTTTCTCTTCTATCTTCTTATGTTTACTTTATTCTTTGATTTTGGTTTTGTTCTTTGTCGTTTCCTTTCCTTTTCTTTATTATTTTTTTTTTTAGTTGATAACTTGTATAGTTAATTAGATTTAATGTCATTCTTTGATTTTGGTTTTGTTCTTTGTCGTTTCCTTTCCTTTTCTTTATTATTTTTTTTTTTAGTTGATAACTTGTATAGTTAATTAGATTTAATGTCAGTTGATGTTTCAATGTGATTGTTTATTTTTTTAGGTATACGTGTGGTTTTGGGTTTAGTAATAAGAAATCTGTAGGAGTAAGTTTAAATAGAGTTTTTCATTGTGTGTTTAAATAGAGTATTTCCTTGTGTGCAATTTGTTATTTACATTCACTACTTTCAGCAAATAACAAAGGGGGAGATTGAAACAGTGTGCTCTGGTAAGAATTTTTTTTGCTAATATGTATATTATCGTGAATATTAATTTGTAATAATAATAATGTTTTATAGAAATAATTTAGTTTAAAAGAGTTTCAATTTTGGTTCTATTTAGGAAACAAAAGAATCATGTTAGCTAAGGAATGTTGGCTGATGTCTGCAGTGATAAGCTATACCATAAACAGACTGTCAAACTCAAGTGTCATAAATTTATTAGGGTCTACGTAGCAACGGAAAGTGAATCTGCGTTGCAGAGAATTAGTAAACAAATATATCTAAACATTCTAGTATGATAATATAATTAAATCAAAAACAGGATAAAGATATATGCATATATGTAAAACATAAGAATAAATCAAGTACAAAATATCAATAATGGTATTAAAAGTATCAATTTCATAGGTACCATTGGGCTAAGCAGAAAAAAAAACGACGGAAATCATTTATCTCTCTCACACTTACGCATAAGGGTGTCAAGTTCTCTGTCTTACCTATGGGATTTACAAGTAGGTCAAATTTTACTACAAACAGCTGGTCATAGTATTGTATAACAAAGAAATAAATCAAACAGTTTCTCGAATCTATACTATGATTTTGAATTAATTAAGACAGTTGATAGTTATTAAAGTAAGATTAATTAGCATAAAATATTTTATTTAAACAAATTATAAAGTGTTTGGTACCAAAATGATGGGAAAAATATGTACGATTCGAATTTAATAATTACAATTGAATAAATTTATTAATTAATTAGAAAAATTAACGTTTATAAAAACCACTCATTTATATAAACACTGGCGATAATACACATAGATACAGACGAAAAGGGGGTACAAAAACTGCAGCCAAACCAATATAAGTTTCTCACTTGCACGCATACGATTTCTAAATCTAAACACTCTCTCTGTCTAACGCATGTTAGAAATAAAGATATTCTATTGCACTTTGGCGAATGCTATTAGATATGCACGTTCTTTATCTAAACAATAGTTCGAATCAATGCTACCCTTTCCGCTAATACTTTGGCTTCAACTCTACTAAAATAATAAAATACGCGTGCGCATAAGTAAGTTTGAAAAGTGGGAGAAATACTAATCAGAATATTATTGGTTGAAGATAGTTCGCTGTAATCTCATTGGAAATTAAAATTGAAAATATAGTGTTCTGCTTGTTTTACTTATGATTTTGTATATTTCTATTTCAAAATAGGTAGGGAGAAAAGTTCGCTTATAAGCCCTAGCAGAAGCTGCAGAAGGCACTCTGGTTTCGACCTGGGTCAATTCCTCTCTCCAAACCTTCCAACTTGTCTCAGAATCGCGCTTGATATCGGTGCAGAACACTAGACAAGACTATTTCCTAACTTACCTAGAATCGCGCTTGCTATCGGTGCTGAACACTAGGTTAGTTTTATTCCAACTTGTCGC
The DNA here is from genome assembly GCA_963966155.1 of Clivina fossor. Lineage (NCBI taxonomy): Eukaryota > Metazoa > Arthropoda > Insecta > Coleoptera > Carabidae > Clivina > Clivina fossor. The sequence goes on from OZ014566.1 coordinate 9,858,560, forward strand.
AGAATCGCGCCTGTTATCGGTGCAGAACACTAGACAAGACTATTTCCTAACTTACCTAGAATCGCGCTTGCTATCGGTGCTGAACACTAGGTTAGTTTTATTCCAACTTGTCGCAGAATCGCGCCTGTTATCGGTGCAGAACACTAGACAAGACTATTCCCTAACTTGCTAAGAATCGCGCTTGTTATCGGTGCCGAACACTAAGCTTGTTGCATTTCTTCCACTCTCCGTGAGCCCGGGTTTGAATCAGAGTCCACTACGCCACGACACTAGAGGGGCACTACCATCCGAGACGACCACCAAAACCAACCCGGTTTCCACTACGGACCGAGGGCCAGGCACCAGGAGGAGGTAGCTACGCCTTAGTCACAGTCACGTCCGAGTCACAGTCCAAGGCCAGCCCGGTTGCACTACATACCGAGGACCATACGCCAGGGGGAGCCATCACAGGCGAGGCGTGTTTCAATCGTGGACACAGGCGACACCCAAGTCCACTCCGATTCCACCACGTACCGGGAGTCGAGCCGCAAAGAGAGGCCACCCTAGCAGTTACGAGCCAGTCCCACCACCAAATCCAGTCAAACCGCCACACTTCCCAGTCACGACCGAGATAGCGTTCCAGGGGACAGCCAAACAGTCAGAAATTGCAGCGTGGTAATTTCGCCATTTAGTTATAAATATTTAAATAAATATCAACCTATACATAGATATATATATTGTTTGTCTTTACACACATTTACACTCATCTACATACATACACATTATACGTGACTAGAAATCTCTCGGTTCGCGAATAACTGCTAGAGTCAAGATGACCAATCAAATGTTTCATTCGTGGATTACATACACCAACAAAGTACAAGAGGTCAGGGGCCGCAAAGAAGCCCGACTCACCTCAGAGGTCAAGGGGCCGTTTAGAAGCCTATCTCACCTCAACGTCGTACAGACTTTATCCACACATTCACACATACACTGACTTGAATGAAATATCTTTTCTTAATAATCCGAATTAATTATTGTAAGTTAACAATAAAATAATCGAGAATAATCTGAAAACGTATAATGACACGTTACACTACATCACTGGTATATTTAAAGTAAATTTCAAGTAAATAAATAAAGTTGTATTTGTATGTTTGATTTGCTTAATATTGTTAATAAATGCCCACACCAGTGAGCGTTGAAGGAAGCAATGAGTTTATTTTCTCAACCTGAACATTCCTCTATAATTCTCATGTCCAAGTCTAGTCTCCAACACTTTGTATTAATGAATTTGGTATTTGTTTAAATTAATTTCATTACACAACGTAAATGGGTCCAGTTTAAAGTAATTTGTTTAGTTAGTTGTTTGTTTTAAAAGATCACAGTCATTTTGTTTAACGTCAATCAAAATTTGTTTGATTAAATAAGTAACGTCAGATCGCCGAATGTTACAATATTAATATTTTTCACGGAGTTGCAAGAAGATATTTTTATGAATTTAATTATTTATTTTTAATTTTAACAAAGTGTTTTCATCAAAAGAATAAATTGTTGTGTTTGTAACTTGAGATTTTTAAAGCATATTTACAACGTCTGTTACAAATAATGAATGCTGTAAATTATGCATTTTTTTAATTATAACATTATTGTAGATAAAACAACTGCTAAATCTTAGCACAAACAACAAAATAAATTACTTTCATTTGAGAGCGCAAAAATTCTTACATAAAAATTTAATCATCTTTTCAGTCAGCTGCAATTATAAAAAACAAAAGTTCAAACGAACCAGGTAGTAACATAAAACAGTTGAGCGTCAAATAAGATTTTCAACTAGTTGGGTTGCTCTAGAAATTATTTCATTACGAAACTATTTCGGTGCTCATACATAACAAATTGCTAAACACAAAACGATAAAACAAAACACTTTGCCGGAACAAAATAGAGCGGTAAGACAAAAGACGACCGATTTTGCGAAACCGCGAAACTAGGAAAATTGTTAAACTTTTCGGGAACATACGAACAAGTTAAATTTGTTTTGAATCTATTTACATACGATAAAATACATATATAGAATTTGACGTGCAGTTTTATTCAAATAATATTTTAAATATGTACTAAAAAATTTAAACCAGTTATTTTATACAGGGTGCAGCAAAGAAACCTGTAAATTTTTTAACAAAAATATTAAAATACAAATTACTTAATTTTGCTAAATAAATTTAGTATCATACTGCACTATAGTTTTAAACATTTAACATAGGACTTTAAATATTATGTATTCGTTTATACACTGAGAAAAATTGTACTTTTGATCCTAGATTTGTTTGTTTGTTTACCTGTTCGGTACAAATTTTGCAAACAATTTTAAAATCACTTCTCAATGATCTTGAAACTTGAAACATAGTTTAAAACTGGATGACAATGAAATATTAACTAATTAATTAATAAAGAAAATAATTATTTAAATAAAAAAAATTAATATACCACGTTTTTAACATGAACTCAAAAGTATAATATACTTTTAGTCCGAGTTAAAAACGTAGTATACCGGGTGTATACTTGGTTTATGCAATATAGGAAAAACAATGTTATTTTTTTAAAATCGCAATTCCTGCTTCCCCGTTAGTTATAGAGAAAAAATATAAGAAACAAAAATTGTTTACAATTAAAAACTACATTATTTACGCTTAAAATAATTGCGATATTGCGTCTCAGTAATTAATTATTAATTAAATAAATATTAACAGTTTTCGGCAATATCAGACAGCCATGGACGAAACGCGAATGTATTTTGTTTTTTTTTTGCATTTAAATGACAATACACTGACATTTGTGAACAAAATACATTCGCGTTTTGTCCATGGCTGTCTGATATTGCTGAAAACTGATAATTTTTATTTAATTAATAATTAATTACTGAGACGTAATATCACAATTATTTTAAGCGTAAATAATGTAGTTTTTAATTCTAAATAATTTTTGTCTCTTATAATTTTTCTCTAAAATTAACGGGGACGCAGGAATTACGATGTTAAAAAAATAACATTGTTTTTCCTATATTGCATAAACCAAGTATACACCCGGTATATAATTTTTTTTAATTTAAATAATTATTTTTGAAAATTTTAAAAAATTTGTTTCTGACGCTGTTACCCGGGGGCTGCCACCCGCTAGATCGTGCTAGATTTTCGCAACAATTTTTTATAACTCACTTTTTGTGTCTAGTTTCCTTAGATCAATTTCTAATTACACCATTATCATACTCCAATTGAAATTAGTATTATTTTTGCAAATTAAAACAATATTTTCCCTGAAATATTTTTCGTCGTACGTCACTGATTCTGAATAAATTTGTTTTATAAACACAAAAATATACTAATTAACATAATTAAATTTGTTACAGTATGTACAGAAAGGAAATAAAATTTTATATATAAATTAACGATAATTAATTATATTTAAAATTTAACATTAAGCTGATGTTTTTGAAACACAAATAAAATTATTATTTATCACGTTATCAAAATAACAATACCTTTACCTACCTTTTTTTTTCAACATAGAATCGTCCAATTACTTTTATTAATTATTAGTATTGTCAAGTCAAGTCAGTGCGTTTATAACCGTACAATTTATCATAAATATATGAATAACATATCTATTTATTTCGTTTTGTTTTATCCGTCATATTTATATCATTTATAATATTGTTACGTCTGCATTCCGGTATCCTGTTTATGTTTACCTGTTACTACCATTTGGCGTAGTTGCAGGTAAGATTCCGTAACAGTTAGTTTTGTGACAGGTGCTTGTACAACTTAACCTAACTTTTTTTGTTTGTGTTTTGTGATGTGAAGTGTTCGTGGACAATTAACAAGGACAAATAATTGTTAATCTGTGATATCTAAATATTGTTTTGAAGATGAACATCATCGAAATGAAATGTAAGTAATTTTTGAAAATTATTACTAAATATGATAACGAAATGAAATATTTGATAAAACTTAACTTTACGGTTACCAAATGTATTTATTTCAAACTTTACAGACTGTTATTTTATGAATATAAATATGAAAATATGATATTTACATTATTAAAACTGATTTTGAAAATTTGTTTTTAACATGTTGAATGTTGAAAATTACTGCCATATTTTCCCATGTTTATATAACTTAGTATTAATGTCAAAAGATAAACTTTTGTTTTTGGGTCCTGAATCTGCGTTATGAATAATTATAATGTTATTAAATTCTTTATCAGGTTCGTTATTGGTTTTAGCAATGACGCGTTTCGACTTTTCAGTCATCTTCAGATTTTCTGAGTTTGGTCAGTGTTGTGGTTCACTCGAGCCACAACACCGACCAAACTCAAAACTTTACATACTATTAGTTTTGCGCATTTTATGAATGTAAATCGCAAAATTTTAGTGCGGATATAATATTTACAATGTTAAAACTTATTTTGAAAATTTGTTTTTAACACAGGTTATATACGACGTAAGACGAATTGGTTGTAGATGACACATATGATAGCGCTCGCTGCAGGATTGGTTAAGTAAAGAGATTAATTTCGTTATGCTTAGAAAAATGTAAGCTACGTGAAGAATTTTTAGTTGTTTTTAACGTAAAAAATTAAAAATAACAGTATCCGCTAGTAGTTATGTAACTATTAAAAAAATAGGGCAGCAGTTTTTCAATATTGAATATGTTGAAAACGAACTCTCAAAATCAGTTTACATATAATATTATAAATATTTATATTCATAAAACGTACTAAAATAACAGACTGTAAAACATAGTAAAAAATAATTTAGAACTCATTATATAAAATAAAACTGTTTTAGGTTCAAGTTCTGTATTAACATTTTTATTTATAATCGATGTTTCGACGAAAGTCAACGCTCGTTTTCATCAGGAAAAAACTTGTTCAGTTTCGTCGAAACGTCGATTATAAATAAAAACTTTATTACAGAACTTGAACGTAAAGCAGTTTTATTTTTACAGCCTATAAAATTTGAAGTAATACACATTTGGTAACCATAAAGTAAAATTTTATCTAAAAATTTAATGATTTAAATATCAGCAAATTTTAATAAGCAGTAAATAAGTACATATACTTTTAAATGAAATAAGTTCACCATATTTACATAGGTACGTAACTTACGTATAACCTATGTCGAAAACGAGTTTTTAAAATATAAGTTTTAATATTGTGAATATCATTTTCGTACGAAAATTTTCGGAGTTATATTCTTAAAATGTGCAAAAATAACAATATGTAAAGTTTGAAGTAAATAAATTTGGTAAAGTTTAGCCGAGAATAAATGTGATTGCTCTGGCTCTAACTCCATCATATTACAAATAAAAATTGAAATCTAGGAAAAATATTTTTTAAGCAGAAAATAAATATGTCAACAAGAATCAAATTATTTTAACATTTCAATAACATTCTTTCGAGAATAACATCAATCATTTTTCAATTTGTTTGTGCGAAAAAATTCTGTTAGCTATGTTGACAATTTAATAATAAAAAAATATGTCGATGTTTTATAAGATGCGCAATTAAAAATTCATTACCCGATCTTTTTTTTCTCTCTCTCTCTCTCTCTCTTGGTTCGAGTACAGAGAGTTTTGTAACATCACATAGTCCTTCGTTTATCATTTGCGTCAATATGTCAGTGCTTTTTTTTTCGGAAGAAGATTAATATAAAACTCTTGTACGTTACCAAGGCAACGGAACTGAAAAGAAATCAAGTAAAATACGGGAAAAAGGACTACAACGTAAACATTGAATCTTTTATTGAAAGCATAGACACACAAACATATGGAATACACACGTGCCGCAAAATACGAGTATTACTTGTTAAAAATTATTCTTACGTATTGGTATTTTTATGTGATTTTTGTACATGCAACACTGAAATATAGTAATAACTGGAATGTGCACTGCCTATGTGTTCTAGTAGCGCCAATGCGAGCCGAGAGAGATAGGAGATACGTGGTATCTCTATCACTGTCTTACACTTCTGCGCATTTGAAATTCAAATGCGATTTCTTGCGGTAAAAATGCGACAATCTTATGTTGTTGCATATTAAATTGTAGCTAAATGCATCGGCTAAACGATACGTAATGAGATTTTATTGGGGAATTCCTCTATAAAAGGTATTTTTATCATTTTTGATATATTAATTTGACATTTGACAGTTAGATTCTTTTTTTTCCATAGCTATCTAAGTTATCATGTAGTAGCAATGCTACGCCATTAGAAAGACAAAAACGCGAATACCACGTATCTGCTATCTCTCTCGGCTCGCATTTGAGCGGCCAGTGCGCGTTCCAGTTATTACTATATTTCAGTGACATGCAATAAAATCATTGATAGATATCGACTGTCATTTTTAACAGTTTTAATACTTTGTATTATACGTATAAACAAAACTAAACATCAGTTACTTTCCAAGTAAATTTATAAGTTATGGGGGGACACCAATTTGAGCGCTCTGAAAATAAGCAAAGTTTGGAAATTTTTTAATTGGAGTTTTCTACATGTTATTACGGTTTTACGATATCTATATTTTAAGATTTATAACATGCGACCTTGGATGGTATCATATAGAGAACAAATTAATATATTTAAAATTAAGTTTTTAAGTGAAAGACGAACTATTCATGCCATAATGTTTATTTTATATATATTTAACGGTAAAATCAATTCCGTTAGTTTATTAGAAAAATTAACATTTTAAGTATTTTCCGCAGACCAAGACATTGTAATTTCATCACGGATAAATGGTCCACTAATCCTTTAAATTTAACACTGGATGTTATTAATACACCACATAAAAATAATCTAAATTTTGATCTATTTTCAATGAATAAGAAAAATATAGAAATGTATGTACATTTATTATTTGTTTAAGATACTATTATAATATTTATTGTTAAATATTCTAATTCTTTAATTAACTATACAATATGTAAATGTATGTTACTTAAATCTGTATATTGGCAGTATATATATATATATATATATATATATATATATATATATATATGGCAGTATATATACATATATATATATATATATATATATATATATATACAATCACAAATTTTCAGGAAAATCTGTATGGAGTATAAATCTGTATATGGCTAGGAGAAATTATTTTATAATTTTTATTCCATTTTAAAAACGAGGTACAATATTTTTTTTTTATTATTTAAATAATTTTGTGTATAAATTGCACCATAGTGTCAAAAAAAATGTTGGTGTTAATTTTATTTAGTGTCCTTTTTGACAACACCAGCAGGTATATATTTTTATTATTTTCTTTGTAGTGTATTTTTTTACACTATTTTTCGTATCGTAATAGTGTCAAATATTTTTTACTGTGTAAATATATCTTCCAAACAAAGAAACCGTATTAGAATAAAAGCTTATATTATTTAATAAACGCATCTAGATGTAATTTTGTTTTACGTAAACTACGTGAAGCGACCTCGAGGAGAAATATGTTTTAGTCACTGGAAAGAAAAACATTCATAGTAGGCTGAGCTTACGGATAAAAAAAAGGCGAGCATCGGCAGACATTATCCTTAAAAGCTGTGAAACGTCGTTGTCTGAAAACAAAATAGCATCGACATTGTTTGGGATGCCCGGAATAGAACGTTACCATAAAGATATTTTCTTATAGTAGTGCCTGGCCCTGTCGTACACTTGAAAACAAATGCAATATTGCCGTGTTTTTGAATTTTTATTAGATTTTATTTCGTTGTATATATGCGTTGAAGGGCTTATTTCGTGTTGTTGTTACGATAAAATATTATTTAAATTTTTGACTAATTTTATTTCAAAATGTAGGTGTATAATTTAAAATAAAACGACTTTAGTTGTAGTTCTGTTTTAATATTTATTAATAATCGACGTTTCGACGTACTCAACATATATCTTCATCAGGAAAAATGATACAAATGACATTTACAGTAAATAAACAGAACATAGAAACAAGTTACTAGGTAACAAAATAAATAACTAATTAGATCATAAAATTTACAAATTTTTAATTGAAGAAAGCCAAATTTAATTTAAACGTTTGAGTGCCAAGCAGCGATTTTGCGCTCTTCTGTTACGCTCGAAATTTACCAGCGCTCTAGCAAGCGCACACAAACATACATACAAACTTACATAATGTACCCAAAAGGATGTGGCGCAAACTCTTCCATTATCTTGGAATTAGTCTCCTCCAAACATTTCTATCCAAACAAGCAACTGTAGCTTCATCCACATTCATAATTCCTCTCATATATGCTCTTCTATTCCTACTACTGGGAAACTTCCGCTCACGCAAAACATTTTCACTCATACTACTTCAACTATTCATCGGACGTCCACGCAAACGTATAGCGTTGAATAAAGACAAATCTATAGTTTATAGTGGGTATAAATAAAATTTAACAAAATGTTTGTATATCAGTTTATTTTATTAAAAAAATTTAGTAATAATCTAATAAGTTAAAGACATTTAATTTACCAAGTTACTATATATATATGCAATTATTGCATTATTGCAAAAACTAAAATTTTACTAAAAATAAATATGTTTATAGCTTTTAATAAATATAAATAGAATTTAATAGACTTTGTATATCAGTTTATTTTATGGATAAAAAATATGTAAAAAATTTAATATGTATTTATTAGAACTTCATACATTTGAAAATTTAGCTGACTAATTTCAGCAACTTGTTCTGGGACAGCCTGTAAAGATGCTTTAAAAGTTATTTTAATTATTATGAATTCTGAAAGATCTTTCAATATTTTAAGAATGTTTTAATTTTCTTCAAAAGGAAAATGTATAATTAATTAATTAATTTAATCGTAATTTATTATTAAACATGTGTTTCATTAAATTTTTAGAATAATATTTTATTTAATATTTAATTTTGTTAATTAAAGGAAAAGTTTAGACATTTCTAAGAGTGAAGTACCTGAATATTTTATTATTAAAATAATTAGCTACTTTCTGAGAAAAACTGGTTGCTTTTTTTGCAATACAAAAGTGAAAAGTTTATTTAGCGCTCTTATAGTAGTAACTTTGAAGAATTTTAATAAGAAATAAAGTAACTTTTTCTTTTTTTTTACAATCTAGTATTAATGTTAAATGCAACCTCTCCAAATTTTTCTAGTTTTTTTGTATATTTATTTTTAATTGTTTAATATTTTCTCAACGGGAAAATAATCTTTAATTAGTTTCATAATTTTATATCGATTAACTCTGAAACAATTTGTACTTGATATTTATTTGAAATATTTATAATTAAGATTCATAATAAAACATTTTAACTAAATTTTAAACTGATAAAAAAAAACATTGTTTTATTGGCACAAATATTAACTATGCCAGAAGCTCGAGAAATTGATAAAAATAGCATCGTCAGCTTAAAATTGACTTTAGTTAAAATATTTATTACGAAAACGGACGTAATGCCCAGTTTTTTTAAACAAGAGTTAACTCAAAAATTATTTAACACTAGATTAAATTTAATTTGGGTGAAAAATATGCGTTTCATAAAATATATTCTGAATTTTTAAGTCTGTTAATCAATGGTCTGAGTCAGTAAACCCAAAAATAATTTAAAATCATGTTTAAGTTGATAGTGATTTGACATATATTACTGATTTAATTTTTGTGTTAAATTAGAATGTTTATCTAAAGTATAAAGTAAAGTGTTATTTCAGAAACAGCCTTAGTAAAAACAGAATAAAAAGAAAATAAATAAATTAACGAATTACTAATAAAAAAAAATGATTACGTTTCATAAATTAAATTAAAAGGAAAAGAAATTAAACTAAAAATAAAACAAAAAGAAACTATAAATTAGAATTAATTTTATTTTTATTATATATATATATATATATATATATATATATATATATAAATCAAATATTTTTAAATTAAAAATTGCAAAGTATGATTTATTAAAGCATTCCTAACAAAAGTATTAGTTTGAAGATTATGATTAATTTACAAATATATTCTAAACTATCTATTTTATCAATTATAGTTTTAATTCCAATAAAACTGCTTTAGGTTAAAGTTCTATATTAATATTTATTTATAATCGACATTTCGACGAACTCTACGTCCGTCTGCATCAGAAAAAAGATATAAATTTGTATAATTTTTCTTCATGTAGAATTTGAGTTTGTCGAAACGTCAATTATAAATAAATATTAATACAGAACTATAACCTAAAACAGTTTTATTTTATATAATGAGTTCTGAAAGATTTTTTACTATAATAGTTCTAATTGCAAATATTTAGAATAAAATATAAATTTAATAAAACCTTATAATACATAATACATTATAAAAATTCAACAAAATATTGTCGTAAAACAAATTTCTCAATAAAACCAAAACAGAAATATCATTTTAATCTAAAAATAAGCTTAAATTTTAACTTCACCTTTGTCGACAAGTTATCGTAACTCCGTATTTAACTCGTAGTTTAATTTAACTATCTCTTGTAAAATACATTTTCAAATAGAGTTAATCATTTTAACTCCAGTTAATTTTTAACGCGCGTTCATAAAACCGGGTATAAATGATTTAAATATACTTTCAAATGCTAGACAAAATTTAAGCAGCGAATATATTTTATGGTATATTTCATATATGAAATAATATTTCTCATATTTCCTTACAATATAACATTAAACGATTTTTGAAATCCCGCGAAACGATTCTACAAATTGGCTAGGCTGAGCATTTACAATAACGACCGCACATCAACTTTAATGTTTGCGTTAAAAACGTGCCGTTCACCATTTCTTCGCCACAAAATATCCAAAGTAATTTTTCCCCAAACGGATTCCCTACGTATGTATTTGTAAATAAGGACATCTACACGCAATATAACTGTATGTACGTAGGTCGGTGTGCTGGGAACACGTATGTCTGTTCCTACTTCATGGGTAAATACAAATTTACATATGGCGAACATTTGCTTATTTCACTTTCAATAAAATCGATTGTGAATTGCGAAATGGTCTCGTGTGCTGGGTTGGTAACGCAAATACGACTAAATATTTGAATACTTCTGACATTTGTTTTTTTATTTTTTTATTTTTCAACATTTATTATATGATTATAAATATATTAAGTTTTAAAATAAAATGGCTTTAGATTGTAACAACCTATATGTTTTTCTAAAACAATTTCGGCCAGGCCGAGCGGAAATATAGATTGCACATACGTGGTTGATTTCTTGAAGTTTTTAATAAAAAGAAACGAGAACAATTTAAACGATAATTTTATTAAATAATAAATAAAATTAATTAACAAATGATTTTACAAAATAACTAAAAATTATAACAATATATGGACAGTGTCTGTAGCTTACAATTTAATGTTTTACTCTTGGATGTCTATTCGTAACTTAAATAATTTGATGTACTTCTCTTGGATATCTATCCGTAACTAAATTAAACTCATTTAATTTTCGACTAAAGTGGATTCATAAAAATGCAGCTTAAACAAAAATCGAATGAAATCGAACTTTGAACGACGACTAAAAATGCTGAAAAAATGACAAAGTTCGATGCACTCAACAGTCATGGATATGTCAACGTACTAACTTCCTAAATTCTTAAATGTCAAATATCCATGACTGTTACAAGATTATAATTTTGTATTAATTAATCGACGTTTCGACGAACTCAACGTTTGTCTTCATTAGGAAAAATAATATAAATGACATTTACAGAAAATAACAGAACATAGAAACAAGTAACTACACTGTAAAAGGCTTTTCTGTAATTTTACAATAAAAGCCATGGGTTAAAAAGATGCTCTGGATAATTGTCTAATTTTACAAAAAGCATGTAATATTTAACAAAATAATTATGTAAAATTAATTTACTTTTTATGCAAAATATTTATATATTTTAATGTATTATTACGTAAAAAAAATATGTATTATTGCACATAAATGATAGTTATAATACTAAAAAATTTAAAAAATTACAATTTCAATTGTAAACACAATTGTAAAATATGTATAATTATGTAAAATTACATAAAATTATAATTATGTACAATTACATAAAATTATAATTAACTTTTATTACATTATGCAATACAAATTTGGAAAATTACAGAAACATTATGTAGCATCTAAAAATAAGTAGTATTATCTGTAATAACTGCAAAAATCTATGTTTTTTTTTTGAAATATTAAATATTGTTTCTGCTAAATTTCCATAATTAATAAAGTAAAGTCGTTTTACATATAAATTTTATAGTAATTTACTATAAAATGTATGTAAATTTACAAAACTTTTTACATTGTAGGTAACAAAATAAGTAACTGGGTTTTATTAATTAAAAAATTATAAATTATATTATTTCATTTTTATCTATTTTTATATAATAAAGAATTAATGGTATTATTTAAAAATATAATATTATGATAACCTAATTTTTCCTTTTTTTTTTTTAATATAAAATAAAAATTCTGAACATGGTTTTATGTATTCATATACGTATGCATTAATTTTTTACTAGATATGATAACTGTTCCGTGTAAAAATGTTTAAATAATATTATGTCTCCTGTAGGTATTTAAATGTTAAATTTAAAATATATATATATATATATATATATATATATATATATATATATATATATATATATATATATAAGTTACTAGTATATTTTTGTATAATTTATATACGACTTCTAAAGCTAACTTACATTTTACAATCATATTTTTTAAAACAGTATACCAGTATTAAAATGTAAAAGTAAATTTTATGTTACAAAAAATTCTTTCAGTTTATTATGGAAACAATTCGCTGTCAATAAAATTGCTGAAATATTTTTACACATGCAGTGCAGGAATTTCATAACGTTGCAAATGGAATTACATTTTTTTTAAAGCAGACTTTTTTGTTTTTCAAGTTTAAAATACAGGAAATTTAAATAAAATACAGTCATATTTAAAAAAATTAAAATATGAATAATATAAAATTATTATTATAAATAATGCCGACTTTACAACTATAAAAAATGTATTTTAACTAATTTTACTAAGGATTAACTTAATAAATCTGGAATTAATAATAATAATGTACAATGTATATTTGTTTTATGAGCAAATAATTATATATTAAATAAACAAAATATTAAATTAACTAATTTCTGCATAATGGCAAGAGTTTATGTTACACTTTTATGGATATATAACGTGATTATGTATGTTTTAATAAATTTCGTAACTATAATTGATAATAATTTTTGTAATCATATTTCACACATACATACGTATATACAGGGTGTTCGTTTGCCAGGTTGATATAGGGCAACAACATGGGATACCGATAATATGCAGAATACTTCTTTCTGAAGTAAAATTCGGAGAAATACTTAGAATGCTTTTCGATAGGGAATAAAAAGCTATATAATTTGGTTTTAGTTTTAATTTGCTAGCATTTGCCGTTTTGGCTCTAGAATTTTTTTTAAAATGTTTTTTAGAATTTTTAATAATTAATTTTTCCTGCTAAATCAGTATGAGTTAGAGAAACAAGTTACCTAGCTATTATGTAGCAAATTTTTTTCTTTATTTTACTAAATTTTTCAGATTTTTTTGAGCAAATTTAAAAAAAGTTATATTTTGAATTTTTTTTAAATAAAACGTTATTTATTTATATCAGAACACTTTTATAATGTATTTGTTCATTAATCAACATTAATGTTAACTAGCAATTATTTTTTGTGCGTTCATTGTTTTATAATATAACAAAAGAGACTACTCGTAGAAATAATGCTATAATTGATCTAAAAAAATTTGCTTGATAATTATTTAATATAATTTAATAATATATCTAATATATTTTAGTTTCTAGGTTTAAGAAATGATCTCAATTCAAAATAAAAAACAAATTTATCATTTCGTCTAATTCTTCTCTCAATTGTTATTTTAAACTGGGAATCAGATATATAAACTATAGTCTGTTTCTTAACTAGAAAGAGTAAATATAAAAAACATCAAAAAAGTTACTAAAAAATTTTTACAGCAAGTTTAATTTGCAACAACTGTGATTTTCACATTTGGTTTATTTACTTAAAAAATATCACAAAAAGGATTTAAAGCACACGAAACTAAAACAAAACTTGACAATATGAAACCCGAAAATAACATATTGGTATCTTGTTGACAGTTAATGACAAAAAATGAAAATAATTTTGGGTCAACTAATCAGAAGTATATATTTTGGCGCAAAAATTTTAAATTAAAAAACAGACAATATAGGAAGAGACATATTTAAAAATGATTTTCATCGCATACGTGTACATGTAGATACCGATGTGTCAATGAATTTACGTCACATCGTGTCAGATCCAAATAGCGTATCAAAGTTTTCCGGTTTACCGATCATAACCGAACCGTTCAACTTGATCAAATCGGTAAAGTTATCCCGCTATGCGCTCGCCCAACATTGATCGTAGCATTAGCAAACCTCTGGTTCACCGTTATATATTTCATCTATAGACAACTACAGGTTACCTATATAAATATGTTTACTGTCAAATAAATTCAAAACTACGTTTAGTGATTTAGTGCTAGTGGAACAAACTATGATGGATGACAGAGAAATATTATGTTTTATTCATATTTTGTTATGCACTCTAAAAAAAATTATTTAATTTTACCTACAAACTATGAGGAATTATAATGCCGAATATTTCTACGAATAATTAATCAACTGCTCTAATTTTACATAATTGTTTAAAAATACATAATATCAGAACTATTACAAGACATTATGTAATATGATTTATTACCAACGAAATGGAAATTTTCAGAAAAATCTGAATGGGGTTATAAATCTGTAGGAGAAATTATTTTATACTTTTTAGTCCGTTTTAAGAACGTTGTATATATATATATTTTATTTAAATAATTATTTTCTGCTTTTTATTCTTGCATGTGTGTGTGTGTTCTGTATTTTCTCTAGTTGTTATCTGTAGTTTCTGTATTTTGAAAACAAATATTTGCTAAATGTACAGAATTCATAAATATGGCACAATTAATATTTTTAATATTATCAATTAATTAATTTGTTAATATTGCATTGTCATTCAGTTCTAAGCTATGTTTAAAGTGTCAAGTCTCTAGCTCATCGGGAAGTTAGTTTGAAATCGGTTGCAAAATTGGTACCGAACAGTCAAGAAAGCTAATAAAAACGTGTTAAAAAAGGAGTGTTTATTTTTATATAATCTTTTTAATCATAATGCGTAACCCTTAAAAACGACAAACATATTATTATTTAATTTAAATGGTAACACGAAAGGGAAGGTAATAAATTTTTAACGCAATTTTTTATTGCATATTAGTATACGCAAAACATATATTCGTACATGTAAGTTGTTATATGTGAAGTGCAAAATTGCAATATAGTGTTTATTTGCTACAAGATGGTAAACGCTATCGAATTTGCACTTAGATTACGTAGATCTCAAGTGATTTATCACATGCTTCGGCCAACTTGATGGTAGACTGATTCTGTTAGAATAACCACAACACATCGACTAGGCAATTTACTAATACATACCAAAATTACGAATGATGTTCAATCCTTCTCAAAGTTTGCAGGAATAGGATTATAAAATTAGATAAGTTATCGTTATCATATTGTCTTTAATTAAATTTAAATCAATTTTATATTGTTGGTATAAAAATTATTTTCAAATTTGAAGGGGTTAAAACGATAAGGGTAACATTTAAAAAATTAGTACGGCTTCAGAAATAGTGTATACTTTTGAAAAACTATACATTTGTAACATAGTAAAAAACATTTCAGAACTCATTATATTAAAATAAAACTGCTTTAGGTTTAAGTTCTGTATTAAAATTAATTTATAATCGACGTTTCGACGAAACTCAACGCTTGTTTTCATCAGAATAAACTAATACATTTATACATTTGTAATATTTTCCATTGAATCCATTGAATCCATTTAATATCTAAAATTATCTGAACTAGTATGCCGTGGTCGATCCATTCTCATCGCAAACGTTTCGTCATACATCGTAGATATCACCAAGCACTAAGAATGTCATCTACAATGTATGACAAAACGTCTGCGACGAGGATAAATTAACCATAAATTCATCGTTATATAATTATTAAATTAATATTAAAAATGTACGCCAGTCAAAATTTTAAAATAATAAATAAATAAAATAGCATAACTTTCAGATTTTTTTAATAATGTCAGTACGAATTTAATTATATTTATTTATTAAAATGTGTTTCATTTTTTAAAAATATATCTTTTGTGTGCTAATGGAATATACTTTTTAAAATGTATTTTTGAAAATAAAACCTTAAAAAATTCTTTTTACAATTATTTTGTTTTCAAATATGTCACTTGTCTTTTACATCCATTAATAAATGTTTACATTTACGATGTATTTGGAAGCAAAATAAACTTCCAGTTGTGTCAGTTTCCTTTTAAAAGTTGACAATAAAAACTATATTAACTGTATATGTTGTGACACTTTAGAACGGCAAAAGCACTTTAACATTGCAAATATTTTCATTTAACTGATAAATGGGTGTGTGTATATATTCTGTTAAAAATTTTGTTCTGAAATAAAATGACACCGCACTCATTTTGATGATATTAATGAAAATAATTCTTAAAAAATATTATGCTACTATAAAGATATACCCAATTTATTTTATAATAATTTATTAGTGAAAATGAAAATTTTGCACCCGTTTTCAATTAGAAGTGTGATTTGGTTTCTTTATTTTAAATTTGAATCGAATTATTGATGAGTAGTTGCAGTGGTATGATTGAAAGTGTTTTGCGTGAGCGAAAGTTTACAAGTAGTAAGAATAGAAGAGCATGTATGAAAAGAATTTTGAATGAGGATGAAGCTAAAGTTGCTTGTCTGGATAGGGATGTTTGAAGGAAACTGATTTCGAGATAATAGAAAGAGTTTGTGTCACACCCTTTTGGGTACATGGCGTGATTGTGTATGTATGTGTGAAATTAATAGATTTTAAATTAAAATTTTGTATGAATTTTATTATACATTATTATACAAAATTATATATGGAAATTATGTTTTACATGATATATAATAAAATGTACAAACGCATGCACAATGATATTTACATTTTTAACAATTTATTTTTATCAAATCTGAAAATTGTATATTTATCAATAATAATAATGTTTACTGCTTCAACTAAATAAGAAATAAAAAACTGTACACATAATTAAGAATTGATGATTAAATACATAATCTAAATTTAAATTTGACTAAATTTATAGAATTTTCTGGGCTAGCATGCCGATCTATCCTCATCGTTTCGCCATACACATCCTTTGGCATTCTATGTCTTTTTCAACCACTTAAACTTGCATCTATATATCTGTTGGCATGCATATCTTATTAAAATTCTTCCTGATATGAAAAATATGAAAACTGTAATATAAACTTAATAGAAATCATTTATCATAAGTGACTTTATTGACTTTTCTATGACTTTAATAGACTTTAACCAATTTGTAATTCAGTTTTGTTCTTATCGATATTTCCACTAAAATACTATTTAACTTATTATACTTCAAAAAATTATTAGTATGCACAACATTTATCAGTTCAATATCAAACACAAAATATTCAATATCCAGAAAAAAATAATAACAATAAATAATACCGAGAAAAAAAATTTGAAAACTTATCGTCAAAATAAATATAAAAAAAAGTTCTATTGGAAATTGAAAACAGAAATATAACAACATAAAATAGGGAGTGTTACTACTCAGATGTAAATATTCGGAGAACATATTCAACAACAAAAAAATAATAAAGAGGAAAAAGAAATATCGAAATATGAACACAGAAAACGAACAAATTTCGCAGATGAAATATTCAATTGAACTGCGTCGATTAAAACAAATTTTGTCTTCTATTTGCAATGGTACAAATGGGGAAAAAGTGATAGATTCGAATTGAATTTGCATCAAATGAAATGGTATTTAAAAGTTATATTGATTTTGATTTTATTTTCTCGTGCGTCTAATGTTTCGAAAATAAATAGCATTTGAATAGTTGCGTTTCTGTTTTGAAATTCAATTTTAAAATAACTGATAATGATGTAATGTTGAGTAAATTAAAAATAAATAAGCTAAATTTCGATTTTTTTTATACTAATATAATGCCGGTGTTTTGCTACAGTATTTACTATTTTTAACCCATTTTAATTTTAGTTAAAGAAAACACAATATTCGAAAACAACAAATTTAGTTAATTTACCCGTTCTCCACTAGAGAGGTAGAAATAATTTTACTACATTGTTTCAAAACTTGTAAACATGGCAGATATACTCTGCAATATGTATGTTCATAATTACAGTTTTTGGTCTTTTCATTGTAGTGTGAGCCGCAGGCGAACGCTGCATTGCCCTACAGTAATTTTTTTTAAAAACCCGAATCATTAAAAAATGTGTTTCGTGTTTAAAACAAATTAATCGTTTCCAGTAAAAACTAAAAGAATTATTATCTCGCTTATCAGACGACTTTTACTAAAGCGTTTTCAGCTTTATCGACTTCTTTTGAGGTGTACTATCGCCCCCTAAAGGAATACATATAAGACCGTAAACATCCTATATTTATTAATAATCGACGATTCTACGTACTTAACATACATTTTCATAAGGAAATATTTACATTATTAATAAATATTACCTACTACAGAACTACAATCTAAATAATTATTTTATTTTTATATATTTTTGACACATTTGTTAAAAAATTTATTTTTGTAAGTAAATAATAAGTGTATCAGTCAATTTGGAAAGGATGTTAAATCAAGCTTATTTGAGTTTAATAGGCAAGCTTTCGATTTATTTTAAATCTTCTTCAAAAGTCTCTGAAACATATAGAAAACAAAAAAAATTGTCTATATGATAGTGTCAATGTACTATAAATAGTTGTAAGAACAGTCGAATTTAGATAAAAAGAACCAAAGTTACAATAAATTAACAAATAAATTAAACTACTTACAAAACTAATTATAATGCTAATGTTTGATGTACCAATATTGTAAACATTCTATATTTTAGAAAATTTAAAATAACAAATCTGAAAATCTTCAAATCTGGTTTAAGCTCGAATGTTATTTAAGTGCGTTTAAAAATGTATTATTGTAAAACCACTCGCATTTATATAACAAATTTAATACGCAAATTTCTTTATATGGCGTCCAAAGTAGAGCATGCTAATTTGCTTAAAACCATACATAATACATAGCCGTTTTGGCAAGCTCTATACCCCCAGCAAAGTGAACCTAGTAAAAGCTCTACCAGGGATTATACTCCGCGTCCCGAGCTTTGGGTATTTTATCATCAACTCTTGTGACAGGATTGCTTTGTAAACTTGAACCAGCTAGACGACGGATGGGTTCAGGCGGGACAAGCTCGGCATTTTTTTTTTTGTTGCTTAATCGAACTAGCCTAGTCTAGGCTCGGGACTCCTCTTTGGCTGTTATATCCTGTATCGTGTATCCTATATTCCTTTTCTCCTGTATCTTATTACTAAAAAGACGATGCGACGGTTTGATAACAAAAGAAAACAGGATAGATAGGAGAACACGGTAATATAAAAATGAAGAACGAGGTAAATTTACTGGCTGTTTAGAAAAATAAAAGTTTAATATCACTCACGAGTAACTGTGCTTTAAAGTTTAATAAAAACGCGACTTTTATTGATAAAATGAAAATCGATTTATAATAAATTTTATTTTATCTTCAAATAAAAGAAATTTAGGTTAAATTTCTGTTTTATTTTATAATAAAATTTGACTTTTGGATTAAAAAAATAAAATAAAATATATCATCAACCTCAAGTTTTTTATTTTAATATAATAACAGCCGGTTTCATAATAAACACTTTAAATAATATCAACATTAAGTCAGAAAAAAAGCATTGTTTTTAAATTCTACTGCTGTTAATAAAACGATGCTTTTTTGTCAACATTTCAAACTTCTAATAGTAAAATTATTTGTTATTGTCAATAATAGAATGCTTTTTGGTCAGCTTAAAGTTAAGTTTAATTAAAATGTTCATTATAAAACTGGCAGTAAGTCTAAAAAATTTCTTACTTTATTTTATTTCGTGGATTAGTTAAAAGTGGGAATATTTTGCATGAATGAATGTTTTCAAGTCGTGAAAATAAAAGAGCAGGTATAAAAAGTATCATAAATGTAGATGATGTAAAAGTTGCTTGTATAGATAGAAAAATATTTGATGAAACTTATTTCTGCTAAAATAGAAAGAATTTGTGACATGCCCTAATAGGTACATTACCTGATTGTGATTGCATATAAATTTACCTGCAACAACTTTTATTTAATTAAGTTCGAGTTTTAATGCTTTCTATATAAATACTATATGTATGTAAATTTTTTTTAATATACAAAAATAACAAATTAAATTCTACTTCTTTTATTTCGTTTGTTGTCGACTATTTGACTCTTTTTACAATTTGATTTCAAAATTGTGGTTATGAATGAAACAATAAAGCTATTTTTCTATGCACTCAAACTAGTTATCGAAACTTAAATTACATCTATCTTTGTACATACAGAATCATTACCACTTTAAAACTTTCTTAGAATCTTAATAAAGTTTGAATAAATGTTAGAAATTTACTACTTACAACATTTTCAAGTAAGTGAACTCAAACAAAATTACAAATACTATTCGGAAAGATAAAAACTTGGAAGCTAATGCGTTTTTTTTTTTTTCTCTAAGAAAGAATAGAATAGAAATAAAGTTTGTAACTTTCAGAAATTATCTGATTCATCAATCAATTTTTTTCTAAACGAAATAATATGTTATAGTCTACGCCGTCCTAATAAAAACGCAACTTTACAGAAAGACAAAATTTAATAACAGCCTCGCAAACTTTTGACGTCGAATCACACAAAATTTTTCCGAAATGGTGAAAAAGTTTCTCATTGCAAGTCTAATTTCTCTTCAGCCTCTTTGGAGAATTAAAAAAGTATTTAAAATTGAGTTAAAAAGTAAGATAAAAAGTATTTAAATTGTACGAAACTTTATTTTATTATTTTTCGAACAAATTTTTTGTTGTTGGAAAATTAACGACAATAACTCGGTTATTTTGATTTAAAATTTAATATTTATGAATATATGTATACAACAGACAACATCAAAGTGGGCTAAACTTCGAAAAACAAAAAAGAATCAAACCACGACTAAAATAAGAAAAACTTTTATCAACTGTTTTAAACTTTTTATGTAGAAGAAAATGAGTTTGATGCTTTTTTGTTTTCCGAAAGATTTTCTGTCAAAGATATTAAAAACAAAGGTTGGAAAAAGGAGAATACACTAAAAAACAGAACAAAGCAGAAATCTTCCAGGATTTTTTTCTTTTCCACAGAATCAATGATATTGAAAATATAAATTTGTACATTTATGTACAAAATGATTAAAAACAAAGTTCTAGAAAATCTTATAAAATTTTTAACAAATTAACTTAACCTACAAAGATAACATGTGCCACAGAAATACAAAACAAAACTATTAGTATTACCTAATTAAAATAATAATTGTATAATGATGACTAATTTATTTAATTTAATTGTATTAATCTTATGTATTATGTAGCTGAAGATGGTCATAATTAATGACCATCTTTAGCTGACCAAAAGAAAATATAAATAATAGAATTTCATAAACTTTAAAAAAAATTATATATTTTTACCTACAAACCATGAGACACTATGAAGCCCAGTATTTCTAGGTTATAATTACTCAACTGTTGTAATTTTACATAATAGTTTTAAAATACATAATATCGGAACTATTACAAACATTATGCATTTTTTTTTTAGTTAAAGTTTTTTTTAGTACATTTACAGAACATCAGTAAAGCTGTCCGGAATTTTCCATACATAGATGTTTAATTATTATTTGCAGAATTATATACATTTCTATATTTACACAAAGGATTTATTTTGAAATGAATGAATTACACTTAAAATATTTTATTAGTATTATTGCACAAAATATGTACTAAGTTTCATTATTTTGATGAATTATTACAGATATTAATAGACATTATTTTTATATAATTTATAAGTTATACCAATAATATATAATTTCTTCATTAAATATGTGATGTAATTTGCAGAAACTAAGCAATTTTACATACTTATTAGGTCATTTTTACTTATTGTATATGATTATTATAAATTAAGTAAAAATTACAGAATATTTATGGTAAACTGATATTACAGATTTTTTATAGTAAAATTTGACTACTTTTTTCTGTAATTTTAATTTTACTATTTTTTTTTGACAGAGTAGTCAATGAAGTCGGTAAAATTGTACTGACTTTTTTGTTTGTCACATTTTCCGAACAAACTAAAAATACAATTAGACTAATAGCATGTATTATTAATCATATTTTTAAATAATGGAAACGTTCTTATTGTAAAAAAATCGGCTCGTGCAATGTTTTATTAAAAATTTTAAAATCGACAAAATATAACTTGCTGTGCGCGTACTGTGAAAAAATGTTATTCGATTATAGTGGTAGCGAACAATTGACAGTGATTTTTATTGTATGCTTAGTAGATATATTGCACCGCGTTTATTTATGGTTAATGGACGTTAAAAGCTTTCAATTTAGTGATGCCATTAAAATTTAGTTCAATTTTTTATTTACAAATACAAAGTTGGTTTGGTACTGTTACACGACATATCCGTTAATAAATTGATTGGATTTTTTTCCAGTTAGTTTGTTTATTTTATTCATATACATAATTAAATAATATTTATTTATATTTCCTGGAAATTTATTGCAAATTTGGTTTTTTGATAATAATATAGACCCGTATTCCAACCTCTTTTGTTTATGAAAAAGTGTTTTTATTTTTGCTGTCAAATATTTTTTTCTACATTTTATCAAATATGAAAAGAATTTTTATTTTTGATATATATTTTTATATCTAATATTATAAAATTCTAATAAATTTTAAGTAAACTACAAAATTAATTTTGACAAAAATCTGTTTTAAAAGTGAGGTGAGAATATGGGCCATATCTTTTAACGAGTGTATATAATGGTTATTACTCATAATCTATCATATTTTCAAATTATTTAGATATGATTTCACTAAATTACTGCATTATTCTCTAAACTCTCCTATGGTTAATTTGTTAAATTGAGTGAACAATAAAAAAAAAGTACCTATACTTTTGAAAAAATATATTTTATCTACGGCCGCCACTAAAATTTACACTTTACACACTATATTTGTAGAAAATTGACGTTCCAAACGGTGTTATAATGCGATGCATAAAGTAACCAGTGTTGCCAATGTCAGTAATCAGACCACACAAAAAAATCGCTTTCTACTCTTCGTAACATAATATACTATTCTCATTTATTGCATTATGTTCAAATGAGTATTTATTCAAGTGTTAGTTAGCCCTAGGCTTCAATCTAATCAATCAATCTAGTTAGTATTTTCAATTTTATTTATTTTTAAAATAAGTAAAAATTATTTGTGATTGGTTAAAATTATATATTAAAAATAAATGATAACATTTGATTGGCTAATTTTAAAATTATTCCAAAGATAACTTTCTAACATTTGGAAATACTGAGCCTTAATGATAAATTCAATTTTGTCTATCTTTTTTAACAAGTTTTTTTACCATCTCCTTATATGCATAGTTATTTTTTAAAAAAAAGTTAGATAATTGAAATGTCTGGAAAGTGCAATATAAGACATCCTTTTACTATAAAATTTTTTTTTTTATCAAATAAAATTCACAGAATTAATTACGTATATATGATTATTTACGCAATTAAAAATACAGTAAATATTAATTAAGTTTAGCTTAAGAAATTTGCAAATAAAATTTCTAATTAATATCTAATTTGACGATGAGACAAATTTTCAACTCAAATTATTAACTTCTAACGAGATTCGAAAAAAGCTCGCTAAATATATTTTAATTAAAAAGTTTAATGTAGACTCTAATTACAGAACGAACCAGTCTTACAACAAAATTCAATATAATTTTATTTTTTTTAAAAAAAAAAAAAACGAAAAACGAAAATGAGAGCTAAATATAAAATAACGAACAAAATTAAAAATTCTATTTACATAGTTTAAAAGTTCACTTAGCCGTTTCAAACTTACCAAAATTGATCTACAGTAGAATCGTTGTTGAAGCTAAAGAGAGAAAATGCATTTAAAAATATAGTGTTATAAAAGCTAATAATGAACTAGTTCGTCCATCTTTATGGTATATTTCTCTCAGAATGTTTTTACACCTATTATTAATAATATAATCTAACGTATATATTAGTAAACCTTTTTACAACGAGCATTTATACAAGTTTCACTTTACAATATCAATTATTTGATAGATATTTGTTAGGTTATTAGTATGATATATTAGTTAAAACCAGTGGCGACTCGTGGGTTGAAAATTTGGTGGGTCAAATACACAACCGAATTTAACGGTATCACTATCCACTACTAGTCTGATGGTCACGGTCAATGACCATGTGCAAGTCAAATTTTATTTAATTCAGTGTTTTCACAGTGATTTATGTTATTCTTTTCTTTATAAATTTCTATTGCTTCTCTTATCAATCTGCTGTTAATACTGGTTGATTGAAGATATTCTAAAGCATGTTCAGCAATAGCAGATTTATTTGGATGATTTAGACAAATTTACTTTTTATGTTCTTTCGTGAAAAATGTTACTGATAAAATAGGGAGATATTTATCAAGGAAACATATTAAAGTTTCCTGTTTTCCACACATGAAACTGAAACGCATGCTGAAGAGCGTAGAAGATATTATTCCTCTTCAATCTTTGGGTATATATAGACCACCTTGTGAATGCGGTAAGGTTTATGTTGGACAGACAGGTAGAACTGTTTCTACTAGATTGACAGAACATAAGAAGTCAATTCATCTAAATCATCCAGATAAATCTGCTATTGCTGAACATGCGTTAAAATATCTGTATGATGTAAAATTTGAAGATACTGTAATAATTGCTAGGCCAATCAATATTAGCAGCAGATTGATAAGAGAAGCAATAGAGATTTATAAAAAAAATGATACTTAAATCACTGTGAAGGCACTAAATTAAATAAAATTTGGCTTCCATTAATTAAAAATATATAATTCTTTTGATCTAGTTACTTATATGTTACCTAGTAACTTGTTGCTACGTACTGTTATTTACTTTAATGTCATTGATAAATTTTGACCTGATAAAGACGAGCGTTTAGTTTCGTCGAAACGTCGTTTTTATAAAATAATTAAACAGAATCTAATCCTAAAATTCAATTAGTTTTGAAAAATTTTACTATGTAAAAATATATTTTATATTATAATATTTTTTTTTATTATAATACATTTCAATCTATATAATCGTTTCTGCAGTTAAATTTTAAAAAAAAACGGTACAATTCCATTTACTTCATATTTCATATAATTTCACACAATTAAGTTTAAACGTAATAACATTCATTCTAATTAAAGTTGTTTACATTAAAAATAACAAATTGCGCACATTTTTCACGCTTACATTTTAAAATGTACGAAATAAAAAAGAAATTTGAAAAAAGAATTAGAGAAGGCATTACACGTACAAGTGAATAAGTGAACTAGGACGTATAAAATATCATGTTATATTTATAAAAAAAGAATTAAAATAAAATGAAAGAAGAAGAAACTTATGTATTCTTACTTTTGCATTGTTGCCTTTGTAGTGATTGTGTGAAATATTATATTTGCAAAATTTAAGTTTTATTCAAAGACGTTTAAAGGAAACGTATCATATTTTGTATTATATATGCGTTACAAATACTGTAAAATTTTGTAGATATTTTCACAGACTGTATGTTACAAGGTTACTGTACTTAGAAACAGCATTGCTCATGCTGAATTTCATAAAGGGATGTTAAATTTTAACAACGATGTTAAAAAATAACAATATACTTTTTAAATTATTCGTTAAAGTTACTTTTAATATTCGCAAAATATCGATTAACCGGTTAATGTTACCAGTTCCATGGCTTGCTTTAAAGTAATTATTTTTTGATTTTCTGTTTTTTTTTCTAGAATTATATTTTTAATAGCAAAAGATAGATGCTCACAAAATTGTAACATTAATTAAAAATCTAGCAACACTGTACACTGAGAAAAATAGATATTTAAAAAATTGTATAATAATAAGTAGATATTTATTTGAAATATACGAGTATGTTTACTGTATTCACAAATTTATACATTTTTAAAATCTACTCACATATATATTTTAATACTATATTTCGAATTAAGACTGTAATACTATATACAAATTGATGGTATTAAATTTTTGTTTTTATTATATTTATAGTTAATTTTTAAATATACTTATTTTGTTATTTTTAATATCTTGTGTTTGTGTCACCTTTTTAAATATAAATAGCGTTACGGTAACTATCCATTTTTCTCAGTGTATCCTCTCTTTATCGAAAATTTTGCCAATTTTCTGCACGCGAATAAATCTTCCGTTAAAGCACAGTATCGTCTGGCCGACAAATACCAAACCATCAATACCAAAAACAAAACCGGAATTACACCGCAAACCATTATCTCAACGACGCCATTCCGATCTCACTTGGCACATTACGTGCGTGCGTTTTCCTAGCGACGCCGTCTGCTGGCAACCACCTGCGGATGAACGCGCGCGCGTGTGTTGTATGTGTGTACACGACGCCTTGCTAGCGGCGCCGTGTGCCAATATCCCTCCCGAACGCTGAACGTAGCGACGCCGCGTCTGTCAGTGTGACGAACGGCGTCGACCCGTACGTATCGCAGCGTCGGTTTGTGTTTACAGTTTTTCTCACGTGGCGCAACGTGTTTATATTTTTTTTTCTCGCTTATCAAAGTGATTTTATTTTGTTTAAATATTAATCGTTTCGTAGCACGTTTGATATTAATAAGAAAAAGTTTTTATTGAAGTAATAATAATTTTAAATAATAATTGTATGTATACAGTTTTTACGAATATATGTTTACATTTCTTTTGCAGTGATTAGTTCAATTAAATATTTTTGTTTTTTTACAGTGATATTGTATTATTAAAATATTTAACGTTTGATCTTAATAAGATCAAATTTTATACTTTATTAACTTTTTTTACTAGTACATGTTCACATTTCTTTTGCAGTGAAAATTTTAAGTACATATTTTTGTTTTTTACAGTGATAAAATATTTAGGCTCGTATACTCACCTTTTTTTGTTTATGAAAAAGTGCTTTTATTTTTTGCTTTAAAATAAATTTTTACTTCCACTTCTTAACAAATATGAATAGTATTTTTATTTTCCGTATATTTTTTTTATATCTAACATTGTAAAATTCAAATAAACGAATTAAAATTGCTTAATAAGTAATTTTAAGTAAACGTCAAAAGTACTTTTGACAAAAAATCACTTTTAAAAATGAGGTGAAAATACGGGTCATAATGTTTGACCTTAATAAGAACGAATATGACACTTTATTAACTTGCAAATATTTTGCGACTAAACAAAACAAAATTTAATTGAACTGCCGAAGTAATAATAAAAGAATTTGATGGATATTATTTTGTAACAGAAATATTTAACGAAAATTGTTAATTTTAAAATTAGTTTTTTAAAAGCTTTTTCTTTCTAAAGCATTTTAAGTTACAAGCAGTATTTAAAATTATTATAATTAATATTTTTATATATATTTATTATATTCACGTACATACATATATACACAATCACGCCATGCACACAAAATGGTATTTCCACTATTTCAAAATCAGTTTTTTCCAAACATTACAGACAAGCAACTTCATCCACATTCATAATACCTCCGCATACATGCTCTTCTATTTCTATTACTTGCAAACTTTTGCTCACGCAAACCACTCTTAATCATATTATATTTAGAGTTCCTAAATATATATAAAATTAAGTAATTTTTTTGTTAATAATACTAAATATTTCTTGTACTGCAAACTATTTTATTACTATTTTATTACTACTATTTTATTTTATTCTTATGTATATATCTTATCATATTTAAATATATTGTTGTAGTATAACAAATGAAAATCTATGTTTGTTATCTTATAATTACTTGTTTTTTGTTTATTTATTTATCAGTTTTGCTAGTAAACAGTATCAAAACGTAAAAAAAAAATAAAGTATGTATAACGTTAAATCAAAATTTATTTAAATAAATTCATATGAGTTCTGAAAGATATTTCAATATTTTAACAATCAGTTACCGTTTTACGTCTAAAAACTGTATAGTTTTGAAATATAATTTCTTCTTATTATTTTTTTATGTTTTAAATTTCCTTATAATTCAACATTTAATGAAAAACACACTAAAACTAAAAAAATTTGTAATCTAGTTACTTGTATTTTGTCACTTGTTTCTACGTTTTATTTGTTTATTATTTATGTCATTTGTTTTTGTTTTTTTTCTTAATAATAATATACAAGGAGTATATCAAAAGTTCTAAAATTTCTAAACTTGTAAAATTTAAATGCACACTTTAGAAATTATATAGACATATTAAAAAGAATTTTTCAGAACTCATTATATTAAAATAAACTAGGTTTAGGATTGAGTTCTGTATATATTATTTTTAAAAATCGACGTTTCGATTTACTGTACCTAGTACCTTGTCTATATTTTGTTTAACATGGAAAAAAAATTTCAGAACTCATTATATTAAAATAACACAGCTTTAGGATTTATTTCTGTATTAATTTTTAGTAATGATCGAACATTTCGACGTACTTTACGTACATCATAATGATGTAATATAATACGTTGAAACGTCAATTATTAATAAATATTAATACAGAATTAAATCCTGAAGTCGTTTTATCTCATATTTTACAAGTATTTCATTAAATTTTTACAATTTATCAATGTTATTTGAATTATAATTTCTAGTATATGTTTTAATATAACTCCATTACTTTGAATTCCATAATACAATTACAACACACACACACACACACACACACATATATATATATATATATATATATATAAACACATGTTAGATATTCGATATATAAATTTTATATTACATTATTATGAAAAGAGAATAAATGTAGTGTGATAGCAAGATTGTTGTATATTCAAAAAATACAAAAAGCAGTACATGCTTATTTTTGTTCACTTCTTAAACCAACAACATTTCTATGATTCGCCGTTCATAAATATTGACTGAAAAGCAACGATTGTCAGATTTTTTCTGTTCTGTAAATAAATAAAGAAGAAAAGAATATCATATTTGAATTTTAAAAAATAAACAGTTTTCTACGTTGATATAAACAATTTTAAATTAATGTTAACTTTGAATCTGTTAAAATTTTAAAATAAAAATATACATATTTTGTATTATAAATTAGTTGTATAATATGAACATACATACACTGTGTACCCATTACGGTGTGGAACAAGTTCTTTCTTTGCATACATGTTTTTTATTCTTACTACTGGAAAACTTCGCTCGCATTTGTTCATAAAATAAAATATAATTTGGAAAATATGTAAATTAATACATATTTAAAATATATTGTTAAATTTAACTATAAACGTAAAAACACTGCAAAACAATTATTATTTTTAATTGGAACATACTTACCAATTATTATTTACAGTAAATTCCCATCTAAAAAAAAACGAAACAAATTATTTGAAACCGATGAAGAACTTTGCTTATTAATTGAAAACAACAAAATTTCTAATTAAAAAAGTGTATTTACACAATGTAATGACTTTGGGCCAGCTTTATTTTTCTTTTGAGTTTAGTAACAAACAAACGAGCAGGAAAAAAAAGTTAAAGTTACAACTGGAAAGTGTCTTGACGTGCCCGGAAAACAATTCTGTCTAATAAATAATTAAAGATCAAGTAAAGTATCACGATAAACTTGACCCGCAAGAATGAAGAAACAAAGATAAATTGAAGAAAAAGTGGATAAAAACGTAACGAAAGTAAAAACCGAAAAAGTTTTGCTTCAAAAATGGTTATTTTACAATCTTGTTGCTGTTGGCGATCAGTCAGAAAGGGCAGTTACGCTAGTGCTTTTCATACTATGGTAAGAATTTCATATCATACATTTTTTTTTCATTCTAAAATATATTTTTTTTGTTTCTAAATACAGTGAAATACTGCCACTTAAATATAATCCGTTTTTAAAAACTAGTTGAATATTGACTTGATCGAGTAAAGATTTTTTTATATAAATAACGTAAATTGGATTAATTTGTTCTTGGATACGAAAATTTATCTCTTACAAAATACTTGCGTTATTTTCCTAATAATTAAATATGTAAAATTTATATTAATTCTCGATAATAATTTTAACTTGCAAGGTTTCAAAGCAATAATAGATTATTTAATAAACATATAATTTATTTATTATAACATAACATGGCAATCACCAGCAATAGTTTTGATTAATTTTTTCAGTCACATAGTATAATTGTAAGTTAAATTAATTAGATAAATTTTACAAAGTCAATTGTTAAAAAATATAAATTTGAATTAGAAGAAATATTTGCGAAAATTTCATATTTACCGTATCTTTATTGAGTCATTTTCAAATATTAGATATGGAAAATTTATTTTTTATATTAATTTGTTGTTATTAAATCATGTTGCTACTGTAGAATAATGAAGAAGACTGTCAAAAAAATTAATTAATTAATTAATCATATAAATGTATTAAATGATCCATTATTGTCTTGAAACCTTTCAAATTCTAATAATTAAATACAGAAATGAATATTATTTTTAATTATTTTTTTCTATATTCAAATTACAGGTTAAATAGTATAATACGGAATATCTTTTTGTCGAAATTATGTAATGCAGGTTTGGGCAGAAATCGACTGAGTCGATTGCATTTGACTTTTACTCAGGGTTGCTAAAACAATTTGAGGAAGAAGTTTTAATAATAATTAATTTATAGCTAGATATGGTATTCTAATTACTATTATACTTTAATAAAAAGTAGTGCTGTCAATATTTAAAAAAATTGGATTTGGATAACAGGATCAGAAAAGATTCGGATATTAGAATGTCCAATTTTCAGATAATTTGAAATCCAGATTCGGTATTCGGATCAATGATTCGAATTCGATATCCAGATTTAGATCAGACAGTCGAGGTATATTTGAAATTCGTAATCTAAACAATTAAACAGAAACAGATATTAAAAGTATTATATTTGTATTTATATTCTATTTTTAATATAAAAGTTTATAAATTTAGTAAACCAAAATATATATATATATATATATATATATATATATATATATATAATGCAACCTATAGAATATAATAAAATAGTATTACTTTCCAGTTATTCTGTCTTGTTATATCTATAACTCTATTATGCAGTAAAATAATGATGTCAAAGTACTTCCAATAGATTATAATACTAGACTATTGCTCAACTAAGCTGTCGCTATGGAAACTTGCTACTCCAGGGTCTGTAACTCGTACATTTTTTAGATTTTTATCGAATTTTATACGTAAATATGTTCTACAATTTATCTACTAACCGTTGACACCAATTCCTAATCATAAACATAATCTTCATGTTTGTAATACACATCATCTTCAAAACGGTCTGAGATCCGGATCCGAGATTCGAATTTCTATCATTTTTTTGATGCATACGTACATTGAGTTCATCGAAACGTCGATTATTAATAAATATTAATAGAAAACTACTACCTATAACCGTTTTGTTTTAGTATAATAAGTTCTGAAAGATTTTTACTGTGCTACTCTAAATTGTCTAGTAGCAGTAGTTACACGATTACTATAAACTACACAAAATATTTCGTATAATAATAAATTTTTCAAACAACCTAATAAACTTCAAAGGCATGAAATAATTTGTCGGAAATTCATTGCCAGACCATCTTTCACCCGGACAACCTAATTATTTCTTAACAGCCCCCCTTTTCGGAAACTTCCAAAATGCGTGGATGCGTCTCTTTCAACTCTGTGCTCAATTTCTTCTCACATGTCATGTACGTCGTCGTTGTACCAAATATCTTCATCGTTTCCACCGCCACAACGTCACGGTTATTGCAGGCAACTGTAAATTGTGCACGGTTTAATCATCCAAACACAACGTCTATATAGGATGAAATTTCATATAAAACGTGAACAGCTTGGCACTTGTCTACCCCCCCAACCCTTTATTGTGTACTAGTAGGTGCTGTCTAGTACATTGTTAAAAGCAAATAGCGTGTTAAAAGCAAACAAAGACATTGCTGAGAGATTGGAATTTTTGCTATGCATTTAATAATATTGCTTGTCGCGTTTAAATATGTTAAATATAATAACATAAATAATGGATTGTCGTGTTTATTATATTTCACTAGCGTAGGCAGACTGCATTATAATACGGGATATAAAATTTTGTTTTTATTTTAAATACAATGATTGGCACCACAACTTCGGTTTTTGGGTGGTTTAGTTCATTTATTTAGTCCTGTTCTTATGACCAGTATAGGGTGTGGAGTTTGAGTCGTGGAATCAAAGAATTAAAGAATTTTGCTGGAGTCGATTTTTTTTTATCGCGACTCCAACTTTGTCTTCAAGTAAACAAATTAACAAATGTAAAGCTACGTGAACAAAAAGATAACTTTTTCTTTTTTTTAATGTTAAAAATAACTCTTTGATGTTACCACTAATAACTTGCATTATCTAATGATCGATAAACCTAAATATGTACACATTACTGCGTCTTACTGCTGGAAAACATAACAAAAAATTCGAATAAGCTAAAAGTTAAACAAATGAACAAAACAAAAGTCAATATAATTATAACATTTTTAATACAATATTACTGAACACTATTTGAAAATATGTTGATAAATAAATTGCATTTGCAACATTTCAAATAATTACTAATTTTATTTTTGTGAATGTTTTTTATTAGTTTACTATGTCATATTATAATCATGGAATAGCAGTTTATTTAATACGATCAAAACGAAAAATTATTATCTAACTAAAAGTTGGAATCGGATAAAAAACAATTGGTAACTGGATTTGAAGTCGACCGTTTTTGTCGACTCCACACTCTTGGTTAAAACAGAGCTTGTAGTACTAGCCTTAGCTCGTATTTCATGGGAATTTGCTAAAACTAATCACCTGTCTTTTCAAATGCATGTCAGTTATTAAAAAAATGATAATTTTGTTGAAAGGAAGAAGTTTTCATTTTTTTAATGAATATAATTAAAATTTAATAAAATGTTTGTACACTGTAAAAAGTCAGTGTAAATTTACAATGATAATTATACATTTTTTGTTGTAATTTTATACATTTGTTTTAAATTTACTAATAATTTATAAAATTACAATAAAAAATACAGTAAAATTACTAGAATTATCAATTTAAATTGACACTGACTTTTTACAGTGTAAATCAGTTAATTTTATTCATGAAAAATTTCTAATAATCTAATAAGCCAATGATAAGTATTTATTAGATTAGTAGCTCTTTTTAAAAGCTTGAATTACATTATACTTTTTTCGCCTAGATTCATACTAGGTTTCTTGTTCAATTTTCGTTCAAGTTTTGTTCAATTTTTATACTTTTTTCACAATCGGTCGTGTATTATCGAGTTACTTTGTTTTTTTTTTCGATGTATTGCCAGTATGCCAACTTAAAAATATAAAATATTTCATTTGACAGATACTGAAAAACACATAGGGTATAATGTACCTAGTTGTAACTTGAATAGGAAAATAGAGTAAATAGTATATTTATATACTAGGAAACTTGAAAGAAACTTGGATGCAAAAATCTGATTTACATTATACTAGAACTGACTGTCTGTACTTGAACGAATATTGAACAAGAAACTTAGTATGAATCTAGACGAAAAAAGTATAATGTAATTCAAGCTTAACGCAATTTTTATCTTTCTAATAACTGTGTACATTTAAAAACAACAGCTGATTAGTTTTAGTAACTTTCTATGTGAAACTAGAACATTTTTCATTAATAAATTAAATTAATATACAACAATTTTATGTATACCCGTTAAAAATACAGATTTTTTCATTTTTTCAACGTAATTTTTATTTTTTCTATAACTTTAAAAATTATAGTACATATAAAAGAACTTCTGTGCATTTAGCACACAATTTTTAATCATATGTTTGCCAAAGTAATTTTTTTCCATATTGTTAAATTATTTAAAATTGTTTTGCTAACATCTAGTGATCTATACATTAATTTATATTAACATTGTAATTAGGGTTGCCAGGTGTTCACTATTTGAGCGGACTGTCCGCTATTTTCACGCTTTATTCACTATTATTAAAATAAAAATAGCGGATATAAAAAAAAATATTCTGCAAATGACCCACTCACAAAATATTTGCAACAAATGTTAACTTATTGTAAAACAAAATAAATAAATAAATAAATAAATATATATATATATATATATATATATATATATATATATATATGTATATTTATATAACCAAATAATTTGCATTATATTTTATAAAATCTAATTTGAATTTGTCCAAAGGCACCTTTCAACCCTAATTGTAATATTCAAATAATAACCAAAATTAACCAAAGTAATAGCTTCTATTATTTTCGAGATTCTCAAGTATGCTTTATTAAATTATTTTAAATTGTTTTGCTATCATCTAGTGATCTATAAATTCATAATATATTAGCATTGTAATATTCAAATAATAACCAAATTTAACCAAAGTCGTAGCTTGTATAATTTTCGAGGTACTCATGGCAATATTAAATGGGATGCTCTGTACAAAATAAGTGTTATTTTAATTTTCATTAATGTCAAAACTATTTTTATATGAAAGTTTAGTTATAATATAGAATAATAATATAGAAAAAGCTATTTCGGTCTTTTAATGAAATTTAAAAAAGATTATAGAGCTAAAATAAAAATGTAAAGTGTAGTTATTGTTATTAATTTTATAGTTTTGTTGGTTTTTCTTGTAAAAATTCATTCCAGAAATTGCATTAAAGTATTATAATATTTTATAAAAGTTAAAAGATTTAATTATTACCTAGAACATAATCATCTGCATTTGAATATTAAACATAAATGTATTAAAGTTTAATAAAAAAATATATAGAATATATTTAATATGATCAGCCTTTACTTTGTGACATTATAAATAATTTAAATAAAAACAAACAATTACTTTGTAAATGTTACAATTTAATAAAACAATTTTTAGATTTTACATACATACATACACAATCACGCCATGTACGCAACACGGTGTGGCACAAACTATTTTCATCATCCCGTAATCAGTCTCCTCCAAACATTAATTTTTATGGGTTAAGTTTTTAATATTCTACATATTTACAGGATGCATATTATTTTAATTGTAAATTTTAAAAATAATTTAAAACGGCTTTAGGTTTTAGTTCTGTTGTAATATTTATTAACAATCGACGTTTCGACAAACTCAACGTATGTCTTTGTCAGAAAAAAAGATGCAAATAATATTTATAGTAAATAAACAGAACCGAAAACAAGTAAAAAAATAAGTAACTACATCATGAAATTTTTAATTTTTAATTTAGGGAAGCCACATTTTATTTAAATTAAAACTACAGCCTATTTTAATATAATAAATTCTGAAAGATTTTTTACTATGTTAAAAAAATATTTTATTTTTTCGTCGAAACGTCGAAATATTAATACAGAACTAGAACTTAAAACCGTTTTATTTTAATATAATGAGTTTTGAAAGATTTTTACTATGTTACTATATGAACAAATTATCTTAACATAGTAAAAAATCTTTCAGAACTCATTATTTGTAACAGTTTTTCTGATGAAGATTTACGTTGAGTTCATCAAAAGTCGATTACGTATTAATAAATATTAATACAGAACTATAACCTAAAGTTTTTTATTTCAAATTAATTTTTGTTAATTAATTATTGCATTATTTTAACTTAATTGAATTATAGTATTATGCAATTATAGTATTATTCAAATGTACAATTACATAAATTTTATTCAGTGTAGATAAAAAAATTGTTGTATACCAGACTCAACATTCTCAATTTGTTGAATATTGAAAAAAAACCTTTATTTTGCTTATCATGGATTACTATACCTAGCTTTAATAAAAACAAGACAAGAGACAAGTACAATAAATTAAAATCTGGGGCTTTTGTATAATAACTGTCAATTGCAAAGAATTTTTATTATCCGTTCCGAAATGAAATAAAAGGAAGGTGTCGTATTCTGATAATAAAAGTTTAAAGATAAGCTTAGTTTATTTTTTTGAAGGTTGTTGAAAATAATGCTGACGTCAAATCCACGCGATGTTTTTCTATCTTTTCATCGATAAAAAAAAAACCAGCATTTCAATTTTTGTTTTGAATCGTCCAATCTTGATATGTCAATTGATGTTTATCATTTTCGGTACAAATAATCTATTTAGTTTATTTTTATTTGCAATGTTGGCGTATGTTTTTTGTTAAACAAAAAAAAAATGCGTTAATGCCATCATCTGTACATATGTTTGCAATGAAATAAAATTTCTTTGAAAAGTTATTTGCAGAATAAATAGGAATGCGGTAGAAGAGAAAATAAAGCTATTTAATATCCGTAATTTAAAAGAGAATATGTTTGAATTAGGCAATTTACAATCAACGTTTATATCAGTGTTTTCCAATCTATGGTTCGCAGATGGCCTACGAGAAGCTTAAAAACAAAATCTAGTATGTAATCAAAATTATAATATGCGTGTAAAAAAGACTGCGCATAGAAGAGTGACAACGACCAATTCGTATACCTACACTCTAAAAAAACTTATGTAATTTTATCTACAAACAATGAGACATTATGATGCCTATTTTTACATAATTGTTTAAAAATACATAATATCAGACCAGTGGCGTAGCCAGGATTTTGTCTTGGGAGGGGGGCTAAGAATTTTATCTTGGAGAAGCAAAAATAAAAGCAAAACGGTCCTCACCTTCAAGCAATACTACCCAAATTTTCACTATATCTTACATGAATCGAATAATTAATAGTTTAAAATAATGAATGTTGGCTCAATATTTTGGGGTAAATAATTGTAGCGTTAGGAGTGATTGCTGAATATTTGACTAAACGAATAAAAATTGTGTTAATTCTGCTTGGCTGCGCCAATATATCAGACCTACTACAAACATTATGTAATATGATATTATCAACAGGATAAAAAAATACTTATGTATGTAATATTACAATTTTTTTAGTAAAGTTTCTTTTAGTAAATTTACAGATTTTCAGTAAATAGATAGAAAACAAACAAAATTTTGCCAAAATTAGCAATAATTTAATTTGACCAAAAATGGTGTATAGAACAAACAAGATATCTACTGACGATTTGTTTGTGGTAAACACGATATAAGAAGTATTAAACAAAAAGTTTTTTTTTTTAATTATTTTTAACATTGAAAGTGTAAATTTTACATACATACACAATCACGCTATTTGTTCAAAAGAATGTGGCACAAACTCTTTTCACTATGCCGAAATTAGTTTTTCCCAAACATTCTTATCTAGAAAAGTAACTTTGGCGTATCCACATATATGATACCTTCTTCTATTCTATTTGAAAACGGTAGCTTGCGCAAAACACTTTTAAATTATATTACTTTCTTTACTTAATAGACGTCCACGCAAACGTATACCTTCTATATAACTTACATAAATTCTTTTAACCAAACGTTCATAGCATTAGTCATAATATCCTTTCTAAATAATTAAATGAACAATTCTTAACTATTTTAGAGATTTATTTATTTCTGTAACATATTGTAGCTAAATTTAAAATATTAATAATTTTCAGAGTAAAAAATCTTTCAGAACTCATTATATTACAATAAAACGACTTTGGGATATAATTCTGTATTAATTTTTAATAATAATCAACGTTTCGACATTATCATCAGGAAAAAATTTTAATTATAATTTTTTTCTTATGATGATGTACGTAGAATACGTTGAAACGTCGATTATTGATAAAATTAATACAGAACTATATCCCAAAGCCGTTTTATATTAATAATTATAAAATTTTATTACAATAAATAAAATTTAATAAACAATAAAATTTTATTCATAAATTATACTGCAAAATAAAATACTGAACTAACAAAAAAGTTTATAACTTTTGCTTTAACTCGTTAAAACAAATGGAATTTATGTCAATTTATATCATTGAAAGTTTCCAAATAAAGTTTAATATTGAAACTTTTATTAAATCAATATCTATCGAAAACAATAAAACTGTTTATTTATTTTTTAAATTTAAATATAAAAATATTTTACTACTTAGCAGTATAGTATATTTATATGTTACTGTAACGTTGGTTTTACGAAATTTTTATGAAAAACATTCGCTAACAACACTTTTGTAGCTTATGAATTTAATATAAATTTTTATGAACGTTTTAATGAATTCCAAAACACAGTTTTTGAATTTACGGTATTTTATTTTAGCTCGTTTGAAAAATATTACAGATTATTTTTTTTTATTATCATAAAATATATCTAGATTCAATTAAAATACAAATTTAATAACAATTTATGTCAAAAGTTTATTACCTTATGTAATATATTTTTACTATTTTGACTGCAAGAAAAAGTGGTATAGTGTTTGGTACAGTATCTGTAATATTTTCAAAAATTAAAAAAAATATATATAGAAATCATTCATATCTAGATGACGAACATGAACTTAGTGTATGTGTGAGTGTCGTTCGCTCGCTCGTTCGATTTTTGTGATCGCATTTCCTCCTAGACTATTTCTTCGATTTGCATCAAATTTTCAGGGTATATAAGCAGTTAGTGACCCAGATGGGCATGCGGATTTATTTTTTTCCAGTGTTACCAACTTTCCAAAAAAAATTATTAAAGTTTTTAAAAAGTTATTATTGCTACATTATTTATCCATCTTTAATCAAATTTTCAGAAAAGATTTTTGTAGTGTCCATATAAATTATATAATTTTAACAAAATACAGTGTTGCCAGCTATTCGAAAAAAGAATTACTAAAGTTTTAAAAAAATTATTGTGACTATAGTATTTATCCGCGAATAACTAAATTTTCAATAAAAAATTCTTTTGGTATCCACATAAATTATATAATTTTATTAACTACAATGTTGCCAACTTTCCGAGAAAAAAATTACTAAAATTTTTAAAACTATATTATTATACTATATTATTTATCCGTAATTAACCAAATTTTCACAAAGGATTATCCTAGTGCCCACATAAATTATATAATTTTACTAAATCACAGTGTTGAGTAAAAAATATTTTATTTTTATTTTTTATTTTGAAATTTGTTATTTATGAAATAATATTAAAGTTATTAAAATTAGCTTACCCATATGCTTCTAAATCTCTTAGTTAAATCATTAATAAAGTTATCAACATTTTATGCATCTGGCTCATTCTATATTTAATTATAACACATGTACGTTTATACTTTGTCAAAAACAATTGAATTTAGTTATACCGTACAACAAATGACAATCAAACAACATCTTTCACTATTTCTATCTTATTTTCAATAAAAATTCCGCTCACAATTTGTCAAAACAGTAATAACAACACCGAAAAACAAAAACAGACCAAACAATTTTCTTTAACGAGAAGCAAATTACCAAATTGCCGAATTACGTTACGAAGCCTTTGACAAAACAAATCCAGTAATTTGTAACAAATGAAGACAAATTTTGATGACCTTGGTGGAAAGCCGAACTCGGAGAAAAATCCAAATTTAACATTGATGAGGCAAAAAACGAAAAATACTAGTCAATTTGTCGCAAGATCCATCATCGAATTAAGTCGATATCGTGCGTAGACGAATGAGAAAATAAAAGTTTGATAACAGAAAAAAAACACACGTTTCGGAGATCATCAGCACAAAACAAAATGTGTTGACAGTGATTAACGCGAATATATAAATAAAATGAAAAGGTTTTAGGATTGTTTTATTTATATTTTAATAAAAATTTGACGTTTCGACGTACTCGACATACATCATCATGATGTATGTTGAATACGTCGAAAAGACGATTATTGTATTAAAATATAAACAAAACTTAATCTTAAAGCTTTTTTATTTTCATATAATGAGTTCTGAAAGATTTTTTAGTATGAAAATTATTAACATTTTAAATTTAGCTACAATATGTTAAAATATTTTACTATGTTATATATAAAAAAAATTGGTAGAGAAAATTTCATTTGCGGAAAAATAAAATAAAAGTTAGTCAAAATTTATATAAAAAAAATAATTTTAATCTACAATAATTGTAAGATGAACAAAAATTACATAAAAAAATAACATTTCCATATTATTAATAACATTGGACAACATAGCATATGTATCTCGGAGCAGAATGCTCTATTTATGTTTCGCCCATATTGCTTGGTCTCGGCTCTACCTCAGTCGCAACTATCTGGGCTCAACACAATAAAGATTGATTTCTGCAACTCGTAACATTACTAATTTACACTTGTATTACATTATTTCTTTATTTTGTTATTTATTGATTTTCATATTTTACTGAATGAATATATTTCGATATTGAATGCACGATTCAAAACCATTAATTGGAGTCATTTCAAGTGCTTCAATTTTGCATACAAACAAAATTTCCAATTATTTTACAAAAGTTATCATTTATGCTGCACGATTGCGTTGAATATATATATATATATATATATATATATATATATATATATATATATATAGGTATATATATATATATATATACCTATTGACCTATTAAATATACTAGATCAATCTGGGCTGATAATGATTTTTGATTTTAATTAAATATATCAAATTTATCGATTTCACAATAGATGTCTAATAAATTGAACTCCATAATAGAAATTAACAATTTTTACCACTTGCACAAAAAGGAAAAGAGATATAGGTCTCTGTAAGGTGTCTCGCTCGCTTAAATTTTGTGATCGCATCTCCTTCTAGATATTCATCCGATTTGCACCAAATTTTCGGTGTATGTTCAGTTAGTATCCACGATAACATGTGGATTTTTTTTTCAGTATTGACAACTTTCTAAAAATTTTGAAAATTTATTATGGTTACATTATTTATCTGCGATTATTCAAATTTTTACAAAAATTATTTTAGTACTCACACAAATTACATAACTTTATAATACAAGTACAATGTTGCCAACTTTGTCAAATATACTAAATATTTCAAAAATTTATTGTGGCTACTTATTTTTTCAAAATTAATCAAACTTTTACAAAATATTCTTTTAGCACTCACAAATATATATATAAACTTTATTGTTGTAGCAGTGTTGCCAACTAATGATGTCAACTAATGATATTTAATTACTGTAAATGTCATTTTTCTGATGAAGACGTACATTGAATACGTCGAAACGTCGATTATTAATAAATATTATAACAGAACTATAACCTAAAGCCGTTTTATTTTAATATAATGAGTTCTGAA
The DNA here is from genome assembly GCA_963966155.1 of Clivina fossor. Taxonomy (NCBI): domain Eukaryota; kingdom Metazoa; phylum Arthropoda; class Insecta; order Coleoptera; family Carabidae; genus Clivina; species Clivina fossor. The sequence continues at coordinate 9,900,219 of OZ014566.1, forward strand.
AGATTTTTTACTTTGTTTTTTTAGAATCTTTTTTCTCCAGAATTTTTTTCTCTCACGTCTCAAGAGCTTGTTTTTATAAAAATTTCACTGTAAAACTATTTCTTGAACTTGAACATATTTTTACTCGGACAAAATACTTTAAATCAATTTATTTCACTTAAAATTAATTAGTTATCCGACTTCTCCGTTAATCCACACATGTAATTAAAATCTTTCAACTTAGCAAAACAATAAGGTAGATTTACAAGAATTGAGTTACCTTAAAATAATAAATTGTAGACTATTCGAAATAGAAATAGAAAATGTAACATTATAATATTACTATTTCCTCGTAAGCAAATTAAAAGTTTTTTGCTTGTTAAATAAAAGTTGAACAAGATGTAACAAGTTCAGGTATTTTACTAAAAGTAAATTTAATTCCAAACTTTTTTTAAGTTTAATTGACAATTTAGAGAAGTTTATCAATTATTAAATGCTTATAATAAATTTTGTAAAACATATTTAAGAAAATTGAAAATTAAATTTTGATAAGTTTACATGTTATATTAAACAGTAGAAGTTGTATATCCAACCGTATGGAAAGCAAATTTGGGAGAAATTAGTTTTCTGAAACTGCATTTTTACTACTAATAACAGAAGTGTATATGTAATATCAGTAGTGTTGCCTATATATTGGTAGACATTTTTATTTTTATTTTTATAAATATCTGTACAAGTTTTATTGTAATATTATATATTTTGTAGATTTTTTTTAAAAATATAAGAAAAAAAAATAAAAGTTTATATGAAATAAAACTGCTTTAGGTTCAATTCCTGTATTAAAATTTATTTATAACTCAAAGCTCGTCTTATCAGAAAAACAGTAAATAACACAATATAGAAACAAATTACTAAGTTACAAATAAATAACTAGATCATACAATTTATAGATTTTTGATTAATGGTAGCCAAATTTTATTTACAGTGATTGTGGGTTATCCTTTTCTTTATAAATGTCTATTGCTTCTCTTATCAATCTGCTGCTAATAATGATTGCTCTAGCAATTATTATTGTATTTTCAAAACAAAAAAATTTAAGATACAGTAATAATTGTTAGACCAATCAATATTAGCAGTAGATTAATAAAAAAAGCAATAGAGATTAATAAAGAAAAAAATAACTGTGAAGGCACTGAGTTCAATAAAATTTGGCTTTAATTAATTATAAATCTATAAATTGTATGATCTAATTATTTATTTGTTACCTAATAACTTGTTTCTATATACTCTTATTTACTGTACTGTCATTAGTATTTTTTATCCTAATGAAAACGAGCGTTGAGTTTCATCGAAACGTCGATTCTAAATAAATATTTATACAGAACTTTAACCTAAAACAGTTCTATTTTAATAAAATAAGTTCTGAATTATTTTGTACTAATAAGAATTTTATAATACTGTGAAATTCGTATTTATATTAAATCTTTTTTCTCTCTTAATTTTAATACTTCTTTGTTGAATCGTCTTAGGGAATTATTGTAATACATTTGTAAAAACTGTCTTTTAAAAAATAGAATCATCTTATAAAAGAGAATAAAATCCGTTCCGACAAAATTTCCATGTAAAATTCGTCCGCAATAGAGTCTGAATTTATCGACGTTTCCCCTTAACAGTTGCTTGCCCGTCAATGTAAATTTTAAATGTCTATCACTCGAAAATGCATTTAGACTTAAATGGAACTCAAATCTCGGTAAATGCAAAGCTACTACCATACCCGTAAAGTTTTCCTTGCTACACTATACTATAGGATAAAGACATTTGAAATCAGAATACAAATATTTGATATCGTAACTACATTTTTATCTCTGTTTTTCTAGTATTTCTGGTTTTGTTTTGTTTCCATAGTCTACTTGAGTTTTTATTTTGCAGATAAAAATCTTGGCAGAGCAACTGGTTAAAAAGTAAAATAAAATGGATAACAGATAGGCGACAGAAAATTAACGATCTCGGGCAAATTGCCAAATATGGGACAAGAAAATCAGAAACATAAGTTAATTTCTTGTGACAAAGGAATTTTAAGCACAAATTAATGATTAAATATTCTATTTTTTTAATTAATAAATCAAAGATGTTTCAGATGTATACGATATTTATTAATTTTTAATTTTATGTAATGCAAAGAGAATTTATAATTTATATTTTGTTTACATTTTGTAAAAGTATTTGTATTAGAAAATTTTAAAGATTTTCACTTGTAACTCCTGATGATGGCCGAAAGGTTGAGTAATTCAATATTTTTGTGAAACTAACCAAGTGTTTTTTAATAAATAATAATCTTTATCGTTATTTTTACTTCGTATTAATAATTTATTATGTTACTTATTATTATGATAAATATGAAATATTAAAGTTTTACTGTAAATATCATTTGTATTATTTTTCTTGAAGAAGACGTACGAACTTACAACCTACAGCCGTTTTATTTTAATATATGAGTTCTGAAATATTTTTTATTATATATTATTTAACAAAGTAAAAAATCTGTTCGAATTTATTATATTAAAATAAAACAGCTTTAGGTTTAAGTTCTGTATTAATATTTATTCATAATCGAATTTCGACCAACTCAACGTCCGTCTTCATCAGGCAAACTAATACAGAATCAGTTTTCTTGCTGAAGATGGACGTTGAGTTCGGCGAAACGTCGATTTTTAATAAATATAAAATAATTAAATTAATAAATAAATAATAATAAATAAAATCTACGGTTCGACGAGCTCAACGTCCGTTTTTATCAAGAAAACTAATACTGTATCAGTTTTCCTGATGAAGACGGACGTTGAGTTCGTCTAAACGGTGATTTAATAAATATTAATACAGAACTTTAACCTAAAGCAGTTTTATTTTAATATATTATTTAGCAAAAGTTATATTTTTAGTAAATATCTATTTAATTAAACTAAAATTTGTATATATTTTAATATGCACACTTTTATCAATATACCAATAAAAATTATAAATTCTATCTGCATTTCAATATGTAAATCATTAGTGTTTTAATTTTGTTATTTGCTACAAATGTGCAATATTTCTGCATAATTAATTACTGTTTAATTCAATTGTATTATATACTAAAATAATTTAATTTTAATCACCAGCAATACAGTTTGTATTAAAAGATAATTTAGTTAAATATTAATTCTAGTCCAAATCGAATTCATTACAAGTTACATTCAGTAATTGTTCACTTTCAAATTTATTTCAGTTACAAATTTATACATCTGTATTGTGTATATTTGTTTAATTTTTTTTAGTTGATATTATTATTATATTTCAAAAACATTGTTGATATCATATTTTGTTATTTGGTAATTGTTTTTCAAATATCTATTATAATAAAATTCAAAACATTCGAATACATAAATTTATAAATTAATTTGTCTATAATAGTTATTTATTTAATAAGTGTGAAAAGATGGGTTTTATGACATGAATCATAAATGACATGAATTATAAATTCGGATATTCGGATTTCTATAGTTTCTCTAGTTTGGTTACTAACAACGTGCACAAACCGTTTTGAAAATCATGTCTATGTCTATGTCAACGGTTAGTAGACAAACGTATAAAATTCGATAAATATCTAAAAAAACTATAATAGCTACACGACCTGGAGTAGCGACGTCTTCATCGAGAGATAGTCTACAATAGTATTGTAATCTTGGAAGTACTTTGACATTACTATCTCACTTCATAATGGAGTTATAGACATAACAAGACAGAATAACTAGAAAGTAGTACTATTTTATTATATCTATATGTTGAAAACAATTTCTATTTTTTATATAAAATACCCTACATTCCTCAATAAGATATTTTGTTATTCGACTGTTACCAATGAATAACAATTTGTGTTAATCGGGATCCCAGTTTGTTTTGAAAGGAATTAAATTAAATTCTGTAACATAGGGAAAAAATCTTTCAGAACTTATTATATTAAAATAAAACTGCTTTAGGTTAAAGTTCTGTATTAATATTTATTTATGATTGATGTTTTGACGAACTCAACATCCGCCTTCATTAGGATAAATGATACAAATGACATATACAGTAAGTAAACAGAACACAGATACAAGTTATTAATTAGGTAACAAATAAGTAACTGATCAATTAAATTTTGTAATCTATTTCCATTCCCGACTATACATGTATGTTTTCTTTTTATTTGACATAAATTTTGTATCGAATATAATGGCCCGTATTCTCACCTGACTATTAAAATAGATTTTTGTCAAAATTACGTTTGACGTTTATCTAAAATGATTTATTAAGCATTTTTAATTAGTTTATTTGAATTTTATAATATTAGAGATAATAAAAAATAAATCAAAAATAGAAATATTATTCATATTTGATAAGAGGTAGAAGTAAAAATTTATTTTAAAGAAAAAAGAAACATTTTTTTCTAAACAAAAGAGGTGGGAATACGGGTCATAGAATTTGAAAAATATAACAATTTTATATTAAAGTGGTAATACCTATTTATAAAAAATTCATAAAATTTTCAATAACAATTAATTGTTTGGTAAATTTTAAGTATAACGTAATTAGGCGAATGATATTATTGTTAAATAATGATTAAAGTATTAAAAACGCGCACCTTAATAATAAATTAAAAATTACGATTAAAAAACGTTTGCAAAAATCGTTTTTTAAAACTTAGTTTTTAGAAAAAAAAACAGGAATTAATTATCACCAATAACCAAACATCAAAAAAAATTATTTATATATACATATAGAGGTTGTGTGAAATTTTTTTTCCCGTTTCCACATATTTCGCATTTTACTTGTATTTATTCACCCACGCTTCAATTACATATTGAAGGGTGTAGGCTGACGTATAGGGTGTAACACGTATTCTAACGAACCCTTTCAACTTTTCAAGTGACCAATGAACCATTCGCTGTGTTTATTAACCAATCGTTTAATTCGTTTTTCCACTGGTATTGTAATTTTTTTTTAAAATTTGGTATGTGGAAAAACCCGTTAAGTTAATAAATATTTATTTAGATAATTCGACACTCAGATATTAAAGTACGTACGACAGAAAACTGACACTGTGCAAAATTTTATTTTTGTTATATTAAACAACCAATATTGCAAAACAAAAATAGGACATTAATATATTGAACTACAAATATAGCACGATAAATTAATAAATTATTACTTTTTATTTGTTTCAAGAAGATTATCACATCTGAAAATTTTAGTCAGACACATTGCTATGTAGTTTGGATTAGAAAGTTAATTTTTGATGTTTTTTATTTGCTGTTAAAACGTTATACTTGATGAGTACCACTTGAGACAGTTTTTAATTTCACCACCAGATGGATCCAGGACTTTTGCGGTTGGCAATGCATATTGTAAAATAAAACGTTTTTAGTTCTGTATTGATATTTATTGATAATCGACGTTTCGACGGACTCAACGTCCGTCTCCATCTGGAAAATTGATATAAATGAAATTTACAGTAAATAAGAGAACATAGAAACAAGTTACTAGGTAACAAGTAAGTTGCATTGTCATCCAGTTCTAAGCTATGTTTAAAGTTTCAAGTCTGTAGCTAATCGGAAAGTTAGTTTAAAATTGATTGCAAAATTTGTAGTGAACAGATAAACAAACAAACAAACAAACAGGAAAGAAAACGAATTAATAAAAACGTTTTAAAAACTACCATTTTAACATTCTTTTCAATCAGTACGCAAAATATACAACAATGACAAATTCAATTTAATAGAAAAGAATAAAATATTTTACGATACTATTACGCTACATTGCTGTTCAGGATATCTCCAAAATATTTGGCATATTATTTCAAGAATTATTTACATTTTGTAATTTCCTATTCTAATTCATATCATATGTGATGCTGTAACAAGTAAAATAGGAAATTAGTTATTGTAATAACTATTCTGTATATTAAGGTTTTCACAAAGTTAATTTCCGACAAGAAACAATTTGATCTAGTTTCGTGTTGAATATTATTTTATTAAGCAGAAGTTAAACTTTAAATGTATACTGTATAGTTAGTTTAATGTGAATAGAAATTTCACGGACATTTTACATCATACACATTTCTAGTAAATTGATTTTGTTTGCAAACTTAAAACAAAAGTATGTTAACATAGTAAAATAATCTTTCAGAACTCACTTTATTACAATAAAATTGCTTTAGGTTCAATTTCTGTATTAATATTTATTTATAATCACGTTTCGACCAAACCCAATTCTCGTTTTCATCAGGAAAACTTATGAAGATAAGCGTTGAGTTTCGATGAAACGTTGATTATAAATAAATTTTAATACAAAACTTGAACCTAAAGCAGTTTAATTTTTTTTAAGTATATTAAGTAATGGGAATATCTACTATTTAAAAAAAAATAGATTTTATTGTAAATTACAAAGAAGGAACCACTTTCTCAAATTTTGTTCATCAGATTGTACAAATTTTACTTATGATGATTGAAATTGTAATGATTTTTTGCTGATTTTACGGATTTTATATGAAATTTGTAAGATTTTAGGAATTTTACTCAAGATTTTTACATGATTTTAAGTAAGATTTTAACTGATTTTTACCAGAATTTTATTTAATATTCTAATGTTGAGATTTTTCTCAAAAATTTTACAAGTTACTCAATCATTGAATCGGCTTATTAGGCTATGCATGACTAGCCAGTTAACCATAGACATAGTTACTTATTTTATTACTCACTAACTTGTTTCTGTGTTCTGTTATTTACTGTAAATGTTATTTGTATCAGTTTTCTTGATGAAGACGAACACTGTGTTCGTTGAAACGTCGATTATTATTAATAAATATTAATATGGACCTTAAACCTATAGCCGTTTTATTTTATATAATGAGTTCTGAAAGATTTTTTTACTATGTTAATAAGTATTGTATTTGCTAAAAACTAATTTTTAGTTTTACGCACAAGCACAAGAATTTGATCAATTCAAACGCTTGACACATTTTTAATTTTACTAAAACTAAAACGACCGTCTGAATGACATTTTATTAATTGTATTTTAAACTACAGTACACTTTTAATTATGCAATTTCTGGGTTAGACATACACAGATAAACCATACATTAATCAAATATTATTTTACACTCGAATAAATTCACACATAATCCATAATATTTGTGTACACCGAAAACTGTGTTTAATTTGTTTTGTAACATGTTTTTACAGCAAATACAGTTTACTAACATACACGGATAACCCTTTTACAATACGGTCACCGACAACACGTTTCGCTTAAATGCATTAACCCTCCTATAACACGGTATCCAACAACACGGTTTCGTTCTAACACGTTTCTGCTTACAACGAAGTTTTCAGGATTTTACTTGTAGTAACGTGTATGTACATAAAATATATAATTATAGATATATATATATATATATATATATATATATATATATATATATAATAAAAAATGTTGACTTTATATAAATGTTGAAAGGATATTATTGGGATTAGAAGTCAATACAGAATATGATATTAATAACTCAATTCATTGTATACGTTGCAATGAATTGAGTTATTAATATCATATTCTGTATTGACTTCTAATCCCAATAATATCCTTTCAATATATATATATATATATATATATATACATTTAATAAGCGCACCAGCTATTTAAAGAAAAAGTTTATTATTAAAGAAGTTCTTGTCAACTACGACTTTTGGTTTTACCTGTCTTTCACATAAGACAGAAACAGTAGTAAGTTCATAATCACCTGCATGTGCTAACATAATGTGTCTATAACTGTCTCAAAAATAGCTCTTTATAGTAATGTTAGTTAACTTATGCCGACATAAAAATCAAAAAAACTATATGTAATTTTTTGTTTTTCTTGTCTACTATAAAAATGACATAAATATAGTGAAATTTTTATTCAAATAGAATTCCAAAGCTATGAGTCATTTACTACGGTTACATGATACCCTGAAAAAATTTTCACCTCACAAAATCGCACAAAATCTCGAAACTTTGACGGCTTTGACGTTTAGAAAAAAACCAAACATTATTTATTTTTTGTTTCGTTGCTAGGATATGAGTTTAGGATTGTCATATATGGGGAAAAAAATAAAAGCACATTTACCATTTATATTGATTGACAGTTATAATTTTTTAAACGTTGGAAAACTATGCATAAACGTAGCACGTAGTTCGGTTGAATCAAGCCACGAAACACGTAATTTGTTTTCATCGTTCAACGGAACGGATTAAAAGCAGTTAGTATGTAGAGACATAAGTCAATTATTAAAAATTCCTAATTGGCTTTGGAATCCCATTTGAATAAAAATTTCACTATAAGTGTTTACCTCTCAGGTACATTTTTAATAAAATTGTACTTATTTGTATGTATTTTAAAAAATATATGTACATATGTGTTTTAATTTATCTTTTCTAACTCCCTTTTTTCTATTGGCTCTGTGTCTCATATAACACGGTTTCACATAACACGCTGTTTTCTTGGAACCTATCTACTGAGTTATAGGAAGGTTACCTGTACATAATATTTTGTGAAATTTTATAAAAATGTTAACTTTTATTATTTATTTGAAATAAAACTTTTATTTTAACAAAATCAAACATTTTATCTCTATCAAAAGCATGTCTAGAAAGTTTTAATGTCACATGTTACAGAAACTGCAAAACTATAAAATGTTTGGACAAGTTAAAAATTACGTAGTCATGTCAATTACAGTTTGAAAAATGCGCAATTTATTTCTTCACTTTATATTATATTTACAATTTGTGTACATATTTGTTTTTCATTGTACTTTACGATAAACAAAATTTCGGTACTTCATAAATTAAAACTCATGACAGTAATTTCATAAGAAAAATAAGATTAGCATACTTTGTTTCGGAAAATAATTATTTTTTGAACAAATTTTCCCTGGAGCATTATTATATTTTCTTATTATGTTTTGTTACAAAATTTAATTTCTTAAAACGTTCCCTTTGGAAAATTTTCATAAGTATAAAGCACTTTTTTTCCTCCCAGTATATAATAAAAATAGTTTATATTTTTTTTTACGGCCGTAGATAAAATTATTAGTCGCGCAAATTATTTAAAATGAGTGGAGAAATAAAAGTTTTAAATTAATTATAATGTTATTAAATTCCCTATCAGGTTCGTTATTGTTTTTAACAATGACGCGTTTCGACTTTGCAGTCATCTTCAGATTATTCTGATCTTGGTCCGTGTTATGGTTCAAGTGAACGAGGTTCACTTGAACCATAACACGGACCAAGATCAGAATAATCTGAAGATGACTGCAAAGTCGAAACGCGTCATTGTTAAAAACAATAACGAACCTGATAGGGAATTTAATAACATTATAATTAATCATAACGCAGGTTCAGGACCAAAGAACAAAAGTTTATCTTTTGACATTAATATTAAAAGTTTTAAATATACAAATAAGACTTAGGCAAGCCACACACCAAAGAAACATGAAACATAAAACGTGAAACAAGAAACATGAAACATGTTTCACAAAAACAACACATTGTTTTAAATGGGAATCCGCAGATCAGCGAAATGCATTTCATGCGTGGTGATAAGAGAAACAAATGCTCAGTAGAAACATGTTGCATGAAATAGAGCCTGTTCTATATTTTTGTTTCACGTTTCGCGTGGTTTCAGACACTGTGCATGAAAATTAATAAATTTTTTGATGTTTAAAGACGCGTAGCTTCTAAACCGAAAGTTCTATTAAAAAAATTATGCAAATAAATATTGAGTCACCAAGTACTGAGGATGCCATCTACGATGTATGGCAAAACGTCTGCGACGAGGATACATCGAACACGATATATCAGCTCAGAAAATTATATAAATTTAATGGATACTGGCGGTGAAAGCCAGAAGATTACAATGAATACAGTTTTACGTATAAAATAATATTGATTTTGCTAAGAAATTAATTATAATATGCTAATGTAAACAAATTTTATTTTGATTATATTAAAATATATTTTAACTGTCGTACTTTTCAAGTGAGAAATTATTATTAGTAATTTTTGTTTATAAGTAACAAATGCATGTCGGAAATTTTTCAAAACAAAAAAATTTGTTTTTCTCTGTCAGTTTATTCGTGAAATTAAACTAGCCGATGTTTTATTAAAAAATTTGCATGACGCGACTATAAATAAAGGCATTGCTACATGAATATAATGATAATTTAAAAAAGATTAATTTTAATCTTGCTTTTGTACGTTTTGAAACAAAAATATGAAACAATGTAAATCAGGAATACAATGTAAATATATTTTAGGTTTTTCCATTATTAATGTTTTTATTTATTAATTTTTCATTCTACAGCAAGAAATAAATGTTGTAACTTTTTTAATGTGTATTATACTTATATTTTTATGTACAATTATTAATATATTCATTGACAAAATTGCATTGTTTATTTTCGCGTAAATTTAAATTTGATTATTGAAAATGTGTGAAGAAATGTAGAAAATGCAATGTATACCGCCCCTGGTGGTCAAAAATTGTATATTCGACAAAAGAAACATAATCAAGTGTACTTAATTTGACATTTCCGATAGCCATATTAAAAATTATCAAGTCAATTTAAGTTAATTGACAGTTGAATTGTTTATTTTCGCTTGAATTTTAATTTGATTATTGAAAATGTGTGAAAAAGTGCAAGATGTAATGTATACTATTCCGAGCGGTCAGAAATTGTATATTCGACCAAAGAAACACGGTCAAGTGTGACATCTCCGACGGCCATATTAAAAATTATCAATTCAAGTTGAATTGTTTATTTATGCTTGAATTTGAATTTGATTATTTAGAATGTGTGGTGAAGTGCACGAAATTGAACTACAAAAAATACAAAACACACACAAGACTAGAAAACAAAAAATAATTATTTAAATAAAAAAAAAAGTAATATACCACGTTTTTAAAACGGATTAAAATGTATAAAATTAGCCCCATACAGATTTATAACCCATACAAATTGTCCATACAGATTGTCCTGAATATTAATTTTTTTTTATTTAAATAATTATTGTTTCTGTTACTTGTTGTTACATGTTGTTGTTTATTAAATTTGTTACATATGTTGCCAGAACAAGTTACTGAAACCTACTGAAATACGTACTAGAAAGCCAATGTTTTTTTCAATTCGTAACTTTACAAATTCATACTTATAACATAATAAATATTTGCTCGAAACATTTTAAAAGTTTTTAATTGGAATACGGTTAGGAGATTGCAAAACAAATATAAACAAACAAAACACAACAAAACAGCTGTCTATTTAATTAATATGTATTAATAATTAGCATAAGAAACTTTCGAAAAGTTATTTACATGTAAATTTGTCTTTTGAAGACTTGAGCATATATCCAACCACGGTCAACAACATGAGAGCCTGCTTTACAAAATAATTCCCTAAGTATATTTCTATGAAAAGTTTGTGGAATCTTTCGTGTTTCCCGCCCCAACCACGCAAACAAGGAGTGCGCTAATGTTAAAAGCATTCTGTAGTCCAGAACCAGCGAGAGAACTTATAATCAGCAGCCTAGACGAACTTCCGAAATCGAGTTAGTGGCCACATTGTTACAGAGACTATTTCTAGCCAGCCTGTACAATATTATACATACATACATACTAACTGATAACATATCACAAATGCGCATGCACTATTCTGTATAATTATCATAATGAACATGTGCGACGAAACAGGACCGGCTTTCTGGATAAAGGGGTGCAAGTTTTTGTATTCATTGAGCTTCAAAAATTTCTAGATAAAAAATCTAACAAATATTTTGACTTTAATAAACAGAAACTAGTAATCTTCAGTCACCAAGCACTGATGATGCCACAGAAAATTCTATAAATTCAATGAACACAATCTAATGAAACGGTTAATGTCCTGTTAATGATAGATTTTTTTTTGAAATCTTTGATTAGTTATTCTAGGAATAGCCTGTTCTACTGAGACAAGTTTTAAGATAAGGATAATTTAACCTGAATTTATTCTCAAGTAGTTAATCTTTGTTTATTATAATATTATAATAAAATATAAAATATGTGAAAAAGAAGGGTTTTAGAACTATACTTACTGCTAATATTAGTTTGTAAATAATTATTTAAATAAAAAAACATTTTTAATATAGCATGTTTTTAACACGGACTAAAAAGTATAAAATAATTTCTCCTAGCCCCATACAGATTTATAAGTTCATACAGAAAAATGTGGGGCAACGACAGCTACTCCCTACACTTTTTACTATTATCTATTGCATACGCCTCACGATTTTCTGTATGGGGTTAAATCTGTATGGGGCTAGGAGAAATTATTTTATGCTTTTTAGTACGTGTTAAAAACGTGGTATATAATTTTTTTTATTTAAATAATTATTTTCTGCTTTTTAGTCTTGTTTAATTTTAACTTTAACCTAATTAATTAATTTCATTATTTATAATTTAATAATTATAATTATATAATTATAATTTAATATTTTTAATATTATTAATTAATTAATTACTATTGTATTGTTATCCAGTTCTGAACTATGTTTAAAGTTTCAAATCTCATACTCATCGCGAAGTTAGTTTAAAATCGATTACAAAATTTGAACCTAACAGACAGACAAGAAAGCTAATAAAAACGTGTTAAAAAGAGATATATGAGAAATATTATAAATGTGAATGAAGCAAAACTAGCATTCTTAATTGTATGAAAAAAAGTTTGTGCCACACTCTTATTTGTATATATGACGTATGTATATGTATATTTTTCAATTTTTGTTTTGTTTAATTAGATTAAATATCACATTCGTATGTGAAATATTTAAATAAAAAATATTTTAAAATGACATATAATTAAAATATATTAGATAATTCTTTAACTTTTATCAATTTTAAAGGGGGGAGGGGCGGTGCCCGGTCCTGCACCGAGGTAAAACTAAAACAGAGAATGGGAAATTTCAATTTTGTGGAAGAAGATGTAATAAGATTGTTGAAATGGAGAACATTTTCTAATTGCTATGAGTGTTAGAATGTTTACAATTTGCAGTTTTACAGCAATTGTATTTTGCTATCTGTGTACTTGCTTGAATTGTTATTTTGTTTTTCATGGCTTGCTTAATTTAATTGAATTGTTTTTGTATAAGAATATTACAGTCTGTAAGAGGTTCACTTCAATTTTGTAACTAAGGAAGTGAATTGTCTTACGAAAATAATATACAAAATAAACTAGAAAAATTAATTACGATGAGTTGATACTTAAATATTAGGGCTGTTATATTTAAATTTATTTATTTATTTTAATCGAGCTGTATAATTTTACGAGACATATAGCATCGAGGGAAATAAATGTGCAAGACTATAACAGAATTCTCAACTAGCCTTAGTAGCCTTACTAGTAAAAAAATCTTTCAGAACTCATTATATAAACTAATTAGGAAAAATGATACAAATATCATTTAAAGTAAATAAACAAAATATAGAAACAAGTTACTAGGTAATAAAATAATTAACTAGATCATAAATTAATTAAATTTATTAAGCCGTCTTATTTTAAATTACTTTGTATTACTATCTTAAAATATTATGTAAAAAAACATTAGCATAATAAAGATCAGTAAAATATCCAACTAATTATTATTTTGACCTAATTGATACACTTGTTATCATCGCAAGTTTCCCTGAATATAGACTGAAATATCGCATTTCTAAACAAGGCAAAAAAAAATACTCCGGCATTTGTTATAATGATGCTATAGAAAAATAATCCTTCTGCCAGCATCGAATTTCATCGGGGAAAAGAGAGATAGCTTCCGTTGTCGCTTCTTTCTCCAACGAAAAGATCTGAAACGGTAACTCATTAGAGCTCATTAAATATTTACGCGAATTCAAGAAATATGAAACCAAAAGTTATATACAGGACCGTCTTAATGCATGAACAGTTACAGAAATTTCAAAATGACAACTCGAAATCTGCGCCTTGATTCTATAGCAAAAACAATAACTTTTAATTTATTTTACTTACAAATTATGATGCCGAGTATTTCTAGATATAATTACTCAACTGCTGTAATTTTATATGATTGTTTAAAAATAAATAATATCAGAACTATCACATGTAGAAAAGTTTTTTTAGTAAATTTACAGAACTTCAGTAAATTTGCTATCAAGAATTTTCTATAAATAGCTAAAATTTGTTTAGTTCTATAATATTATTTTAGTATATAAGATGACAGGAAAAAGGTCAAATAAAAATGCTCTAGTTTGTTAGCATGCGACTAGTTTCGGTATATTCAGCATACCTTCCTCAAGCAAATCTACAATATTATGACAAAGTAACTTATTAGTAATTAACCAACAACAGAATATAAGTACAAAAATATTTTTTACAATAAAAAGTTACTTACGCTAATATGTTTGAACAATAATTAAACATTTATATGGTTTCAATCGCAGCTCGGTACAATATATAAAATTATTAAATTAAAATTATACAATTTGTCACAGTGTATTATTTTACACTGTGACAAATTGAATAATTTTAATTTAATAATTTTATATATTGTACCGAGCTGCGATTGAAACCATATAAATGTTTAATTATTGTTCAAACATATTAGCGTAAGTAACTTTTTATTGTAAAAAATATTTTTGTACTTATATTCTGTTGTTGGTTAATTACTAATAAGTTACTTTGTCATAATATTGTAGATTTGCTTGAGGAAGGTATGCTGAATATACCGAAACTAGTCGCATGCTAACAAACTAGAGCATTTTTATTTGACCTTTTTCCTGTCATCTTATATACTAAAATCAATTCGAGAGGTCGTTCAACTTTCATATAATATTATTGTTAGTATAATTACATATATTTCTAAATTTACATAAAGCATGTATTTTGAAATAAATGAATTACACTTAAAATATTTTATTAGTATTATTACACAAAATATGTCCTAATCGTAAGTTTATTTTTATAAATTATTACAGATATTAAAATACAAGCTGTAATTTTATATATTTTAAAAAGTTATACCAACAATACGTAATTTTACATTAATTATGTGATGCAATTTTTTTGTTTCTTTTGTTCGATTTTTATACGATTTAAAACTTGATTTTTTACACTGAAAAAAAGAACACTTTTTTCAAACAGCCAACAATTCCCTAATTTTTTGAAATTCAAAAAAAATCGACATATCATGGTAGATTGTTTATTTTAGTTTTAAAATATTCTAAGAAAACTTTTGTATTATTTTTCAGAATTTTCCGGGGGACGGGACAAGTGGTCAGGGTTTTTTTTGACAGAGGCTAATAAATCCACGCGTGACGTTACAATTTTAATACATATTTTGACATAAAAATGCAAAAACATAGCTCTAATATACCGTATTAACATATAGAAAACTCGGAACATTTGTATAATTATTTCTCCATGAAAAACTTCTCAAACTTTGCTTATTTTCAGAGCATTCAGGGTGATATCCGTCCCTTAAGCCGATTCTGTACGGAATCACCAAGGCACACGGCCTTGACAGATGGACAAGACAAAATTTTGTTTTTGTTCTTGTTTTGTTTCGCCTTCAATTAGATCATCTACGCATTTCTGATCTGCGAGATTAATGTATTATATTTATTTAATTAAGTCACGTCATGCTGAGCAAAATACCGCATACCAAAATGGATGGGTTCAGACTTTTCCGTAGAATCGGCTACAAATAAATGTTAAACAAAATAATTATTATAATTTGTAGCTGCAGCTCGTCAATTTGTATTTGAATAAAACAATAATTACATTATTTATGCAAATTGTATAACATATTACTCAGTGATGTTGTCATAGATTTAGTTACTTATTTAGATGACGACTTTTACTAAAGCTTTTTAAGGTTTATCGACTTTTTTTGAGGTGTACTGTCACTCCCTAAAAGAATACAGAGAAAACCGTAAACACCCTGTATATTAGTAGTTATAATAAATTAAGCATTTTTGCACAGTTATTTATTTACAAGAGAATAATTTGATAAAATTATTTCCAACATGTAATGTGTTATAATAATATCTCAGATACTGAAATAAAAACATAAATTAGAAATTCAGCTGATAGAAAATTGAATTTTTTTTAGTAAAATTAACAAGAACGTGTGCAAACAGTCTGGAAAGAAGACTGCAAACTTTTAATTAAATTAAATTATATTATAGAGCTATTTAAGAACAACGTTAATATAAGCGTTAAACTTTGTAATAATGCTCTATCCAGAGTTTAATTGCAAAATAGCGCTTTATAATTAAATTACATGATTATACGTGGAACTTTTACTAATCCTCTTTAATAATCTGCATAAAGGACATTATTATAATTCGAATAATTATAGCAGAGAATGTCGTCAACTTGGTGTTAGAAAAACATGTTTGGATAGAAAATTTTCTTATCGGAAAATTATACTCATTTACCTACAAACCATGAGACACTATGATGCCCAATATTTCTAGGTACAATTACTCAACTGCTGCAATTTTAACATAATTGTTTCAAAATACATAATATCGGAACTATTACAAACATTATATGTAATGTGTATAACGGAATGGAAAATTACATATGTAAATGTAATATTACAGTTTTTTATTAAAATCTCTTTTAGTAAATTTACAGAACTTCATTAATTTGTTGTCAGAAATTACATACATTTCTAAATTTGCATAAAGGTTCTATTTTAAAATGAATGAATTACTCTTAAAATATTTTATTATGTAGCATTATTACACAAAATATGTACTAAGTCTCATTATTTTGATGTATTATTACAGATATTAATATGCAAGCTGTAATTTTACCTAATTTAAGAAGTTATACCAACAATATGTAATTCTACATTAAGTATGTAGGTAATGCAATTTGCAAGAAGTAAGCAATTTTACATACTTATTAAGTTATTTTTACTTACTTTATATAATTATTATAAAATATGTGAAAATTACAAAATTTTGATTTAGAACTACAAAATATTTATGGTAAAATAAAATTACAGAGTTTTTATAGTAAAATTTTACTACCATTTTCTCAAATTTCGCTAAAATATTATAAAAATTATATATATTCTTTTTAGAATGAACGGCTTTAGATTTTAGTTCTGTTTATTTACTGTAAATGTCGTTTATATTTTTTTTCCTGATGACGACGTATGTCAAGTACGTTGAGTAAACCGATTATTAATAAATATCAATACAGAACTACAACTTAAAGCCGTTTTATTTTGATAGAATGAGTTTTGAAAGCCTTTTTTCCTATGTTATATTATTTATTTTTTTAATTGACAATGTTTATACACAAAATAAACTAATATATCATTGACCTATATTTATTATATTTTGAGTGTTTTAGTTCATTTGTTATTCGCTTATATTGTTTTAAAACTCGTATTAATTAAAACTAATTATGGAATAATTTGTATGAAAAATAATCGATCATTTGATTATGAAAATCATACGAGATATCTCGAATTAAATTGAGAAATTAAATTGAATAAACAAAAAGTGGCAGATTTCCATAAAAATATACAAAATAGATTATAAAATTGAAAGACAATCTTAAGACTAATGTTCTTTTAATTCGAAATCAGAGACAGTCAACCTAACCAACTAGCAAATAACCATGGAATTGTGAATACTAAGGAAGATAGTTTGACTGACAGATGCACTTAAAGTTGAGCGAAAAGTAAAAAGGTGCCAACAAATAACTTATAAATAATCATATGTAATTTTAATTTCCTATATAATTAAAAAAGTAATAATAAAAGTATTTATTTAGTTAATTAGTGTAATTTTAATAATGTTATAATAAAAACGTGTTAAAAAAAAGTAGGTGGCGAAATAAGAACCCCTACAATAAACATAGAATACTGATTAAATGAGAGCAGTTTGTATTGTACTATATACTAAATAAGTTTATAACGTTATTAAATTTCTTAATATAATCATGCTAAATACCTTTCTGAAATCTAAATACATCTGCTAATATCTCTTATTGAGTAAACCTCAAATAAACAATAGGAATTACTATTCCGACAGCCCGACAGGACAGTATAAGGGTTGATTAATAATAACAATTTCGAGTATTAGTCGTTTAGACTGTGATCTAACTGACGGATTCGTTGTATAACTTTATTATTAGCGCAGTTTCTCAACTGGCCAAATGCTGATAACAATATTCGCCACTGCGCCATTTCCCACTCAGAGTTTATTTAATGCTTCAAATTTGAGTCGAATGTATTTTCCGAGGTTTTCGACGCTTGTCGAAACTGAAGCTGGAAGTAAGTAAGAAGTTTTAGGCGTCCCATTCGGTAGATTGTTGAACTGTTAATTGGTTTATAAAGGTAATTTAATGAAGTATGCAATGGAAATTGTTATGCAAAACACGGCGAATTGTACTGTTGTTTTCAATAAATTTACTAAAGCACTTACACTAAGAATATTTCAATCGTCCTGTTCTGAAGTTAAACTTAAGAAATATAATTAAAAATATTGTTTATAAAGATATCCATAATACACCAGTGAAATTTTATATGAACAGAAATTTAGTGAAGGTGTTAAAAATATTTATTATTCAATTTATAATTGAGTTCTAGCGACTAGTTTTGGTTATATACCGTTCATTAGGACAACTAAAAATGATAAAATGATAAAAGAATTCATAAAATTTATAAAATCAATAATAGCAGCAGATTGATAAGAGAAGCAATAGAAATTTAATCACTGTGAAGGGACACTTAATTAAATAAAATTTAGCTTCCTTTAATTAAAAATCTATAAATTGTATGATTTAGTTACTTATTTGTTACTTAATAACTTGTTTCTATATTCTGTTATTTATTGTAATGTCGTTCATATTGTTTATCCTGATGAAAATGGACGTTGAGGTAAGTTGAAACGTTGATTTTAAATAAATATTAATACAAAACTTTACCCTGAAGCAGTTTTATTTTAATATAATGAGTTCTGAAAGATTTGTTACTATTTCAATAATAAAATTATACAGTGAAAAATCTTTCAGAACTCATTATAATTATGATGATCTAGTTACTTATTTTGTTACCTAGTTACTTGTTTCTACCCAAAATTTTATAAAATGATGTTATATATGACTTTGTTATTTGATAACTTGTAAAATTACATGTTTATCCTGGAACTTACTTTTTTTACAATTTCAATATTAATGTCATTTGAAATTTATGAATTATACTTTCCACTGTATAGAAATTCATAAATATTGAGAATATAACTTTATGGTAATTGAAAAAAAAAACTAGTATTTTTCAATGTAAACTAAAGCAATAAAATTTTTCACATTTCTCATGCGAAAAATAGTAAACCATCTTAGTATAATATGCAAAAATATTCATAAGAAGTGATTTAACACCAAGATTAAATTACAATTCGCGGTGTAACACGATGTTTTTAATGAATATTCATTAATTAATTCCTTTTTATTCGTTTCGTTCGGCATTCATGCAAAAATTTCGAAAATTACTGGTTTAACTTAACGCATGAATTACTAATTACATATTTTGCGCACCTTCTAATTTTCGATTACCAAATTATAGTTATTGTACATTTTCTTTTAAATATTTTCATAAATGTATATGCTAATTTTTTTTATACCACTATGAAAAATTTGATTATTAGATTAGATAAAATGATGCGTACCTAATTTAATAATTATTTAAATAAAAAAAAACAATATACCATGTTTTTAACATGGACTAAAAAGTATAAAATAATTTTTCATAGCCTTATACAGATTTATATTCATATATAGAAAAACGTGAGGCAACGACAGCTACTCCCTACACTCCTTACTATTATCTATTGCATGCGCACCACGTTTTTCTCTATGGGGTTATAAATCTGTATGGGGCTAGAAGAAATAACTTTATACTTTTTAGTCCGTGTTAAAAACGTGGTATATTAATTCTTTTATTAAATAATGTGAATTTAAAAAAGCTTGAAATTTATCTAATAATAGAACATATAAATATGTCAAAATTTAGATTATATTTTAATTAACCTAACTATTAATTACTATACTTATCCGTAATTTCATTGGTCAAGTCATTTAGCCGACAAGATAATAACCAATAATTTTGCAATTGTGGCTATTAGTGATGACCGCTAACTCGAAATTGAAATATAACTTTAATTATCTAGATTAGTGCAAATCTTCTAGGCATTTTCTATAAATTTATAGATCTATAAGTTAGATATATGGCGCTAATGTAATCATTAAATGTAGCTTAAATCTTTAACATAATAAAAAATCTTTTAGAAGTTATTATATTAAAATAAAAATGCTTTAGGATTTACTTTTTCATAAATTTTAATTAAAAATCGACATTTCGACGTACTCTACGTATATCATCGTCAAGAAAAAGATACATAGAAACAAGTTACTAGTAACAGAATAAGTAACTAGGTTATAAAATTTATAAATTGTTAATTAAAAGAAGTCAAATTTTAGTTGAATCAGTGTTTTTACAATAATTGATGTTATCTTTTTCTATATAAATTTCTATGGCTTCTCTTATCAATCTACTGTAAATATTGTTGGGGTCTTGCAATTATTACAGCATCTTCATTAATATTGTTGGGTCTTACAATTATTAAAGTAACTATATAATTGCAAGACCCAAAAATATTAACAGTAAATTGATAAGAGAAACATTAGAAATTTATGAAGAAAAAGATAATATAAAATAAAATTTGGCTTCCTTTATTTAATAATTTATAAATTTATTAACTTATTTTGGTACCTATTAACTTGTTTCTATGTTTTGTTTATTTATGTTATATGTCATTTGTTTTCTGATAACAATATAGGCAGAGTACGTCGAATGTCAATTTTTACTAAAAATTTATACAGAACCAAATCCTAAAGCCATTTAATTTTAAATTTTTAAATTTAAAATTTTTTAAATAAATTACAATTTTGCTCACTACTTAGGTGTGAAATCTTTAACTTAAATTTTTTTTATATTTAAATGGCATGTATGTTCAAAATTAGTGTATTAAAATTTATGTAAATCGCCAATTTAATATTGCATAATCCTAATAGATTTTGTCTACTTTGTAGATCTGTGTTCATAATTTCAACGCAAATTTAGAATTTATTTAACTTTATTGCAATTCCAGCATTGCCTTATTTGATATTTCTGTATAAAATAGAATTGTTTCCGAAACATAAACATTAAAGTTTCTGTAGAGCAAATTTATCATTTTAAAAAATGAAATATTGTTTCAAACTTTAAGATAAAACCAGTTGAATTGCCGAACATTTTGTTACTAGAACAAAAATAATTCAATAGGTCATTAATAAGTTCAATTGCACAGTTTTATTGGTCGTTATGACTTTACTTTTAAGAAAAATATTATTTTCAAACTTTAAAAAGTCGAATTTTCACAAAATTTATAACAGCTGATTTTTTATAATTCTTTTTTTTTTTTAATTACATTAATTTTATCATTTTTGTTTATTCAAAAATTTTATATTTTTAAAAATTATAAAAATAGATAAAAAATTATAAACTTTCTTACTATTCAATTTGAAAATAAATATATATTTGAATTAAAAATTATCAAAAAAATTTCATTTGTATTTTTTATCCGAAAATACTGTGCTTCCAAATTACATAATAAATAATTTTATGCAATAATTATTTAAATTAAAAAAACAAAATGTATACAATGTTTTTAAAACGAACTAAAAAGTATAAAATAATTTCTTCTAGCTCCATACAGATTTATAACTCCATAGAGATTCCTAATCCCATTAAGATTGTCCTGAAAATTTTGTAATTGTGAATTTTCTGGAAAATTTTCTGGAATTTTCTGGAAAATCTATATGTGGTCAGGAATCTGTATGGAGTTATAAATCTGTATGGAAGCTAAGAGAAATCATTTTATACTTTTTAATCCTTTTTATAAACGTGGCATATTAAATTTTTTTATTTATTTAAATAATTATTTTTTGCTTTTTAGTCTTGTGTGTTTGTGTTCTGTATTTTCTGTAGTTTTTATATTTTGAAAAATAAAAAATTTGCTAAATGCACGAATGCACGAAATTCGTGAATATGGCACATGATAAAAATTAATATTTCTAATATTATTAATTAGTTAGTCACTTAATTAGTTAATATTGTATTGTCATCCAGTTCTGAGCTATGTTTGAAGTTCCAAGTTCCTAGCTCATCGGGAAGTTATAGTGTAAAATCGATTTCAAAAAACAAACAAACAGACAGACAAACAAGAAAGCGAGTTAATAAAAACGTGTTAAAATTTTAAAATAATTATACCTACTATAACTTACAATTGTTTATTTTTATTGAAAGTATTATTTCTATTATAAAAATCCAATTTTACATATCAAAAGTGATATTTTTGTAATAGCAATTAAATTTATAAATAATTTGTCAGTTTTTATTTATAAAAAAAAAAATTCTACCGTATTTGTACCAATTCTGTTGCTGCATATAACCTTATAAAATACCAATATGTAGAAAAGCATCTGATTTGGTCTATTTTTATCGAATATCTCGTCAATATACAAACACCAAACGCCAATTGAATCAATTAATAAGCAAACCTCTGTATTACTTTGTAACGGGATCAAATTAACGGAGCGAACGTTGCTCTGATGTGCATCAATAAATTCACGCGAGGCTGTATATAGATAGTATCTTCTGCTGTGTAAAGCCACCCCATTTCCTTTGTATATTTACCGACTGTTGTGTGTGTGTTTGGTATTTTGGGAACACCAATTTCTGGTCGATAATTTCCTATCTATAATACAGGGTGCGGCAGAAATAATGAATAGGTTCGAATCATAGACGATTTTAAATCGGATGAGTTTATTGTTGCAAATATTTGATTGGCCCTGCAGTTTATAGAATTGACTTTGTAAATTAGTTGGCCCACTAACACCGACCGACGTTTTAGTTAGCCGATAAATAACGACATAAGTAAGGATCTGAAGCTGAACTCAAATCGAAAACTAGAAAAAATCTTTATATTTCTTGAAGTAGAACCTGAACCGAACTATTATATTTACATTTAACCGAAATATCATGTATTTTAAAATTATTATTTTATACATTCTTAAAAAAAATTATGTAATTTTACCTACAAACCATGAGACACAATAATGTCCAGTATTTCTACGTATAATTACTCAAATACTGTAATTTTACATAATTGTTCAAAAATACATAATATCAGAACTATTACAAACATTACGTAATATGATATATTAACAACGGAATGGAAAAGTACATATGTATGTATGTGATATTAGAGTTTTTTAGTAAAGTCTCTTTTAGTAAATTTATAGAATTTCAGTAAATTTGCTGTCAGGAATTCTCCATTTAGGTAAAATTTGTTTAATTCTGTAATATTGTTGTTAGTATAATTACATATATTTTTAAATTTACATAAAAGATGTATTTTGAAATGAATGAATTACAATTAAAATATTTTATTAGTATTATTACTCAAAATATGTACTAAGTCTCATTATTTTGATGGAGTTATTACAAATATTAATATGCAAGCTGTAATATTACATAATTTAAGAAGTTATACCAACAATATATAATTTACTACATTAAGTATGTGATTTGCAGAAAGTAAACAATTTTACATACTTATTAGGTCATTTTTACTTACTTTATGTGATTATTATGAATTATGTAAAAATTACATAATTTTCCGATAGAAATACAGAATATTTATGATAAAATAAAATTAAAGATTTTTTATAGTAAAATTTTATTACTATTTTTCGTAATTTTACTATTTTTAGCGCATTTTTGTTTTCAAAAAGAAAGCTCAATAATACGGTTAGTCCGTTCAGTTGGTCGGTCGGTCGGTCGGTCGTTCGTTCGGTTCCAGAAAAACTTTTAAACTAGACATCGTAGAGGGTTCTAGTTTTTTGCATTAGTTTGGTGCTGTCAAGTTATTGGCGCATCGAATAGTTTAAAAGCGCTCAGCCAATGCTAAATAAGTTAATTAATGATATTTTAAATTTTGTAAATAAAACAGTGCAACCTGTCGAAAACGACTACCTCTATAATTTCACCAGTTGAATCTGTCCAAAATTTACCTCTATAATTTTTCTATAATTTTGAATTTTGAAAAACCGTTAATTTGGTCATAAAAATACTGATCCGCCCGCCAACAATGCGCTCCCACGATCAAAAGCACGAGAACTTTTTTAATTTTTTTTTTTTATAGTGTGTTTATTTTTTTTGCTGCACCCCTGTACATAATACATCGGTTTTATTTAGTTTGCCTGACAAAATATTACCACATCGATGCGTTAAATTTGGACGCCTCCCATCCTGTTTATAGATAAATTTTATATGATGCATAAACACTGGATTAGTTTGCTTAACTATTATTCGTGGTTTCGTAATAAATTCAGGACTTTAGTTGCAATAAATACGTGACCGACGATGTTATATTTTATTAACGAATAAATAAAATAGTTACCTGCTAGGACGTCAGAAATATTTAATAATATAATTAATTAAAAATAAAGGGTTTAATTATCAGGCGTACTTTAAACAATATTTATTATGAAAAAAGAATAATAACAATATTTTTAAATGATTATTCCGGAGCGTAGTCACCATCTATGAATATGCGTATGATTATCAAAACGCATTTTTATAACCTAAAAATAAAATAATGTTTTTATTAAAAAAAGTAAACAGCAATTTTTATTAACAAATAAATCCGCCTACAAATACGTCTGATAATAATGCACCAACCCAATATATTAATATCAATTAATTTGAAGGCACTAACTTAAATCAAATTTGGTTTCCTCTAATTAATAATTTAGTTGTTTGTATTTTGTTACCTAGTAACTTGTTTCTATATTTTGTTTTATTATTTGTATTCTTTTTTCCTGATGAAGACGTACGTTGAGTTTGTTGAAACATCGATTATTAATGAATATTAATACAGAACTACAACCTAAAGCCGTTTTGTTTTAATAATAAAAAATATTTCAAACTTACTTTAAAATTTTTAAAAGAAAGTTTTATATATATATATATATATATATATATAACATAAATTTATGAATTTATTTTAACTATTTTAATATCAGTAAAAAGTAAAATGTTATTTTCATTATATTATATTATATGAAATTTAAAAATAAAACTGAAGACTGTAAAATTGTATTATGTCATATCTTTATTCTTTGTTTGCATAGATTTAGTACATAATTTTATTGAAAATTTCAAAGTTGCTAAATTTTGTATAATTAGAAAAAAACTGCTTTAGGTTTTAGTTTCGAAATAATTTGTTAATAATTCAACGTTTCGACGAACTAAACATGCGTCTTCATCTTTTTTCTGATGAAGACAAATTATTACAAAACTAGAACCTAAAACCATTTTATACTAACATAATGAGTTTTGAAAGATTTTTTATTTTGTATAATTATTTTTTTAATGAATTTACTATATTTATGAAAATTGCATACATATATATATATATATATATAGAGTCAGAGTAACTACCGTTTAATATTTAGTACAAAAGTTTAACGGGATACGGTATTTGGGTTGAAAAAATTTATAAAAATGCAAGCATTTACAATTCTATCAATTTATTGTATATTCCAATATTTCGCCAGCAATTTGTGGCTTCTTCAGGGAGACACTAAAAATAATTTTATAATTTTACAATTTTACAATTATGTATAAAACAAGAAATAATTTAATGTGAACTATAGGTGAGAAATCTTACATGTATGATCAGAACACTATAAATGCTATTGTATAATATTTGAATGTTTAGAGTTGATTAATATTCCATATTCTCATCGTCCAACGTAAAATGTACACATTTAATCACAAAACTTATAAATTATCAAATAAATAATACAGTTATTAAAATATATTGTTGTAAAAGTCAGTAGTTAAAAAATATAAATAAATAAATAAAATAAAATTGTTAAATAAATAAATAATAAAATACAGTCAAATAATAAAAAAAATATAATACTATGTCTAAAGCTACGTTAAAAAATTTTTTTTTGAATAAAGCCTAGAATTTACAAACACACAAAAACTCAATGTTCGGTACTGTAATTAAAAAATTTTAAATTAATGCGAGAGCGCAAGTCTATTTTTGAATTTTTTTCGATCGGCAAGTTATTAGTTCATTGACCTGAGACACAAAATTTGAAGGTAGCGCAATTATTTAAAACAAAACAACCTAAGAAGAAGAAGACATATTTAGTATTGATGTATTATCCATTTTCATTATGTTGGCATAACTAGCGATTGAATTTCTAATATCAGATTTGTTATTGATTACACATTCTTTATTTTTTGTTATATGATATGATTCTAACCAAAGTCTTTTGAAATAATTATTTTCCACATCTAATATATACGGATTGTCGTAATCGGCAGTAATGCACCTACGCAGTAATGCACATAAAGCCGATTACGACAATCCGTATATATTAGATGTGGAAAATAATTATTTCAAAAGACTTTGGTTAGAATCATATCATATAACAAAAAATAAAGAATGTGTAATCAATAACAAATCTGATATTAGAAATTCAATCGCTAGTTATGCCAACATAATGAAAATGGATAATACATCAATACTAAATATGTCTTCTTCTTCTTAGGTTGTTTTGTTTTAAATAATTGCGCTACCTTCAAATTTTGTGTCTCAGGTCAATGAACTAATAACTTGCCGATCGAAAAAAATTCAAAAATAGACTTGCGCTCTCGCATTAATTTAAAAATTTTTAATTACAGTACCGAACATTGAGTTTTTGTGTGTTTGTAAATTCTAGGCTTTATTCAAAAAAAAATTTTTTAACGTAGCTTTAGACATAGTATTATATTTTTTTTATTATTTGACTGTATTTTATTATTTATTTATTTAACAATTTTATTTTATTTATTTATTTATATTTTTTTAACTACTGACTTTTACAACAATATATTTTAATAACTGTATTATTTATTTGATAATTTATAAGTTTTGTGATTAAATGTGTACATTTTACGTTGGACGATGAAAATATGGAATATTAATCAACTCTAAACATTCAAATATTATACAATAGCATTTATAGTGTTCTGATCATACATGTAAGATTTCTCACCTATAGTTCACATTAAATTATTTCTTGTTTTATACATAATTGTAAAATTGTAAAATTATAAAATTATTTTTAGTGTCTCCCTGAAGAAGCCACAAATTGCTGGCGAAATATTGGAATATACAATAAATTGATAGAATTGTAAATGCTTGCATTTTTATAAATTTTTTCAACCCAAATACCGTATCCCGTTAAACTTTTGTACTATATATATATATATATATATATATATATATATATATATATATATATATATATATATATATTTCAGTAACTTTTTTATTTATTTATTTATTTAATACACGTACATATGTTTAGCAGAAGATATTTTCTAAACCTGCAGGGTACATTAAAACATTGCGGATATAGAAATTGTTCATGAAAAAAGTCAGGGCCAAGGCCAATATGAATTTTATGAAGTAAGATTTTTGACGATTTAGAAGAAGAAAATAGACACGTCGACCTCTTATTACGTGCAATACATTATAAGTGGGAGTGAGTATCAATTTTATTGCCAGTCACACTATGCACATTGTACTTTGCCCCTACTTCATTTATGAACAATTCTATAGCTCAAAATTTGAAGTTACACTATAGGTTAGAGTTGAAGTAAAAGTTATCCAATAGTTTAACATAGTTAGTTGATAATAAAGTTTCAAATAGTTTAACTTTTATGATTAAATTAGTTCAAACTACTACTAGAAATATATACTCTATTCCGATATTGACTAAAAAGCTTATATACTTTAGAATATAGGGTATCCTGGACGCAAATGTCAATAGTTTAAAGCATGTTTACTATTTAAAAAGAAAAAATGTTTATAGAACTCTACCTCGAGCTATAAAGATATTGATATGCATTTTTATTGCATTGAAATATAGATATTTTCTCAGAAGTTGGTAGCAATGAACAAAAATAAAATTATTAATTTTTGTTGATATTAAAAAAGATCATTTATAATATAACAGGCATTCAAACCGGAACTGAACCGAAAACCGAAAAAAACCCGTTAGTTTTGCTGGAACGAAAACCGGAAATAAACCGGAAAAAAATGTCGGTTTATTTCGGTTCGATACATGTTGAAACACGCGCGTTAACACAATCTAACTTTACACGTCAGTTGTCGTTTTTTTTTTCTTTTATTTTCCGGATCTCGCAGCGTAGTCGCAAGTTGCAACTCGTCTTACCCGAAAGAGTATTTGGCTTGTTTTTTGTGGATAAAAACTCAATTATTTAAATTGAAAATGAAACTGGAG
The DNA here is from genome assembly GCA_963966155.1 of Clivina fossor. Taxonomy (NCBI): domain Eukaryota; kingdom Metazoa; phylum Arthropoda; class Insecta; order Coleoptera; family Carabidae; genus Clivina; species Clivina fossor. The sequence continues at coordinate 9,928,736 of OZ014566.1, forward strand.
ATCACTTTGAGGAAGGTATATTTTTCGATAATAACTTTGCTTTTAATAATCTTTAAATAGTTTAAATGAAGATATATTGGAAAATATTTTAATAATTTGACTTAATTTGTATTGTTTTTAATTATAATATAAATAAATTAAAATCTATATACAAGAATTTGTTACGTTAACATATGTTATTATTATTATTATTATTATTATTATATAATTAAAACATACCATACAAATTATATAAGTTTCGAATAATAAATTATATTATTATCATATATTACCTATATACTTGTAATTATTATACATTTAATTAATTAATAATTATTATTATTCATATTATATTATTGTATCAATTTATGTAGTATGTTTATTATAAAAGTAGGAATAAAATGTTCTAAATTATGGTAGAAAATAAGTTTTTAATACAAATAAAAACATATAAAAATTTAAAAATTAATCAATGAACAAAAAGAACAAAAACCGGAACCGAACCGATAAATATTTTTTAATTGAACCGGAACGAAAAATATATCGGTTCAAAGCCCTATAATATATTATAGTTGTTTTAATAATTTATTATGAGTTTTGAAAGATTTGTCAATATCTTTTATGAATATGTAATTAAAATCGGATAGTATTGTCAAAAAAAAAAAAAAAATTAATTGAATCGAGATCAATAGTGTGGCAAATCCACTACCCATTCATCAACGTAGGAACCCAAACAGCATTATATATATTCAAACGGGGTGGCTTTTTCAGAAACATTACATTCTTATAGCAAAAGTACCCAAAGCACCCAAACCTTACAACCAGCATTTTTATGTATACTCTAAAAATACTAGGCATATAAATTATTTCTTTTGATAATCTGATTACTTTCGAAAAAAATTTATAGCACATCAGATATATACAATGATTTAACTTGGAAATGAAATCTGTATATTATCCTTATTTAATTGAAATTTACAGATCTGCGAATATCCTTTGCTAAACACAAAAACAGCAATAAATTTGTAACAAATCTTTTGAAACCCGTACGCGGTTAGACATTTTCTTTTGAGAATCTTTCCGAAAATTGGCACTAGAGGAATTTCATCGAAAGATAAAAGATCGTTTCATTATATAGCAATCTAAGAACTTCAGACGAATCAATTAAATTTGTTCCATTTTGTTCTCAATCTTGTAAAATACGTATAACGAATACCACAAACGCTTGAGTTTTTGTTCTTTATTTTCTTGAATTGTCGTTATATCTTTCTTTCGCATTGGAAACAAACTCGTTACAGAAAATAATTATATTGTTGATTTTATTGATTCTTCTTATAATATTACAACTAAGAGCTTTGTTAACGATTGTAAATAAAAACTTATTTGCATAACCTATAATATCATAAGAACAATTAGGGTTTGTTTCTTAATTTGTCTGTAAGCCAATAATTGAAAAATTTAAAACTTATTCAGAATACTTAATGAACAATAACTAACTGGCAAATACAACCAGCTCGGTAAAATTATGATATATTAACCTCGACAAAGAAAATTAAGAAAAACAAATTGAAAAACAAAATTCAGCTAAATTTCTGATATTAAGAACTAATTTTATTACAACATTCTTAAATAAAAATAATATTATAAAATTAATATTATAAAAATCCCAAAACCACACTTAAATTATTTAATTATTTAAGTAATTTAATTTAATTATTTAAGTGTGGTTTTGGGATTTTTATAATATTAATTTTATAATATTATTTTTATTTAAATTTCGCCACAGTAGATCATTTTCTAATCTTTTTTTTAACAACATTCTTAAATTGAAATCTTACAAAATCTAACTAAATTATTTTTTATTAACGTTTTTGCGTATTCCATGTACATTATAATCAAAAAAAAATAATATAAATGACATTACAGTAAATAAACAGAACATAGAAAGAAGTTACTAGGTAACAAAATAAGTAACTAGATTACAAAATTTATAAATTTTTAATTAAAGATAGTCAAATTTTATTTAAATGAGAACCTTCACTTTTAAATTTTACTGTAATATCAATGTCAATAATGGTATTAAAATTGAGTAGTAATTTTGTGATCAGCAGAATAATACTTCTTTTCTTCAAGCATATTAAAATATTGATATTACGTTACAAGATTAGAAGGAGGTCATTATGTTACTAGTGCAATAATGTAACATTATTATACAGTAATTAGTTACTATGTACACCACTGGTGACAGCACCAAACATAACTACAATGTTAACGTTAGTTCACACGGTTCTAATTGCTATGTTCAGATAGGTAGCTCAAATACAAAATTGAAGTTAATATTGAATTTATTCGTTTAATACAACTTATTTATTGTAACTGACTGTTTTGAAAATTACATAATCAATTAATAATTCAATAATTAATTTAATATTGTTAATTGATTTATATAAAATAAAAAATATACTATTTTTTTACTGGCTCTATTTTCTACAAAAACGATCTTAAAGGTACCGAAAAAATACCTGAGATATAATATTTTATGTAGAATAATATATATTTTTTTGAATTTTTTCGTATTTATAATTTGGCCAAAATGACTAACTCGATCAATTGTATTTAATCTGACATCTTAAACGGCTATATTGACAAACTATTACATCAAGTTAAGTTAATTGACAATAGAATTTAAATTTGATTATTTAAAATGTGTGGAACAGTGCATTAAATGCAATGTGCACCGTCCAGGGTGATCAGAAACTACATATTCGACCAAAGAAACACTGTTAAGTGAAGTGTATTTAATTTGACATCTCCGACGGGTATATTAAAAATTATTAAATCAAGTTAAATTAATTGACAATTGCATTGTTTATTTTTGCTACATTTTTTCTTCAAGCGTATTAAAATATTGATATTGCCTATGTAGAAAAAGTCATTATGTTACTTTTACAGTAATGTTCATTATTATACAGCAATTAGTTACTATATATACATCACTAGTAGTGCACGAAACTTGACAAAAATCATCAAGTGTATTTTATCTGACATCTTCATTGTTCATGTTGAAAATTATTACGTTAAGTTAAATTAATTGGCAATTGCATTGTTTAATTTCGCCCATTCCGTCACTATTTATGAATAAGAATAACAACGTAAATTCACAATTTTAGTTTGAGCAGTTACTATTGATTTAATTGCAGCCAAACATTAAGAAAATATTATTATGTTTTCACAAGCTAGTAGATAGTGCAATTCAAAGCCAATAGCATTACGACTAAAACGTAAAACTAATTTCTAGATAAATAGGAAAATATGAATAAGATGTTGAAGACTTAACTTAAAAATAGTAATAGTTCTATTATAGCTAAGAAGCTAATTCTCTGATCATCATTCAACCTATATTATATCCTTCTTGAATTACCCACAACGTGTAATTTCGGCTATAGTAACTTTGGCAACCGTTTCGAAATTAATCAACAATGTTTAATCAACCACAAGTTATTACGATGTGATTAAAATTAAAGCTAATAAGCCAAATATTGATTATTAGTAATGGTAGACTAAACTATAATCATATTTTCTGATTGGATAAACAGGTCGATTTAAAATAAAAAGTAAAGTGAAATATGCCATAACCACAAATGACAGTATAGTGAAAAAGCTTTGAGTGGTGTCAATTTTGAGAATCTGACAAAACTATATATAATATTACCATTAATAATTATTACAATATATAAAATTAAACTATATTTTTCCTAATTTATTTTTTAAATTCAGTATATTCTATTATGTTAAAAATTATCTAGAATCTGTACAAAGAATGTTTCTTAAATATGATGTGTGTGAAATTGATAAAAAAATTTGTAGCAAAACTTGGTGTTAGTCAGTTAAGATGGTTCGGACATGTTGAGCGAATGTCTAATGAACGTTTGGTTAAAATGATTTTGATGGTACACGTTTGCGTGGACGTCCGATGTGTAGTTGGAGTGGTATGATTGAGAGTGTTTTGCGTGAGCAAAAGTTTCCAAGTAGTAGAAATAAAAGAGCATGTATGAGAGAGGAATTATGAATGTGGATGAAGCGACAGTTGCTTGTTTGGATAGGAATGTTTGGAGGAGACTGATTTCGGGATGATGAAAAGAGTTTGTGTCACACCTGTTTGGGTACATGGCGTGTTATGTATGTATGTAAAATTGACAAGAAATAAATTATTTATGCTGCTATTCTGGTTATCACATTTAAATTTAAAGATCTCTAGCTTATATGAAACTTTAAATAAATTTTAATACAACAATAATTCTGAACAGTGTTGACAATTATCAAATAATTATCTTATTTTAATAGAATTTTTATGGATGGGATTTTTATGCAAGCTGAAGAAAGGTGAATTAACGGTAGAATGGGATAATGTAACAAGTAAAGTGTAAACTTGGCGACCGTAGATAAAATATATTTTCGAAATGATAAATAGTGTAATGTTTAAATTAAATTAATTTTATATATAAATTTAGATTTGATAATTTATGTAAGTAATTTTACCAAAACGTTAGTTGTTTTATTGTTTTCAAAGTTAACATAATTTGTACGCTTTAGTAACAAAATGACCCGTAATATAGTTCAAACAATATAGTGTCAAAAACCCCGAGCATCTTTGGCCGTAAAAAAAACCAGAATGCCCATAAAAATGGGCAGTGGCACAATAAGTGTGGCATCGTGTGTCAGTCACCCTTCGGTCCGTTATCACCACACAACACACGTGATTAATAAATCTTGTGCTAGGCCCCCTCCCTCTTTCACCGGCGCGTCGAGAAAATGAAACTAGGTTGACCGGAACTTGTGTTTCGGACATCACCAGGGCCCGCTTAAAATACAATTCTTCCGGTCGCCAGACCCCTCAACCCTAGCTAAACTAAATGAAACTCATTTTCAAGAAAATCACCAAAGCGTATATGATGTTGCAGATATATTTCAAGTAATTAAAATTGATTACGCTGATTATCCGACGTGTAATGTTTCTCCGTTTATTGTCTTAGAGTTTGAAATTTATTAGGTTATGTTTTAGTGTGTAAATAACTTTAATCAATATAGAAGCGTATACAATAAGATCAGGAACGACCGTCTATTATACACATTATCTACATATTTTACTGTATGTCCCAATTTCACCCCTGCTATCGTTATAATTTTCCAAAAACTATAAGAGATTCATATTTTAGTGAAATAAAATTTTTGTGCATATTTACATATTTATCTTAAGGGAGTACACCACCTTGACACTTTTAAAAAATTAATTTTCTGAAAGTTTATAGTATAGAATAATATGTTAAAACGGTTTTCCGTAATTCAAACTTTTGTAACTAATGTAAATGTAATGTTAAAAAAGACCATTTAGAAAGTTTTGCAAAGTTACCATTGTGATATTTCTATAGAAGTATAGATATTAAATTATATGACAGAAATTTGTCAATATATTCATTGTGTCAAAAGCAAATTTTAAAATAAGTTTTTATATTGTAAATGAGTAATTTATTTCTTTTACTTATGACAAAAAAAAACGTTCGAATAAAAAAATTAAATCTAAATCTTATAAAATCTATTATTATCTAAATATTATAAAAATTTACTTTAAATATTAAGTTTGTTTTGAGAACGACGAAATATTTTTTTTACATAAAGATTTATATTTATTTAGAATTTCATACATGCATAGGTACATATATACATACATACACAATCACGCCATGTACAAAAAAGGGTGTGGCACAAACTTTTTTTATCATCCCGAAATCAGTCTCCTCCAAACATTCCTATCCAAACAAGCAACTTTTGCTTCATTAACATTCATAATTTTTCTTATACATGCTCTTTTATTTCTACTACTTGGAAACTTTTGCTCACGCAAAACACTCTCAATCATACCACTCCAACTACTCATCGGACGTCCACGCAAACGTATCCCATCAAAATCATTCAAATAAATCTTTTTAACTAAACGTTCATTAGACATTTGCTCAACATGTCCGAACCATCTTAACTGACTAACACCAACTTTTGCTACAACATTTTTTTCAATTTCACACTAATCATACACTAATCTATTTCGTACCCGATCTTTCCTATTTACACCACATACCACACGTTGCTTTTATATTCATTTACAGAGCAACTGAATGAATTTGTATACTTTGGTTGTTTGTTGCCGAAATATTAATAAGGTGATAAACAATTAAAATTTTAAAATTAATATAATACTTCAAAACACTATTTTTCACAACAAGATATTATAACAAAATAGTAATAATTAATAAACATAAAAATTACGTGATATATTGTTATAATAACCTTCTTGTTTGTCATAAAAAAAAACATTGTAATACAAATTTATTAATGTAATACGTATAATGTCACATAAAGAGGCTATCAAAATGCTATAAATCACAATTCATTATATTCCAAGAGCATCTGAAAAAAAAAAACCTTTTTTCTAGCTGTCAAATACAAAATAAAATATAGTTAAGTTATTTGTGAGCTTGACGGATAATTCCGCGAACTTTTATCGTACAACTTGCAGACAGAATAATAATGAGCTTCGGGTACAAATTGTATACTTAACTTTCGTGCTTTTACTAGCTGAAAACGAACCAGATATATCAATGTTACACCGTTTTCCTACGACGACGCTTTTCTGCTTTCATTTGTTTTTGAAATGGGAGAGAGAACCGTTTCGCCTTTGTTTTGTTTTGTGGTGTGAACCTTTAAAAACGTTCAAATGTTTTCAATGTCTATTTGTCTTTTGTTTTTGTTCAAATATTTTGAGGGTATCAGCAGTTTTTTTCCTCCTACAGAAAAAATTTGAATATATTTTTTTTGTTAATTAATTTCTGTCAATTAAATTTTAATAATTTTTTAATTTTCAATGGAAAATTGACACAAATGCAAACTTTTAATTTTGTATTGAAATATTGTATAAATATAAAAATAAAAATGATCGTAGGTTTAAAGCAGTCTGTTATGACATTTGATAAATGAAACTCAATTGAAATACTATTTAAGTTTTTAATATATGTATATTATATTATTATCAGGGAGCTACGATAGCATACATGTAATTAATATAACATTCTTTTTAGTTAAGTTAATATTAAAATTAAAACATATGTTGTATCTATTGTTTTATTTTGTTTTTCTACAATAACTTGTTATTAAACTAGTAAATTTACTATGCCAGTAATAAATTTTAATTTCTTTTAGTTGCGCAACTAGATAGAATAGGATTTATGTTCATATGACATTTCTCACTCAAAATAACTTCCCAAACAAACTGTTAAAGTCTAGTATACACATTATAAATTACTCTGAAAAGTTATGCGAAAAACTGACAATGTTCTATATTATTTCAAATTACTATTTTATTAAAACATATCAATTTTTACAGTAATATAATAAATCAAATATTTAATTATTGGTATAAATAAAATTTAAAACAAATGAAAATAAAAATTTTATATATTTCCATGACAATGTTTTTTGGTGGAGGCGTATTAAATATATAACAATGTAATCAATTTTTAAAATTACTTAATTTTAGTTACTATATTAGTGGGAAAATGTAAACGCAGTAGTTTTGTTTTTAGCTAAGGGTGTTAAGAACTTCTTTTTGACAACCAATGACTAAGAAGTATACTTGTGATCACGTAAATATTCGCTAGCCTTTTCACACCGACAGTACTATAATTTATTAAAACACAATAAAAATTTGTTGAAAGACGTTATTTAATCTCATTTTTTTAACTAAAATAAAACCAACAACTGATCAAAATAAAATTGTGTATATGCATTATTTTATCATAAGTAGTAAGTGGTAATACTAATTTTGTAATAAGTAGAGTAACCTTATTCGAATTAGTTTTAGTTTTACGTACAAGCATAAGAATTTGACCAATCCAAATACTTGGTGTTAGTATCAAGTGTTTGAATTGATCAAATTCTTGTGCTTGTGTGTAAAACTAAAACTAAAACGGTATTCTAAATGATACTAATATGAGTAACGCTTAATATTTTATTATATTATATTTTTCTGTTTATGTAAAACAAACCAATATTTTAACACGTTTTTATTGACTCGCTTCGGTTTGTTTGTCTGTTCGGTACAAATTGAAACTTTAAACATAGTCCAGAACTGGATGACAATGCAATATTAATTAATTAATTAATTAATTACTAATATTATAAATATTAACTTAATTATAATTATACAGTTATAATTAATAAAATTAGTTAATTAGGTTACAGTTAAAGTTAAAGAAGACTGAAAAGCAGAAAATAATTATTTAAATAAAGAAAAATAATAATATACCATGTTTTTAACACGGACTAAAAAGTATAAAATAAATTCTCCTAGCTCCATACTGATTTATAATTTCATACAGAAGCGCATGCAATAGATAATAGTAAGGAGTGTAGGAAGTAACTGTCGTTACTTCACGTTTTTTTGTATGTGGTTATAAATCTGTATGGGGCTAGGAAAAATTATTTTATAGTTTTTAGTTCGTATTGGAAACTTGGTATATACTAATATTTTATTTTTATTTAAATAATTATTTATCTTAAAAAAACAATACAACAGAAAATTTTTAAAGTAACATTTAGAATTTAATTCTATATCCTTTAATACAACCATATTAATTAATCTTGATGGTATATCTGAAACCAAACTGAAAGATTTATCCTGTACATTATACAAACAATAAATTGACATTTACTTTGATCATTTCCGATGGATGAGGGAGTGGAGGTTGTGCACTGATGTCTTTTATATATCGACAATATCAACTATCTAACTTATCGACATAGGTCGTAGTGGGTCGTAGTCCTCCAGCCTGCCTTACGCAACCAAGAGCTTCCTTCGACTTTGCCTCGCGCGCCAAACAGCATAGGGGTTGAGACAGAACCATTTGTTATGGCTGGACAATGGTTTTTTTTTGTGTGCAACTTATAGAGCTCTTAGACCGGACGACCGGGTGTTTCGTGGGTTGGAAATAGGGGTGCGAGGGGGAGAGAAAATAAAGTAGGATGGGTGACATCTACTGTTCGATCAAACAGAGTTGGATTTTGCACGATTTTTCTTTGTCTATTTTATTCTTATTTGTATGTCAAGTGTTGGAAAGAAAGTTGGTATTAGATTTGTGGAAATTTTCGGTGTTTCCGATTTTAAAGACAAATGGAAATGTTAAGATGGTTTGATCATCTTGAGCGAATATCTGATGAACGTTTGGTTAATGGAATGTATATGAATGATTTTGAAGGTATAATTTTACATGGACGTCCGATGAGTAACTGGAGTGGTATAATTGAGCGTGTCTTGCCTGAGCAAAAGTTTCCAAGTAGTAAGAATAAAAGAGCATGTATGACAAAGTGTCAGTACGAATGTGGATGAAGCTAAAGTTGCCTATCTGGATAGAAATGTTTGGAGGAAACTGATTTCGGGAGAGTGGAAAGAGTTTGTGCCATACCCTTTGGAGTACATGTCATGTATATATGTAATTAGAAAGTGTTTAGTTTTTTATGTATATTTATATGTTGAAATTTTAAAAACAGATTATTTAAAAAAAAATTTGTTTGAAATTATATAAATTTTAACATAGTAAAAAAATCTTTTAGAACTCATTATATTAATACAAAACAAATTTAGATTATAGTTTTGTATTAATTTTCATTAATAATCGACGTTTTGACGTACCCAATGTACATCATTATCAGGAAAAATACGTAAGCCGTTTTATTTTTATACAAATTTTAATAAATGCATTGATATTATATACTATATATTTAAATTTTTAGATGACACCTAGTACATTGAATGTTAAATATCAATGTTCCTATTCTGATATAAAATTTTGTTTTATTTATTATAAGATAAGGTTTTAACACTACCGAGATCAGGATCAGAAAAAATGATACAAATAACATATATACAGTAAATAAACAGAACCTAGAAACAAGTTACTAGATAACAAAATAAGTAATTAGATCAGAAAATTTATAAATTTTTAGTTAATGGAAGCCAAATTTTATTTACTAGTTACACTGATTGATATTATCTTTAATTTTATTTAAAAATTTATAAATTTTATGATCAAATTAATTATTTTATTACCTAAAACCTTGTTCTGTTTATTTACGGTTTATATTTTTTTGTATTATTTTTCCTAATAAAGACGTCGATAATTAATAAATAGTAATACAGAACTAGAATCTAAAGCCGTTTTATTTTAATATAATGAGTTCTGAATGATTTTTTACTATGATTAAATATTATTTTGCAATTTCATTATTTTATTTTTATTCCAAATACATATTATAACATATTAAACACTTTCGTATTACAAACTCATTTTTAAAATTGCTTTTAACTAATACAAGTTTTAAAACAACGCAACTGCTATACGAGCAGAACTAAACAAATGAACTATAACACCAAAAAATCGAGCACGTAATATCAGCCCTTGTGTACGAATATTGAACGCATTTGTAATGTAATTTTATTTGACCTGTACACAACGTATTAACAAACTGCATATATTTATTGATTTATTAATTAAATTTTATAATGAACTAAAAATAAATATCTTTCTCTAATTAAAATACTTAAATAAATTATGTAATTTTTAATTTACGCTGTAAAATAAAATCGATAGAATTATTATTATTATTCATCTCTCGCCGTTTATAATTGCTAATAAAATATTCTTTTTGATTTATACTTAACGAAACGCGTTTACGTTTTTTTTACTACTTTGACTGCAAGGAAAAAGTAGTATAGCGTTTGGTACGGTGTCTGTAACATTTTCAAAAAAAAAAAAAAAATGTATAGAAATCCTTCATATAGCCTCTAGATCAGACGAATCTGAACTTAGTTTATGTGGGTGTATGGATGTGCGTCGTCAGCTCGCTCGCTCGCTCACTCGCTCGCTCGGTCGTCAGACAAAATTTTGTGATCGCAACTCCTCCTAGACGGTTCAACCGATTATAATGAAATTTTCAGGATAAATTTGCCTAGTGCCCAAGATGGTCATGTGGTTTTGGTTTTTTCCAGTGATGCCAACTTTCCGAGAAAAAAATTACTAAAGTTTTTAAAAATTCATTGTGGCTACATTATTTATCCGATTTTGATCAAATTTTTAGGAAAGATTTCCCTAGTGCCCACATAAATTACATAATTTTAATATAGTACAGTGTTGCCAACTTTCCGAGAAAAAAATTACTAAACTTTTTAAAAATTTATTATGGCCATGTTATTTAACCGATTTTACTCAAATTTTTACAAAAGATTTTCCTAGTATTCATATAATTTATGTAATTTTAACAAAATACAGTGTTGCCAACTTTCCGAGAAAAAAATTACTAAAATTCGTTGTGGCTACATCATTTATTCTATTTTGATCAAATTTTCAGAAAAGTTTCTCCTAGTGTCCACATAAAGTATAATATTATTAAAATACAGTGTTGCCAACTTTCCGAGAAATGTCAAAGTGGTTTCTATATGGATTTACCCATATACTTCTAATCTTGTTTATTAACATCAAGACCATCGAGAAAGCAAAACGGAAGCGTTTGAAACAAACAGTCGTTTTTACACAAACTGTTTAAGATTCAAATTTATGCAATCTGCATAGTCAAATAGTCCTAGTTTCTAAACATAGCCTACCTTTTATTAGCTCTCTGAACATTATATAAGTGATTAACAGGTAGAAGTAGCAATTTTAAGCAGCCATTTTACATTCGCTTTAACACTTGAAATCCCATAAAATTATCTAATGGGTCGTCTTTCATACTGTTACTTATGCGATGTAGCTTAACCGGAGCACATAAACTGCAAGCCGCGGTCGAAAATCCTAAGTTTGAATAACGAAATTGCACGCCGGTTGCGGATTATCGGATTAAAATAGTCTTGAAATATATTTTCGTTTATTCTACGAGTAAAACATATTTTTAAAAAATTTTGACACAGCAATTTTAAATGTGAAATCATCGAAGATGTCAAATTAAATACACTTTACCGTGTTTCTTTTGTCGAATATTTCTTGTACTTCTTCATACATTTTCAATAATCAGATCCAAATTCAAATTTATTCCAACATTTTAAATATTTTAACATTTTAAAATCAAATAAATAAACACAATTATTTTGTTTTTTAATATTCTTAGTAATCTTATCGAACATAAAACTGAGATTTCTTGTTTTTTTTTATGTGAAAGTTTGCAACATCTTTTTTCCAGTGAAGTGGAACTAAGTTTTTCCAGAAGTTGTTCCGTTTTCTGGAAGAGAAATAGAATAATTTATGACTCAACAAGTAAACAAATTTATTAGTTTTTGAATATAGTAAATCTTTAATCTTGATTTGTCGTAAAAAAACAGAAAATAAACTTTACTATATACAGTTAAAATGTTTTAATGCTTATTTTTTGTTTCTTTGATATATTGTATAAATTTTATATTTTTGTTTGTATAATATCTAATAAATATCTAAAAGAATCTATAATTGTTTTTATCTACTTATGTGACATTTATTATTGAAATTATTTTTTGATAATTTGTATTTTGAAATTTAATAATCAAATAATATATACTAAATTATTTTGCTAGCCCTGAAGAAGACAATAGTGATTGCCGAAACGATGGCTTAATAGTTAATAAAAATATGGAAAAGATTGAATTGTTTTTATCTACTTATGTGACATTTATTATTGAAATTATTTTTGGATAATTTGTATTTTGAAATTTACTGATCAAATAATGTATACTAAATTATTCTGCTAGCCCTGAAGAAGACAATAGTGATTGCCGAAACGATGGCTTAATAGTTAATAAAAATATAGAAAAAACTGAATTTCGTCTATTTTTAATAATAATGATGTTTATTACACAACAGAATTAATTACATTCCTATTACAGAGTAATATTTAATGATACAAAGGAAAAAAATATATAAATAATTATAGATTTGAATACATAACAAAAGAAAATAAATACAATTGTAAAATTAACCAGTTATACTATACAAATTAAAATTAAACTAATGCTTCCAAGTGGTAAGAATAAAAGAGCTTGTATAAGAGGTATATAAATGTGAATGAAGCGAAAGTTGCTTGTCTGGATAGCATTATTTCTGTTTAAATGAAAAGAGTTTGTGCCACATCCTTTGATTAGTGTGATTGAGTATGTATATTTATAGCATAAAAAAGGTGATAAAATTTTTACTTGGTATAATGCTGATACTTTTAAAAATAAAATACAAAATTTGTCATAAAAATACTAATTATATTCATCATAAATGTATACAGTAATAATATTAACAATTAAATAATTAAAAATCCAATTAAAACGTTTATTAAATGTGAATCAATATGATGCTAAATTTAACTGAAAATTATAATCCTAATTTTTGTTTTTGTAATCAAAAATAAACTTTGTTCAATCGAGCATGCATTACTAAAATAGAACAAAGCGATACAAAAACCCTTTTATATCTACAAAGGACTATAACGCAGATTAACAAACATGGATTTGATTTCGTACATAACTGTGTCCATCCTTTATGTATATGTAATATGAATGGTTATCGATTTTTATCCAAAACTATAACAGAAAAGTTTTGACAGTTTATTCTTGTTTGCTTCACAAATATGGTATGTTCCAAAAGTTATATTTTTTTTAGTATTGCAATATAGTTTCTGATGCACACGGCAGATACTTATAATAGCTGCTGTAATAAATACTAAACAATATTATACACAGTAACTTTTTGGGACATCTTTTTACAATTATAATAAAATAAATTTGTGTCATTATTTCGGGTATAGAAAAATCGAAAATTTAATTAAGTAACTGCCACCTCATGGACTAGACTAGGTTAGATTACGTTAAAAGGTTAATATATAATTATTTAGAGAAAACAAATAAAGAATTAGATTTTTTTAATTGTTAAATACAACAGAACAACATGGAGAAAAAAATTCTTTCAAGTAAAAAAAATTATTTGCATTCAAATAAATATTTTTTCAATAGTGGTAAATAAATATCTATGTATTTGATTTGAAGATATTTACTTATCACAAATAAATATTTTTTTCTTAATGAAGATCTATATATTTACTCTAAATAAAATTATTTAAAATTATGTTATTAAAACTTATTTATTAAAATGAAAAAAAAACAACGTTGTTTTGCATGTATGTAGTTCACGAACGGAGCAAGAAATCATTTTTACACGATTGGGGTGTACAATAGCCAAAGTAAAACATGTTTTTCAAATTTTATCTGAAAATTACTTAAATCGAAATTTATTTTTATTACATTGAAAACTGTAAACAACACATTTGAGATGTCCAAATTTAGCATAAAATTATTATTATTAAAATTATTTCATAAACATACATACACAATCACGCCATGTACCCAAAAAGGGTGTGACACAAAATCTTTCCACTATCCCGAATTCAGTTTTCTTCAAACTTTTCTATCCAGACATGTAACTTTAGTTTCATCCACATTCAGGATACTACGCATATATGCTCTTCTATTTCTACTACTTAGAAACTTTCGTTTACGCAGCACACTCTTTCAATCATACCACTTCATCTACTCATCGAACGTCTACTGGCAAACGTATACCTTCAAAATTATTCGTATAAATTCTTTTAACCAAACGTTCTTTAGACATTCGCTCAAGATGACCGAACCATCTTAACTGACTAGCAATAACATTTTTATTAATTTCACACTCATCATACACTAATCTATTTTGTACCGGATTCCTCCTAGTTACAACACCCCCACGTAAAAATCTCATTCCCGCAGCAGTCATTTTTATTTTATGCTTTTGCAACCAAATCCAAATATTTACTACCCATTTATCAACGTAGGAACCAAAACAACATTTTATATACTTGTTCAAAAACATTTACATTCCTAACAAAGTACTCAAAGTACCAAAAAACCTTACAACCATCAGTAACTCTTCTTTCTTTTTTATGGTGTATTCTAAAAATACACCACATAAACACTCTGTTAAAATCTTCTTTTTTTTAACATCGACGTTAAAATTCAAACCATCCTTTGTGAAACTCAACATCTGACATGTAAATTACTAAAAAAGTAAAAACGTTTGTATAGTAAATATTGATTATCCGTGGAATATTTTCCGTTTTTCTCGGCTAATCAATCACGCACTGTTTATCTGTCGTTCTGCCCGTTACATCTTCAAAGTTCTTTTGCCTGCAAAAACCATCAAGTAAATAAGTTTATTTTACAACACACAGGCATTGAGAAAAACTTTTTACGGTTCATTATTTCGCCGACTAAACAGAATAAACGTCAGGCAATAAAATATCAGCCTCGTAAGTTCGTTCGTGCGTAAGTAATCTGATAAAAATAATGCGAAAATTCGGTGCACTCGTTGAGCGAAACTTTGTTAAGAAATACGAAAGAAGCGTCCCGAATTCTGTTCTGTGTGCCCGTGTGCGTTCTTCATTTGCCTTTAGGCTAGGCTACATCATTATCCCAGCAGATGCTTGAATCGTTTGATTTCTTACTTTCTATGCGAAGCATGTAGAACGTATTGTGTTTGTGGAAATTTTCGATGTTGTGATTTCAAATAGGGTGGGATTTTTATGGACGGCTAAAAAAAGGTGAATTAACGCCAGAATAGGACAATGTAACAACCATTAATAGAAATTTACAATTGTTGTTTGATATGCACATTAAAATAGCATACTAAACAACAATTTATATAATGAAACAAACTAATAAATGAAACCTAACCTAATCTATTGACATGTATTTATTACATTAATTTGGATAACCTAATATATGGTATACCCTAAGTTTTATTATTATGTTACTGCATTTAAAAATAATATAGAATTATTATTTTTACTCTAATATGTAGCAAAAGTTGGTGTTAGTCAGTTAAGATGGTTCGGACATGTTGAGCGAAAATCTAATGAACGATTGGTTAAAAAGACTTATTTTAATGATTTTGATGGGATACGTTTGCGTGGACGTCCGATGAGTAGTTGGAGTGGTATGATTGAGAGTGTTTTGCGTGAGCGAAAGTTTCCAAGTAGTAAAAATAAAAGAGCTTGTATGAAAGGAATTATGAATGTGGATAAAGTGAAAGTTGCTTGTTTGGATAGAAATGTTTGGAGGAGATTGATTTCGGGATGATGAAAAGAGTTTGTGCCACACCCTTTTGGGTACATGGCGTGATTGTGTATGTATGTATGTATAAATGTAATTTTTTATTATGTGGTATTTATTGACATATGTAAATGTTTATTTATATATATATATATATATATATATATATATACCCCTTTCAAATATATATATCAGAGTGACTTAATACCAAAAAAACAGGTATTATTTTTTTCTCAAAAGTCTTTCGAATCGCGCCTAATAGGTTTATTTGGATGTAGCTCTGATTGACGGATTCATACTTTTCTTTACAAAAAAGTCATACACTGACAACATCAGTTTATTTATCGATATATTGTGTTATTTTGTTTTATGATATATACTGATAGTAACAATAAACTTAAGTAATTTGAAGCTAGCAAATACAAACTGCAATTTATTATTGTTATAAAGTTTCTAATGACACTTTAAAGTTTGTGTTTCTCATGAAGAATGTCAATGTAGAGATTCAAAAATTATTTACAGTAGAGCGTACCTATAGTAACTCTATCAAACACGGTTTTTTTTTTGTTATTATTTTGAAAATTGTTTATTTTGTTATTTGTTTCGTGTTTGTCCTATTTAGTTAGTAAAGTTTATTTTATCAATTTTTTAATGCTTTTTGTGAAACATGATAAAGCTTTTTATTTGATTTTGTTTTGTGTAAATAACAACGTAGGTATTTTTATTTTAGAAATAAATTAATATAAAATAAATAAAATTTAAATATGATTGTACTTTTATATTGTTATTAATATTTATATGAAAATACGAGTGTTGCATTTGAGCTTGTATTCAAATAAAATATTTTTGAATAAATTTCGTTTGAATATTAATAATAAAAACAATACTCTATTGTTCAAATTATATTGACATATATTTTATATAACTTTGGGGAGACCTAAAAATTAATATACGTACACAATCACGCCGTATACCCAAAAGAGTGTGGCACAAACTTTTTCTACTATCTCAATATTAGTTTTGTCCAAACATTCCCATCTAGATAAGCAACTCTAGCTTCATCCACATTCATGACATCTCATAGATGCTCTTCTATTCCTACTACTTGAAAACTTTTGCTCACGCAAACCACCCTCTCAATCATACCATTCCATCTACTCATTGAACGTCCACTGTCAAACGTATCACTTAAACATCATTCACATTTATTCTTTTAAACAAACGCTTATTAAACATTCGTTCACCAAATTTTCCAACAGTTTTTTCAACTTCACACTCATTATACACTAATATATTTTGTACCCGATTTCTTCTAGTTACTGATTGAAATAAAATTTGTGGTTCCTTAATTACAAATTTATAAATTTTATTATCTAGTTATTTGTGTTTTGTTATCTAGTAACTTGTTTCCATTGTCTGTAAATTCCATTTGTATCATTTTTCCTGATGAAAATGTACGTTAAGTACGCCGAAACGTCAATTAACAATACTATTTTTTTTTTAATTAAAGGAAGCCACATTTTATTTAAATCAGTGCTTCACACTAATTGATGTTATCTTTTTTTGTAAAAAATATGTTAATAAATTATTATCTTTAGAAATTATTTTGCTTCCATAGACGCTACGATACTACTAAACACAAATTACAAATATTTTTATTTGATTTTTTTTAAATTTAAGCTGACAAACTTTTTAGTTATAAAACCAACATATAATCATACTTGCTCATGTTCTATACCTATAACTTTATGCCTCCAATGACAAAAATAATAAACATTTTATATATCATTCTGCGTTTTTTAATACCCAAAAAAAAATGCTGACTTCTTAAACGACATTTATGTCCAAATACGGTATTTTACAATCGCACTTTACGCATGAAATAAAAAAGTTTTTATTTCCGACAACTATAAAACAAACAACAACAACAAAAAAAAACAATATCGCAGAGAGAAAAAAAGCTCATCATTTTGAAATATAAACAAAGTACGTGACCGGACCGAACAAAAAACATTAGTAACACAATTTTCATCAAAACGTAAATAAAATACAACTTCAAATATACGTAACGACAGACAAAAAAAAAACAAGGACGGCAAAAATTCTGCACGACACGTTTTTCTCTCGTAATGAAATCATATATTTGACGAGTTGCTTGACGACGCCGTGTGGCGCGCTAGTGTCGGCTTACATTAGCGTCATTAATATGACAGTATAGTGGTGCACACGGAGACGCTTAGGGCAAACGGCTGAGCCGTCGTCTCGGTTTTATCTTGACAAAATTCATTACGCGAATGTCTCCAGATTCGGAAGGATTATGAACTTGTCGAAATACTATCTCATTAACTCCATAAATTATATATATATATATATATATATATATATATATATATATATATATATATATGATTAATCTCTACTCTAGCTGTAATTGTACGACGATGGAAGTATATATATACAGAATATAATTTTGGAGCTACATCGCAACTTTAATCAGTGACTAAAAGAAAACCATTTCATCAGGATAAATGATGAAGACGAACGTTGAGTTTTGTCGAAACGTCGATTTTAAATAAATATTAATACAGAACTTTAACCTATAACAGTTTTATTTTAATATAATGAGTTCTGAAAGATTTCTTAGTGTATTCAATTTTTATTGTTTGCAGCGTGAGTCGCAGGCGAACGCTGAGTTGTTCCATACTAAAAATCTTCCTCAAAAACGACTCAACTATCAATAAAACTTCCACCAAAATCTGTTCGTTCAATCTCAAGTTATAAGCAAACATAATTTTTGATAAATTTTCATCATCTCAATTGTCTTTTTCGTAGTAACACTTTTCTTGAAAAACATAGCAACTATTAATAAAATTCTCATTAAATAAAAATTGTGTTCAATGGATGTCAAATTATAAGCGAATATAGTTTTTATATTTACAGCGTTTGCCTGCGACTCACGCAGACTTATCTTCATCATTGTGGTAGTTAGACAGCTCTGTGCAAAATACATACATACATATTTACGTTGTGCTTTAAATGAAGAAAGTGGCTATTTATACATACGGTATGAATACGCAATTGGCTATTTATACATACAGTATTTTTACATAATTGACTATTTAGGGTAGGCTAGGTTAGTAGGTTGGTTTAGGTTTTTTTTTTAGTATGTACAAATAGCCAATTGCGTATACATACCGTATGTATAAATAGCCTCATCCTTAAATGTATAGATAATATTGCGTCTCAATAAATAATATTTGTAAGAAAAAAAAATATAATTACATATTTTTATATAAAATTATTTCTGATAATTTTTTTTATATTTCTAAATTACATAACTTTTATTTTCTTTTTAAATATTTCAAACATATTTTTGTTACTCATTATCCAATTTTTTAAAATAGCAATGCAAAATAAATATTATTTTAACATTAAAGACTCGTACCTTTAGGCTATATTTTAAATAACCTAAAATATCCTATTATATTATTATAGTATTACAACAAAAATCTTTCTCCAATTTTCCAACGTACATACCATATTATTCTTTCTACCGCAATAACACAAACATCAAATATAAAATCATCGGACATTTGGCACAAAACAAAAAAAAATATAACGTATTTCGTAACATAATACCGTATCGTCGGCAAAAAACAATAAAAATGACAAGAAAGAGGGTTAAAAATTGCGCAAACCATTTAATACATTGTGTGTTATGGCAATACACAGTCAATAGTAAAAATTTTGCTCTAGTTTTTACTGAGATGTTATGTGCTGTAATAACCGAACATATAACGTACTTTTGCTTCAGAACTCATTTTATTTTTATAGTGTAACGAGAATCGAGAAATTTATAAAAGCCACATTGTACTATATAGTATATACGTTTTAGTGGTAAAAACCACTCAAAATAAATGTCACATTTTTAGATAAATTACTTTAAGTTCTATTTTTACTGTTTAACGTTAATTAATTAAAATATAGTACATGGACGCATTGTCGACATGTGAGAGAATATATATATATATATATATATATATATATATATATATATATATATATACATAGTTTAGAGATTGCAGCTATCATTAATAGTTAATACCAAATGGAATAATTTTTAGAAATACATGATTATGTGTACATGAATTTCATTTTTTATGTAATAAATTTGCTGTTACATAAAATAAATTATGCTGCATCTAAAAGCAGAAAAGTTCTATTATAAAGAAAACTAATTTTGAAATAAATAAAAATGGTATTACTATTATTACTTTTCTATTATAATATTTAATTGTTTTACTCTACACTAATCTTTTGTTCACATTAAAATCGACTTTGAAATTATAATATCTAGTCTATTTTTTAAAATTTCCTACGCGTGAAAGCGACCGCGACCCCCAGTATACGACTATTTTTTCAATAGGGCGATGGGACCCCCAGATCTGTTTAACGCTTCGACCCCTTAAACCAGCGGTCGGCAACAGGCGGACCGCGGAAGGTCGAAACTTGGACCGCCAAATATTGTTAAATAACTTACCTACCTATTCAATTTAATTAATATTTTTAAATAACTAGTTTCAGTAGATAAATACATAGCTGTTGCTATATTGTGCTCTGTAGCCTATTGTGTTTTATATATAATTACTTAAATCAGTCAAAATAAAAATTAAAAAAAAAAAATTTAGTAAGTATTATAAGTTTTTTTTTCTGGACCTCGATAAAAATTTTAAATAGTATCTGGCAGTGGTGTAGTCAGGGGGTGAACGCCCAAAAACATACGTAGTGAAATATGAAATATGTTATTTTACTTTCATTTTTATAAAAATAATTTTTATTGCTCTATATTTTTTATACAAATTATAGTATTATATTTATTGATCAATATTATATCATTTCTTTAGTAACATCCCCCCCCCCATGACAAGTTTCTGGCTACGCCACTGGTATCCGGACCACACTCAAAATTACTTGCCGACCCCTGCCTTAAACGTTAAATCCACCACTGCTTCCAAATGGTTAGCTGCAGTTTAGATATGAAATTTTATGACAAAATAATCAGCAAAATTTAAATTATACATATTTGTGCGCATAACCAGACAAAACCACATTATCGTAAAAATACTAAAATCGTATTGCATAGACTTTCAAAAACGTGTCTATCTTTACAAATCTCATATTTGCTAAATTTTGTACGATCATAATACCTTATTACACACAATAATGGTCGGTATAAAAGCATATATGTACACCTAGACCTCGCTTTGCGTCGTTTCGTTTTGCGTTTTTTCGAAGTTGCGTCGCTGCTGAATTAGTACCAATTTTCACTGTGCGTCGTTAGATTTTCGAAGTTGCGTTGTTTTGGGTTCGAGTCTATTTTTTTTGCTATAGAAAATGCTATAGAAAATCATAATTCACTTTGCGTCTTTTCAATTTGCGTCGTGTTTTTCTGGAACGTAACCACGACGCAAAGTGAGGTCTAGGTGTATATGTAAATATTTATTAATGTTTTTTTTTTGTTTATTATTTTTTCTGTTATTTCCACAGCCTTTTCGAACATCAAAAAAAAAACTTTCATTACGTTTATAAAACTATAATTAATAAATTTTATAAATTCGTTTTTTTTTTAATAGAAAATTGAAATATAGCATTTTATAACTTTTCATAAAATCAATTTTGCTAGAAATTATTGTAATTAAAACTTTATATACTATTTCTTTTTGCAAATATACAGGATGTTCAATTTAAATAAGTTACTATTTCTATCTAAGAAATTTGTGATTTAAAATTTAGATTTAAAATATCACCATATTTTATATTCTAAATCATAAATATTTTAAATCTGACCACTTATATTACAGTATTTTAAACAAGTGACACATGCACATAGCTGATTTGTTTCATTGATTTAGTTGTTAAAAATAAAGATGCTTTAGATTCAAGTTCTGTATTTTGGTATCAGGTTTTATCCTGATAAAAACAAGCGTTGAGTTTCGTCGAAACGTCGATTATAAATAAGTTTTAATACATAACTTGAACCTAAACAGTTTTATTTTATATAATGAGTTCGGAAAGATTTTTTACTATGCTGCTAAATTTCTATAAAGATTAAGATTTTCTTGTTTTAAATTCATTACATATTAACAACATCATTCCTTTGACAATTATGTCATTTTTACTTTTGGAATCCAGTTTCTAGATAACTCTAAATGATGTATTATGTCAAAAAAGTCACGTGATTTCTAAGTTAGACTCTGATAGGTTGGATTTTAATTTTCAAAATACATCATGTACCAGTGCTTAGATTTATAAATTTTAACTCTAATTCATAAATTTCAAATTTGTAAATTAAATCCATCATGCACCAGGCTTAACTTATAATTTATGTATTATATAATTACAATTCAGTCTGACCTTTTAAAATAATAATATTAATATTTATTATAGCTTGCGATAATAGAAAATACATTTAAATACAAATAATTATAAAAATACAAAATTTTAAAAAATACAAAAATAAAAAAGTGATATTCTTATGTACACTGTAAAAAAAAAAAAGTAAAATTACAGAAAAATACTAGTAAAATTTTACTAAAAAAATTCGGTAATTTCATTTTACTATAATTATTCTGTATTTTCACCTCAAAATTCTGTAATTTTTACATTATTCTGTATTTCTACCTCAAAATTCTGTAATATTTAAAAAATTCATAATAATTACATAAAGTTAGTAAAAATGACTTAATATGTATGTAAAATTACTTACTTTCTGCAAATTGCATCACATACTTAATGTAGAATTACATATTGTTGGTAAAACTTCCTATATTATGTAAAATTACAGTTTGCATATTAATATCTGTAATAATACATCAGAATAATGAGACTTATTGTTAGTACATATTTTATGTAATAATGCTAATAAAATATTTTAAGTGTAATTATTAATGTTCTTATTAATTCTTCTGAGTTTAATCTCCATTGTATGGGTGCAATATTGAAGTTATTATTTTAATTATCGATTATGTAATGCCTTTCTATAGAATATTTTTATACAATATAAACATTATGCATATTTTGTATTATAATTTATATTGCATATAAACGTATAAGGTTTTTATAAAATATTAAATTTTAAATATAAAAGTTTATAATTTTTCTGTATTACAATATAAAACAGGCAGTTTAAAAACGCAATTTTAAATTTACATTCAACTTTTAAGAGGGTTCCGAAATTTTACAGAATAATTTGGTAAAAACATTCCTTTAATATGACGCTAGCCAATCGGAACAGTGATAAGTTACTAGTTGCATCCTGTCTGTTTAGACCACCCAGAATGTGCGTTACTTTAGTTTAATGTTAGTTTATTTGTAGCAGTGAAGAAGTGTGCATATTATAGTTGAAATCACCGGTATAATTAATATATCAGTTCACATAAAGTACGTATAATATTTATATTTATATATGGTTTATGATTTTTATTAATGAATACTAATAATATATTTGTGTTTTTGTGTAGGTTATTGCAAATTCCAGGCGTCTGTAACATTTACCAAGAAAATGTAAGTAAATTGTTTATAATTTAATAATTAAATATTTTTAGTAAGATACATAACAGTTTATTCATATTAAAATAATTAACGTAGCGTTTTTTATTTGTAGATAACTTTATCCAGAAGAAGGATCGAAATCTTCGTCAGGGATGAAAACGATGTCTATCTTGAATAGGGTACTAACCTTAATTAGAAAGCTCAATAATTATTCGTAAGAATAACAATATTTTTGTTCAGAGATTTAAATGACTGAATGTTTTTTTTTTTTTAATTCATTTTATATTTTTTTTTTATAATAATTCATATTATATAACACATATATTACTATACAAATTTTGTAAACTATACGTATATTTTTTGTTTTTTGTATATAGCGTTTTTTTTTGTTTTTTGCTAATAAACTATATATATTATTATTATTCAATGTTTATTAATTCCTGCTTCATTTGAAAATATATCCTTTATGTAAATTTACAAATGTATGTAATTTTACCAACAATAATATTACAGAACTAAATAAATATTACCTATTTATGGAAAATTCCCGACAGCAAATTTACTGAAGTTCTGTAAATTTACTAAAAGAGATTTTACTAAAAAACTGTAATATTACATACATATGTATTTTTACATACCGTTGGTAATATCATATTACACAACGTTTGTAAAAGTACTGACATTATGTATTTTTAAACAATTATGTAAAATTACAGCTGTTCAGTAATAATACCTACAAATGCTGGGCATCATAGTGTCTCATACTTTGTAGGTAAAATTACATAAAAAAATTTTACAGTGTATAAACCAATATTAAATAATTTGTAAACAAATAACTTATATACGAGAAATATACAGTCTTAACTAAAATAAATCATTTAAATATATAAAATTTATAATTGCACAACTTAACATTTTTTGGTAAGGTGTTGTATTTTACCACTGCTTTAAAGAATATAGAGTTTTTTGTTCGTTTGTAATTTCTGGATTCTAATATAAAATTTCCAGCATTTTGTGTTTGATACGTATGCGTTTCCTGAAAGGTATTTAATATGTATACTAGAAAAATATTGTGGCAGTAAACCTAATTTTATTTTATGTATAAAATAACTAAAATATTTTGCAGATATTTCAAATGCAATTCTAGCATGAGTAATGAATAGTATTGCTTTTCAAAATGAAAACAAAAACCATATAAAAAACAGAAAAAATAGTTTTTAATTTTACTAAAAATCGTCTAATTTATTATCAAGTATTTCCGAAATAATGCACGCATATTACAAAAGTACAATTTACATGGGACATTCTGTATATTTATTTTACTAAAAATAAAACATTTTTTTTTTAATTAACCACAACAAAGTGCGCGGTTTTGACGTAAAATGATCAAAGAAAATTTTAATAAACATTAAAGTTAAGTGTTCTTGAAAATTAGAATTTTGTTTCGGAAAATGTAATATTGGTTTTTATAAGATACTTCACTCGTTTCTCGTTATTATATCAAAAGCTTGAAATCAATCATTATTTTTTCAGATTTAATTAATAGTGTATACATCAACCAGCATAGTGCCCGTGCTTTGCTAGAGGATTCACTACTTTAAGCCCTTTTTAACTTAATTACAGTTTTGGTCAATTTTTATTGTTTACAACGTTCGCCTACAACTCATACTGCATTGCCTCGTAGTCGAATCTTTCTCGAAAAATAATAAATTATTAATAAAACTCTCATCAAAATTTGTTCCGTGGATAGGAAGTGGTTCAGTTATAAGCATTTACAGCGTTTGCCTGCAGCTCACGCAGATTCATCTCCACTTTTTAACTGTTTTAACTTTATAACTCACTTTCAAGCTGCATTTTCTAAACCGGACAAATATACATGCATATTTACATTGTGCTTTATACAGGGTGTAACAGAATAACTATTCCTAATTTTCCGATATAATAGAGGTCACATAAAGAAACATTTTTTATTAATAAACTAGTGTCCGGAAATTTTTTTTTTTTTTTCGGCAGTCGATTGTACATCGTTACAACTTGTGTATCGAAAATGGTGGTCGTAACTTCGAACAATTTTTATAAAGTTCAATGCGCTATTCCTATTATTTCTAATAAAATGTTCCTTAACTTAACTACTCTTTGATGTTTTGATTAAGATTGTTTTTAACGATATCTAGTGTATCTTGGCACCGAGAAATTTCCGGACACTAGTTTATTAATAAAAAATGTTTCTCTAAGTGCACTGTATCATTTCTGAAAATTAGGAATAGTTATTCTGTTACACCATGTATATAGTTAAGTAATGGTATATGTATTAACTTCTTGAAAATGATTCAACTCCCATCAAAAAAATTTGATTAATTTTTATCGTTTACAACGTGAGCCGCAGGCGAACTCCGTAAATATTGCATTGTTCCATAGTAAAAATTAGAATGCTTTTAACCCACTAAAATTGTATAATATGTAATATACACTATATGTAAAGTACACTTAAGACTAAATCTGACTAATAGTTTTAATGGAAAGTTTCAAAAAAAGTATAATAATTTATATCTCAACTCGATAAGAGATTTATTTTTGTAAAATTTATCAAATATTCAATTTGAAATGAGGTTTTTATAACTTCAATTTGTCAAAAATACATTTGGAAAAAAACCCGGTGACTTATACAATATTTTACAAATTCATAATTTATTATTTTCATATATTCAGCATTTTCGGTATATTTCATATTTTTTCTCATATTTATAATATAAAGTAGATTTGATTTCAAATGAAATCACATAGAAATTTTATTTGATTTCACATAAAATAAAATTTATGTGTGTAAAAGAATTTTTTTCTTGGAGTCCAATCTCTGTTAAAATGAAAATATCAATATTTTTTTTTACTGAAAATGTTGACTTTAATAATATTTAATAATGTATGCATCTAACTGTTTTTTTTTAATAATAATTTTTGCTTTAGTAATACAACATATGCAGTAGAACTTGTATAGATGCCTGTTGTAAAGAGGCCTATCAAAATATACTACAACTATGCTAATAATATATAAACATAGATAAGGTTTTCCCAACAAAAATAACTGCACAATAATAATATACAAATGGAAAGGGATCTACGTACTGTTAACTCTGAAAGTAGTAACATTAATCAGTTTTAATAGTTAATAAACAGAGTTGTGTAATGTCTCATTGGCTATTTAATTTATATATAGATGTTCTTCTTCAGAACTATAACTTAAAGTCGTTTTATTTTAATAATAATAATAATAATATACTTTTATAATTTAATACTATTGAAACTTTTACAGAAATGTATAATGAAAAATAACAGTTTTACTACAAAATTATGTAGATTGAATTTTGCAAATCCATAGATTTTTTAGTTGTTGTTTATATATATATATATATATATATATATATATATATATATGAATACATACACAATCACGCCATGTACCCCGAAAAATGTAGCACAACCTGCATGTATGAATGTAAAATTATTTTCTCCCTGTTTTATTTTCTATATATAAAAAAAAATTAAGAATAATTATTCAAAATTAAAGCTTATTTCAAAAAGGTAAAAAATTAAAATAAAACTACTTTAGGTTGTAGTTTTATTAATATTTATTAGTATATTTCGACAAGCTCAACGTACGTCTTCATTTGGAAAAAAAGATATAAATAACATTTACAGTAAGTATATTTTTTCCTGATGCAGATGTACGTTTATTTCATCGTAACGTCAATTATTAATAATATTAATACAGAACTACAACTTAAAATCGTTTTATTTTAATAAAATAAGATTTTTTACTATAAAAATTAAGATTTATATTGTAACGATAATCACATGTGAGCACATTAGAGAGTTTCTGGAAGCAGATGTTTGAAAGAGAGAACTGTTTAGGCGACAGTGCGAGCCAGTTATTTGAAAAAATGTTAGTCGAATGTAAAAATAAATATGTTTAAATAAATACATTTTCGTTCAATAAACTATAATCATTTAATCGAAATCTACTCTCTGTTTTATTGCCAAAAAATAAGAACCATCAACATAAATTAAATCCGTAGCAATATAAATATGCCAAACACAATAAAAATCATGTGAATGTTATTATTGCGATGAATATATAATTAAGCAATGACATATCTACAGAAATTGGACATGTGCTATTGAATTCACCAGCATGAGTATTAATAATAACATATGTCATGACAACACTTATAGGTATTGTACAGATGCATACTAAATTATAGTGACAAATCCATATGACAATTTCAACGCCACAAAATTGTATAAGCAATATATTAATTATCACTTTGCAGTTTGTAATCATGTAACAAAACTTGGATATTTGTTTTCATTATCTTAGTTTTCCGGGAAAGTATCTATCATATTACTTATCAAATAATTTGATTTAATTTGTGTCAATATTAAAATAAACATATTTAAAACAAAACGGCTGCACTGTAAATGTCATTTGTATCTTTTTTCCTGATAAAGTTGAGTTCGTCGAAACATAGATTATTAATAAATATTAATACAGACTAAAACTTAAAGTTCTGAAACTTTTTACTATGTTAAGCATATACTTATTTAGAGTATACCTAGTCTTACACTTTTTCAACGACAATAATTTAATTACAATATGAAAATCTTGAATAATTTACATTGGAAAATTTGATATTGGATTTAATATGATATTATCAACGGGATGGAAAAGTACATATGTATATAATATTACAGTTTTTTAGTAAAGACTCTTTTAGTAAATTTACAGAACATCAGTAGATTTGCTGTCAGGAATTTTTCATAAATAGCTAAAATTTGTTTAGTTCTGTAATATTATTGTTGATATAATTACATACATTTCTAAATTTACATAAAGAATGTATTTTGGAATGAATGAATTATATTTAAAATATTTTATCTACAACTGCTTTGTTATATGGTCATTATATATATATATATATATATATATATATATATATATATATATATATAAAATCAGATAAATAATATTAGTCTTTATAGCCCAAGGGAAATAAAATACTAGTCTTTATTAACCAAGGTTAATAAAATATTAGTCATTATTAACCAAGGGAAATAAAGAAACGATCTTTATTAACTTGATTTCCGTACGCACGCTTCGTTGCTAGGCAACATCAACAAACTAAATATCTCTACACCAGATGGCAGCAGTTATCAGTCAAAGTAATAAAATGACAGTTGTAGTTAGTTAGTTAGTTAGTTGTTGTTAACATCATAGATTTGAATAATTAAGTACAATATTAAAAATATATAAGCAGTTGTAGATAAAGTATAGTATTTGACTTGCAAATAATGCCTACAATGTACTCGGATGTTTTATTCCCCTCGCTACGCTCGTGGACTAAACAACATCCTCGTATATTATATGTGCCATTATTTGCTCGTTAAATAATATACTATTATTAGTATTTTTACTTACTTTAGGTGATTATTATTAATTATATAAAAATAACAGAATTTTGAGGTAGAAATACAGAATATTTCTAGTAAAGATATTTTATAGTATTATTTTTCTGTAATTTCGCTATTTTTTTTGCAGTGTAGTATAAAAACATTTGTCATGTTGCATTCTACAATTCATATGAAAAGTAATGTAATTTAAAAATTCTCCAGACGGCGCGCAAACAAATAAAAAAGAAAATGAATAGTACATGTCCATTGTTTCGTGGGCGTCGTAAACACATTTAATGAAATAGGTCAAAATCAATTTGTTAATTTCCCATGCGAACTGACCTCTCCCGCGCGCAACGCAAACGTATACCATATATAGTGTTTAGCCGCGACATACACGCAAAATGTCCCATTCTCGAAATAAACGACATTAGCGCCTCTGTCGGACGGGTATGGGACATTCGTATCAACAGAGAAAAAAAATCACCGAGATTTCGTTTTATTAAGCGCTTGGGACGTATACATAATGTGTTCGCACTTTTCCTAGTTCACTCGAACTGAACTAATCTTGAAAAAACGGAATACGTTAACTTAAACCGTATTGGGATATTTGTCCTAAGTAAATATAGGCGAATATTTGTCAATGGCTAAAGTTGGATTAGGTTACAAAATGTCTGGTTCTCTTTAATTAAAAGTAATTGTAGTGTACAGGGTATTCGATTTTTCGATTTAGGTGTTCTATCGGAAGTTGCTAAAACTAGTCAACTGTTATTTTTTAAATACATACATAATCACGCCATGTACCCAAGAGAGTGTCGCACAAACTCTTTCCACTATCTCGAAATTAGTTTCCTCTAAACATCCCTATCCAGAGATGCAACTTTAACTTCATCCACATCCATAATTTCTTTCATACATGTTCTTCTATTTCTACCACTTGGAAACTTTCGCTCACGCAAGCCACTCTCTCAATCATACACTAATCGGACGTCCACGCAAACATATAACTTCAAATTCATATACATTTTTTAACCAAACGTTCATTAGATATTCGCTCAAGATGTCCGAACCATCTTAACTGATTAACAACAACTTTTGCTACATTTTTTTTCAATTTCACATTCACTATGCATTTTTTTATGAAAGTGGCTATTTATACATACGGTATGTATACGCAATTGGCTATTTATACATACAGTATTTTTACGTAATTGGCTATTTAGGGTAGGTTAGGTTAGTAGGTTATTTCAGGTTTTTTTTTTTTTAGTA
Source organism: Clivina fossor (assembly GCA_963966155.1). Classification (NCBI taxonomy): domain Eukaryota; kingdom Metazoa; phylum Arthropoda; class Insecta; order Coleoptera; family Carabidae; genus Clivina; species Clivina fossor. Next base: position 9,959,181 of record OZ014566.1, read on the forward strand.
TGCATAAATAGCCAATTGCGTATACATACCGTATGTATAAATAGCCTCATCCTTTTTTTATATTGATAAAAAGTTGTAATTTTTATAGCTATATGCTTTCAGAAAATGCAAAACAAAAATTCGATTTTTTAAAGTATCGGAGTGGTGTCCCCCCTTAACTGGGATTCATCTTTTTCAAAAAAAATTTAATTTATTTGTGTCTAGGTCCGTACTTCACATTTTTCCGGGCTGGTTACACTTGCCAGCACGCTATATTTTGTAATATCTTGATTGAAATACACTGTTTTATATTTTTATATGGTATCTTTTGAAATAAAACAGCTTTCGGTTATAGTTCTGCTTCGATAAACTCAACTTACGTTTTCATCAGGATAAATGATACAAATAACATTTATAGTAAATAAACTGAACATAGAAACAAGTTACTAGATGAAGATGTACGTTGAGAATGTCGATTATTAATAAATATTAATACAGAACGTATAACCTAAAGCTCATTTCATTTTAATATAATGAGTTCTAAAAGATTTACTATTATGTTATGATATGATTTTTTTTATTTTCTTAAAACTTTCTCTCTTGTATTTTTTCATCAACAAAAGTTTTATCCTATAATCCTTCTATACTTTCCAAACTACATATTAACCCACCACGTTTTAAAAAAATTCAAATTTCCTAAATACAGTCCTGCTCTAATGCCTCCTTTTTTTCATGCTAAACCTACTCTAATATTTTCATCAAAGTATCTTCTAAAAAAAGCTGCACGCAAAAAAATTTTCGGTTAACCAAAAAAGTAATTCCGTTCAAACTCATTATTCAAGTCAGGTGATTTCTTGGGCCGAGAGTTCGAAGTCAAAGTCAAGTCGCGATCTTTCCCAACCATCGGAGCCGAGTGCGAGGTTACTGGGCGAAACCGGTAAACCGCTAACCGGCAACTACGCTACGAGAAAACTAATCAGATGTTTGCGCGACGCCTAAAGGTCAATGTCGAACATGCGAACAGATAATGTCATTAGCGATCGTTATTCGATAAACTAGAACTAAACTTGTCTGAATACTGTCTCTGCTAAAATATTTGTTTGTCTACAAACATATCTGTCTTGGTAGAAGAAATAATTATTTAAATTAAAAAAAAAACATTTTTAATAATATACCACGTTTTTAACACGAACTAAAAAGTATAAAATAATTTCTACTAGCTCCGTACAGATTTATAACCCCATACAATAAAACATGGGGCAACGACAGCTACTCCCTACACGTTTCACTATTATCAAATGCATGTGCTCCACGTTTTTATTCTGTATGGGGCTAGAAGAAATTATTTTATACTTTTTAGTCCGTGTTAAAAACGTGGTATATTAAATTTTTTTATTTATATAATTATTTTAATATTTTATTTTATTATTTTCGGTTTTGGGTGCTTTGGGAACTTTTGCTAGAAATGTAAATATTTCAAAAGAAGCTCGTTTGAGTACATATAATGCAGTTTTGCTGCCTACGTTGATGTATGGTAGTGAATGTTGGATTTGGTTGCAAAAGCATAAACGGAAAATGACTGCTGTGGAAATGAGAATTTTACGTGGGGTATGTGGTGTAAATAGGAGAGATCGGGTACGAAATACGATTAGTGTATAATGAGTGTGAAATTGAAAAAAATGTTATAGCAAAAGTTGTCCCGTGTTAGAGTCAGTTAAGATGGTTCGGACATGTTGAGCGAATGTCTAATGAACGTTTGGTTAAAAATATTAATTTGAATGATTTTGATGATATACGTTTGCGTGGACGTCCGATGAGTAGTTGGAGTGGTATGATTGAAAGTGTTTTGCGTGAGCGAAAGTTTCCAAGTAGTAGGAATAAAAGAGCATGTATGAGAGGAATTATGAATGTGGATGAAGCGAAAGTTGCTTGTCTGGATAGGAATGTTTGGAGGCGACTGATTTCGGGATGATGAAAAGAGTTTGTGCCACATTCTTTTGGGTACATGGCGTGATTGTGCATGTATGTATGTATTTTCTGCTTTTTAGTCTTGTTTCACTTTAACTTTAACCTAATTATTTAATTTAATTAATTATAATTTTATTAATTTTTTTATATAATTATAATTAAGTTAATTAACTTTAATTTAATATTTCTAATACTATTAATTAATTAGTTAATATTGCATTGTCATCCAGTTCTGAGTTATGTTTAAATTTTCTCTAGCTCATCGGGAAGTTAGTTTAAAATATCGATTGCAAAATTTGTAATGAATAGACAAACAGGAAAGACAGCGAGTTAATAAAAATGTGTTAAAATTAGAAATACTGATCCTTAATTAATTACTTCCATATTTTAACTGATAAATTCTTAACATTTTGCCTGAAAGTATATCCTCTCTTTTGTTCCAGGTATATTTTTCGATAATGGCGATAATGTTTGTTCATCACATATTAGATCCTCAAGATCAAAGCATTTTAGAGCCACAGGGTGTAAATGAAAGTAAGTTTTATTACATATATACTGACATCTAATAAGTATCATATATTTTTTTAGTTGAAGTGTATATACGATATTAATAAGATTTCTTATTTTTCAGCTACTAACATTTTTATAATAACGTTATTAAGTTTTTCAGTCGGTGGTATCATAGCGTCTTTTCTACTAATATACGGTTTATATATAGTGAGTATTAATATACGACTTTTTTCGATATTTATTTGATATAATTATTAGAAACTATTGAGTTGGACAAGTAACTGATTTATCTTTAATATCATACTTGTATTATCTAAAACTGTGGCTTGAAATTAAATTCGTATTTTCAATACAAATTCAGAAAGTTTATAATTAAATACAATTTTAAACTCATGTTAATAAAATAAATAGTTTTTGATACATTTAATCAGTTGGCCCACCATGTATATATACCGTGTGTTGACTTGGACCGTCGTTCATGGGGATTTAGCATGTAAAGTCAGACATGTGCGATTTCCTGCTTCCCAAATTATTTTACAAAAAAAACTTTGGTATAAATGTTTTAGAAAACACTTTTTTACATGTAAATCAATCAAAAATATTTTTTTTGGAACCATCCCAACGTCAGAAATTAGCCCTAAATTTGTCAAGAAATTGACTGAAAATGGCATTACCCGTGAAATTGGAACAAAAATAAAATAAATGCTAAATGCTATATACTATTTCACGGCTACTGCCATTTTCCAGTCAATTTCTTAACAACTTTAGACCTAATTCTTGACGTTAGGAAGGTTCCAAAAAAAATTTTAGTACTTAATTGATTTACATGCAGAAAAGTATGCCCTAAAACATTTATCATAAGATTTTTTTTTGTAAAATAATTTGGGAAGCAGGAAATCGCACATGTCTGATTTTACATGCTAAATGCCTATGGACGACGGTCCAAGTCAACACACGGTATATATATATATATATATATATATATATATATATTATGAAATTTTTTTTTCTTTATCTTTAAAATACATAACTCATTTGTTTTTGTTTTTGTTTTTTTATTATTAAAACATGTTTTATTCAATTAAATAATTATTTAAATTAAAAAAAATTATATACCACGTTTTTAAAACGGACTAAAAAGTATAAAATAATTTTTCCTAGCCCAATACAGATTTACAACCCCAAAGAGATTCCTGACCTCCATACAGATTGTCCTGAAAATTTGTGATTGTGAATTTTTAATAGCTATGACAATACTTATAATATTTAAAACGAAAAACGTGAGACGCAATGAAAGCTACTCGCTACACTTCTTACTATTATCTATTAGATGCGTCTCACGTTTTTCGTTTATATAAAAATGTTTTGTTCAATTAAAAATAGGATTAAATTGACTTAAATGTGGATAAAACTTTTAAAAGGCTTATGACAAATACTATATAATCGTCTTATATTGTTTGCCTCCACAGAGCTATGATAAAAAGTATTGATATTTTTACAAGAGCTTCAAATATCGTATAAAAATTATATTTGTATCGGATTTACTAATTTTAAAAAACAAATATTTGCAGAAATATTTTTTTATTTATGTATTGATTCACAAAATAAACATTTTTTTTTTCACGTACAACAATTTCATAATATGTATAACCTATAAAATAAGTTTTAACATTGTAGATATCATTTCCACACTAAAATTTTGCGATTTATAATTCGTAAAATGTGCAAAAGTAACAGTATGTAAAGTTTGAAGTAAATACTTTTGGTAACTGTAAAGTAAAGTTTAGCCGAAAAATACATGTCGTTTATTTGTTTTATTTACAATAACATAACAGAAAAAACTAAAAGTCTCTATTACTTGCCCAACTCGAATTCTACGAATAATTACGTATAATGTTATCTGATAATTTGTTTTGCAGGATAATAAGATTTTACTCATTCCATGGATTTTAATAGTAACTATTTTTACAATTATAGATATTATATATTGTACGTACGCATTTATTGGTGGTGTAAGTATTTATTTAATCTAAATATTTTTATTTATATTTGTTTTACTTGAGGCAGTTTTACAATCACCAGAAATATAATGAAAAACTTGTTCAGTTTTCATTTTACATACATACATACATACATACATACATACATACACAATCACGCCATGTACCCAAAAGGGTGTGGCACAAACTCTTTTCATCATTCCGAAATCAGTCGCCTCCAAACATTCCTATCCAAACAAGCAACTTTCGCTTCATCCACATTCATAATTCCTCTCATACATAATACACAATATGCACATAAAATAACAGCATTTATACTCGTATGCATAAACATTTTTGTTAAAAAATAATGGTTCGTTAAAATGAAAATCCTTGGATCTCCTAAGAAATTTCGTTGCAATATACATAGAAAGATTTCTAACGGAATCCAAGAATTTTCATTTTAACGAATTGTTATTTTTAATGAAAATGTTTATGCATTCGGGGGTTATTCTGTAAAAACTAGGGCAATTATTTATTTAAATGTATTTTATAATTATTGCTTATATAATTTATAATATTTTGTCATAGAATATGTCAGTTTGTCTAAATCAAGTTTATGAAAAAAAAATGTTAAAATGACATTAACTTATTATTAAATTTTTTAAAATATTAATATATTTCTTTTCTTGAAATATAAATAGTTTTTTTTTTTTTTTTGAAAATGTAACATTAAATAACTGGGAAATTTTACATACATTTTTAATACATATAAATAACAAAATTATGGATTTATTTCATATTGCAGCAGAACTTAAATTACAGTTACGCCGCTATTACACGTTAATTTTATTTTCAATACAATTTTCTGTAAAATTAATTCTGTCAAAACAAAAACTTCATTTGTTATTTGCTAAAAATTATTTCAACAGCAAAATTTTATTAAAAATTGCTATTCTAAATTGCTGAATTTTGTATGCTAATTAACTTTTTGCAACAAGCTATACAAAAACATGTTTACATGTATGTTTTGTAAATTTGTGAGTAAATTTGTGCAATTTATACTATTTTTAGTTATAGTTGTACCTTCATATTATACTGTATATAACATACTAGGCAACCAATTATACACTTCTGTATTGCACATTACATAACAGTTAGGTGTATAAGATTTATAAATTATAATTATATTATAATTATAATTATATAATATAAACAATATTTGAATACGTACATTTTTCAATTTAAAGCATATACAGTGTCCACCAAAAAAATTTTTATATTATTTATTTTTTACTACTATGAAACACATATTTATATTATATTTGTATGTAAACCTGCTTCACTTAAAGCAATTTAAAAAGTATTAATAAACTGTTTGTATAAATACTAGTAGTGGTCTCTGTGCAGAAATTTTAATTATGAAATATTTAACTTATAACCATCATACTTATAAATAATTACACTTTTTTCTTTTTAAAAATTATTAAATTGAAATGTGTGGAACAAAAATTATGTTATTTCACTCTAGAATCAAAATGACCCTGTGATATTTTCCTATAACAATTCTGATAACAATTTAAAACTATTGCCGGGTCATTTTGACCCTACAATGGCGGTTACTGATTAAATGAATATTATTGAGTCTTTTTCATATAATTCCATAATTCCAATTCGTTTTATATTATTAAAAAAAAATAATCAAAAGTTTAAAACATATTTTGAAAAGACTTAATTTAATTTAATATCAAAATGATTTAAATCCTTTTTATCTATTTTGAATTCATAAACATGTAATAATATTTTCATGAAATTCCACTACGCTTACAAAATTCAACTAATATATTAGTGCTGTAAGTACTATTAATAATTAATTTAAATTTATTTTCAGACTGAATTCAATCCACTAACAGCAATTCTGATTACCTTAGACTTTTTTCTCGCATCATTAAACGTAATTACCTACAATTCCACGTTTCAAATAAGCTTTATTATAATTCAATTTTTTTTTCTTCTTTGTAGGTATATGCCTTATTATGTGTAATATCACAGTACCAAGAATACAAAGCTGGCCGTGGAACAGCTGAAGACGACCAACAAAATAATAGGGTAAATAAATATAACGTAAAAAACGAATCGAATTATCTTCGATTAGATTTTTATTTTTCGTATATGCACAATTTTTAACCATCACCTCCAACTTGTCAAACTGTCATGTCTAGTTACATGTTTATATGATGTAGTCATATATTATCTGTGTTTTAGTTCGGAGAAACAAGCGAGGTATATTAACCATTTTGACAGGTCTATTAACCTTTTGGAAATTATGAAATTTTACTGTCATTTTGCTAGGTTGATATATACACATGTACGGGCACAAAAAAAATACCTATTATCTGGATTCTAATATAGAAATGTTATCGGAGAATTTTGAAAATATCTTTGTTGTAATCAACAGGAAAAATAACAAATAGGCAGCCTGTAACGAGATTGCAAAATCAGCTGATCTGTTTGAAATTTATTTTAATATTTAAAGTAAAATCATAAATTGATATTATAAAATTTAGAACAATTTATACAGGGATATCCCATTTTTAATTATATCCTAAAATATCTCGAGAAATAAGCAACGGATCAAAAAATATTTCGAATCAAAAGTTTAATGGTTTAATAGTTAAAGTTATGCACCCTGGAGGTCACTTTGAAATTTTAAATACAAACTTCCATTTTCAATTGCAGATTCAGATAAAGGATAAAAAATCATGTAGATTTTACCTTAGGTGTTTTTTATTACATCAAGAAGAAGGAAATTTTGAATGATATTTCGAAAAAATGACAAATTTTATCAAATTTGCATCTTCTTGTCCACATCCAATGTCGAGGAAACCATACTAATAATTACCAAATCGCATTTAAAATAAAATCGTCAAATACAATTATTAATGTAACTTTTTTGTCGATTACAGCACAACCTGTGAGAAATTAAAAAAAAAAACATTAGATAAAATCTACATGGTTTTTTTTTTATTTTTTATCTGAATCTGCAATTGAAAATGGAGATTTGTTTTTAAAATTTCAAAGTTGCCCCCCTTTTTCTGCCCCCGGGGGTCCGTGGGGCATAACTTTGACAGAATCGGATGTCTCCCTCTTAACCATTAAATTCCATTAACCATTTGATTCGGAACATTTTTTGATTCGCTGCTTATTTCTTGAAATATTTCAGGATATAATTTAAAATGGGACATTCTGTATAAGAAGAATGTTTCCCGTAACAATTGTTTTGTTCATTATCTATCCCCTTTTACTTTACATATTTCTCTTTCTTGCTGAACTGTCACAAGAGAATAGATGGACTCAGTAATATGTAATTATTTTGTCCTGTCGTTTCAAATAATAGTGGTTTATTTGGAACGGAAACACTATATATTTTTCAGTAATAATTTCAGTTTGTCTTTGTGTAATTTGCGCGCTACATAAAATAATTTTTAGTATATCTTGCAATCATTTGAATTTGCATTAATAACTACACAAATATTTTATAAATTTATTATTTTGATTGTTTTTGCATGCAAAATTACAATTAGAAAATTAGATTCTTTTCGAAAATATTTATATTATTCAAAAGTATCACGTTTTTTGGGTTTGGTTGCAAATGCCTAAAAGGAAAATGACTGCTGTGGATATGAGATTTTTACGTGGAGTATGTGTTGTAACTAGAAGGAATCGGCTACGAAATAGGTTAGTGTATGTATGATAAGTGTGAAATTGAAAAAATTTAGCAAAAGTTGATGTTAATCAATTAAGATGGTTCGGACATCTTGAGCGAATGCCTAATGAATGTTTGATTAAAACAATTTATATGAATGATTTTGAAGCTACACACTTGCGTGGATGTCCGATAAATAGATATAATTGGCAGTGTTTTGTGTTAGCGAAAGTTTCCAAGTAGTAAGAATAGAAGAGCATGTATGAGAGGAATTATAAATGTGGATGAAGCTAAAGTTGCTTGTCTGGATAAGGATGTTTGGAGGAAACTGATTTCAAGATAGTGGAAATGGAAAGAGTTTGTGCCACATCTTTTTGAGTACATGTCGTGATTGCGTATGCATTTAAAAAAAAATACGATTAGCTGAACCGAATTTACAATCTATTTTCTCATTTCATAATATTTTGATTGTTAAACCTTGTAGCATATTTTGTATTTTTCAAAAACGTCACGTGAGTTTAATATCAAACAAAATTAAAAAATAAAAATAAAAACTTTATTTTCTTTAAACATTGTATTTCCTTTCCTTGTTTTCAAGTCTATATCACAATAATCAAAAAATATGAAGCACCCCTTTGGTGTAGCTTATGTTAACATAACCAAACTATTATAACGCAAATCTTAACTGCATTTACAGATACCTTCCGTACATTACAGTGCACCAACAACAACCACATATCTCAGCACTAAACGGCCGACAATCTGTCAGGAGCATCGACCGACACCAACGCAGAGCCCAACGGGGGCCCTGACGTCCGTAGCAACGGAGGAACCATCACCCAACCCGCGACCGGCGCGAAAGCACGTTCAATTCGGCGGCCGCGAAGAAAATAACGAAAACGGTGACGATGTCGAGCCCTGGACAATTGAAGTCAAGTCACCGATCTATAAAGGAGTCGAGACTGCGCCCCTTATTGAGACTTATGTTGATCCAGCGCTAATGATACCACAGGGGTGAAAAAAGGAGTATTTGTTGTAAATTTTGCGTCAGTTTTAAAGAATTGCTAAGCAGAAAATTGATAAACAATTATTTGAAAATAAATCTTTATTGGTTTGTTGACTTTTATATAAAGTTTATTATTAACATAAAAGGCAGATTATTCAAGAGATTATTATTATATAAGTTATTATATAATAACAAATTAATTCTAAGAACATTTATATTAGAAATGTTTATTTCTAATAGGACCAAAAATATATTAATCTTAAGGAAAAATGTCCTCATCATTTTGAAGACAATTCAGAAACCAATAACAAATTGTATATTTGAATTTCAAGGTATAAGTATAAATTATAATATTATCATTATATATTTAAAATATCAGGGCTTCGAACCGGAACTAAACCGAAAACCGGAAAAAACGTTATTTTTGCTGAAACAAAAACCGGAACTGAACCGGAAAAAATACCGGTTTATTTCGGTTCGATTCATGTTGAAATACGCGCGTTTCGGGGTCTCGTAACGTAGTCGTAAGTCCCAACTAGTCGAACGCGAAAGAATATTTGGGATGAATACTCAGTGTATTTTTTGATAATAACTTTACTTTCAATAATCTTTAAATAGTTTAAATGAAATGTATTAGAAAATATATTAATAATTAGAGATAATTTTCATTTTTTCTAATTATAAATAAATAAAAATTCAGTATACAAGAATTTGTTACGTTAACATATATTATCTTATTATTATATAATTAAAACATAAATACAAATTATATAAGTTTCAAATAGTAAATTATATTATTATCATATATTATATACTTCTAATTATTATTCATATTATATTATTGTATCAATTTATGTAGTATGCTTATTATAAAAGTAGGAATAAAATATTCTAAATTATGGTAAAAAATAAATTTTTAATAGAAATAAAAACATAAAAAAAAAATTGAAACTGACATAAAACCGAAAAAAAGCGTTATTTTCGCCGGAACGAAAACCGAAACCGAACCGATATCTATTTTTTTATTTGAACCGGAACGAAAAATATTACGGTTCGAAACCCTGAAAAATATCTTTCTAATTTTTAATAAAAATATTTTTTATTATTGACTATTATTATTATTACTATTATTACAAATGATTCAAAAGCTTTAAGATTCGGTTGGTTTATTTGAAACTTCGAAACAATATCGGAACTATTGAACATGAGCAAAAAAAAAATTACTTTCAATGTTTATTGCGCATACTCAGTAGAATTTCGATATTCATTTTTAAATAAACGATATTAATAACAAAAATGTAATAACTTTAATACTATCTAGAAACCATGTTTATGATATTTCAAATAATACAATCCGAAATCGGCACATGATTTCTAAACTAATTTAAATTTTATACAAAATGCAATTACCAAAATTCTTACCGATAACAAATTTTGTAAATATGTATATTAAAAAACAAAAATATTTAACAAATTACACACACTTTCTTCCATTGATATACTCATTTAAAAATCTATTTTTATATACATACAATTTTAATAAATATAATTTATTTAAATTGTAACACGTGGATAGCATTCCTATGACATTTAAAAATTGCAATGGAACAAAATATTTATTAGAGAATAAATTATTTGATTATACAAATTCGACAGATTCAACAATCTAATTTAACATTTACGTGTCTGAAGGTTTTGATTTATTAAAGTGAATAAATATAAAATAATATAATATAATATATATATATATATATATATATATATATATATATATATATATATATATATATATATATATATATATATAATTCAATTCCAAATCAATTGAATGTTACGTTTTAATCCGATTTACATAATACATGTATTTGTTTGTTCATTATTTATACGGAAATATATCGGATATTTAATATTAATTTATAAACGTTTCTCTAAAAAAGTTGAAAGGATTAGCAAAGGATTAAAAAATTACATACAACTTTACAGATAAATAAATTTATTAAAAATTTTCATTTTCCTTTTTAAATAATACTGTTGGCAAATTCTATAAAAAGAATAAAACTTTATCCAATTAGTTAATATTCAAATATCTATGAAACAACTTTAGAAATAATAACAAGCGTTTATTTACAGTCAAAAAGACAATATATAACTTTAAAAAAACCTATCATATTAGTTCAAAATTACACCGAACATTGGTGTAGCTCTAATTTCACTCGCTTATATACAAAAGCACAACATAAGGCCATTTCAAGGCAAACAAAAGGCTATATGCAGACAGGTGGTGGGAATTCAAAAGTGAATAATTTTACATTCGATTTATTCGTTTAATACTACATATTTATGGTAACTAATTATTAGAAAAATTAGCTAATTTATGTACAATTAATAATTTAATAACAATTTTTATATATTTACAGAATTAGCATAAAAAAAATTAAACAAATATTGAATTGTCAATATTTTCTTTGTTTATTATTATTATTTTGATTTCCAAAAAATATATATGTTGTTAATTGTTATTATAGTACTTACGTATTAATTTCAGAATTTTTGTATGTTATGTGTGGTTTATTTGTAAAAAAATAATTTTCATCATTTTCCTTGAAAAATACGATTTTCTCTTATTTCACACATATATTTTATTTGAAAAAAATATGATTAATCTTTATTATAATTAACAACATATATATTTTTTGGAAATCAAAATAATAATAAACAAAGAAAATATTGACAATTTAATATTTGATTAATTTTTTTTATATGCTACTTCTGCAAATATATAAAAATTGTTATTAAATTATTAATTGTACATAAATTAGCTAATTTTTCTAATAATTAGTTACCATAAATATATAGTATTAAACGAATAAATCGAACGTAAAATTATCCTTTTTTGTATTCCTCCACCTGTCTAAATATAGCCGTTTGTTTGCCTTGAAATAGCCTTAAATAAAATATAGTTTGCTGTTTACATGTAACTAAAGAACTAAGAGCAGATAATTACAGTTCTTTAATGTCACATATAAAATTATTTTAAGAATAGCTTTGTTCAAGCGAAAATCCCTAATAGTACAAAACCGTTAGAAGTATGAGCCGTTTAATTCAAATGTTCACAAACACTCAAAATCGCAAACGACAGTTTTGTACTATCAGGAATTCTTGCTTGAGCAGAGCTAATACCATTTTAATGATAAGAATACATTGTTATGCATTAGAGTTGAAAATACATTTTATTGTATAAATATTATAAATTTTAGATAAATATATTTGTCAATAATTTTTTATACAAAAATTAATATGCAACAATTTTTAATTCATTTTCTATTACATTAAGATCAAAATATATTTTATTACTTATAATTACATTTCAAACAAAACGTCCTAAAACCTTTTCAAACATTTTTTGACAAAAAAATCGAAAAATTTCTAAGGTTAAATTTTCATTCAATTGATTTAAAAGTTGAAAAAAAGACGTAATTATAAGTAATAAAACTACGTAATTTATATCTAATATATTTAATGTTATTGACAATAATTTATAACATTTAAAATATCAAAAAATCAAAAATGGTCACTACTTACTGTTGTTGCATTTTTACATTAACAGATTTTTGAAGACGTATTTTTGAAAATCGTATACGTTAAATGGTACAGATCTTTTCACTATTACATACAGATATATATAATTGAATATTTCCATATGAAAGTTATGTATACATTTTTTCAACAATATGTCTTACTAAAACTGCCTTTAAAATTATTTTAAAACTGACGTAAAAATATACAAAATAAAGGAAGACAAAAAAAGGACACTTTCGAAGAAACGTATTACTTGTGATTTATCTTAAATAGAGTGTTGTAATATACAAATATTAATACAATTATTAATTATTATTATATAAATAGGTACATTTTTTTCAAAAAAAGAAAATAAAATAAACCCAAACCTATTTATTATAGATACACAACAACTTGTATCTGTTATTCTTGTATTTATAATTTAATTTTTTAAAGGTTATAATTCTTTTTAACATACAAAACGATCATTAGTAAGAAACGATCCCCCGCCCCCACAACCAGGAGGGGGCGGATCATCTCGTTTCACAAAACGTTGCGCGTTTGTTTCAATTCGTCTTCGATTTCTTTGTTGCGCCTCCAATTCGGCAATTTCACGCTTTAAAATTGTCTCTAGCGCTGGACTTAACTCATGTCTACTTATCGGATTTGGTTCGATGATATCTTGCCGGCTATAAAATAAGATATAGGGCGTTTCCGGTGGCCGTAAATTGCTCAAATCACTTTCGGCACAACGTGTCACACAGCAATCGTTAAACTTGTACCAAACTTGCGTTGCAAAATCTCTAGCGTATGTATAATAATGTCCTGAATCAACACTCGTACCACAATGTATTACCGCCGCGTATAATTCGTATTGGGCGCCATTTAACATCAATACCGTATCGTATTGGACGCGATGCAGTAGTTTGATTCGCTGCTGTGAAGCGGAATCGTAGTGAAAATGTTTAAGGGTTAAGACAAGTCGTGAGGGATTCTGAATCACACGGAAGACTCGTTCAGCATCAGACAGACCGTTACAGCGTTCGCAATGATACTGATTATCATCGCAGAGCCGTTCCGGTTTTAAGTAATAGTCCAATAGTGATTGGACTGATTGGCCATCGGTAAAATCGCTGGGGAATGAGAGTTGTAGGTCGCGGAAATTATCGGCACGAATACTTTCCGTGCCGCATGCGTGACATTTGTAAATTGTTTCAGCACGACCACCAAACGCACGCTGGACAACAGTTGGAGGAGGTGGGTTTTGAAAGTCGCCGCTGCCTGATTCGGTTGCTGGAGATGGTTGTTGTTTCATTTCTGAAAATATTGTAATCAATATTAATTATTTGTAATAAAGTCGAATTTACAATTTAAAATTGTAAATATTGTTCGGCAATTGGCAATTGATTTCTATAAAATATTAAAATAAATAAATAAATTATTACACAATATTTATTTTATTAAGACAGATTAAATCTATATTAATTCTCTAGGTAATATCTATTTATTATTACTGATACGAAATTATTTACACAATTATATTTTTGCCTATAAACAATAATATATAAAAACAGAAATCATTAAATTGTTTAATAAATTTTGTTAAAAATTAGAAAATAGTATTTGATCGTTAAGAAAAATAAAACTAACCTGTATCAGTAGAAACCATTCCTCTTCCGTTATGAACATTTAGCAAGGATTTTTCCTGTTCGTGCAAAATATCCAAAAGATAACCTAGAAATTCGGAACTATCATGCTGATGACCTGGTTGAAAACCAGGCGGTCTCGCCAACTGCAAAATATCACTAGGCGATAACGATGCCCTCTGCGAGAATTGTAACATTGCAAACAAAGTTTGCAACTTTGTGATCAATGGCCATCTTTGTTCGAAACTATACTGCAGAACCGTATTCGAAAACAATTTGGTCATAAACAATGCTTGTAGAACCGAATTCATGTAACACGTATTTCCTAAATTATTTAAACCAACTTTTTCCACATCCGATCTTTGCACAATGGTCTGATTAATATTATCCGACCAGGGTGTGCATTCTAAATAGGTTCGATAGTTTGCCGATGGAGGAGAGCACTTGTACACTTCCTCTAAGTGCTCGTACAGTGCATCATATCCGGGGAAATGTTCCGTTAGTGCTTTGCAGACATTGGCAATGTCTTGGAGAAACACCCGGCCACATTCTGATTCTTTAAGTCTAGCAGTCATATTTGGCATTAGGGGGATAATTTTGTGAAATGCTTCCGGAGTACCTTGCACATGTGTTAGCATACATATAACAACTGGGCCGATTGAAGTTCTATATGCTGGAAGCATCAATAAATTAAAAAATCTTTCAATCATATTTAAAGTTACATCAATCAAGATATCGTAACGTTTCTGTGATTCTAAGCCTTGAATAAATACAAGAACACATTCCCCTAGATTTGGCGTTTTTGCCCAGCAGGTTAGCCAACCGCATAACGTCAATAAAGCTTGTTCGAGACTAGTATCAGAATGGCCAGCGTCTAAAATCAGATTTACCGCGCTTGGAAGATAATTCGAGTCAACTAATTGCAGTACAACGGACATGGCAGCGCCCGGTTTTTTCGCAGGATTTGAAATTCCATTGTAAAGTGCTTTTAACGTCGCGAAAATTAGTTGTTCTTTGAATGGACCCGTTTGGCAAACGTTTGCCAAAAAGTCTTGAATGCTGCGCACATCTTTAACGAATGTTGCAATTGCGTTCGGTTCGCATGGAACGACTAGTAATCCCAAACCATGTACGATCGCTTCACACAGTTTAATTAAATCCTGCCCTTGTGGCATTGTTTGCGGTTCATTGCGGATTTTTTCTAAAACGCGCAACATCACTGTCATGCAGTCGATGTTAAACGGACGATCCTCGTATTCTAATACGTTATGTTTTACAGCCATTTTTATTTTCTATAACATAAATACAATTATTATTCATTTAAATTCCTTTAAAAAATAATTTTATTTTTAACATTAATTAATGTATATAACCAGCAGAAGCCGAAACTAAATACTACCCGAATAGTGGATTTTTTTCAGAATTTTCAGATGTTTAATTAATTCAGTACAAAAAACAAAATACCTTTTCATTAGGAAATTATCAAAACATTAAAAAAACGATATTAATCTTTCAAAAAGATATTTATAATTTAATTTAAAGTATTTGACACTATATATTTTTGAAATGCGGTTTTTCAAAATTTTAATATAAAATTATGAAAAAAAAGTGAATAATACAACATATTTAAAATATTTCAATAACATTATTTAAAAAATTAGTAATCAAATAAGTTTGTAAGATTTTGCGTTGAGTGGATATATATATATAGCAGTCCGCCTTTTCTGTTAATAAAATAATTTCAATACCGTTGATGTAATTTCAGATTACATGAATACTAAATCTTATTCAGACGTCTCTTTAAATGTTAATCAGCATATAAATTCTTATAACGATTTCTATTTACACTTATCACATCCATATAAAAACATTAAGTAAACAACAGCTTTTTACGTCCTAATTTTTTTTCGCTCGGAAAATGCAAACAGTCTGAACAATTAACATTTATTTTTTACAAAATAAAATGAATGAATTTATACTATTAATTTGTTACTATACACGAATCTTATTCAAATTGACCTTGAAAAACACATCTACGGTAACCGAAATTTTCGTATTGATATTTGAATAATTCAATTGTCAATGAGAAATTTTAAAAAATAAAGCAATAAATTATCAATTTAAACTAAATACAAATAAAATATAAAAATTATTACATACCTTTGTTTTCACTGGTATATTTTAAATAATAAATAATTGGAGCTTCATTACAAAAACGAATAATTCATCTAGACTCTGTACCTGTCAATAACATAAACCTTGTTAATGAAACAATACACTATGAATAAACTGTGTAAAATTTTCGCGAATAAAATAGAAATATCTATAAATAACTACATATGTCAAATATTAAAAGTCATGTGTTACATTAGTCAAAAGTAATATAAATAACATCATACTACGACAAATACAAATAATTTCGAATATTACACTTAGAACAAAGAATTTTTTTAGAATATGTAATTTCTACTAACCTTTGCAGTTGATTGCTCAGAAATCGTTATGAAAAATTTCAAAACAATATATAATCAACTTCCGTAAATATGTAATTAATTTAGCAACGTTCGTAAAAATTAACTGATATTATCAATACTGTATATATTAAAATCACACATAATTTGTAATAAAATCTTTTTCAATAATTTTTATAAGACCATCATCTGTATCTATGACATTCCACAATACTGAAATTATGCATCATTTACAGAATAGCCAACATGTTTCTAATAATAGACGGTGAAATTTATTTTACATATATATGTATAATTATCTAATTTTATAATATTTTTATTATTCTATATGTAATTATAATAAAATAAATAATACAAATAATTAATTAATATGTATAAAAACAAGTTAAAAAATCAAAGCAAAATTAAACGCCATTTTTTTTAAGTTGGTACCAAAGTGTCACTTTATCAAATGTCATATACTTGATATATTTATGCAGTATTAATGTATTAATTATTTCAAGATAAATCTTTTATCTTCACTAATTTTTTTTAATAAAAAAATCGTATTTTTATACTAGTTAATAATGACACGTCATGCTCGAAATTGTACAGCCGGAGCTGTATACACTTATCACGAAAAGAAAAAAGATGCACAAACTTCAGGTTATGGTACAAATACTCAGAGAATTGGAAAGGATTCTGTGAAAGATTTTGATTGTTGTTCACTTTCTTTACAACCATGCAGAAATCCTGTCATTACGTACGTAAAATATATAATTTGGTTTAAAACATTTTATTACTACATAACAATTTGCTTGATTGTCAAACTATTGATTTTTATTTGAATATGTTATATTATTTTTAATCACCAATTTCAGTAAAGATGGTTATTTATTTGATAAAGAAGTTATTCTTCAATATATCATAAACAAGAAAAATGAACACAGTCGAAAATTGAAAGAATATGAAAAACAAAAGAAGAAGGAAGAGGTTAGTTTTTAACATTTATTAAATATATTTAATACTTAATTATCAAATTAAATAATTATTCTTAGGATGAATTAGCTGAATTAGCTGCTGCAGAAAAAGAAACAAAACTTCAAAATTTCTTGAAATCTGAAAAAAATATTGTTAGCAAACCCATTGACGGATTCAAAAAAGGTATAAATTATCCATATTTTTTTAAATTTCAATTCAAATATTTTTTTTTGTAATATAACAGATGATGCAGCCGGAGCAAGTGTATCAAATATGGCCAACGGAAATGACAAAAAACTACCAAGTTTCTGGGTACCATCAAAAACTCCAAATGCAAAAAAAGAAGTTATTAAAAAACCTGTAAGTTTAATAAATATTACAGTTAACAATCCAACGTTTCTAAACGATTTAGTCATCACAATGAACGAATTTAAATTAGTTACAAATTGAAAAAAAAAAGTTGGTTAGAGCGTTGTCCGCGATAGACGAAGGACCCGCGTTCGAATCCCGGCGAAGTCAATTGTGATGACTAAATCGTTTAGAAACGCTGGATTGTTAACTGTAATTCTTTATAACGTCGTCACCGAGTGTTTAAATTTTAACATATTTATATTTTTTTTAATTTACAGGACGGTACAATTTATTGTCCGATATCAGGCAAGCAATTAAAAGCGAAAGATTTAATTGATGTTAAATTTACTTTAGTAAAAGATCCCGAAGATAAAAAATCTTTAATTGTTAAAGAAAATCGATATATGTGCGCTGTAACTCATGATATACTTAGCAATGCTGTTCCATGCGCTGTCTTGCGACCCACGTAAGTAAATATTATAATAATTTTTCTCTATAATCTAATAGCGAACTTCTGGAAACTGTAAAACTGTTTTAATTTATTTTGTCTTTCGATTTATAAAAAGTATTTATGTTAATCTCACACATAATCATCTGATATTAAAAACTTAATTCTTAATAAAAATTGGCAAACTTAAAAGTCAGTAAAACTGATTAAACTGACTTAATCCTTTTTTGCTAAACTTTAAAGAACTACATTGTAATTTATATACCTAATAAAATTTATTCGTGTATTTTAAATTAAAGGGGAGATGTTGTGACAATAGAATGCGTAGAAAAAATCATTAAGAAAGACTGGATCCATCCCCTGACAAGTAAAAAATTAACAGAAAAAGATATTATCCACATGCAAAGAGTAAGTTATCACATTTATTTTTTCATTAAGGTCAATTTAGACAACAATTACATGGTAATTGAGATGACATGAAAACATCCAATTAATTTTAAATTATAGATTATTAATTGAAGTGGATGTTTACATAATTATTTTTTATAGGGAGGCACTGGATACGCTGAGACAAATACAAATTTGGAAGGAAAACACGAAAGACCTGTATTACAAGCTTAAGAAAATATATTAAGATATCTATTTTATCGACAATTTTACATTTCATGTCTTTAAGTTATAGGTTACGAAATTAATTACTCATCTTGTTTACTTTATTTAATAAAAATAGTTTCTAATGATATCGCAGACATCCCTTTTTGATTAAATGCCAAAACAATTTTGATATTTTTAAACATTTTCAAAACTTTCAAGGTTTTTTTTATTCTAATTTTCTGAAAATTGGGGCTACGTTTTTATAATTTTTATATATATTAGAAGAAAAGTTTATTACAGTGATTGGAATTATTATCCTGTAACAAATTTTGAAAAGAATATATTGAATTCCTTTTTTATTAATAAATAAAAATAATTATCTAATAAAAACATTGCATTTGTTTTTTTTTTAATTTTCATTTCAATTGTTTTTCAAATCTTCATTAAGTTTTATAAATAAATAAAAATCGTCCGTAAAGCGATTATTTTCATAATAGAAAATTAGACTTTTGAATTGGAAGTTAATTTTAAATTAGTAACATTTCATTTAGTTTTTATTAGAATTATTTTGTTTGCTTAAAGTTTTTAAGATTAAATTTGAATTTACAAAAATTCATAGCTTCTTTTAGTTAAAATCCTATTTGATGTATATTTTTATTTCTTTCATTATCAAATATTCATTATATTCGATATTATTTCTATCTTTTAAAAATAATTTGAAATATGCATAAAATAGTACTTTCTACTATTAAACAAAGATTAAAATAGGTTTAAAAAACAAACACAGAATTATTGTGTGTAAAAGTCTTTATTAAAAGTGATAATCTAACTTAACAAAATATTTAATCCTCGTACACCCACGCTTCGGCAGCTGGTTTCCATGCGATAACTTCCTTTTCGGTGAACCAGAGATCGATTTCTTTCTTGGCAGATTCAACAGCGTCGGAGCCGTGGATGATATTGCGGCCAACTTGAATGCACAAATCACCACGAAGGGTGCCTGGGGCTGAATCGGCGGGATTTGTGGCACCAAGCATTTGACGACCGGTTTTTACGGCATTCAAACCTTCCCAAACCATGGGGACAACGGGTCCACTGCTCATGTACTTGACAAGACCTGGGAAGAAAGGTCTGCCGGCCAAATCGGCGTAGTGTTTCTTCAAATGTTCTTCAGAAGCCTGAAAATTAAATATGTCCAGTTTAATTTAATTTCAAATTACGTAATCGGCCAATAAAATATTGACAAGTAAAATCGGACACTCTACAGGTTTCTCTCATTAAATAATTAACGAATTAAACAAACATTAAAACATCAGCAGGTGACTTGATTCAAGTACAAGGTTAAGTAAAAAGTTACATGCCGGTTATCAATTAGAATAAATGATGTGTTTTATATGAAACGTATGTTTATAAAAAGTTACTTACCCACATGAATTTCATAGCTACAAGTTTGAAGCCTTTCTGTTCGAATTTTTTAATGATTTTACCAACGAGTCCTCTTTGGACACCGTCGGGTTTAACCATGATAAAGGTGCGTTCGCGAGCTTCTGCCATTGCGGTTGAAAATAACGAAAATATAGAAAGGATAGTAGCTATCATACACCACGCCGGTAGAGGATTGTGGAATGAATGAAATTAATCGCAGGAAGCCCCGTGCGACAGTTGCAAAGTGTACGTCACTATAGCAACGAATAGAAACAGAGAACTGCGATGACGTTAGGTTTCTTCCGTCACTTGGACAATGTCAAATGTGTTTTCTTTCATCGAAAATATTACAACCAATGAAAACGCGCCCATTCGTGTCGCAACCAATGGGAGTGATTCTAATAATTTCAAAAAATCCAAACTTTTATACTTCCGCCGGCTGCAATACTTTTTAATCTCGAACCCATTTACAGTATATTACTATTTCTCGATTATTATTTATTTTATATTATTAACAATGTTATAAAGTTTATACGTATAAGTATTTCGATTATTGAGTTTAATTAATTCATTTATTTGTGGTAAATAAAGTTATTTGTGAAAATTCCGCGGTTTTGTGTTTGAGATTAGTTCGATCATATGCTACAACTGCAATGACCGGTTTCCCTCTCCACTTCCATCTAAGCACCTCCAGAAGAGAACAACTTGCATTTTAATAACGCCATATTTCATTTTTGTGTCGTGTTACGAAAGAAAAAGGAATACGGCCCTAATACATTATTAACAATTTCATCGTGTCACTTTCTATGTATTTAAAGAAAATAGTGTGTGGTGTGTGTGTAAATGAAATAAATTAAAAAAGAAAATGCAATCTCAGCAAGTTGCTGCAAATCCACAAGGAGCCCAAAATCAACAAATTGTAACTGGTGTCGCTGTTGGAAGTGGAAATGCTGTTATTTTGAAAATGAATGAACTTCAGCAACTTTCCACCGTTGGTAAGTTATGAAGTGCTAGTCGTCGCAAATAAAGCATGGTTCTTTTTTTATATAATATCGAACTGCTGTATTGCAAAATATAATCTAAATTAACTTAATTGATTGCAGGGCTGTTAGAATTAGCTCACAGAGAATATCAAGCAGGAGATTACGATAATGCTGAACGTCATTGTATGCAATTATGGCGTCAGGAAAGTAATAATACCGGCGTGTTATTGTTACTGTCGAGCATCCATTTTCAATGTCGACGGTTAGATAAGTCAGCGCATTTTAGCACGTTAGCTATTAAACAAAATCCATTATTAGCCGAAGCTTACAGGTAAATACTTAGGCCCGTATTCTCACCTCATTTTTTCATGAAAAATTGCTTTTATCATTAATTTCAAAATAATTTCTTGCTTTTGTTTTTGATCAAATATGAATAGTTTTTCTATTTTTGATAATTTTTATTATATTTGGTATTATAAAATTCAAATAAACTATTATAAAGTCCTTGATAAATAACTTTAAGTAAACGTCAAAAGCACTTTTGGCAAAAATACGAGCCTTAATTTTTTTTATTAAGTAAATTTTGTTTCTGAATATATATATTTGATGAATTATAGTAACTTGGGAAATGTGTACAAAGAACGTGGTCAATTACAAGAAGCCCTTGAAAATTATCGTCATGCTGTTCGTTTAAAACCGGATTTTATTGATGGTTACATTAATTTGGCTGCAGCTCTTGTAGCTGCTGGCGATATGGAACAAGCTGTTCAAGCTTATGTTACTGCACTGCAATATAACCCTGTAAGTATTTTTATTGATTTTGTTTGTTTAGGTAGGTACATGCGACAAATCGAACAAGACGATAAAAATTTATTAATCAATATAGAATTATCGCGATTACGTTGAAGTAATTGCAAAATATCTAACAATTTTGAATGGTTTTTGGTTAATAAATATAGATGACCTGCACCAAGGTTAAACTATCAGCTGTTTTGGGTCAAGAATTTATTTTGCCATTTAAACGATTAATGTCAATTAATGTTATAATTCTTCAATTTTTATAATTATTAGATGTTTTATTATTGAATTTAATTTTCATGCAGCAATAAGTTTTTCAATAGGGGTTCGAACAGGATAAACAGTCAGACGCATGCGCATATGAATTTTATCGACGTTAAATTGCATATGCCTATGTGTGACGATTTACTACTAGGAACAAATATATAAAATTCATTTTTACAGATTAAAATTATTTAAATATTTTTTTTTAATATAGCACGTTTTTAACACGGACTAAAAAGTATAAAAGAATTTTTCCTAGCCCCATACAGAAAAACTACTTCTTACTATTATCTATTGTATGCGCCCCACGTTTTTCTCTATGGGATTATAAATCTGTATAGGGGGACTAGGAGAAATTATTTTATACTTTTTAGTCCGTGTTTAAAAACTTGGTATATTAATTTTTTTTTTATTATTTATTTAAATAATTATTTTCTGCTTTTTAGTTTTGTTTAATTTTAACCTTAACCTAATTAATTATAATTATGTAATTAATTATAATTATGTAATTATAATTAACATCCAATTCTAAGCTATGTTTAAAGTTTCAAGTCTCTAGTTCGTCGGGAAGTTAGTTTAAAATCGATTGCAAAATTTGTACCGAACAGACAGACAAGAAAGCGAGTTAATAAAAACTTGTTAAAAAAATACTTCTAATATTAATTAATTTCTGAAATCTAACTAACTTATCTTTACTATATTTTTTATCTGTATAATTTTTCTTATCGTTAATTGATTTTGAATTTTTGTCAAAACAATTTACATTATTTTTATAATAAGTTTTTGTTGCTTTTTTTTATCTGATTTAAATAAAATTTGTTTTATCTTTTTTTGTTTAGTTTTTTATGTATTTGCTTAATATTAGATTTTTTTTTATAAATTGCACTAAATTTTAAATTAATTAAAAAATAAAGTACATTTAGAAAATTTTCAAATCTACAAGTAGATGAAAATATAATCAGCTGCTAATATAAAAAAAAAAACCAGCAATCAAAGGTTATTCAAGTATTTATTTCACCTAGTGCGGTCAAAGATCATTACAATGTCAAAATAGAAAAATGTATCTCACAATCAGTGCTGTTTGTACAAATTATAGATGTGCGATAGTTACTTTCTTTATAATAAAAGATTAAAACAAATTTTAATAAATTTACAACAACTTGTAAATTATCTTCTGCACAATATTTAACACATAAATATAAATAAAATTTAACTCTTTCAAGGATGGATTTTTACACAATATTAAAATAGCAAAAAATTAATTCATTTTCCTGATGAAAATGTACGTTAAGTAGGTCGATTATTAATAAAAACTAATACAGAACTACAACGTAAAGCCATTTTATTTAAAAAAGTTTTTTACTAATTTAACATTGAAACAATCAACTGATTAAATAATTAAACAATTAATATTTGATTTGATTGCACACTTTTATACATTGGCTATAAAAATGGAAGCAACAATCTTTTGGAATATAAAATACGCGATTTATTGCACCATTTGTTGTCTGTCATACACTAAATTTTTTTTATATAATATTATTATTACTAAATATTACCTATAATATTACTTAAATTGTTCTATAAGTAATATGGAAAAATAGATATTTATCTGTTGCAGCACAAATTTACATAAACTTTCATGAAAATATACAAAAAAATATGTAAATCTGCTAATTTATTTTATGTAATTTTTAATTCCATAATAGTTTTATGAAATTTAGTAAATTTTTGCATTACAGAGAAAATTCTATGATTTTTACTATGAAAAAAATATTTTAATTTTTTTTTTTTTTTATAATGAAAAGTAGCAAGATTTTTATAGATCAAATATGATGTATGATATACAGTGGAACCTCGAGATACGAGTTTAATTCGTTTCAGCATTGAGCTCGTATAGCGAATTTCTCGTATCTAGAAACAAATTTTCCTATTGAAAATAATGGAAATCCAGTTATACCGTTCCGCAACCCCCTCAAAAATATCAGCATTAAATTTTCCTAATAAATGCAGCACTATCTGAGGCAACAATCTTCTTGGGAGGCATCGTGAAATAATTATTTTCACTTTAAATTAATTCACAAGTAGTGCACAAACAGGTAGATCAAAGAACACTGAGTGATCTGACAAAGGGGATTCACCCAAGCTGACGTTCGTTGCTCGCTACTTGAGGCAATGCTCGTATTTAGAAACAAATTTTTCGCTCATACTTTCCTCGTATCTCGAATTTCTCGTTTATAGAGGTGCTCGTATCTCGAGGTTTCACTGTATTTCTATTATTTATTAATGTCTTATATATTTATATTCTTCTTTCTAGGATTTGTATTGCGTTCGCAGTGATTTGGGTAATCTACTTAAAGCTTTAGGACGTTTAGACGAAGCAAAGGTACGAATTCAATTAATCATCTTATTTGATTTTATTTTTATTTTTTTATTGACGTAACATTTTTTCAAATTTAATTCTGTACAATTTGAACAGAAGTTACCAAAATTGCAAAAATCTAATCTAAACAATTTTTCGAAATTTATCCAAATTTGTATTAAAAATAAATATAAAATAATTTTATTTGGCCAATATTTTTTTCGTTGTTTACATCAAACTTGTAATGCGATTGCGTAGATTATTTGCCCCTCCCAGCAAATGGCGTAAGATTGTTTTCATGAAAATACTGTGCGTAATTATTGATTAGAAAAGGCGTAAAGACGCGTGCAAATTTGAGTTGCGTAATTTTTGAGTTTATGAATGTGTGCGGTATGTATGATAAGCAAGTGAAACAATTTTGCATTAATATGTTTGAAATTAACTATAGGTTAAAACAAAATTTTGGGAGATTTTTTTATTAGAATAGAGATATAGAAATGATTTAGTTTAATAAGATATTTTGTAAAGCTCTGAATTTTATTTTAACGTCTGGTTAATCTTAATCATATTGGTACAGAATAATGTGTGATTTTTTGTTGGCAGTTAGCGCAGTAGATCTTTCCAAAAAAATAATAGTATGTATATTTTATTTAAAAAAAAATTGAAACATTTTCTTTGAAATTGAAAAATTGGAAACTAAAGAGTTATAGATACTATTAGAAAGAAATAGGCGCTATTTTGGAAAGGTCTATTTATATCATTTATTATTTAGTTTAGTTTTTTGTTTGATATTTCAGCGAAATCGTTTTTTTGATTATTGAACAAGTTGATGTAAAGAATTCAATTTAGATTTTTGCAAAGCATTGCGTTATTTTGCCAGCCGAAGTAAAACACAAATTTTAATATTAAATTTTGTAAAATCAATGAATTGAAATATTAATTATGTGAAAGCTTTTTTTCTAACATTGATTTGTGTTTTACTAAATAATTATGTTATTTTTGTATAATTATTTTCTTCACAATTAAAAGATATTTTTCTAATAAATTTGAAGTAAAATATTTTTTAATATTGTATTGTTGTTTTCATTTGATTGGATCAAAAATAGAATAAATAATAATAATAATTGTGAAGAAAAACCAAATGTTTTATTACATGAGAAATTTATATAAATATATATTTGTATATGAGTTGATTCACCAATTTTGCTGTGGAAGTTACAGGTTTGCGAACCGAATAACTATTTTATAAAAATTAAAAAATTTAGCGCGTCATTTTTTGGTGAAGCTACTCGGCAAATGATGACGTTGATCTACACATTTCTACGATATATATGATGATTTTGGACGGCACGAAAACTAATTCTCTAAATATTACTGTATAAAAATCCAGGTATGTGGCTGCACTGTACACAAAAGCGATCATCTTGTGGTCCCAGTGGTGTCAGGTGACAATATGTACGCGGGGTGCAAATTATTGTAAATCGTCCCTTCAGGTAAAGTATGCAATGCGAATCTAAATCATGCGAAATATATAAAAAAAAAATAAATAAAAATCTATAACGAAAAATCGAAACGAACGGCAGATCTCTCTTTCCCGACACAGACATAATAAAAATTCTGTTTTCCAACGGGACATCTGATGAAACGAGACAACAAATTCGTCTTTGCTTTTTAGGTATAGCGTATTGGAGTGTGGGTCTCTCTTTCTTATTTATTTATTTATTATTTTATTTATAGATTCTCTCTATATATTTTATTATAATATGAACGTGCGTAGATTTTTTTTGTATTGTGCGTGCGTACTGCCCCATTATATTTTGTGACTCTCTCTGGAAATAATCACAAATTGTTTCAATTCAGATTGATTTTTATTTTCAGTTTTGTTTCTCTATCAACTGGAATTATATTTTTAAGTATAATAAATTGTTTTTATCATTTTGACTAAAAGTGGAGTTGGTACAGTATTGCCGAAAATTAAATAAAAATTATTTATGTAACTTTTAGATGACAAATCTGAACTTATGGCGGTATTCCCGTTTGAAGCATCGATTTTTTAAGTGTTCTATAAAAATTTTTTTTTTTTTTTGAAACTTTTACAACAAATATACCGTTAGAAAGTGTATTTATTGATGTTTTGAGCAGTATGTTTTATTTTAATAAAAGTCAAATTTTCAATTAAAAAAAAAATGGCGTTAAAGTGATCAGGTCAAAATTTCGATTTGTCAATGATGGCAGATAAAATTCGCGTTCTACATTTACGAAACAAAAACAAATTAGATGTTAGTACTTGTAACACTTCATTGGAAACTACAAGATGTATAATTTTGTCTATTTTTTTAATGCAGACTTTTCGAGATAAAAATATTACTCTTATAATTTTATTTAATTTTTCAAAATTTATATTTAAATATAGTTTTTATTTAAAAGAAAATCTTGTAAGGTTTATAGACTATATTTATATTATTGAAATCTAGAAATGTAATAATAATTTAACCGGCATTGTATCCTCTTCAAATAAAAGTTAATTATGTAATTATTACTGTATATCAATATTCGTCTCTATTTTTGAAATCTACTGTATTCGTATTGTTGTATATGGACAAATATTGATTATTTCAATTTTTAACAACAAATGAAACTTAAAAAAATATTCTCGTACAATAATATTGAGAAAATAATAGGCAATTATGATTATTTCCGAAGAGATTTACAAAACACAAATTGTTATTTATTCTTTATTATTATTATTAAATTAAATGCCTACATAGTTTAATGTAATAATATATAAAGAAATAACAAAATGAATCATCATATTACATTTGAAAATGCGTAGATAAAGTATTTTAATACTTTCACTGCTTGGCGTAGAATCATTCCTTGCAATTATTGTATTAATTTTAAGGCATTGCGTAATTTATTGCTTTTTTTCTATAATAATTTTGCACATTCGTCACTCGATTGTAATTTTTGTTTTTTCCTAATTGTTATTAAAAGTAAATGAGAAATTTTGCGAGTAACATATTGGTGCAGAATTGTTTGCGAGCGCTAAGCGAATTAATATCCTTAATTTGATTTTTGTTTGTAAAAACAATATCCGGTGATGATGATGCAGAAAAAAATGATGAATATATAGAGACCCGCGAAAATTTGCTATATAAATTAATTAAGAAATATGTTTTGTTTGAGGGGGAAAAAATTGCGTGTATCGGTTATGGGACAAGGAAGTAAATCTTGTATTTCTCTAGGCATGCTACTTGAAAGCAATCGAAACACGGCCCGATTTTGCGGTCGCTTGGAGCAATTTGGGATGCGTTTTTAACGCGCAAGGTGAGATCTGGCTGGCTATACATCATTTTGAAAAGGCCGTTGCATTAGATCCGAATTTCTTGGACGCCTATATCAATTTGGGGAACGTCTTGAAGGAGGCACGCATCTTTGATAGGTAAGTCTTTATTATTTTTTTATATCTGTAGTATTGTGTATATTTGAATTATTGTGCGGTTAAAACAAATAGAGAAGAGAGAGAATAATTATCTTAAATTTATCTATACAATTTCTTTTGTTATAAAAATATATTGCGATTATAATTTATTTCTGCAAATGAAATATTTACTTATTTTCTTCTTCATTCGAATTTGGTCAACTAGAGACCACGTAAAATGACTCTTCATTATTTCCTTTTCTCCCTTGTTTTCACTCTCCAGTAATCTTTCATCCTTTCATTCTATTGTCTTCGTCTGCCTTCTCTGTCCATACTCCTTCCCTGTCTTCTTTTTCAGCTTACAATTAGCTTGAAAACCAACGAAATTCTTAACTTTTGATCTGAGTATCTCTATTTATATTCTATAAATCTTCTCTTGTTATCCCTATTTCCTCCAAGTCAGACTTGACCTCCTTGAACCAAGGTATATACGTGTTTTTGGATTTCTATCGAAGTAGTTAAGTGATTAGAAAATTAGAATAGCTGTTTTTTTTTTACTGGAAAACTCAGTTCAGATCAGCAAATATTAGTAACCTTGAAATAATAGCTGTTTTATTTATCGTCTGAGTTTGATATTTATCTAGTGCTTAGCTGAGATTCAAGTGAGCGCTCATGCGCATTTCAAATTTTCTTAGTTTAAGATTTGAAAACGTGTTTGATACTGGTTGACATTTCTATTTGAATATTTTATTTTGAAATCAAATAATAGATATATCCGGCGAGTTGCAATAAATTATCACCGCAAACAATCCAAATACATCTAATATTTTAGGTTATATTATATGTGGAACTTACGATTTTAAACGTCACTTTCAAATAAACTGTTTTATTTATCAATACAACTCGCTCAGCAAAACTAAGCTCAGTTCAGCTCATTTAAAAGATTTACTGATCTGAGTGGAATGTAAAAAAACACAGCTAATGGAACAACCATTAATAGAAATTCACATCCGATTAAAATAGGATATTAAACATCACTTTATAAAATGACACAATCTAATAAATGATGTGTATTTATTAATCTGGCGTTAATTTACAAATGGCCTAAATCGTAAATAATATTTACAATTTACTTACATACATATACAATCATGCCATGTACCCATATTTTATTTTGTTTTAATAATTTTCTATTATTTATAATGAATAATAATAAGTGTAACGATTTAATTGTACACTGTAATTTTAGCTTCTTTAATTATTGTGTAATTTTCTGACACCTTTTTTTTTTAATTTGAATTAGGTATTTCTTTTCTTGAAGCGCAGCCAAAACTTATTAATGAATTTTTCTTTAATAACTATCCTATATTATTAGCTATATATCAAATTTTAAGACAGATTTTGCTAGTGTACAGTTTTGTAAAAAAATTACCTCGTAATTTAATTTTGTAGTTCCAATTAAATAAGCGTTTATGTTATGTGTTACGTTATGAAATATGAAAACAGATCGAAATTTATTGCTTTTGAAATGACTCGTAAATTAAATTCCTCTTTTCTTCTCTCGTCCTGAAAATTTTTCATAGAAACATTTGTTCTCATTTCGCAGTAAGCGGTAAATTTATATATTTCGTTTAATTGAGCATATAAAAAAAAAAAATGAATAAATCGGGTTTTAAAATTATGACAAATATAAGCGTTTATTAAATGTGCAATTTGTTACTATACAGGATGATTAATTAATATGAAATTATTTGATGTATTTTTTTTTACTATTGATCGAACAAAAAATATATTTCAGAAATGGCTTTTTGATTTGTTTCAAACTCTTATTATTAGCAAGAAGAGTTCATTGTAAATCGATTATTTTTGCAAAAATCAAAATATAATAAATAGTTTTTTGAGATATTTAACCTAATTTATGTACTACTCTTTATGTATTTTATAATGTACATAAAAATGCTAGTAATATTTTGTAATTTTTCAAACGTTCATTTTTTTCAAAGCTACCTACTAAGGTATATTTTTTAAAATGTGATATTTTTAGGCATTTTTTTACTACTTTGACTGCAAGGAAAAAGTTGTATAGCGTTTGGTACGGTGTCTGTAACATTTTCAAAAAAAAAAAAAAAATTGTATAGAAATCCTTCATATGTAGATGACGAATCTGAACTTAGTTTATGTGGGTGTATGGATGTGCGTCGTCAGCTCGCTCGGTCGTCAGACAAAATTTTGTGATCGCAACTCCTCCTAGACGGTTCAACCGATTTTAATGAAATTTTCAGGATAAATTTGTCTAGTGCCCAAGATGGTCATGTGATTTTGATTTTTTCCAGTGATGCCAACTTTTCGAGAAAAAAATTACTAAAGTTTTTAAAAATTCATATTGGCTACGCTATTTATCCGATTTTGATCAAATTTTCAGAAAAGATTTCCCTAATGCTCTCATTAATTATATAATTTAATTAATGTACAGTGTTGCCAACTTTCCGAGAAAAAAATTACTAAAGTTTTAAAATTTTTATTATGGCCATGTTATTCAACCGATTTTACTCAAATTTTCACAAAAGATTCTCCTAGTATTCATATAATTTATGTAATTTTAACAAAATACAGTGTTGCCAAGTTTCCGAGAAAAAAATTAGTAAAATTTTTAAAAATTTATTATGACCATTTTATTTAACCGATTTTAATCAAATTTTTATAAAAGTTTTTCCTAGTGCCTAAATAAATTATGCAATTTTAACAAAATACAGTGTTGCTAACTTATCGAAGAAAAAAAATCACAAAATTTTTAAAAAATTTATTGTGGCTGGCTACATTATTTATTCGATTTTGATCAAATTTTCAGAAAAGTAAGTCCTAGTGCCCACATAAATTATAATATTATTAAAATACAGTGTTGCCAACTTTCCGAGAAATGTCAAAGTAGTCTATATATGGGTTTACCCATATACTTCTAATCTTGTTTATATACATATTTATGTAATGTT
This sequence comes from Clivina fossor, assembly GCA_963966155.1. Classification (NCBI taxonomy): domain Eukaryota; kingdom Metazoa; phylum Arthropoda; class Insecta; order Coleoptera; family Carabidae; genus Clivina; species Clivina fossor. The sequence continues at coordinate 9,990,600 of OZ014566.1, forward strand.
ATTAATGAATTAATTAGTTAATATTGCATTGTCATACAGTACTGAGCTATGTTTAAAGTTTCAAGTCTCTAGCTCATTGGGAAGTTGGTTTAAAATCGATTGCAAAATTTGTTCCGAACAGACAGGACGAAAGCGAGTTAATAAAAACGTGTTAAAAAGAATCAAATAGTGATTCTGCGATTTCATATTTTTAGTTAAAAAACAAGAAGAAATTTGTGCTTATTATACGAATTAGTTTTAATTAAATAAATAATTACAAGCAGTTTTTTTTTTTCAATAATTAAGTAACGTTTGCTAATCTATGATACATTTAATCTTAATTTACACATTAAAACTATATAATAACTTTGAATAAATAAAGATTTCAAGAAATATGGCAAAATTCTAACTTATTTCCAATATTTTTTGTGATATGAATCAGCTTAGAATCATTTTAGTATTAATATATGTTTGTAGCTGAAATCTTACAACTGCTTACAATATTTTTATATATTTATACTGAAAAGAAAATCATTTCAGAATTTTATGAGTGAATCGATGACATAACGTTTCAACGCTTGTAGCACACGAAACATGTATTATAAAAACTTTGTTATTTGTTTATTTTAAGCGCGAACGTGTTGTATATGATATAAGTTTGGTCGTTTTGCGGAAAAATCAAATATTTTCATTTTCCGCAAGATTTATTTTTAAGAACAAAGCGTGCCAAGGTCGCTTAGTTTTGAAGACCAGTTGGAAACAAATGAAAATAAAAGTAACAATACGTGTTTTTTTCCGTCATTCACACTGAACATAAAAAGTATTATTATACTGTAATTTTATCACTTTTAATTGCTGTTGTAAGAATTACGTCTTTAAACATTTTTTTTTACTCGAGAAATATTTACATATTTTATTGATTTAAAATCTATTTAAAAAGTTGCTTTTTGCTTCATTTATAAAAAAAAAAGTGTTAAGAGTAATATTTTATATTTATAATAATAATAAAACAAAAATGAAAAAGTACTTTTATTTTTTGCTTTAAAATAAATTTTTACTTTTACACTCTTTTATGAAATATGATTAGAATTTCTATTTTAAATGTATTTTATATTATATCCAATGTTATAAAATTTAAATAAATTAATTAAAATTGCTTAATAAGTAATTTTAAGTAAACGTCAAAAGTAATTTTAACAAAAATCACTTCTAAAAGTGACGTGAAAATACAGGCTTTCGTGTTTGAATCAAGTATGTATAACACGACGTTTCTTTCGATACGAAATACAAGAATAATCATATTTATTATGGAGTTATATCTAAAAATAGATCTTAGAATTGATAGACGAAGAATATGAAATTGTACACTTTGTTAAAATATTTAATAAATTGTGTAACACACTGTTAAAAAAAAATTGATGCACTATTTTCTGATATACACACACACTATGTAATTTATTGCTTATTAAAAATAACTTTGAAGTAAATCTTGTTCTCGGAAAAACTAATTACAAAAATCTATTTTTATCCATCAGTTATTTTCATTAATATTTCATAATTTTTCAAAGTTAATATTAGATATATTTTCTATATGATTATACGGCTGTTGAATAACTATAAAAAAAACTATTGATATTATAAGGAAGAAGATTATATTTTTATTTATAATTTATGATAAAAATGCATGTAATATTTAATATCTAAATGATAAGTGTTGTTTGGCACAGGGCACTACACATATTCTATTGTTTTCGACATTATCATATAAAACAGTTGAAAATCAATATGAACTATATTCTAACTATAGCGTGCATACATATAATAGTTCTGTCTTTCATTACAAAATTACTGGCTAATTTGAGGCGTCCCCCCTAAAGTTTTAGTTTAATGAAATTATCTCTCAAACTAATTTCATAGTTATTTACAACCCCCTGTAAAGTTTGTGTATAGTTTGATTATCAAAAGACGGTTTCTGAATTTTCATCATGAAATTTTTCGACAAGTCTTGTATAGATTGCATAAATCCCAGGTCAGCTACAGTGTAAATAAGTTGTCAAGTGATGAATCAATTAATCACTGATTAAGTAACGACGTTGTATGCAATTGGCTCTTAAATATACTTTCGATAAATCAACTGTACTTATTCCACATTTTATATTTCGATTTTATGTAATTGTTTAGTACATTAGTTACACACATGTTAGTTTAAAAATAACTTTTAATTGTTTTCGGAATTGTTATTAAAATCGCATTTAAAAACATACGTTTCTACAAATTAATTTTACACTATTTATAAATTCAAACATTTACTTTCATCCCTATAATCTAAATTTACTTCGATTATTTTGTAACTGGTTAATTATATTTTGACGTTTTGTTCAAAGTATTGTAATTTCTTTTAATGTTGCAAGATTTGATGATTTTTGGCTTATGTTCAAATGAATTTTCTAATTGAATTAAATTTAATGCAACTGTGAAAATTTAACTTCTCTTTTAAGTGACAAAACTTGTTTTTTCAAAATTTATTTTAGAAGTTATTTCTAGTAAAATAAATATATACTAGAGAAACGTAGTTTTGAACATTATTGCCCAGTATAATTATTATACGATTCGAAAATTTTAAATATATAAAGTAATTTGAGTTACAAATATTTTTAATTAATTAGTGAAATACGAATAATGGAGGATTTTATAAATATAATCTAATTACTGTTTTTACGTCTGTGTTAATTAACTAATTGAATTTTTAAACTAATTTGTTTATCATTGTATCTGTGAATATTTTTAATTATATTTAATCAAAAAGAAATTTCTTAAACAAAACATAACTTAACTATATGCAAATTGTAAAAGATATTATTAGTTTTTAATTTATTTTTTTCGTACGAGGATCAAATAAAATGTAATACTTTGTATTTATAGAAATACTTCTAAACGATTTTTCAATATTTTATTAAAAACTACTATTTTTATTTAATAATATAAAAAAGTAAAAATCATGTTATAGTTCTGTACGTTGAGTTCGTCGAAACGTCAATTATTAATAAATATTAATACAAAACTTTAACATAAAGCAGTTTTATTTCATATAATGAGTTCTGAAAGTTTTATTTTAATATAATAAATTCTGAAAGATTTTTTACTATATTACATACATAATAAATAAATTACAAATCACTTAGACGAAATCAAATAAAATTTGAATCCCCGAAAAATTGAATAATCAATTGAAATACTTTGCCAAAAATCAAGTGAGATAAATTATGATGGCCGAGGGTAATTTATGAAATTTGATTTAGTGCGTCTAACGTTTAGCCCCGAATCAGTCTTTATATACAACAGACGACAGGTCGACCTATATTTTCTGTTCTCGCAAACAACCCCTAGCTCGGCTTGTCGGGGGTACGTACGAAGGGTTGAAAATCGAGGTGCGTTGTTTTGCTACATTGTGTATAGGACAGTGTTTCTCAACCGAAGGTACTACAATAGTTAAATAAAGTTTAGAAAGTAATTTATTACAAAAATAAAGTTGAGAATTATTATTGTCTTCGAATTTTAATATTGATATCATTAATCATAACATGTCTGGTACATATTTTAAAACTATAAAAGATATCAAACCGTGGTTTTCTAGGGGTGAAAGAATAGAATTTTTTCAGGAATTTTTATTTTTACTTTGGTTGGAAATCGTCCGAGTTCTAACAATGATAATAAAAATCAAAAGGCACCTTTAAAGTATGATAACTTTTTTCTTAATGAAGACGTAGCTTATTAATAAATATTAATACAGAATTTATACCTAAAACTGTTTTATTTTATATAATGAGTTCTAAAAGATTTTTTTACTATGTTAAAAACAATGAAATATACAATATTAGGTAAATAAATGAAATTAACATAAAAATTGATCAATTTGTCTTGTGCCATAACTATGAGTATTTTTAATAAACAATAAGTTATTGCTTAAATATTATTTAATAATGTGTTTTAACAAAATTTTATATAACTAATTTTTGAAATTAAATAGTAGAATGAAATAGAATGAAATTTATGAGTTTTGTAATTCATCTGTATAAATAACAATCTAAATAAAACGGCTTTAGGTTTAAGTTTTGTATATTTTATTAATAATCAACATTCATCTTCATCAGGAAAACTGATATTGTATCAGTTGAGTTTGTCGAAACGTCGATTATTAATAAATATTAATACAGAAATACAACCTAAAGCCATTTTATTTTATATAATGACTTCTGAAATATTTTACTATATTAAATAACAATCATTACATGCATATAGAAAAGACAATGCTATACATTTTTTTTAACAACTATAAAATAGAATAAAAATAATTATAATATGAAAATAATTTTATTATCAGATTTACAGAAAGGACATTTTGCTAGTATCAAATAATTTAAAATAGAGTTACTTAAAAAAAAAAATGAAAATGGTTGTACATTTGGGAGTACTTGAATGGAAAAAGTTTGAGAAACATTGATGTTACGGGTAGCGCGTTTCGAATGCGTCTCGACGCCGTTGCAGTGACATAGTAATATATGTAGGGACGGCAGACTGACGCTATGGACGCGCTTAGGTTAGAGGCAATAACGCTTTACCCTCTGGGTCTGGTCATTGCCTCTATCGTCCCCCCGATATATTGATTTACGTTTTATTTGAACAAAACAGGCAAATGATGTTTTTTTAGTGGAACTAATTGCAATAATAAAACGAGTTTTTTATTTTCTGTAATGGTTGGCAATAGATTATTGGACAGCACTGTGTAATTAAAAAAATTTGTTATGTATATATATATATATATATATACATAACAAATTTTTATATATACATATTTTTATATATATATATATATATATATATATATATATATATATATATATATATATATATATATAATTCTCAATTAATTCCATTAATTTCCACCTTTTTTGTTTATGAAAAATTGCTTTTATTTTTTTGCTTTTAAAATAAATTTTTACTGCTACCTCTTATCGAATATGAATAGTATTTTTATTTTCAATTCAAGTAAACTAATTAAAATTGCTTAATAAGTAATTTTAACTGAACGTCAAAAATACTTTTAACAAAAATTACTTTTTAAATTGAGGTGACAATACGGGTTTTGTTTATTTTATAATATTAGATTATAAAAAATGGAATAGGCTTTAGATAAATATGGTATAATAAGGTTATTAAAGCCTACAGCTTTGGCAAAAACTTTGTGTTGCATACTAATATATGTGAAAAATAAATAAAAATTTGGAAATTCATGAGTTGAAAATGTATTTTATTTTTGTTTTAAAATATTAATTTTCAGTTAAGTAGTCAATATTTAATATTAACAATAAATATGTATTTTTGAAAGATAGTAATATGTTAAAATTTATTCAACTAGAAATAATTATTTTTTCGCTTTTACATTCCTGATAGCTCTTATAAATATTCCATTACTTTTATCACTTGAAAACAACAAACTCTATTAATAAGAAATTATACGAGCAAAAATTTACACTTACAAATTTCGTAAACTAATATTTTTTAAAATTCTAAATTTTGGAATGATTAAGGAAAACTATAATTAAATAAAATATATTAAAAGACACTGACTGATATTTTCAATGAAAACCAAATACGTTATATATTTTATATTAAATCTATATTTATTTTAAATATTTATGAAGTGTTATGGAAAAACTATATTTATTTATTTTTCTATCATCACAAAAATATAATTAATCTTTGAACTGTAAAAATAATAAATTGAGCATCCGTCAAAAATGCAGTTGCCAAGAAATTTCAGGTTAAAATGCATATAATAAAATATCCGCATATTTTCGACATTCTTTTTATATATATCGCGCACAAAATATTTAGATCGATAAACTAAAAAAAAAATGTTATTTTATTTTTATCAGTATATTTTAAAATGCCAGAATAATAATAAATTTTGTGTTTAAAATTAGTCGTATGCATATAGTTATTTATATACGAAAAATTATAATTAAAACAAAATACAAGAATTTCATGTTTATAATATATAAAATTGTATTTCCAAAAACAACACAATTTAATTTGAATTTTGTATAAAAATATTTTCATTCAATTAACATCCGCAAACAGAACAAATGTTTTGATAGTAAATTTTCAAATCACTAGTTTATTATTATTGTCATATAACGTTGTTTTGATTTACTAGAATACTCTAGAATATTCCTCATATACAGAGTGTGCGAAAAAATTGACTTTTCCTAGATGAATACAGTAAAGTTCTAAAATAATAAGAAAAAAAATCGTCTGTCCCTCTACCAGCAACATTTTATGCATATCTAGTTTCCATTATTGCACTTATATCAATTTTTTTTAAAAAATGTTATGTGTACCCATTTAGTTCTAATTCAGTAATTTGTAATCATGTTTATTTGATGATGCAGGTTTAGAGCAGGTAGATGAATTTATGTATTTGGGTAGTTTATTATCTAAAAATAGTCGTTGAATGTGAAATTGATGGGAGAGTTAATACTGGTTGTAAGGTTTTGGGTGCTTTGGATAATTTTGCTAGGAAAAACTACACCTGATGATTCCTATGAGTAATCTAAATAATAATTTGAAATAAATCTTGTAGTTGCACTTATGGATAGTGTTATTATCTCGTATAATTGAGATAATAATGAAAAAAAGTGCAAAATAAAATGGCGCTAGCTCAAGACAAATTTCGAGATACATTCTTTACTCGAGATTCGAGATCAAGCTAGCGACAGTTTTCAACTCTAAACTAATATAAAATTTATGGCGTATGGTTATAGCAAAAAAAAAAACACTAACTAATAAACACTAACTATAATTTGTGATTGTCTTTTAGTATAATTGATTGATTTTTATGTGGGCTATGTGGTATAAATAGGAGAGATCGGGTATTAAATAGTGTATGATGAGTGTGAAATTGAAAAAAATGTTGTAGTAAAAGTTAGTGTTAGTCAGTTAAGATGGTTCGGACATGTTGAGCGAATGTCTATAATGAACGTTTGGTTAAAAAAGATTTATATGAATGATTTTGGAAGTATACGTTGGCGTAGTTGGAGTGGTACGATTGAGAGAATGGCTTGCGTGGGCGAAAGTTTCCAAATAGTAGGAATAGAAGAGCATGTATGGAATGTTTGGAGGAGGCTGATTTAGAGATAATCGAAAGAGTTTGTGCCGCACCCTTTTTGGGTACATGGCGTGATTGTGTATGTATGTTTATTTGACGTTTTGAAATTTTTATACAAAATAAAAATTCATTTTAACTTGTTTATAAAAGTGCATTTTGAAATAAAGGCAATCGTTTTCTTCCACCTTGTACAGTTTAGTGTTCCCTGTCTTTCTGTGTGTGTGTGTGGGTTGGCACGATTGCGTTTGCGCAGCCACCGGTTGCCTGGCAACGCGTCAGCCCCCGGATTCACCATTGCCGAAGCCGCTGCCGCCGTTGTGTGTGTGTGTGTGTGCCGTAAAAACCGAGAGGCGGGTGTTACTGTCAGAGTTTCTATTCCTTTGCACAAGCGCGCTGACTACACTCGCCTTCATATACACATACATATTCCGAAAACGATTTCGTTACGAGAGAACCGACGAGCAGAACAGAACAGCAAAAGCACACTCACACACCATTCAGTCTTTAGTAACCTTCTGTAGTGGCTAGCCGTAGTTTAGTTAGTTTACTCTCTTTACTAATTTTTCTCCTACTATATCTTTTTTCTATCGCGACTCTAAAAACCGCACACTGTGTTGTTAGATAAATCAAAAACGCGGATATATTTAACCGAAAAACTAAAATAATAAACATTTAAATTAATATGAATTACTGCTGTGAATTATCGATTTATTTTCCTCCTTGAATAAATTTCTCTTTATCTTGTTTTTTGTTTACCGGATTCATTCATATCTCTCTTTTGTTTCTTCTATCTTTATTTCTTACTCTACTTCAATCTGATTACAATTTAATTCTACTCTTGTGCTACTATTTCGACATCATATTGACTTGTTATTCGTTTGTTTATGAAAGGGTGGGAAAAAGTGCACTATTTTTCTAATTATTATTCTGGTGCTGATACAATCTACGCGATTTCTGTAAATTGTAAGTTTTTATAATTATTATATTTTTATTTTGTTCATTAATCCAATTACCAGTTTACTTTTTATATAAAAGAATTTTTTGTTTTTTTGATTTTTTTTTCACATTTTATAAATCATCTATATTTTTGTAAATACGTTTGTTTTTTTTTTTACATTTAATTTTAAATATACAGTTGCACAAATCTAGTATATAATTTTGATTCTTTTGCAGGGCATATTATTAATTTTTTTAAGTACGTATACGAAAACTGTCCAAGACAATAAAAATATTTTGAAAGTTCAAAAGTAAGAAAAATAATCCAATCGATAATTATTTTTTAATGACAAACATTTAAGGCGATAATCAAATTGGAAAGAAACAGAAAGAAAAAAAAATATATTAATTTTTTTTATTTCGTTGAGTATATGCAGAGTTATGCTAATGCGAAAACGATAAATTTTAACGCAATGTAACGGTTATGTATGTGCAAAATTACACGCGCCAAAAACTAAATAATCTTTGCGAATGTGACGCACGACAGTTAAAGTCTATTAATAAATATATAAAGTTTGTGGTGGTATGGTGTTCATATCTTGCTGCTCGCGATGGTGCGTTGTCTTTACGCAAGTTTTTCTCGGCTAAACAGAAATAAAATCCTGATCACACTAGTTACGAAATACGTACTAATATAAATCATAAGTGTGTTACTTATAAAACGTACCAAAAATATATCGTATTCGAATCCGTCGAGATTATTAAAAAAAAAAAAAAACGGTGATTTTTCAAAACAGTATTAATTGCTGAAAGATAACTAAATAAATTTTTTACGGTGTTGAAAATTTCTAATTTTAAACGCACAAAAATTTCCAGTATTTATAATAGAACTATAGATAGTTGTAAGCGTAATAAAAAATGTGTTCAACAATCGAATAAGAATTTAGCATTTGTAAGATTTTTAATGCATGACAATTGTATAGATTAAAGTAGAGTTAAAATTGTTTAAAAAAATAAAAAGATAGTTTAAAACGGACAATAGAAAAAGTTTATCAAGTTGATCTAGTGTGTTGTTACAAAAGTTAAACGTTATTTGAGATTTGAACAAGTAAATTTGGTGAAAATTATAAAGAGAGTTAGTTAACGTAAAACCAGCAAAAAAGAAGGGGGGTGGGTGTAAAAACAGAAAAAAAATAATAGGGGGCTAGTGGTGAGCCATGTGCGTGTTATGGAGTTACAGTGTGTCGTTGTCTATACAATCATCGATATTGTTGCTCCGAAAGCCCTACCCGATACCACAGCCGCTAATGAGAATAATTCGGATGGATGTCTTGCGTGGATTAAGGGCCAAATTAAAAGGTCGGCCACTCGTTTTGCCTTTTCTAATCGTGTTTCGAACCGGAACAAAAGAAAAACCGAGATGGAAGATATACGAGTCAATTGCATAAAACATAGTTAATCCTTCGTCAGTAATCTCGGTCTTTTAAGTTAATTATTCTTAAATTTCATTCATAATATAAACAAATTTATATAACATTGCAACTATTGACGATATTTAAAAAAGTTTCAGAAGTAACCTCTATTAAAAAAATGGGAGTGTAAACACATAAACACAAATTGTAAAAGAATGATTGTTGACGAAGAATTATCTTACACAATGGCTAACTAACGCAATTAGATTGTCAACTATTTAAAGCGCCTTATTGATTGGTCAGTTGACAACTAAATCACGTTGTTAAGCTGGTATATGTTCAATAACGTTTCATGCAAAAGGCCCCAGTAGTATTTGTGTTTGTTAGGCGGGAACATATCTTCCATAATAAATCTTATAATACAACACTTCTGCTACTTTAAAGTTATAACAAATTTTAAAAAAAAATGTATCAAATTTTTTAAATATATCGGAGTTGTTACTACAGTAATAATAATAAAAAAATTGTCTGATAATCTTACATATATTTCTATATTTAGTTATTTTCTTTACATATTTTTAGTATTGATATAAATGTACCAAAAGTTTGACTATTAAATGAGATTAATCGTTTAAAATTTAAAAAAAAAAATGAAAAGGGAATCATTTCGCAGACGTATACAATTGATTAAATCTATCGAAGTCATAGTAAATTCATAATTGGTAAAGTTTGTCTATTAATATTTATTAAAATTGAAATACAGCAAATAATAGAAAAAATATAAGTGTAATTTTGAATTTTTAAATACTAATAAAATTTCTTGAAAAGTCATTAAGATATTGTTTATAGTATGATGTACAAAAATTGTGGAAATGGTTTCTCTCTAAATGTAAATATTTTAAATTTTACCCATTATTACCAAATTAATAACACGAAATTGTACAATTATCTAGAAGTGTTGACCAGAAAATGATAAATAATATCATCAATTTTATTCATAGAACAAAATCGAAACGGTAAAACTAGAACGGTTCGAAACACTGCTTTCTAACCAATCAGATGTATAACATTTCTAACCTTTTTCCGAAAAAAAGAAAATTCCTTTTTCTCTCTCTGTTTAACAGTTTGTGTTCTCAATCATGCACCTGATGTGTGTCCTTTCTGAAATCTCTTTGATGTGCGTTTAAGTGTCGTATCAAATTTTAAGTTGAAGGAAAAAGCGTGCTCATATGGTTATATACCTGTTGATTTTTTGGCACGCGTTCGTGGTTGCGAATTTCGAACGTGTCGCACGTGCTCAAGTTTATTTTTTTGGAACTTATTCTCTCTCTGTTTGTTGTTCAATGTTTATATTTGTTGTATTTGTGTCTAGCTGAAAAGTTTGCGGACTTAAATAAGAAAATTGATGTGGATGTATTTTCTACCCAGATAAGAAACTAGATCGATTGAAAAATAAATTCTTTTTAGGATATTAAAAATGTAACTAGAGAAAAAATGTTTTATTATATTTAGAAGAAATTTTATATACGGTTCGATTATCAGAAGGAAGTAGCTTTTATAATTCGTAATTTGTTTTGTTTTTCAAAGGTACTACTACTACATGATTTTATAAAACAATAAGTATATATAATTAGACTAATATAAATACCGTAGCAAAAAATTGTAAACGAAATAATAAATTCACTCTAAACTACCAAATTAAAATAAACATAAAAACTAATTTCAAAAGCTAAGCTTCCTTCATCATTAGTAAATTTAGAATAAGAATTTAATTCTTAGCGATCTTAGATAACAAAACTAATCAACGAACCCAATGATCAAAGATTTTAGTATTTAGTTTCATTCAACATTGTGGTTTAGGGAATTTATTATTTTGTTTATATGGGCATTACTTTTTAATTAAAACGAAATTATTTTGTTATAATTTTATAAATTTATTTAATAAATGCGCAGAATTTTAGCGTTAATTGTTGTTTACGAAGTTTATTCTTAGAATTCTTTCTGAGTCATGTAAAAATAATATTTTATGACTTGTTTACATTCAATAATATACCTATAGACTGTTAAAATTCAATATGTACGTGTCAAAACTTCTCATTACTTTCGTAATAATCTTTCTTTTTTTTAACTTTAATATTATACAATTCACGCGACAATTATTTGTCGCGTGAAAATCAAATAAATGAGTGCGATTTTTAAATGACATAAATAGATAGTTAAAACAGACTAAAGCAATCAGTAATTGCAGATACAATCAGTCCGGAAACTTTTCAGATCGCACACACACACACATTGAAGTGTAATAATGTATGTTGCGTGTCATGGCTATTTGTATCGTCGTGACGCAATAGTGGGTGGCGGGTCTCTTTTCTTCCAATACTGATGAAACATTTTGCAATGTCTTGTTGCAGAGCGGTAGCGGCATATCTACGCGCTCTAAACCTATCGCCTAACAATGCCGTCGTGCACGGCAACTTGGCCTGCGTCTACTACGAACAGGGCCTCATTGATCTCGCCATCGACACCTATCGGCGCGCGATTGAACTACAACCGAACTTCCCCGATGCCTACTGTAACTTGGCGAACGCCCTCAAAGAAAAGGGTCAAGTTAGCGAAGCAGAAGAATGCTATAATACCGCACTACGCTTGTGTCCATCACACGCCGATTCGCTCAACAATCTCGCGAATATCAAACGCGAACAGGGTTTCATCGAAGAAGCCACTCGGCTGTATCTCAAAGCGTTGGAAGTTTTTCCCGAATTTGCTGCGGCCCATAGTAATCTCGCGTCTGTTTTGCAACAACAAGGTAAGCTCAATGAAGCCCTCATGCACTACAAAGAGGCCATCCGCATTCAGCCGACATTCGCTGATGCCTATTCAAATATGGGCAATACGCTCAAAGAAATGCAAGATGTTGCTGGAGCACTACAATGTTACACACGTGCGATTCAAATTAATCCGGCATTTGCTGACGCACACAGTAATTTAGCGAGCATTCACAAGGATTCGGGTAATATTCCCGAAGCCATACAATCGTACCGAACAGCTCTGAAACTGAAACCAGATTTTCCTGATGCCTATTGCAATCTGGCTCATTGCCTTCAGATTGTCTGTGATTGGACCGATTACGAATCGAGAATGAAGAAACTGGTTAGTATCGTTGCCGAACAACTCGAAAAGAATCGTTTGCCATCAGTACATCCACATCATTCGATGCTCTATCCATTGTCGCACGAATTCCGCAAAGCAATTGCAGCCCGTCACGCTAATCTTTGTCTCGAGAAGATTCACGTCTTGCACAAGCCACCGTATAAATTCTCGCGTGATTTGACCGGCCGCTTGAAAATCGGTTACGTTAGCAGCGATTTCGGTAATCATCCCACTTCACATTTAATGCAATCGGTTCCCGGTTTGCACGATCGCTCCCGCGTCGAAATCTACTGTTACGCATTGAGTCCCGATGATGGTACAACATTCCGTAGCAAAATCGCTCGCGAAGCTGAACATTTCATTGATTTATCGCAAATGCCATGCAACGGTAAAGCAGCGGATCGCATCTACAACGATGGCATACATATTCTCGTCAATATGAACGGTTACACAAAGGGCGCGCGCAATGAAATCTTTGCATTGCGTCCAGCGCCGGTTCAAGTTATGTGGCTGGGTTATCCGGGTACAAGCGGTGCTAGTTTCATGGATTATTTAATCACCGATGCAGTCACATCGCCTTTGGAGCTGGCCACACAGTACAGTGAGAAATTGGCGTACATGCCGAATACATATTTCGTTGGCGATCATCGGCAAATGTTTCCACATTTAAAGGAACGAATTATAGTCAGCGATCGTAATTCGACTAGCGCTGTAGCTGATAATGTCGCCGTTATTAATGCGACCGATTTATCACCGTTGGTTGAAACCACCGAAGTTAAAGAAATTCGCGAAATTATTAAAGCAGCCAAACCGGTCGAGATTAGTTTGAAAGTTGCCGAACTTCCCACAACAACACCGATTGAAACAATGATCGCATCGGGACAAGTACAAACTTCCGTGAATGGTGTAGTCGTACAAAATGGCTTGGCAACAACACAGACCAATAATAAAGCTGCGACCGGTGAAGAAGTGCCACAAAGCATTGTCATCACAACCCGACAACAATATGGCCTTCCCGATGACGCGATTGTCTATTGTAATTTCAATCAATTGTACAAAATCGATCCACTAACACTCCACATGTGGGTGCATATCTTAAAGAATGTTCCGAATGCCGTTTTGTGGTTGTTGCGTTTTCCTGCTGTTGGCGAACCAAATCTACAGTCTGCAGCTCAACAATTAGGCCTTCCCCCGGGCAAAATACTCTTTAGCAATGTAGCAGCTAAGGAAGAGCATGTACGTCGTGGTCAATTAGCAGATGTCTGCTTGGATACGCCGTTGTGTAACGGACACACTACCAGTATGGATGTTCTCTGGACGGGAACTCCAGTTGTCACATTACCTGGAGAAACACTTGCTTCCAGAGTAGCCGCTTCACAACTTGCCACATTAGGCTGTCCAGAATTAGTAGCACGAACACGGCAAGACTATCAAGATATTGCCATCAAATTGGGAACAGATCGTGAACAGTAAGTGCATTTTTCTATTTATATTTACTTTTACCAATTTGTTCTTTGTTGCTTCTTAGTTAACTAATGCTGTTGTACATCATAATTTTAAATTAAATCTATATAATTGTAAATAACAATGATACATAGTTATTTTCTATTACGACAACGTCACAACTGTCAATATTCTGTGGATTTATACTATTAAATGTAAATAACTATTTTTAAAACTTATAAATAATGGCTTGGTTTTCGGGTGTTTTAATTCATTTGTTTAGTTCTGCTTTTCTGACAGATGCTGTGTCTTAAAACCGTTATTAGTTAAAACAATTTTAAAACCAACCTTTTTGTACCAGCCAAAGTATAGAATATTTATATAAAAATAAATAAGTAAAAACATTTATTTCTTGTCAACTTAACTTTCACATAATTTAATTAAAGTAACTATAGCAATCTGATGGCTACATATTAATTAATTTTAATTTTTGTAATAAATCAGTTTCAATAAAAACTCTTAAAAGTTAAACAGCAACTGCTTATATTTTATTATTTTATAAATTTTTTATTTAATACACATAAAAATTACGGCAAGACTGAAAATTACTACAGAACTTTAATTAATTAATAAAAGAAAAATTAAAAGCATTTCATGTTTTTTAATGTCTTCTTTCAAATTGAAATTTAACAAAAAAAAAAAATGGTGGGCGTCTTTATTGACCGATCATATTTGAATTTCGAATCTTAATGATATTCTGTCGCTTTTCTGGCACGATTTTCATGTTTAGATTTTTGGCACTCATAAAATGGGCACACAGCCAATATATTGTTTTTTTTTTTTCGGTAAAATTTGTTGTTAGAATGTAACATTTGCGAAGTATGAATCAATCGTGAAATATTAATTTAGGAATCTAATACCGTTGTAAATTATTTTCTGACATCTGCTTTGACATTCGTGAACTATAAATTTACTTTCGTATTTTCATTTATTTAGTTTTATTCAAATAATTACATGAAAGTTTTAATAAGAAAATTTTTATTATAAAATTGATTAAAATGGTTTAATCAAAATGACATTGAATTAAAAATAATTGTCCATTGTTTATGATAAATTTACTGTAATTATTTTCAATTTAAGGGATCATTGGTTTGTATTTTAATTTTGTAGAGTAGCTTCATGAAAAAAAATTTTTTTTTCTTATATTTAAATTACTAAATTATTTTTTAATTTAGCAGATATAAAAGAAATATTTTTCTTAGTATTCCTTGTTTTTTAAAAATACTTTTGATTAGCAAACTATATATCTGATGAGGTATTTGAAAATTATAATTTTAAATTATTCAATTATTTTTCCAACTGATTCAAATCAGTCTTTGAAAATTGTTATTAAAAAATTCAAATATTTTTTCTTTACTTTAACATTTTTTAATAATTTTTGCTGCTAATGAGAAAGCACTTTGAAAATTTTATTGCATCGGGGATGCTAAAGATAATTTTAAAATAAATAAAAAAAATTATATCTATACTTCATTAATTTTCTACGTTATTCAAACTTTATTTATTAATTTTTAATTGCCTCACTTTATACAGGCTGCATAAATGCAATTGGCAAAGTATTCGTGAAGCATATGAAAGCACTGCTTCATTTATAATATATTTTGTATTTTATTAAATCAGTTTGTTGCAGTTTGCATAATTAATACGCGTTAATGCAATTTAAAAATTCTTAAAATTTAAAACATATTGGCTGATATTATTATAAGCTCGGTTTTTGGATGTTTTAGTTCATTTGTTTAGTCCAGCTCTTATGACAGTTACGTTGTCTTAAAATCGGTATTAGTTAAAATCAATTTTAAAACCCAGCTTGTAATACGAGTCATTACTTCTATATATTTTTAGAAATATCAGAACTTTAAATTAAATATTACGCCATTAATAGTTCCTCGATTAGTAGAGGAGAGATTTTTGAATAATTCGTCTCAAATAAATAGAAAAGCAAGCAGATAGATACAAATTGTGCCATCTGCAGTTCGTTGTTAGTTTTAAGTGTCAATGTCATTTTATATAAAATGTAATTAAACTCTCTTGGGCCCAGTTTCATAAACGCTGGTTAAATTTTCTTCAATAGTAAATTTTATTCTTCTACTAGATAACTTTAAAAACAAATGTTATTTTGCTATCAGATAACAGCACCAAATTAAATTTATTTCTTCTTTTTAACAAGAATATCTAAAGAGTAAATACATTTAGAACTAAAATAAATTTAACTATCGTTTATAAAACTAGTCCTTAATTGAATTAGTCATTTTTTAATGACATTTGTTAAGTTAAATATTTGTCCAAATATTTAAAAACTGATAATGATTCCTTTTCTTAAACTATTACACTATTAAATATTGCCTCATTTATAAAGTTTTTTTTTTATAGCATGTGTTTTGTTTTCTTGTTTGTCTTTAGTTTGAAGGCTATGCGCGCCAAAGTTTGGACCGCGCGAACTGATTCTTCGCTGTTCGATTGTAAGCAATATGCACAAGGCATGGAAATGCTATACCAACGCATGTGGGACAGACATGCGCAGGGTCTCAAAGCCGATCATGTTGCCGCTATCGAATGAAATCGAAAAGGAAAAACAATACACAAAATGTAACAAAAACTACGCTCCACTTGCCTCAACATACCGAGCTTATAGGAGTATTTAAGAATTCAACAAATAAAATAACAAACAGTATTTATGTGATTAATTATTGTTGAATTATATATATATATATATTTTTTTCTCTCCCTCGATTGTATAAATTCGAAATGGATTTTTTTCTAATATATTTTGCATAAATTATGTATGCGTTTATTATATTTTTGGAAACAAGTTATATAAAATAATATATTTAAAGAAAATAGATGAATTATTTTTTGACAAAGGCTCTGTAATTGAGCTTCTAAATAAAATGATACAATGGTCGTGTTATATAAATATTATATTATAAATGGTAATAACAATTTTGTACATAATTCTTAGGATATAGTTATTGTGTTAGTGGTACAGCTGTCAGAGAATTGTATGGTTGTTTCCTGTAATCTCTAAGTTTGCTTATAATTTGTTTTAATTTATATTTATAAATAAATAATCTGAAAGTTTTCAAAAAATTCTAATTTGTTTTTATTTAGCTACTCCATCCTTCATGATTTTATAACTTAAAAATTGTAAGTGAAGCATTCGTAAACTAAAAATGCAGATATTTAGTTCGTAAAAAATACGTTCCAATTTAATTAATATTTTACATCACAAAGATAAACTTTTAAATTTAGGTAATTAGTTCTTACAAAATATAAGTTTTAAATATATTATAAACAAAATTTTCATAAAATTAAATGTTTCTTAAAAATTAATCTTTTCAATTAATTTAAAAAAAATCTTTTGATTTACAGTAAAAAATTATTCTGTTTTATAAAGAAATTTTTTTAAATCTAATGTAAACAGACCTTTAGGTATAAACAAATATGAATTGTCAAAAGTTTAAACATTTTATATATTTAAAAATATTCGGTTTCTATTAATATTAGCGCAATAAATCATTTAAGTTAATTAATTTTTTCTATGCACATATTTAATGTACAACTTTATTACAGTTTCCGTAACTGATAAAATGTGAACAAACCTTATAAACAAACTGACACATGGATTATTTAAATATTTAGAAAACTTGAAAAGTAAGTAAAAATACATTTTATTTATTTAAATATTAGTAAATATACAAATATAACAGGCTAACTAGTTAAAATGTGTGAAAAATAATGTTTTATGTGTCAAATTTGCGCGCGGTTCATGGTCACGCTAGTGATTGGTTACAGTGTAAAACAGGCTTGCAAAGAACTCGTTCCGACGGCTAGTATTACCGGCATGGGTGCTGAAGTGGCTACGCTAGCTGTACCATTCGCGTTTTGTATTCAAAGTTTAGTGTTGTCTACGTACTTGACTAATATATATATAAAGTAACGAACGCCATACATATGTGAATAAATCAAATCAGTGAATCCTTGACTCGATTCAGTGTGTGGTGTGCGAGAGTGTGGCGGTAATGAAATTGTTTTCATGGTGATCAAGTTCGAAGTTCGGTTAAAGCGATTAGAAAGTTTTTACGGTGTGTTGTTCTCAACGAATCTCACCTGTGAATAACTTGACAAGGTACGAGTAATTTGGTTTTATGTATAAAACCCCCCTTCTTTGCTTTTTATTCCCACGAATCTGTGCGTGTGTAATCAACGTTGCAGTTCCGATAAATGACTACCTGTTGCCCGCCGAACAACTTTGCAAAACTCTCCAATTTTTAACGCTTTTTTTAGCAAACGAACTTGCTCGTCCCTCGCGTCTCACATTTACCTGCATTGCACCGTTATTTCGTACCCGCATTCCTCTTTTGATGACACTGTGTGCTACTTGAATTAAATACTACCTTAAACAATTGTTTATATACCTAAATGAATCAACCAATCTTTTTATCATTACGGAAAATATCCAAGTAGTTTATACATTTTAATATCTTTTATTACTAAACTAAAGCATGGCAAAATTGCACAATCTTTATATGTATTTTGTATGCATTTAAATAAAAAACAATATATAATAAATTACATTTTAACCACACTTTAGTTATCAAAACAATTGAATAAATCATTACATAAGTTTTTAATTTTTACTTTATTTACATTTTTAATTTATAATGAATGTTTACAAATATGTGCAAAGTTAAAAATGAAGTTTGATTTGCAATTACATAATAATAAAACAATATTTTGTTACATTACATTTAAATATTAAAAACATTCTTTTTTTAATTAGAAATCATTTGCAGTATTTGGCTTTTTTTCTTTTGACTTGTTATTGCTAAATAAATGATAATAAAAGAATACGGAACCGTTAAAAAGATTTTTTATATAAATAACATATTTTGTTAAGTTGTTTGGTAACTATTTTTGGTAAAACTTTACTTTACGATTATGTAATCGATTTTCTTCAAACTTTACATACTGTTAAGTAATTTTGCGCATTTTATGACAGTAAACAAAATTTTAGTGCGAAAATGAGATATTTATAATATTAAAACTGATTTTGAAAATTCGTTTTTAACATGTTAAATGTTGAAAAACTGCAACATGTTTGAAACATGTTTACATAACTACTAGCGGATACTATTATTTTTCACTTTTTACAATAAAAACAACAAAAAAATTCTTCACGTTGCTTTAATTTTATTAAATATTAACAAATTAATCTCTTTACCTTACCTATCCTGCATTGAGCGCCACCATATATGTCAAGTACAACCAATTTATCTTAAAAACGAATTCTCAAAATAAGTTTTAATATTGCAAATATCATTTTCGCATTAAAATTTTTTGATTTACATTAATAAAATATGCAAAATTAACGATATGTAAAGTTTGAAAACCGATTACATAACCGTAAAGTAAAGTTTAGCACTGTTTTTTGTTGTATACAATAATATGTAAAAAACATGTTGCATCACACATTTTAATTGATTTAATATTACAGATAATAACAACAATTTGAACAACGAATAGACTGGCAGTGATAATTTCAGTGTTCTTACATGTGACAATTCATATGATTAGACGTTAAGAGTTTACAAAAATACTTTGCAAGTATTTATTAATATTTGTATACATATTTTTAGACTCTAATATAATATGTGTTAGTGTTTCATAGAGATATTTAATTATTAGTGGTTGTCGTCTGATATTTTAATAATTTCGACGAATATGTGTTACTAGTGTATAACAAATAAATGAACATCGAAACAAAATGACATCAACGCCGGAACTAAATCGAAAATTAAATGGTTCGGAGAATCCGAAATCAACGTCCTCCAGCGAGGAGGATCCGTGTATTGTAGAATCAAAAGCGGAGAAACTTAGTTTTAAAGATCGTACCGAGAAAAAATTGCGCGAAAAATCGGGACTGAGTCGTAGGGGTTTAGTGATAGCCGGTGTCGTGCTACTGGTTTTATTGCTGCTGTTAATTACAGTGATTGCTTTGGGGGCCGCATGGCCCCGGTCCCCCCATCATAGACAGTACCCAATTTGCGAGGATTCGGCGTGTCTGTAT
Organism: Clivina fossor; assembly: GCA_963966155.1. Classification (NCBI taxonomy): domain Eukaryota; kingdom Metazoa; phylum Arthropoda; class Insecta; order Coleoptera; family Carabidae; genus Clivina; species Clivina fossor. Next base: position 10,010,815 of record OZ014566.1, read on the forward strand.
GCCGCTGCTCAGGTAAGAAATATTTAAATTTCACATATTACTTGGGTGGTTATTAACTTTTGTGTGCCTTAATGGCCAATATACAAATGCCACATAAATTTAAGTTTGCATAAATATTAGCCGTTTTCTTTGAAAGCGGTGTAAGTTTATTTTATATTATATGGAGATATTTAAGGGTTTGTATTTGAATGGTAACTACGTAAATTAATATTGACAAAATGATGAAAATTTTGAAGAATTTTTTTGGGAACTGTTTATAGATAAACAGCTCATAGCAGATTGTATTCATTGTTATCATTAACAAACTTTTCGTCAAAAATCGACTTACACCACTTTCAAAGAAAACGGCTCATATGTTACAATGGATATTAAATTTGTGTTAATCGCTAAGTTAGATTGCAGCAACAATAAATAATTTATATAAGGAATAAAATGACATTTTTTAATGTTCTCGTTACGATATTGATAAGGAAATGTTTAGTATGAATTCTTTTGCAAAAGTCAAAATCAACATTTTTAACTTATCATAAATTATAAGTTACTGCAGAAGCTTTTATTTGTTGCCAGATAAGAAAAAATTGGTAAGAAATAACTGGAAAATTTATATTATGGCAAAGATTTGTAAGAGCCTTTCTATTTTACACAAACATGTAACATATATGAGTAGAATACTGTACTTTTCCCACAACTATACAATAGAAAATGCACTTTTTGGTCTGATAGTTATAATATGAAAATTGCAGTGTATTATAGCAATAAATTCGCCAGATATTACAATTTTGTGATTGATCACAAATTCACAAACTGTTGAGTAATGAACTTACAAAATTAATTTTTGGTGTATTATAAATATATTAAGAACACTTTTGTTTAATATATTTTATTACTGTCATCTAGAACAAATTTATATTTTCTATGATACTTTAAGCTTTTTGATATTTTCAGGTTTACCTTAATAAAATTATTTATTACACCATTAGCAAAGCTCATAAAATTTAGAGCTTTTAGCCTGTTTGTTTTATACGTAAATTCTGACGTTACTGCTTGTGAAATCCTTTTTAATTAAATATTTTTGGTAATGAAAGTTCATATTTGAAATTAAATTCCGTTTTTTTTTTTAAATATTGTTAGAATTAATATTATTATTCAAGTAGTATTAAAAATCGTTACAAATGATTTCAAAAATAGGTATATAAGAAAAACAATATACTTAATAAAAAATTATAAATTTCTGATTCGTAAATTACTTAAATTACATAAATAATTATTAATTAAATAAATATATTACACCTATGGAATCCTAAAATATTATTCTTTTTATTTACATATTATTTTTATTTGTCTCATTAGAAAACATTCAAGTTTATATTTTTTTGTAGTTCATTTATTTTCAAGTTATTTTACAATAATTTACAATAAAAACTGTAAAACGAATTGATTCTAGTAATTTCTATTTATCAAATGATTTGTTAACATTGAGAAGATATTTTAAAGCTTTTTTTATTTCGTAAAATCTGTATTTATCCAGAATTTGCGGCGTTTTAAAATAACTCAGAGTTTGTTTGAAAATCTCACGTCTTTAAGAATTGTCCGGGTAAATATTTGAAATACGCCAAACGGTGCCAATTGTCGGAAGATTTAATTTTAAATTCTTTTGTTTAAAAAATGATTTACAGTCCTGATCTATTGGTTTCTCTCTTAACAAACGTTATTGCTGCATCGGTTTCACTTGCAACTGGTTAAATAGGAAACATTTTATTATTCTAGTAAATAACTGGGAATTGTTTAAAAAATTGTTACGTACAATTTTAATTATATATGCAATGACACATTTCAGTAATTAGCTGTGTCTGCTGGATGTTCGGTTTCCCGTTTTGGTGGCCGACCGTCTGTAAACATATGTGAAACATAAGTCAGACAATAATATTTTTTTTATCTTTTTTGGAATGATATATACATGTAAGTAAAATAAAATGTATTGTGTTTGATAAGAACTAACCAGGAAAATTTTTGTCATGCTTTCTTTTGACTGGAGAGGTTTTTGTTATCTGTCTTTAATATTAATGTAATTTTGTTTAAAATTGTTAATAATTTAATTATGTTTGGACAATTTTTTGCTAACTGTTTTAAATAAAGGAATAGTTTTTTTTTTTACTTTCCATACACATAAAAAAAATTTATATAATTTTGTTAATAAATTTTTTTTGAAAGCTTTACGTTGAAATTCTGTTATATTTTAAATTAAAATTTGACATTTCGATATACTACACATATATGTTATAATTATTTTAATCTGGAAAAATAATATGTATGATTTCTGTTTTTTAATCATATTAGATGATTTATTTAATGTAATTAGAAATTTTTGTTAGTTTGTCATATATTTATCTATCATTGTTCGTTAATTTATCTTGCAGTTTTTGATTATTTATACTTTATTTGATTTCAACTAATTTTAACTAATGTTATTGAAAATTAGATAAATTATTTAAAATTTAGTCCATTTAATTGGAATTAAATGAAATAGTTATTTTATTTTTCTGTTACAATATGAGCTATTTAATTTTTTATATTATTTTTTTATATATATTTATATATATATATATATATATATATATATATATATATAGATATATATAAAAAAATAATATAAAAAATCAAATAGCTCATATTGTAACAGAAAAATAAAATAATTATTTCATTTAATTCCAATTAAATGGACTAAAAGTATAAATAATCAAAAACTGCAAGATATATATATATATATATATATATATATATATATATATATATATATATATATACCGGGTGTCTACTTTTTTTTTGTTACATAGGGAATACAATGCTAAAATTTTCATTTGGTGATAAATTTTCCCCTAATTATTATAGAACAAAAGTACAAATACAAAAGTTGTTTAGAATTCAAAAATGCATCAAATGATGCCAAATTTATCAATATAGGATGTTCCGATCAAGAATTAGAAGCAAATTAAAATTTCCATTTTTGCGCTCTTTACATCAAAGTGCCATGGAAATTAAACAAATAATTTCATTTCTTCTGGAGTTTGAGTTTGACAGATCGTATTTATTTTATTGTTACGTTCTGTATTATTATTATTATTATTATTATTATTATTATTATTATTATTGAAAATAATGAATAAACTTAATGTAAATGAAAAGCTATTAAGTATAAAAAGTATTAAGTATTTATTATTTATTACAATGAAAGGGTATTTTACTCGGCTGTACACTACGTACTAGCTGTGGTTTTAAATTGTGAATGTCTCCATTATAATTTTAAGTAATTGTTTAATTTATTTATTAACTTCAAGTTATAAAAACAATACATTTGAATTAGATGACTGGCATTATGCCTAATATATTTATTATAATAATTTAAACTTATCCCTGAGGATGCTGTAAGTTGTGCAGTGAAACGTCGGATAAGAGTTTAATAAATAGTAAATAGCTGAACTCCGTAAAACTTTCTTTATTTATTACAATATTCAATATACCTATAAAACAGAAAAATTCATGAATACAAGATATAGGAGAACAAAAACGAAACTAACAATTTAAATTAAATGTTCAAATAAATCGCCATTAACTGCCAAACAATAACCTAATCTGTTATAAAATTCGTGACGTACAGAGCTTAATTGTGTTTGTGTTATATTATTGCACTCTTCAACAATGGCATTTTTCAAATCAACAAGATTTTTGATATGTCGTTTATAAATTTTCTCCTTCAAATATGGCCATAAAAAGAAATCGCACGGTGCTAAATCGGGCGATCTAGCTGGCCAATTAATTGGACCACCTCTACCAATCCATGAATTTGGAAAACATTGATCCAAATATAATTTAATGTTGCAGCTGTAATGTGCCGGACATCCGTCTTGTTGATACCAGACAACATTATCTTGAGTTGCACACTCTTCTAACTGCGGACCAATATGATTTTGCAACATATCCAAATATTTTTCGTTGTTTAAATTATTTTCAATAAAAAATGGCCCAATTATACACCTGCCAAAAATTCCAGCCCATACATTAACTTTTTCTGGATATTGGGTACGTGTTGCTACCATTAAATGAGGATTTGTTTGGCTCCATATTCTAAAGTTTTGTGTATTAGGTTCGCCGTGTAAAGTAAACGTAGACTCGTCAGTAAAACAAATAGATTTCAAGAAGTTTCTGTCTAAATTGGATTTTTCCATAATAATGTTACTAAATTCGCTTCTAGCCATTTTATCCGCTTCAAATATCTCTTGGTGCGTGGAATATTTATAAGAATGATATTTTTCATTTTTTAGTACCTTATGTATTGTTGAAGGATGCAAATTTAATTCAGCACCAAGTTGACGCACACTAACATTTGGGTTTTCCGTTACACACAAAAGTATATTCAATGTATTTTCTTTAATTGCATTTTGATTTAAATTCTCCTCCTGATCTTCTGCGTTGATTTTTCTACAATTTTTACAACGTTTTAACACACTTCCAGTTTCTTCGAATTGTTTAATTATCCTACGAATAGTCATAGCGGAAGGTATGGGACGGTTTTCAAAGAAAGCGCTGAATAAATCTCTTACTCGTCGTATCGAATTTCCAGTAAAATACCATTTTACGCACTGAACTTTTTCATTTACCTTAAGTTTATTCATTATTTTCAATAATAATGATAATAATACAGAACGTAACAATAAAATAAATACGATCTGTCAAACTCAAACTCCAGAAGAAATGAAATTATTTGTTTAATTTCCATGGCACTTTGATGTAAAGAGCGCAAAAATGGAAATTTTAATTTGCTTCTAATTCTTGATCGGAACATCCTATATTGATAAATTTGGCATCATTTGATGCATTTTTGAATTCTAAACAACTTTTGTATTTGTACTTTTGTTCTATAATAATTAGGGGAAAATTTATCACCAAATGAAAATTTTAGCATTGTATTCCCTATGTAACAAAAAAAAAGTAGACACCCGGTATATATATTTTCATTTCAATTTGTAAGACCCGGTTTCATAAACGATAAATAAATATACTTCATAAGTAAATCTTATTCTTCTGCTAAATAACATTGAAAACAAATGTTATTTCAACAATTTACTACCAAATTATTATTTTTAATGATAACTATTTTCTAATGCAATTAGATAAAATTTATTTTCTCATTTTAATACAAAAATGTTTAAACACATTTACTTCTAAAGTAAATTTATGAAACCGAGTTTAAGAACATTTGAAAATAATTTTATCATAATTTGGTTCTATTCGTTTTAACTTCTAATACATTTACTTACTCTGATGATAATAAATTAAAGTTATTTTGTAAAAATTTTAGACGATAATTTTCCTTATAAACTAGAAGCTTTGATTTTTTTTAAAGTATATTCTATTTTTAAATATAAAATGTACATTTACCTATGTTTAGTCCAACACCATCATTATAGTCTTTGCACATTTGTTCATATTTAGCTTTTTCGCCATTATCAACAGGCTTTTCGTACCCAGGAGGAAAAAAGTTTAAATTTGTACTAAAATCAGTTACATCTTTTTCTGTAAAATAATTGCATTTATTAATTAACTTAGTTAACGTTTTGTTGTGGTAGACTAGAGTCTAGTCTATAGTCTACAAGTCTAGACTAATGGAATAACGGAGTGTGGAAATATTTTAAAAGTTCGTTCTCATGAAAACAGAAGCACCGCTATTTTTGCAAAAGCCTCCACAGCCTCATAGAATAACATTACGTAGATATTACATTACATTTATTGCGCATTGTGGTTAGTGCAATTACTGCATTTTAATTATCTATGTACAGATTCTTTTGTATAGTAAAAGCTATGATATCTGGCACGCAGTGGTTTTTTATTTATATTTGGTTCTGAATGACAAAATTTTCCGAATAAAAGAACGCATACACTGAGAAAAATGGATAGTTACCGTAACGCTATTTATATTTAAAAAGGTGACACAAACACAAGATATTAAAAATAACAAAATAAGTATATTTAAAAATTAACTATAAATATAATAAAAACAAAAATTTAATACCATCAATTTGTATATGGTATTACAGTCTTAATTCTTAATATAGTATTAAAATATATATGTGAGTAGATTTTAAAAATGTATAAATTTGTGAATACAGTAAACATACTTGTATATTTCAAATAAATATCTACTTATCATTATACAATTTGTTAAATATCTATTTTTCTCAGTGTATGTTTAAGTTACCGAAATTTTGCATAGCCAAATTGCACACCGGTCATAAACAGATTAAGAGATTAAGATTTCAACCTAAAACCAGGTAGAATCGAAAATAGTTCGTCTCTAGAACGTACCACAAACGCCTGCGAATCTTTTCACGTAAATTTTCCTAAAAACCTATAACCTAACCTACCCTAAGCAAACAGTGGCAGATGACCGGCGTAAAAATACGCTATAGAATAAACGAATGCTCACTGTAAAAACTGTAAAAACCCTTATAAACTGATAATCCGTTTGGGTCATTCAGCGGTTGATCGGTGTGCAATTCGGTTACTTAAATTTGGAATTTATGACAGCGGTGAGCAATTTACCTGCTCCGGTTTAAGTTCAATAAAAATGATTGTTTAACACAAATTTTATATTGAAATAAAACAGCTTTAAGTTGTAGTTCTGTATTGATATTTATTAATAATCGACGTATTTAACGTACAATCTTCATCAGGAAAAATGATACAAATAACATTTACAGTAAATAAACAGAACATAGAAACAAGTTTCTAGATAATAAATACGTAACAAGATCATAAGAATTATAGATTTTTAATTAAAGGAAGCCAAATTTTATTTAACTCAGTGCCTTCACAGTGATTCATGTTATTATTTTCTTAATAAATCTCTATTGCTTCTCCTATTAATCTGCTGTTAATATTGATTACAATAGCAATTATTACTGTATCTTCAAATTTTACATCATGAAGATATTTTGAAGCATGTTCAGCAATAGCAGGCACTGATTTAAATAAAATTTGGCTTCCATTAATTAAAAATCTATAATTCTTACGATCTTGTTACGAATAAGTTATCTAGTAACTTGTTGCTATGTCCTGTTAGTTTACTTTAATGTTATTGATAAATTTTGACCTGGTGAAGACGAGCGTTCAGTTTCGTCGAAACGTCGTTTTTATACAATAATCAAACAGAATCTAATCCTAAACTTTTTTATTTTAATCCATACAGCTAACAAAATATAAATTACTACCTACTAACTAATATAACAAAAATTAAACAGTTTATTTTTATTTGCCGGAGTTTTTTTTTGTTGGAATTGAATCATTTTGAAATTTGCTGACTGAAAATTAAAACAAAACATTTTATTTTTAAATAGTTTTGATATTTCGTAATATTATTTTGCTGATTATAAGTAAACATTTGCGAAATTAATGCTTATAAAAATTGTATTTTATGTCAATCTATGAGAAATCTAGAATGTGACATGAGGTGAACGATATCTAAATACTAAAATTTATTTATTATTTAAATTACACAAAATTCGATAGGACAACACAGCAAAACATTATTTGTACATTTTTTTTCACGTTTTGTATAGTTTACCTGTCACTTAATAAGTCAATAACCTTTGAAGGTCAAAACTACGTTAAAAATTTAAACTTTTTATTGTACGCTTGTTTCGTAATGGTAAAGTTTTACTTAGATTTTGAACTAAACTATAAATGAATTAAAATGCATAAGTTTTAATAAAATTTTATTTATTATTTTATTTTATTTAATTATTCGTAAATATAATAAAAAATTTGTTTTAAAATTTATTTATATACCTGTAAGTCTTTTTTCAGTATAGTGCATTGTTCCATTTAACCAAAATTTCAAATTTTTAACAGTATTTTGATATTGTTCACATTGACAGATTTCCATTTTGATCAGAAAATATTTACCGTTATAACTGACAATTTTTTTTTCTATTTTCGACGATTTTGACAGGCGTTTTATGTGGTTTGGGTTGTTTACTCTCATTTTATTGGACAACAAATTTTGTTTTCAAATTGTCGGGATTCAAATTTTCTAAATAGAAACTAGATATTTTAGGTAAACAGAACGAAACGCAAAGCACATGACAGCTGATAAAAAGGAATATAAATAAAGCAACAAGTTTTTTTTTTATTCTTTCTTTGCTTGGATGAATGAACACTAACCTGTTGATGTCAAATAAATATTATTTGCTGAAAAAACGTAGTATTTATTTTGTCATTTTAACATAGTAAAAATCTTTCAGAACTCATATTAAAATAAAACTGCTTTAGGTTAAAGTTCTGTATTAATATTTATTTAAAATTGACGTTTCGACGAAACTTAACGTCCGTCTTCATCAGAATAAATGATTCAAATGACATTATAGTAAATAACAGGACATAGAAATAAGTTATTAGGTAACAGATAAGTAACTGGTTCATAAGAATTATAGTTTTTTTTAATTTAATTTTTTTAGTTAATTTTATTTTATTTTTATTAAATTTTTAAATAAATATTAATACAGAACTTTAACGTATAGCAGTTTATTTTTGTTGAAATATAGTAAAATAATTCAGTATTATTATATGACTGTTTTGTTAACTGTATTGATAAAATATTTAACAAGGCATGTATATACTTAAATTCTATTTTATTAAGGAACATGTGTATCCATATGTAAGAGCCATATTGTTTTCTCACACCCCATAGTCTCATTAAATTTGTCGTTAAAAAGAACAAATCGTTAAAAGAAATATTGTGGGATTCTGTTTAAGGATGTAAAATGTTTTTTTAAAAGAAACGGTAGAGGTATTATTTCATATATGTATATCTTATGGCCGGTATTTATTGAATTTATAGAATTTTCTTGGCTGGTATGCCTTGGTCGATCTGTCATTTTGTCATTTTGCCATATATCGTAGATGGTATTCTGTTTATTTCGCAGTTTACTGCGAAATAAAAACAATACGCATTATCGGTGGAGGAGCTGAATCAAATAGAATAGACCAATGGCGTTGCAAAACCTATAACGGAAACTAAAGGTACAGATTGAGGAATGGAAACTGTCATTCAGTCACCAAACACTAAGGATGGCATCTACAATGTATGACGAAACGTCTGCGACGAGGATAGATCGACCACGTTATACGAGGTCTAAACTCTTTTAATGGTTGTTGCGCCACAGATTATTGTTATTATTATTATACAGGGTGTAACAGAATAACTATTCCTAATTTTCAGAAATGGTAGAGGGCACATAAAGAAACATTTTTTATTAATAAACTAGTGTCCGGAAATTTTCTTTTTCTTTTTTTTTTCGGCAGTCGATTGTACATCGTTATCGAAAATGGTTGTCGTAACTTCAAACAATTTTTATAAAGTTTAATGCGCTATTATTTCTAATAAAATGTTCCTTAACTTAACTACTCTTTGATGTTTTGATTAAGATTGTTTTTAACGATATCTAGTGTATCTTGGCAGCTTGGCACCGACAAATTTTCGGACACTACTTTATTAATAAAAAATGTTCCTCTAAGTGCACTCTATCATTTCTGAAAATTAGGAATAGTTATTCTGTTACACCCTGTATATCACATAATATGCAAGTACTGTAAAAATATAATTGGAATAGGCGGCCATGACTTGTCAAAAATCTCAATTCATATTTATATTTAACAAATGATAGTTACGTGGTTTTAATGCCGGCATAATTACGTACTGTTACAATAAAAGTTTATTTATGGCTTTTACTATAAAATTCATTGATAATCGTATGATTAATGAGTAATATTACGCGTATTTATAAATAAATATTTTCATTCATTAACCTGTTAACCGGGGAGTTCTCTTTTCAATTACGCATCATATAACGGGCGCGAGCTTTTTCTCTAGGACGTGTCAGTACGTCACGCCCGGAGAACGTAATTTCATATTATTTTTTTTTTATTTATACTTAAAATAAATGAAAAGACTATGAAATATATACGTTTTCGTTTATTTATATTTATAGCACAAAGGAAAATACAAAATTACAAACAAATAAAAAAGAATACCAACAAAAATATGGAAATATCGAATTAAGAAATTATAAATTTTACAAACAGTTTACAAACGAGCTTTATGAGTACAGTGGAACCTCGCTTAACGAGCAAAAGATATTGTAAAAAAATGAGTCGCTTAACGAGCGACGTTTCGCATAACGAGTGACGTGGATAGGGCAATCCTTGAATTGTGCGATGGAACTTTCCGTGCCATTGCTTGTGTTTAGAACAAAATGTAGCAAAAACAAATGTCTCTAGACAGCTTTCTAGTAAAAAGGAATGGGGTCGTTGCGCTCATTTTTTTTATTTTTTTAATGAAAAATATATATTTAGACAATTACATATATATAGATATTAATGTTAAATTATTTGTATTTAATTAGAAAAAAATTATTGAAGTCGAAGGTCAAATTCAAATTTTGAAATTTGTGACGTCAACCATTCTAGAGTACCATCTTGTGGCTAAATCAAAAACTAGTCGATTCTATTAGCAATATCAAAAACATATACGTCGGCTAACGCCTCCGATACCTATAATAATAATATATATAATAATAAATAAATATGTAATTATAATAATAATAATAAAATGTATAATAATAATAAAATATATAATAATAATAATAAAATATATATAATGTCCACTATTACATTATTAATATCAAGTGCACTTTTAACAAAAGCAACACTATACCAGTAGCTGTCATTTGACATTTCTAATAAGTTGTGTGCGATAGAAAGAGATAAATACAGATATCTGACAATAGGTTGTCCTTGTCTAATCTGAAAAAGGTTGACGTCATAAGCGTTGTGGAGATTCTGTGGCGCGTAAAAAACGCTATTTTTCCTAATTTTTTTTAAAAATACTGTAATCGTTTTTGAATTAAAAAAATGTGTTTTGGCCTTGTTTTTATATAATCTTTTAATATTTATTATTGAAAATAGTAAATTTGATTGAGCGCAACGACCCCATTATAAAGAGTACAAAAGAGTACAAAATATATATTTAAATTATTTAGATACACAATAAAAAATATAAAAAAGTTAACAATTACAGAACAATAAACAAAAGCACACAAATAAAGTAGAAATATTGAGTTTAAAAAATTAAAATATATATATATATATTATATATTTATATGTGAAAATTCAAAACTCAATTTCCGTGTGATATATTCTAAAACAATTGTTGATACATAGTGCTACCTTACAATCCGGACACCCAGACGTTCCAGGGCGCAACATATATTTCAAGGACGTATTGATATGTCCTACCCGTACACGCTATTGTTTACGTTTGACGTATTTATACGTCCCGCGCGGTTAACAGGTTAACAGAACATATCGTAAATGTTTATGATTACAACGTAAAATCAACAATTTGGATATAGATGTTGACAGGAGAGACTATTAAAAAAATAAAATTATAGTAAGATGTCAGCGAACATGCCGTATTAGCAGTCTTAAGTATTTGTTTTTTTACATAGTTCAATTTCAAGGTCAATTGATTGATTAATGAGATAATAGATGTATTGTTGCAATAAATTGCAACCATTTTTACTACTTTGACTGCAAGGAAAAGTAGTATAGCGTTTGGTACGGTGTCTGTAACATTTTCAAAAAAAAAATTGTATAGAAATCAATCATATAGCCTCTAGATGACGAATCTGAACTTAGTTTATGTGGGTGTATGTGTGTGCGTCGTCAGCTCGCTCGCTCGGTCGTAAGTCAAAATTTTGTGGCCGCAACTCCTCCTAGACGGTTCAACCGATTTTAATGAAATTTTCAGGATAAATTTGTCTAGTACCCAAAATGGTCATGTGGTTTTATTTTTTTCCAGTAATGCCAACTTTCCGAGAAAAAAATTACTAAAGTTTTTAAAAATTTATATTGGCTACGTTATTTATCCGATTTTGTTCAAATTTTCAGAAAACATTTTTCTAGTGCTCCCATTAATTATATAATTTTATTAATATCCAGTGTTGCCAACTTTCCGAGAAAAAAAATACTAAAGTTTTAAAAAATTTATTATGGCTATGTTATTTAACCGATTTTACTCAAATTTACACAAAAGATTCTCCTAGTATTCATATAATTTATGTAATTTTAACAAAATACAGTGTTGCCAACTTTCCGAGAAAAAAATTACTAAAATTTATTGTAGCTACATCATTTATTCAATTTTGATCAAATTTTCAGAAAAGTTATTCCTAGTGCCCACATAAATTATAATATTATTAAAATACAGTGTTGCCAACTTTACGAGAAATGTCAAAGTAGTCTCTATATGGGTTTACCCATATACTTCCAATCTTGTTTTAATCAGTGTTAGAGCATGCTACCGGTAGCACTATCGAATTGAGCGAATTATTTACAGTTTTCGTTTCATAGATTTGAAATTAAAATTGTGTTTGATGATTGTTTATTTGGAATATACAATTAGTATCAAAATGAGTAAATTGAATTTTAAAATGAAGGCACTCAGTTAAATAAAATTTAGCTTCCATTAATTAAAAATTTATAAACTGTTTGATCTAGTTACTTATTTGTTACCTAGTAACTTGTTTCTATGTTCTGTTATTTACTCTAAACGTTATTTGTATTATTTGTCCTGATAAAAACGGGCGTTGAGTTTCGTCGAAACGTCGATCTTAAATAAATATTTATACAGAACTTTAACCTAAAGCAATTTTATTTTAATATAATGAGTTCTAAAAGATTTTTTTACTATGTTAAATTTTGATGATGTACAGAAAAAAATCTGTGGACATTATACTACTCTAATAAAAGAAAAAAATCGTTACTTTTCTTTACAATATTTAATTTAACATAGTAAAAAAATCTTTCAGAACTCATTATATAAAATAAAACAGCCTTAGATTTAAGTTCTGTATTAATATTTATTAATAATCGATGTTTCGACGAACTCAACGTTCGTATTCATCAGAAAAACTAATACAAATGATATTTACAGTAAATAAATAAAACATAGAAACAAGTTACTAGGTAACAAAATAACTAACTAGTTCATAATTTTTTTTTATAAATTTCTAATTTTAATGGAAGCCAAATTATAAATTAAATCAATGCCATTACAGTGAAGGCATTGTTACATTGTCATAGTCTGTCGTTAATTCATCATTTTTCAGCGTGCACAAAAATGCCACCCGTATTAAAATGTAACTACATAATCGGTCTGATTCTCTAACAAAGTTGCTAAGTTTTAGCAACGTTGCTAACAACTCTAACCAATAGAAACAAGTATAACAGTTCTCATTTTCATTTTTTATTTAGTGTCAGCTAATATTATTGGCTAATGTTGTTAGCAACGTTTTTAAAATTTAGCAACTTTGTTAGAGAATCAAGTCGAATGCTCAAGTTAATTTACAGAAAAAAAAAGTCAAATTGGAAAAATAACTGTTGTAGATGATGCAATCAGACGCCACTTGAGACATTGCTGAAAAAAGAGTCAGTTTTCAGATCATAAAATATTTTTTATTATTATATTAGTGTCTTGATAAACCTATTTGAATTTTGGCGTCCTTACGACCAGTCGCCTTATTTAATGGCACAGCCCTATTTATAAATTCTCAAATTAAACGATTATTTAGCGCAAAGATCCAAGGTTAAATATTAATCAACCTTAGTTACCATATTTATTTATTCGAAATTAAATATTATTATTTGCAGTTTTGTAAAAATAATTATTGCTTATTATCAGTATCTACAGACATATTTTATTTTAAACCATCATGAATCAAAGAACTCGATTAAAATAAGCAATATTTTTCAAACCAATATCAATATATTATTTTTAATTTTTCCAATTCATCTACTTAAGTAACTTGTTATATAAGTGGCA